>CM062632.1:30454883-31654883 GCA_025617555.3 Puccinia polysora | reverse complement strand
TAACCCCCTGCTCAACGTGTACTTCATCCAAACTTACCCTTCTACCTTTCCAGGGTACCTTTGACCCTGTTAGAAAGGTACTAGACTGCATCCATCTGGACCTGGTAGGACCCATTATTCCGCCTTCCGTGTCCAGCTTTAAATATTTTCTCACTATTGTCAATCAGTTCTCCTCATACAAGATTATCAAGCTCCTCAAAAACAAGTCAGACACATACGCCAAATTTGTAAAAATAAAGACCCTAATGGAAACCTTTCACAACAGAAAGGTTAAAAAGGTGATTTTGGATCAAGGGGGTGAATTTTTCAATAAAGCCTTTCAGGACCTGGCCAATGCACAAGGCTTTATCCATCAGTTAGCTCCATCAGAGACCCCTCAAAACAATGGCATAGCCAAGAGGGCCAACCGCACGATTCTGGATAAAGCTTGCTGTCTGATGCGGCAATTGCTGCTCCCAGGGAACTTTTGAGAAGAAGCAGTGAATACAGCCTGTTTCCTGTCAAACCTATCTCCCACTCCCTCTAGAAACAATCAATTGACTTACTTCCTGTGGAACGGCCTCCCGCCAAGAATTAAAAAATTACAAGTATTTGGTTGTAAGCCCTTCATCTCCGTTCCAAAGCACCAAAGAACTTGGAAGTTGGGTCCCACCAGGGATGACGGAATCTTCCTGGGATATGAAAATGATGCCGCCACGTACCAAGTACTTTTCTTGTGTGACAATCGTGTGATTGTTACCAGGCACGCTGTATTCCTTGAACATGAATTCTCTTCTCCCCGTTCCCTTGCTGCTCATAGTGAATCCGCTTCCGAGGAAGGAGGGGATTTCTACGTAAATGACTGTGTGGACAAAGAAGATGTCTTCTTTGACTGCAAAGATCATCTCCCTATGCCCTCCACAACATCCACTAGTGTCCCTGGGACAATTCCCCCGTCTCATGACAATGTAGACACCGACCTATCCCCAGTGGTCTTCCCCAAACCTGAGGAAATATTCCCATTGCGCTCTATCTCTACCCATCCTGCTCCTCAACTCAAAGTTGTTGGGCCTTGCCATCCCACACTCTGGGAGGGCAACATTGATCTCCTGCACATCCTTCCTTACCCTTGTCAACCTGCCGCTAACATCACTTGCCTCAATGACGGCTTCGTGCCTCAAAGTTACAAGGAAGCAATGGAATGCCCCAAACAAAGTCACTGGATCATGGCAATAGAGCAGGAGATCAATTCCATGGAGAAACTCGGCGTGTGGGATGTGGTCACACTTGCCGGGCAGGGGACCATAGGTACTTTTTGGGTTTTCAAGAAGAAGAAGGATAAGTTTGGCAACATAACTGAGTACAAGGCGCGGCTTTGTGCTCAGGGTTTCTCTCAAGTTTCAGGTGTCAAATATGGACAAAACTTTGCCCCCACCGGACAACTAAATTTGTTAAGAGCTCTCAGCTCCTACGCTGGCGCAAATCATCTGCAGTTTCAACAAATGGATGTCAAAAGCGCATTTCTTAATGCCCCTGTTAAAGAAATAGTACATCTGGCTATCCCTCAAGGAATGGCCCTAAACAAAAAAGAACAGTGTCTGCGACTAAATAAGGCAATATACGGACTGAAGCAAGCTCCATTAGCCTGGTATAACCAACTATTGTCTTGGCTTGTCGGAAACGGCTTCCTTTGCTCTGTAGCTGACGCGTGCCTGTTCTATTGGGGAGGTGAGGCTCCCATCTGGCTATTCATTCACGTTGATGATATTGCCCTGTTTGGGGAGAACCTGGCAATTTTCAAAACAGAGATTTGCTCTGAATTTGAGATGAAGGACCTAGGGGATGCCAAGCTTCTGCTGGGTATTTGATTAAACCAGCTACGGGATTTGATTGAGCTGTCTCAGTCACATTACATTGAATTGGTCCTCCATGACTATGACATGGTTGAGTGTAGAAATGTGCTCACTCCAGTTGTTCCTGGACTTCATCTCAATGCCGCAACTGAAGACAAGGTGGTCCTTTTCGGGAAGACTGGCCACAACTACCGCAGGGCGGTAGGCACTCTAAGTTACCTGGCAACGGCTACAAGACCTGATCTATCTTATGCCGTAAGCATGCTGTCCCAGTATCTGGATAAACCTGCCCTCAGGCATTGGCAGGCCTTTGTGCATGCTCTCAAGTACCTCTTGTTGGTATTTCTTTGTCTTTTCCCTCTCATTGCGTAGTTATTCTCTCTTTCTTCTTTTTTGTTTTGTTTGTTTTGTTCTCTTTTTCCTTTATGCTGTCATCTCCTGTTCACTCCGTTGACATTTTCAAATTAACCTAAGACTGCCGCGCGACTCTTGCAATTGACATTGCTGCGCGACTCTCTCTCTCACCCTGCTCCGGGTGCGAAATTATCAAACACAAACATCCAAGTTGCTTATAAAAACCCATCCGATTCTCAACTTTCCACATCTGGTGACCCTCATCTCACGATCTCAAAAACTATCCTCAATCACTCGACCTCTCCTCTTCTTGCTCTCTTCATCCTCCTCCATCACTCTTTATCTCCATAATCTGGCTCATCATCCCTCAACTGCTCGCTTCACGACTCCGCTGCTATCTCAATTTCAACAATTCCTTGATCCGCTCGAACTAAACCTCTCCTCGACCATTTCCTTCTCAACTCAAACCTAATTTGAATATCTTCAATTATCATCAATCTTGACTAAATCAAACGAAAGCTTCATATTACTTAGGTTGATCAGATGTGAGATATCTGACAGTCTTTATCTCCAACTATTGATTCTCCCCTTCTCATCTCTGCTTCTTTGTCATCACAGATCCATTTCATTTCATTATCTTCTTTCATCATTTCCATTCATTGTCCTACTCATCATCCACAGTTGGTCCTAACATTAGAGAAGGTGCCCTGGGTAAGAATTCCATAAATCATGTGTCATTCCTTATCATCACGCTCCTTTTTCCAAAGTTGTTTATTTGAGGTTGTTTGCTAGTCCATTGGTCTTCTTAGACAATAAAATCTAGAAATTTTCCCTCAACTTGTCACGGTTAAAAGGCGAAAGGCTTTCACACAAAACTATTTGGAAAACTTTTGATCATCAAAGACCAATGGATCCCTCGCAATCTCTGCTCAAGACTTTGACTGACTCCATACCCAATCTCAACGATTCCAATTTCTCCTTATGGCAATCAAAAATCATCACTATTCTCTCTCTGAAGGGAATCTCTCATTGGCTTAACTCCTCAGAACCCAACAAATGTCATCCAGAGGTGAATCTCGAAATTGTTGGATATATTCTAGCCAAGTTGGATAATCGCACCTACATCAACTGCGTCAAGGACCACCTTCTGACCAATGGAATTGAATTATGGAACTCAATCAACGAATACTATGCGTCTTCTCAGACCGCCAACCGTTCCAGAGTTTTCTTCAATCTCCTCAATCTGCAGTTTGATCCCAAGAGGGTTGAAAAATTTATCACTGACGCTTGATCGTGTCTACTTCAAATCACCGAGATTGGAATACAGATGGAGGACAACATAGCCGCCTATCTACTGCTTTACAAATTTCCACCATCGCTTGAACACCTTAAAATAACAATAACTCACTCACTTGGGGAAAGCAAAATAAATGCCGATCTGGTTCTAAGACACCTCAATCAGGTTAAAAACAAGGTCATGGCCGGATCAAGCGCCTCAGCTCTGGTAAACAAAAACAAAGCCATCAAATGTCGACCTACCTGGCATAATACTCAGGCCAACCACGAGAAAAGCAAGTGTTGGTGGCTCTACCCTCACCTTCGACCCAACTACGGCAGTCATCAAAGTAGCTCGCAACCAACGACTCCTTCCAAAACTCATTCCAATCCACAAAATTCATCCTCAGCTCATCTCGCTTAAATTTTTCCCATGATCTCGTCACCTCTTCTGAGCCCTAATTGAGTACTGCTGGATTCTGGTGCTTCAAACAGCATGTTCAACAACCCAAACTTCTTTCTTCACCTTCATCCAGATGGAACCAAAGTGCAAACGGGGAATCCAAATGCGCCAATCTCTTCCCTTGGAAAAGGGACAGCTATTGTAACAACCACCTCCGCTACCATTCATCTTCAGGACTCCCTTTACGTCCCCAATCTCGCCATTAATCTCGTTTAACTCGGCCAACTCATTTGAAAAGGATGTTCCTTAATCCTTCTATTGACAAATCAGTTTGCTATTACTTTCAACAACACGCAAATCATGTTGGGAGTTATCCAGGATAACCTTTTCTTTATTAATGAAGGATTCAATCTTCCACCTCTCTCTTAATCATTTATATCTCTTTCCACTATTCATAAACGGTTCTGTCATCCCCACTATGAAAAGACTTGCCTGTTGTCCAAAGAATTCCCCAACCTTAAATACAATCAGCTCGAATGTGTTTCCTGCGCAAAAGGAAAGATTCATTGTCAACCCTTCCAAAATCATCTTCCATCAAGTCAAGAATTGTTTGAACTGATTCATGCTGATGTCTGTGGACCTATCAACCCACCTTTGCTCTCCGGGTGTTGCTACTTCCTGTTGCTTACCAACAACTGGTCAAAATTCAAGACATGCATCCCAATTAGATTCAAATCCGACGTGCCGGACAAAGTAATTAGTTTCATCAAGCTTCATTCCAATCAAAAAGGACAAATGCTAAAGACTTTTCACTCGGACAACGGCGGCAAGTTTGTCAATCATCGCCTTTCAAGTTTTTTCTCCAAGAATGGCATCAAACATTCTACCTTCAAACCATACACTCCCCATCATAATCCGGTGGCCGAGAGGGGAAATTGAACCATTCTCAAAGCCGCACGGACCGCTATGATTGACAAGAACATCCCCTCATTCCTGTGGGACAAAATCTTGGTCAGCTCTTGCTTAATCCTCAATCTTCTTCCATCCTTCAAGTCCAAACTTTCACCCCACAAACTCTGGACTGGAACTCCTCCCAAACTTCATCTCATCCGCATCCTTGGCTCCAAAGCTATTGTTCTAAATCAAGCACACTCTACTGGCAAATTGGACGAAAAAGGTTTAGAGGGTATCTTGACTGGATTTGACTTAGACCTTAATTCATACCAAATCTATTGTCCATCCTCAAAATCAATTGTTCATTCCAAACATGCTAAAATCTTTGAAGATCTATCTCCTTCACTTCCTCTCTCAAATGAGTGCTCTGACTCCAATTCCCTCTTTAATTCACTTCTTACTGATGATTCTTTCCTCATTGATACTCTAAACTCTCACTCGTCTCCGACTACTTCCTCCAATTCAAACAATAACTCCTTCTCCTCTGCCACTGAATCCATTCCCACTCATAACTTTCCTCAGAAAAACCTTAACCCCAGAAATCAATCTCCTCCTCTCTCCGACTCGATCTCTGAATAATCAAGGTCCAACTCGGAGGAAGAAAACATTGTCGCCAACAAACTACTTCCACCTTCTGTCCCAACTTTACAAGATCAAAATACCCTTCAAAAACCTCAAAGATACGGTTTCATGGTCCAAACCGTACCCAAGAACTACTACAAAGCTACTAACTGCAAAGAAAGCTCAAGTTGGATTAAATCGATGAACTCAGAGTTATCCGGCATTGAAGCCATGAAGGTCTGGGAAGGATGTCAATCACTTCCCAAAGGCAAGAATGCACTAACTACTGTCTGGGTGTACAGAATCAAAGACGGTCCCGACAAATCCGGAATCTCATTCAAATCGCGCCTATGCGTTCAAGGATTCAAACAGGTGGAGTTCTTTGACTATGGTCAAACTTATGCCCCCACTGGCTCAATTACAACCCTTTGAGTACTTCTCGTTTACGCCTTACATCACAAACTCACCCTTTGGCAAATGGACATAAAGTCTGCCTTTCTCCACGCTCCCCTCGATGAAGACATCTTCATCAAAACTCCTCTCGGTTACGACTCTCCTTTTCCTTATCTTAAGCTAAACAAGGCGCTTTATGGACTGAAGCAGGCGCCGAAAAGTTGGTACAAAACCCTCAAAACCTGGCTCCTGAATGAAGGTTTTGTCTCTTCCAGCGCCAACCCATGCCTCTACATCAGCACGAATAGGCAGCTCTACGTATTCGTCTATGTTGAGGATCTATTAATTGTTGGGAACTCTGTCAAATTCCAGAACAGTCTCAAGACCACTTTCAAAATTTTGCAAGACAGACCGCTCAAGAAGATTCTTGGCAATAAACTAGTAGGCACCAAAGATGGACAAGGACTCCTCCAGACCAACCACATCAAAACCGCCATCAGGGAACTCGGCCTCACTGATTGCAAGCCAATCAGTACACCCTTTACCCCAAACATCAAACTCTCTGGTGCCTCCAATGACGAACACAAGGCTTTCCTCAAGCTTCACATCAATTTCCGATCCTCCACCGGGTTCCTCAACTTCATCGCCAGTCGAACTCAACCCGATCTTGCTTACGCCGTCTCCAATCTCTCTTGATTTAATAACAAACCTGGTACTCAACACTGGCTCAATCAAAAAACGCCTGGCGCTACCTCAACTCCACCAAGAATATGGCTCTAAGCCTTCAAAATCCTTCCTTTCAATACAACATCAAAGTCTACAGCAATTCTGATGGTGGGAATGATCCCAAATCTTGACAAAGTCATACTGGATACCTCATTATGCTCTATGGCTGTCCCGTCTCGTGGCACAGCAAGCTCCAGGGGTCAATTTCTCTATCATCCACCAAAGGCAAGTGAAAAGCCCTTGTTCTGGCCACTCAGGAGAAGATTTGGCTCTCACAACTTCTTCTAGAAATGAATCCCTCCGCAAATCACACCTATTGCTCATTTATTGATAATAAAGCCTTAAACAATCTAGTTAATCAGGAATCTCATCATGGTGCCCTAAAAAATGTTGATACGCAAATTAAGTGGTTGCGAGAACAACGGGACAATCATTCACTCATCACCCATCTCATTCCATCCCATCAAATGCTTGCTGATTCTCTCACTAAGGACGCACTAAGATCTTCAGTTGTCAATCTCACCTCAATCATTTTATCTCCCCACATCTGATCACGGCGGCGTGTTGGTATTTCTTTGTCTTTTCCCTCTCATTGCGTAGTTATTCTCTCTTTCTTCTTTTTTGTTTTGTTTGTTTTGTTCTCTTTTTCCTTTACGCTGTTATCTCCTGTTCACTCCGTTGACATTTTCAAATTAACCTAAGACTGCCGCGCGACTCTTGCAATTGACATTGCTGCGCGACTCTCTCTCTCACCCTGCTCCGGGTGCGAAATTATCAAACACAAACATCCAAGTTGCTTATAAAAACCCATCCAATTCTCAACTTTCCACATCTGGTGACCCTCATCTCTTGATCTCAAAAAATATCCTCAATCACTCGACCTCTCCTCTTCTTGTTCTCTTCATCTCCTCCATCACTCTTCATCTCCATAATCTGGCTCATCATCCCTCAACTGCTTGCTTCACGACTCCACTGCTATCTCAATTTCAACCATTCCTTGCTCCGCTCAAACTAAACCTCTCCTCGACCATTTCCTGCTCAACTCAAACCTAATTTGAATATCTTCAATTATCATCAATCTCGACTAAATCAAACGAAAGCTTCATATTACTTAGGTTGATCAGATGTGAGATATCTGACAGTCTTTATCTCCAACTATTGATTCTCCCCTTCTCATCTCTGCTTCTTTGTCATCACAGATCCATTTCATTTCATTATCTTCTTTCATCATTTCCATTCATTGTCCTCCTTATCATCCACAGTTGGTCCTAACATTAGAGAAGGTGCCCTGGGTAAGAATTACGTCAATCATGTGTCATTCCTTATCATCACGCTCCTTTTTCCAAAGTTGTTTATTTGAGGTTGTTTGCTAGTCCATTGGTCTTTGTAGACAATAAAATCTAGAAATTTTCCCTCAACTTGTCACCTCTGAGGAACCATTCACTTCTCTCTTTCCTACCCTAAAGGAAGGCCAGCCACTCACGTCGCATATTCCAATGCCAACTGGGGTAACTGTTGGACTACTCTTCGGTCTGTCACCGGCTATCTAATCATCTTGAACTGTGCTCTAATCATATGGAGGACAAGGAAACAGACAACTGTGTCTCTTTCAACTGCTGAGGCTGAATATCGTGCCCTGACAGATCTCTCATGTGAACTGCTATGGCTGAGGCAATTCCTGAAGGAGATTTGTCTTGTAACCAACGATGGGCCCATCACTGTCTTTGATGACAATCAAGCTTGCATTGATACTGCCAACAATGATTGCAACTCCAACTCATGAGGAATGAAGCACATTGACATCCAACTTCATTTTATACAAGAAGTAATCAGGAATTCCCATGTTTGCCTTTGTTATGTTCCCTCTAAGAATATGCTTGCAGATTTTCTGACCAAACCAGTTGCCTGGCCCACTCTGGCAAAGGACTTTGGACATCTTGGACTGCTCAGTCTGCGAGTTGGGGGGGATGTTAGAACTTCAAGGAATTAACAACCGGACTCCCAGACTTGATGCTTCTGATTTTGTTCTCCCAGTCTACCTTATGTTAATTCCATTTAGTCACTTTGAATCCTCTTCTTACTCCTCTTGTCTCATGCGCTCATCTTTTCATTTTATCACCTACTTTTGTCATCAAATGTCTCAAATCTTATTTTTCTCACATGTGTTGCTCTCATTATGGTCCATTTGACTTGTTCTCAGCTTGGTTCAGGATAAAAGGTTGTTGTATCCTCTTCATTCAGCTTGTTCCTCATCACTCTGCCTGTCCTCAAATACTTTTCCATCTGCCACTCACTGCGATCATATCCTTGTACCAAGTCATCACTCAGTGTTCACCTTTCAGGTACTATCTTGTTACCTTTGACTGTCTTCTGTTTTGTTTCCTGGACTCTCTCTGACTCTCAGAAATTCACCTTTCAGTTTCTTCTAACAAAATGCTCCCCATCCCAAATCATCCTGTTTTCACCACCATCTGACCACTCTCCTCTTCCTTCGCCAGCCCCAGATCCACCAATTCAAGCTACCGCTCAAAGACCCAGAAGGGAAGTAAGCAGACCTCAACTTTATGGCTTCCACCACTACTACAAGCCTCCTTCTTACAAGTCAGCGCGCAAATGTCCAGAATGGCCAAATTGGAAGCGAGCTTTGGAAGACGAATTAAACTCAATAGAACTCCAAGATGTCTGGGAAGAATACCACGGCATCCCAGACAATGTCCTAAATACAAAGTGGGTCTTCAAGATAAAAGAAAACTGTCATGGCAAACCCATCAAATACAAGGCTTGACTCTGCGTTCAAGGATTTTATCAAGTCCTAGGAATAGACTATAACAAAGCAAGGGCACCTACTGGAAAACTTGGATCACTTTAAGTAGCTCGTGTCTACGGCATGAAAAATAAAATGAAACTTACTAAATTTGACGTGAAGGGCGCATTCCTCCATGCTCCCATTGACAAAACCATCATCATCAAGACCCCAGAAGGATCCGCTAGGAAATCTCCTTATCTGAAACTGAAGAAATCTCTTTATGGCTTGAGGCAGTCCCCCAAGAACTGGTACAAAACTCCTACGTCATGGATCAAATCTGAACAATATCTCAAATCAACTAGCAATCCTTGTCTCTATCTCAACACCAAAACTGGTGAAATTCTCTACTTTCACGTCAATGACCTTATTCATGTAGGCAACTTTGACCTCTTCTCAGTTAACTTTCTCAAACAATTCAAGAACTCCTCTTGCCATCCTCCTAATACAATACTTGGCATGCTTATGGAAATAGAAGACGACAAAATTCTCTTTAGTCAACCCAAAAATATTGCAAAGGGCTTGGAAGAGCTGGGCCTGACCTCTTGTAAGGACACTTACACTCCATTGATGCAGAATTTGAACCTCAAGCCTGCCTCTGACGTCAACCATGCCAAATTTTGCCAACTTAATATCAACTACAGGTCCGCTATTGGTCTTCTGAATCACTTGGCTCACTACTCTCGACCCAAAATTTCCTTCTCTGTTTCTAGTTTGGCCAGATTTAACGCCAAACCGGGAATGGCTCACTGGAGGGAAGTCAAGAAGGTCTGGAAATATCTCAAGACAACAAAATATTTTAAACTTATAATTAGGTATGATCCAAAACAAGAAATTCTCTCAGGATTCAGCAATGCTACCTGGGGAGATGACCCAACCCTTTGCAGATCTCAAACCGGTTACATGATCCTCCACTGCGGCAGTCCTGTCATCTGGAACTCCACTTGACAGAAGAACATCACATATTCTTCTACCGAATCGGAGCTAAATGCCTTACTCAATTGCTACCTAGAAATTAAATGGATCAAGCATCTTGTCAGCAAGATCCATCAAATCACCAAACCAAAGCCTACTCTACATATTGATAATAAGGGTCTAGATGACAAGATCAAGAAGTTTGGGTCGCACTCTAAATCAAGACACATAGATATCAGAACTAAGGGATTGCGCAAAGATTATGCAAACAAAAAATTTATACTTAGCTTGATTCAAAGTCACTCTATGGTTGCGGACTCTCTTACAAAAGCCTCTTCAAAAACTTCACTACAACTTCTTAAAAATACAGTCTTTGAGAAAAATAACAACTGATTTTTTGGATTTCCCTCTTACCAGTCACAAGGGGTGTTAAGATTATGGCCATCTCACTTTGTGCTTATTCAGCCTCCACTTAAGAAGTTCTGCGGATGAACTGAGACAAAGACTTGTGACATGTTGGTATCACCTTGGTCTCTCTACCTCCCGGGCAAATCCCCGGGTGAACTTTGAGTGACGGCTCTTTCTTCCCTCTTGTCTTCCCCCTTTTTTTCTTTCCTGCTCCGGATTCTCATCTCTCTTGGTCATTTCCTCATCTTTCCACCTTTCCTACCTTCCTTTCTCAACCCTCAAATCTGAATCAACTCAACTCCTTCATCTCAAACTCTCAAAACAAGATCTGATCTCCCGACTCTTTCAACCTTGTCCAAACTATCTCTCTGTTGTTCAGCTTATGCCTGGTAAGAACTCAATCCTCAAGACCGTCCTCACATGATTTTCCTGACAATATCTTTCAAACTCGTAGTCTCTGTCTTCCTTGCACTCTCAACCTTCTTGCCACCAACACCCTATGCCGTCTGATCTCCTTCTTTCTTTCTAAGTGTCTAAAAGCTGTTGGTCTCTTCATTCCTTTCTTCTTCCTCATGTTTGTCTTGTCTCTCATGATTCTGACTTTTACCATTAGTCCGCTGGTTTTCAGCTCTAAAGAAATTTATCCAAATGTTATCAAAGTTTACAAGGCGCCCAAATGCACTTGATAGACAATATGGTAGATCAGGCTGGTTTGGGAAACCACCCAAATCAGCCACTTTTTTGCTAAAGCGCGCTGGGCACCCCCTAAAGCCCGCTTGGCACACACTCAAGTTTGGGTGGATTGGGCCAAAGTTTGGCTTGGCCAATAGCCAAGCCAATTGGACACGCCCGCCAAATAAATAATTGGGGGCATTTTTTCAGCATATTTTTTTTATTTCTTTGATAAAATTGTAAATAAAACCTTTTGTATGGTGAATCCAGTTAGTTTGGTTGGGTGGTCAACTCCCACTGGTCATGTGACAAGCCATGGTTGATGGCCAGACAAAATGGGTTGATTGGGCAATAGCCAAGGGGGAAAAATATTGTTGGGTTGTCAACCTGGCATGGTTGCTGATCAACTCAGGGCAACAAGAATTGGTTTTGCTACTGTTGTGATCCTCATGACTGTTAAAAACAATAGGATGGCCTCCCATCAATTCTGAACTCTTGGCAGCTTCAGTTGGAAGCTGCCATGGGCAATTTAATGGCACACCCCTGTTGGTTGACCACCTGAAAAGTGGTGCTTGACTAACCGCCATGCGGCTTTGATCACCTGCCAACCGTGGTTCAAGAAAAAAAACAACTGAGTTGTTGGCCCAACCAAACTCAGTGGACACACCATAGCTATCAAAAAAAACCTGATCATTTCTTTTTTTAAAACTCCATTCAATTTGCCTTCAGGGGTTTTGAAATCTCTTTTGATAATTTGCGTCTTTTCCAAAAAAAAAGAAAAATTAGAAAAGACAAACCCCCCCAAAAAAATAAAAAAATAAAAGGACTAAACATAGTTCTATTGGTTGAGGCAAAAGCAATAGCAATGGTGAGAGAAGCAAGCAAGGGAGAAGGTGAGGGGGGGGTGCCAACAGCTTGACTTTGGCCAAGCAGAAGTTGGCTGTGTGCCAAGATCTGCAGCGCAACCTGATCCAAAAATCCAGCCTGCTGGGCACTGTGCCAAGTGGGACTTGGGAGTGTGCCCAGAAGAGCTTGCAATAACATATATCATTATTTGGCTGGTAGGCCACAAGATGAGGGCACCACCCAATATATTTTTGACTTTTCCGTTGTAGAGACTCCTGTGGGATTATATAAATATAAAGTAGAAAATAGCTTGCTGGTAGTCCTTGAAGGGGAATTTAGTATTACTTCTACTCTTTTGGAGTATCATTATATTCTAAGAGTGGTTTTGAATTGCATGCCCTTGTAGTTCTATAGTAAGTCTGCACAATAATTTATTTAGATTAATGGCTTATTTCTTTGATACTTGATATAGGTCTCAGATCAGACCTAGATTAGTTATTAATTGTTATTGGTAGGTTTTTGTTGAAGAATAGCCCAGATGTATTGAGTTATTGGTTAGTTATTGATCAGATATGTTTTATCTTAACCAATATCCCTATATCAAAGGGTTCAAGGGTTTTATCAAAGCAATGGTTCAGTAGAAGACCCAAGGATGGGTTTACCCACAGGAGGCTAGGTATAGGAAAGGTTGGTGGTTTCTTTTTTGTTGTGCTCTCTTTATTTGTAAGGGTTATTTATTGATTAAGGGGTGGTTTTTCTTTAATCTGGTTCTGAATATTTATGTAACAGAAGAAACCTTTTTTAAGCACCTTGTGGGTGGTTTCATTGTTTAATTATGGGTAATAACTTGGTTCCTGATTTCTTGTTTCCTTTTATAACTGATTTGCTGATACTATTTTTATCTGGGCCAAGAGGGCCTTATAGGTGGTGGGTGATTGAGTGACCTGTGAGGGCCCTGGAGGTGGATGGCATTTTTTAAAACTTGGATAGGGCAGAGAGGCCCTCCTTAAATAGAAAATTCATTCCCCCAGAGGTGCTCAAGGATTCCCCTGAGGGTTCTCCCTGTTCTGGTGAGGAAAAGTGAGATACAATTGCATGAGGAATTTCTGCTGGTTGCAAAAAGCTTATAAAGTTACATGAGGCATTTATTCTTGTTGGTAAAAGCTTTTACAGGGTTTTCATGCATGCACATCCTTGCATAAATTGATTTATTGATGTGCAATACTGGTGGTTTGTTTGGTTCTGGTTGAGACTGGTCTGAATTCCTCCTGACTATATTGCTCCTGTATACTTCTACAAAGCCTCCTGTATGTGTATTTGCATGTTTGTTTGGTTCTTCATGAGATTGGTTTGGTTTCCTCCTGGATATATTGCTCCTGTATACTTCTGCACAGACTCTTGTATGTATATTGTTCCTGTATTCTGGGTGAGGTGATTGGGTCTGACTGCTTGCACTGCCTCCTGTACCTGTATCTTTGTATGTGACTGAATCTGGACTGGTTGCACTTCCTCCTGCATCTGTATTTCTGTATGCTAATGAGGTGAATGGATTTGGACTTGTTTCACTACCTCCTATGTCTGTATTGATGTATTCTGGCTGAGGTGACAGGGTCTGACAGATTGCACTGCCTCCTGTACCTGTATCTTTGTATGCTGATAAGGTGACAGGGTTGGTTTATCTTCCTTTTCTTGAGGGTAAGCTGGAACTGGTATGTACTTGAGTGTTTACAAGGTATGTCTTATGTCTTCCACAGGGCTGTGACACCTGTTTGGGTATGAGTTTGCCACAGTTGGAGGTTTGTTGGGCTGTATCTTCTAATCCATGAGAGATAGGGGGGTACTTTGGCTGAGTGACTATGGGTTATTTATAATTTAGAATCCATTTCTGAGGTTACTTTGAGGTTTTGAGCTGTTTTTACACTGGAAAAGTTATTCTTATGGCCATAGGACAGGTTTTGACTACCACACCGTTCTTTCCACTGAAAAGCTTCTCCCTACCCCATATTAGACCTCACATAGGATTATGACAGTTTTGGCTTGTTGGGACGGTTATCATCTTATCATGCATTTCTCACGTCCCCTACGATTAAACTCATGGGCTTTGCATCTCCTTTCACTGTCTTCCACACAGGGAAAAATCCTTTGTTACACAGAAATTTCAAGAATTCTATTTTTGGAAAATTTTGGAAGCTCAGACCTTTCTCTGGGTGTCTTGAAACTTTATATAAAAAATTGATCATTTTTCAAGCATCACAACACCTTCAAAAAATCATTCAAAAAATCAAAAAAATCAAAAAATCTCATAGTGTTTTGGAACCTTTTCTTTGCCTTTTAAATCAATCATTTTGTGTGCTTTAAGATCTAATAAATTTTAAAAATCTATCAAAGAGATTTGAATTTTTTGGGGGGATTCTTTGAATGTATCCTTGGCCTCCAAAAATTGAATCCAAGTTAAAAATAATTCAAAATAACCCATCCTTATCATCATTTTCTTTTTACATCAGGCATCAAAGTTTAGGGAATTAATTTTTGCATGGGAAAAAACCTTTAAATGAGAGATTTTTATGTCTGTGAAACATAAATCCCACACAGAAAAAACCTTTATTTCAAGGAGGTTTCAATAATTGATTTTTTTTGAAATTTTGATGCTGCAGCCCTTAACCTGGATTTCTCAATCCCTAAAAGGAAAATTTTTGGTAATTTTGGAAGCATTAGAACAGATTAAAAAATTCATTCAAAAATCAAAAACAAAATAAAGAAAAAAATGAAATTTCTCATTTTTTGGACCATTATCTTTGCCTGATATATATATGTATATGATTATTTTAGCTCTCAGAAAGTTGATTAAAAAATAAAAGATATTTATAACTTTTTTGGGGGATGTTTTGGATGTATTCTTAAACTTTATAAAATTAATTCAAAAAATCAAAGAAAAATGTAATTTCTCATTGCACTTTTGGATCCTTTTCTTTGCCTTTTTGAATTATTTTCTTTGGTGAATTCAGCTCTCAGGAATTTTTTTTTTAATAAAAAAGAGTTTTCTAGTATTTTTGGGTTTTTTTGATGTATTTTTGGCCTCCAAAAATTGAATCAAACATAGAAATAATTCAACATAAAACATTTATTTCAATGAATTTTTTAACATCTTAAATCAATGTTTTCCTCAATTTTTTGTTACAGGAATTTAGAAAAGCATCCAAAGATTAAACTGACAATTACTCTGACTTCTTTTCACATTTTTAAACCTCAAAATATATAGCACAATCAACATACTTCAAAATAAAAGGTGTGATCCACATTTTTCATTCTAATTTTTGTCATATTTTAATAAATACAAAGAGAAAATATTGTTAAGAGAAAATATTGTTAAAAATATTTAATATTATTCAAATATGATGGTTTTTTTTCTGCTGGATTTTTCTTGAGAAACAAAACCTCACTACAAAGATCTAAATTCTTCTTAATAATTCTTTTCCAAGATTTGGAATTCTTGATCACAAAGATATTTCAAAGAGGATCTAATTTGAGAGCTTTCCAAGTATCAGACTTAAACTTAAAGGAGACTATTTTTTTGAAATATTTTAAAATAGTAAAGAGAATTGCAGAATATTTGGAATTTGGAGTGCAAGAGGAATTCAGGAGAATAGAAGTGCAAGGCACTAAAGAAGAAAAGGGAACCACTGGACACTTATATTTTTCAGCCAGAAGGAAACCATGGCCTGGATATTTAATCAGCATATTGATGGGAGCTTTGCCAGAGATTTTTTTTGGTTGCCTTCTTGCTTCTTGGAAATTTTCACCCCAGATTCAATGCGGTCATCTTGGGTCCTTGAAAATTGGTTTTTAATCCAGCTTTTTCCCCAGTTCTTGCCTTACTTCAATCAAGTCTTCTGAGCTCCTCCACAAACAAATTCCTCCTGCTCAAAATCCACATTTTCCACCCCCTATATAATTAGGATGGGTAATGTTAAATTCACAACCCATTTGGGTTGTGTACCCAAATCCAACCATTTTGTGGCATGCTACACAACTACAATGAAGTTGTGTAGCCTCCACATGACTAAAATCAAGTTTTGTAGCCTCTACACAACTTTCTTGTAGTTTTGGAGCCCCAACAAAACAGTTTGGCTTTGTGTGGCACCACACACAACTAAATTCAAGTTTTTTGGGGTTGTCAGGATACAATTGTCAGGTAGAGTGACTAATTTATTCCTACAGCACAAAGCTTCAAATTCAAGATGGAAACATTGGGTTGATGAAATTATGTTCTTTTGAGATATTTGTTAGTTTCAAACAAGTTTCCACAAACTTATTCCAAGACTGAAAAAATGCCTAAGAGTTACTTGGTGTGAATCAAACCAAAATTGTGCTTTAGCTCTTAATATTCCGCCTCTTTCCAAATGCCTAATCTTCCAGATCATCATTGCTCCTAATTTCTCATTGGCAGAGGTTGAACTGCAGTTTTAAGATCACCATTGCTTTCAAATTTGGCTACTCAGATCAAGGGCAAGGATTATTCACTGAAGCTGCAATGGCTGAGTGGTAGGCGTCCCAATGCGGCTTACCTTCTTATTTTTTATCCCTTTTTTGCTTTGTTTACCTCCTCACCTTCACTTGCAGCCACTTGCAAGGCTCTTTCAAGAAAAAAAAACCCTTGCCAAAAATTTCCCCTTTTCCAACAAGACCTAGGAAACAAATCACATGACTGCGCCTAAGATCTCTCAGTTCCTCCTCTACATGATGCAAGAATTCTAAAAAACCTTACAAGATTCATCAGGCTCTAGGGTTGCAGCTTAGAATCAGTGATCATTTATCTTGGGTTTTGGAACAGGTCCATACCATACGCCCAGATCTGAGAATAAACAAGAGCTTTGGTATGGGGCTAAGGGCTTCCTCAAGTTATTGCACCCATCCTCTTGAGATAGGTTCACAAGTGAAAGTAAAGTTGAAACAAAAATTCAGTCCCATTGATGTGAAATTGTTTGGAATGACCCTTTGGAGATGTTTATGGGCCTCCACCGTTCAAACCAGCCAGGTAGGGCCTTACACAACTCCCACAGGACTGGGGCTTGTGAATTTATCATCAACCAATTAGGATTTATCAGAGTTAATGCAACTGGCATTTTTTTAATTGTGGGTTTCAGAAAAATAACCCAATTTATAATGTGCCATGAAAAATAAAAAAAACCCACTTATTTCACATCAGACATGTCAGAGTGACCTGAAAATAAAAGGGTTTTTCCAGATAAAGTATTCAAAGGTTTTTGAAAACTCAACCACACATTGGTCCACATATCCACCCATTTGTTGGTCCATTTCATACAAACCTGGTTTTTCATCTGGCTACAATGCAGAAAAAACTGAAAAAGACACTGCCAACTAAAATACTAATAAGATAAATAAAATTATGGAAATATTAATGTAAAACAAAAATAGAAGATAAAAACCTTAAATAGTAAGAAATACAGAATTATTATTAAATAAATGTATTCCTGGTGCCAATTTAGGTAGGGTCACCCACTGGTAGCACCCTCAAAATCCTACTCCTTCAGGTAGAACCATGATCACCCAGGAACCCTCCTCATCACATCTGCAGGTATGGGTTGCTGACCAAAAATTCATTCAGAAACCCATAGTTATGTAAAGTTTTGAAGTTATTGACAAGAAAAACCCTTTCTTCAATAACCCTGCATGTAGCCACAGGCATTTTTGCAAATGGGCCCGTAGCTCTCAGGAGCCACAGGACACCCAGCCCCATGAGTAGTCAAGTAAGCCTTGCATGGGCCCGAGGTAGTTTCCGTCAGGCAACAACCCTGCAAGTAGCTGCCAAAATAACTCCCGCAGGATCCAAGTTGGTGCTAACAAAAAGCCTTGCGGGTAGCCAAGCAACTACCTTGCACGGGCCCAAGATGGTTGCAGTCAGAAAACAATCCTGCAAGTAGTTGCCCAACTACCTTGTGCAGGCTCAAGGTGTTTGCTACCAACCAGCCTTGGGGGTAGTTGAGAGACTACTGTGCACAGAAGTTGCTACCTGCTTCAAGCCCCACCGGTAGTTGACCAAATACCTCACTTTGGACCCTAGCCACTGACCAAGTTATTGGGCAAGGCAACCAGCTGGCTCACTGGCCAGCCACCCCCCTCTCCCAAAATGGAAACAGGGAAATAGGGTACCAACTACACACCCTACAGCTTGTTTTCACAATAAATTGGGCCCAATGAGCGCCACCATGTGTTGGGGAATCGTGTGAAAGTACCTAAACAAACAAAAATGCAGAAAAACTGGCCCTGCACCTTTTTTTGAACTATGCCAAAGGTTGTCAGGGCCCCTGTAAAGGGACCTGTAGGGTGGATTTAGACCCCAAAAGAATGAATAATAATTGCAGTAGCACCCTGAGAGTGTACACTGAGTATATAAAGAGGCATATGATTGTGCTAACTGGCTCAAAAGACACCAGTTACCTATACAACCTCACCTGTACCTCATACAAAGAAGACTGTGCACAACTAGTCACAACAAGGGGCTTACTGCCTGATTGAGTGACTGTAAAATACACCAATATGGACAGAAGAGCCCCATCCTCAAAAGAATCCTTCAGAATAAGGTCCCCAGATCATGTTTTAAAGCCCTTGGCCTCAGAAATCCATGACTTATATTTAAAAATATTAATTGAATATTACCTCTTTGGTTGATACAGTGAGGGAATTAAGGTTACAGAAAGGTGTATCAAGCCCCAAGTATGATGGCATAGGGCTTTCACTAGAGCAGTTCCACACAAACACACTGATCACCAGGGCCAAAATGGGGTCTCTGGCTGGCCAGTGACTTCATGTCACCATCCAGTCCCATTTTCTGGCCAATTGAATCCCTTTATGGGAAACTTCTCTTCACAAATGAGTATTCTTGAGTTCAAGTCAGTTTAAATCAAAAAGAAAGTATGATTCACATTGTGTTCAAGATGGAGGAAAATGAGTGTCACTTGTAATTCCAAAATTAAAAAACCTGAATTCACTTGGATGTTCACATTGATTTAACCTGTATTTAGTTGAGATTTCCTAATAAATAAAAATTTTCAATTAAATATTGTATATTTTTATACCCCAGCTATAATTTCAGTTATTTGTATTTTCCATAATGAAATAGCAGTTTCATTCAGATTAATTTAATTATTCATAAAAAAAAATTTATTTCACAGTTTATCTTGTATCAATTCTTTTGTACAATTAGCAAGTCTATATTACAAATTTCATCCACCTTTTCCCAGTCTTTTTCCCAGGTTTCACATCTGTTTGTGTGGCTGAAAAATAAGATACAAATCAATTTCAGTTTATTCTTCATCACAATAATATGGATAGAAACTAATAATTAATCACAAAATTTTCATAGGGGTTTTGTGAAAAACATACTAATTTTATACCACTCAGGAATTTTAAACAGAAAGAATATGAATGATACCAAATATAAAACTATAAAATATATGGGGGATCACATTTCCAAACCGTATGCCAAGAATTGAATTAGCAAGCCCCAAAATATCAATATAAATTTATACATTATTGGGAAAATGCTACAAATGCAGCACATATATTATTACAAAATTTCAAAAATATAAATTGAATAAATTTCCTTTACAGAAATATATCATATATAGAACAAGCATGATTACTAAATTTTCTGTCACACCAAGGCTTGACAAAAAGCCCAGGTGGCCTTAACTAACAGTAGAAGGAGATCTAGTACCTGAAGAGATCCAAGATGTATCAGGATGAAGATTCAGAAAAATGGAGTAAAGACTCCAAGTTGGGTGAAGAACTGTCACACAGAGGATTGACACAAATCCAGGGTGGAATTAACTAACAGTAGAAAGAATACTATTACTGGAAGAGATCTGAGATGGGTCAGCCTGAAGGTTCAGCAAAAGGGAGTAAAGAATCCAAGGTGGGTAAAGACCCAAGGAGGACTCAAGATGAGTCATTATGGTACTTGTAGGAAGGGTACTCCTGAAGGAGTGGACTGAGAGCTAGGGCCAAAAAAACAAAGAATTGATTCCATAAGGAAAGACTATTGAGTGAAGAAAGTGTTGAGTTTATATAGTGCTAGTTACAAAATGTGATACTATTTTTTTGTAACATGTTAATGATATCTGAGAGGCTGAATAATCCATTGTATTATATGATCAAAAATACATCAGTTTTACAAGTGTGAAAAAATCCCCCTGCAAAGAACAAGTGTGCTCCTGAACACCATAAAAGAAACAGAAGAAAAAACAATTGACAAAACTACTCTTGAGTTGGAGAGGCCAAAAGAGTTTAGGTGATCCATGTTAAGGTAAGAGAATCTTGGATGTCCAACTGATGAGGATATTAGAATTAGAATTTACTGTAGCAAAGCCAAGTAAGGATGAGTTAAGGAAAAACAAGTTTCAAGACTGAAGTATTGCAGTAGCTGAGAGTGGATAGTAAGCATACAAAGGGGTTGAGAAAGAAGTAATAGGAGGAAATTTACATCTCAATGGAATAACTCAATAAATCTAAAACCTTGACTACCAGGAGGGACCCAGCCACTATAGGTGGCTCTTACTTTGAGAGAATCATACTGAATGGTGAAATTGCAAGGTCCAGGAAAAGAGTGGTTCAAACAGACAACTAGAGAGCCCCTCACAGGGGGCCTAAGGAACTTGATGACTAATAAACCATGACAGAAACTATATCAATAAGTGACAAGGTGAGGTAATATGGATTAAGCCAACAAGAGAGTATTGATAGGTCAATAATGGACTTGTCAGGTGACATCAGTTAGGTGACATGTGATAATAATTAAGGAGACTGAGGCAATGAGCAGAGAACAAATATCCAACATCCTCCCTTGCAAATAGCCAAGAGAGAATTAAAGCTCATAAACTTGATAGACATTACCAAGCACCAAGATTGAGCAAG
Source organism: Puccinia polysora (assembly GCA_025617555.3). NCBI lineage: Eukaryota > Fungi > Basidiomycota > Pucciniomycetes > Pucciniales > Pucciniaceae > Puccinia > Puccinia polysora. The sequence continues at coordinate 31,633,807 of CM062632.1, read as the reverse complement.
AATTTTGCGTATAAAGTTGAAAACTAGTAGTGGTTGAAGTTGCAATAGATAGTGCAAATCTGGTTGCAAGTTGAATTGGGAAAGCTAAGACGCAAGATGGTAAGCGCAGGTGATGTTGCAAAAGATTGGTGAAAGCAATGCCAGAAGAGATTAGCGCAAGCTGAGCCACAAAATAGGCTCAATCAAGGTTTCAAGATAGGTGCAAACAAGGTTGAAAGGTGATAAATGCAAGCAAAGTTTCAGAGATTAGCAAGCAAAGTTTTGAGATTGGTGAAAACCAAGTCGCAAGAACAGAGAAAGTGATGTTGCAAGTTGAGAAGCGCATGAAGTTGTAAGACAAGCAAGAGAGCTAGAATGATAAATCTGTAAAGATGAATGCAAAGATGACTTGATCATCAGAGCACCTAAGGCCAATAACCGGTATTCTTGGCAAAGATGCCAGACTGAGTAAGAGACCAGGTCAAATCTTAATCTCTTGACTTGAATACAGTCGCAATGAAAGCTAAAATCCTTGTCCGCTCACATTAAGGCTAGGGGCTGGTGGACCAGCCTGCCACCCAGGTAGTTCCGCAATTCAGGAACAAGGGGCTGAGCCTTCAGGACACAAGAGGCAGAAACTGATCCAGGCCCATTCTGCAAACACAGGCCAGGAGACATCCAAGCTGCTTTGGCATTGCCCGCAGGATCTCATCTCCAGAAGTGCATAAAATGCAGTGAGCCAAAATTGAGTTCTATTCACTCACTCAATCTCCATCCTACATCTCTTAGAGGAAAAATAATCCTGATTTACTAGCTTGTTAATTCTAACATCCAATCCATCTCATCACTTACTTTAATTAAACAGGGAATCCTTCACGCGGAGCTCCTTCAGCAAAGCACTCCAAATTGCAACCATTGGTTTTTACTCACGGAAATCCCAGGGGACCTTCCTTCTTTTTGTTTCCTTTTGCACACCTCAAACACATTTTTCATTTCATCTTTCTTCATTGTCATTTCTGTTGCTGAGCACCTCATCTTTCTGCTTGTTCTTTCAATCACAACACCAATTTTTTTTTCTTGTTCTCCAAAACCTGTGGATTATTACAAAATCAGACTGGGGCCAAGCTTCAAGTGTTGGGACCAAAAATTCCTGGGAAATTGGGGCTTGAGAGCTGATGAGGACAGAAGCGGCCAAGTAGCAGTCCTTATATCAAGGTCCAAAAGAGGAAAATCCAGATACTAAACAATCAAATAGGATGATACGGTGACACAGCAAGATGAAAAGCAAGCAAAATCACATGATGGGATGCGGCCAAAGTTGCAAGATGAGCAAGGTTGCAGATTAAGCCGCAAGCAAGGTTGTAAAAAAGATAAGCACAATAAAGGTTTCAAGATAGGTGCAAACAGGGTTGCAAGGAGAGTACAATGTTCAAAAGTTGGTGAAGTGTGTTCCAAATTGAGTGTGGTTTTCAAAAAATTGATTGAAGTTTGGTTTAATTGCTTACATATACTGGTGTTGTGTAATTTAAACTTGGTGGTGGGGCTCAAGTCACCTGGACCACACTTGGGTTCTTTCAGCCCAAATTTTCATTCCTGGCCTACTATATGGCAGTGCACATCACTGCACTGGCAATGGTGAAACTAAAACCACATAAGAGTGTAGTCCCTCCTCTGCCCACCCTCTCATGTGGATGAAATACACACTATCATGAGTCTGTAAAGTAACTTCACTCTTTTTATAAGAAACAAGTTTCTTGTATCAAATAAATGTTGCTTTGTAAGTCTAAGATATTTTCAAACAAAGATTCTTGGGGAGTTGCTCTGGTCAATATTATTTGGCCTTTGCATGCTGGAGACATTGGTTCACATGCACAAATGAGTCCATTAAGGAAACCGTGCAATGTGTGGGCTTTTTTTGTTGATAGTGTTTGTTTCTTTGGGCTATGGCCCCACCATGCTCAATTGTCATTCCTTTCTAAATCTGATTTGAATTCAAATAGGCTTGAATCAAAAATTAATGCTGGCAGGGAAAGACATAAATATACAGGGGGGAATTTTGAATTTGTACAAATGATTGTTTAAGGCTATGACTGAAAATACAAGCTTTTAGCGTTTGAACATAGGTTCAAATTGAATTGGTTTTAGTGACAAAAATAGAAGGGTTTTATTTGAGATTATGAGTAAAGAGAATCTTCTGAAAAAAGACATCCCCAACAGGATGATACATATTTTAGTTCAGAAAGAAAACTAAATAAAACATGTGGATCAAACAATGCATGAAAAATAAAGGCAACTAAAGCAGCTCCTCAGGTGAGTATTGAGAAAGCATGCAATAAAACCTGGAAGGAGAAAGCTATTTAAAATATATGATTGTTGTGGGTTAAACACATTAGCACCTTTCATGCAGAAAATTGATTGAGATGAAGTAAATGTAACACAATAACCCCATCTAAGATGGGAGAATGAGGAAGAATAATACTTATCTTTTTACCACCACATGCCTTGACAGTTGTTGAGGATTTTGTTGAAATCAGTTGGTGCTCTAAACTGAATTGGAGATTTGCCTTGCTTTTCTTCTGGAAGTCTCAGCCGGGCTGTCTTGTTTTATACTAGTATGATTGTTCTTCCCATTAATGTTTATGAGTGCCACCTTGAATTTATTTCAATGCTCCATTTTACACATTTAGGGAGATATCTATAAAAATGCTTCATTTCCTGGCAGAGATTTCCATGTTTTTTACATGGAATAAATTTTTGCAGAATGAAACAAAAGGCTTTCCTGTAAAAACCTATCCATAAAACCTGAAATATTTGAGTGAACTGTGAGTTTATTTGAGGTGGTTCCCTTGTGAAAATATATGAGCAAGATCTGTGAATTGAAAAATAATCCTGGGTCAGTCAAAATCCCTTGAGTTGGTAGAGAATAATTCAAGGGAAAGAAGTCTATGGCATTCATGTGCTTAATTAAGGGTTTTTTACCAGGTAGAAAACCCATGTTTCCAGCCCTGAGATGGGTTAGCTAACCCTAAGGATTAGCTTGAAGAGGGATCCTTGGACAATGTGTGATTGCACTTTTTTACGCAAAATTAAAGTGGGGCCTGTGCCCAAGGTGCGCCACCAAAAATAAAAGTGAACTGTGAGCCAATTTGAAGTGATTCCCTTGTGATTTCATAATGACACTGGTTGACACTTTTGTAAAAGAATTCTTACATTTATTTTCAGTGAAATTCTAGGCAGGGTGAAACAATCATCTCTGAACAGAAAATTGCTTGGGATTTTGCTATAACTTGCTTTATTTTTTGCTCTGTTTATTTATATATTTTTTTTTTGGGATAAATTCAGCACCAATTTCATTTGACATGGGGAGGGAGTTTATGTTTTCATTTATGGATACTCACATCTGTTACATAGAATCTTGATGGCCTGCAATCTTGGCGTGGGAATGCCAAATTTTTGAGGGAAATTTGGAGCTTTGTGGAAAATTATAATTTTCAAGCTGTGAAAAGTGAGAATGAAAAAAACTGAAAAAAGTTTAGAGAATCTACCACCTTCTCAATAAGCCAGCTCAATAAGCTAACTTATCAAGTATTTTTCCAATTGAGCCACCATTGTGCGCTCAATAGGGCTTGATAGCTGTCAATTGGAAAAAATTCTCAACAAGGATCCATAAATTTATGGATCCTTGTTGAGGCTCAAAAAGAAAAATTTTGTCAAGCCCCACTCTAATTTTTCTGCCCCCCACCCCCCCCTCCATCATCATCATACACCAACACCCCTCATCCCCGTTTCATCAGTCATGCACAACTTCACATCATTCCCTCCCCAATCCTTCCATCCCCCTCCATCACCCCCATCCCATCCCATACAACTCTCAACAGGTGAGGTTGCACTACCAAACCACCAACCCCAACCCTTGTCAAGCAGGGATTTGTCAAAAAAACAATTGTGGGACCTGCTCCTTAACTCATTGATAACTGTTGCACAGGTCCAATTTATTGCATCAAGGGTGAAAAATTGGTTTTCAAAAGTTATACACCCTTGCGCCCCTTGAAAACTTGTCAGATTTCCAAGGATTTTATTGAGACAAGGGTAGATGCTCTTATAACAATTTTGATTTTTCAAACAAACAAACTTCCTTTGAAAATCAATTTCCTTGTAAAAAAATAAACTTGTTTCACAAAATTGATTTTTCCAGAAATAGTTCTTGTTTTATCTTGGTGGAAATGGCAGAATTAAAAGTTCATGATTTGGGAAATACAGGTGAATTCCAATTTCCAAAAAGGTGAAATCAAGGTGATTCTCATTTTCAGCAGCAGTTAAATCTTCTGGAATTTTGTTTTCCATAAAGGTGAAACCCACAAGAAATATTGTGTAGAGCATTGTGAAAAATTGAATCAATCATTGTGAATTAATGGTGAACATTTTGATACTTATGGGGGACAAAAGTGGCCCCAAAAGTGACTTCATGTCACTGGTCAGCCAGAGAACCCAATGTGGCCCTGGTGGATGGTCCACTGGCCAAAGCACTAGCCTGGTTCACCCTCCTTTTCCTGGTAAAAATACTGTACCATGAGAGGACCCAAACAATATAAATAAGGGCCCTTCCCCCAGCAATTTCTAACTCATTCATCCAGTCATAGTCATTATTGCTTCAGATATTTTTTTCCTCAATCCATAAGCCCTTATAAGAAATAAATATGTGATCCTGGACCACTTTCTGATATAATTATAGACCAAAAATCTTGAATCCCCATCTTTTGGCCAAATTATAATCCAAAAATTCAGCCTGCACCAGTACCAACTTCCAGCACCCTGAATCCTTGCACATTGGCCCATCCATCAAGAATAAGTCAGGATCTAGACCTAGGAACTAATCCTGCTGAACTATACCCCTTTTTTGGTTTTTGAATAACCCAAACCTCAAGGAAATTATACACAACCTTCTTGAAAGGAATCTGTTGGAATGTCAACCTACAACTCTCAAGGGGCACAGTTGCGCGGCTCCAAAAGCACAACTACACCAGACAGACAAATACCACGGTACTGTAAAACCTGAACTGGCTTGAACACAAAAAACAACAATCCTACACTCATAACTCACTCTCAACCTTCTCACAACTTACTCGCCAAGACCAATCATTCACATCTGTGACCACCTTCTCATTCTCTTCTACTCACTCCTAATCATTCCAGCTTCTCTCCTCAACGCCTCTATCATGAACTCCACTCAACCTCCCATCAACCAACTCCTCAAACAAGAATGACCTAACCTCTCTTCCACGCCTGCCTGGTAAGACCCAACATTAGCATCTCATACTTGTTCTTCCATCACCTGTGTCTTGCCTGACTCAACCATTTTTTTGTCTTCCAATCTTGTCTACAGGTAGCTTTGTGTATTTCCTTGGTTTATGGATTCTTCATCAATAAAAACATTTTCAGGATCCTTGTAAACCCCACAGGCACCCCAATTGCTCCTATATTGTCCAAAAAAGAAATATAACTGTGTTCTGGAGGGCTCAAAAACCCAAATAAGGTCTTGGACTGTAACACAATAATGTGAAAGCTCACTCAATAATGTGAAAGATCATTGGTGTAACCCAGGGAGCGCGTCTTCTGTCTTTCACACTGTGAATACTCCAAGTGGAGAGAAAGGCACTTGAAGATCTATGACTCTCTGAACCCAGTGTTCCAATTCTTCTTCTCCTTTTTCTCTCAGAGTTTTCTTTTTTTCCATCTCTTTCATTGTTTTTTTTCTTCCTCATCCTTGTCAATCTTCCTCAGTGAAATTGGAATCAACCACCACCTTCAATACAAGTCAAAAATCCTTCAGATAAAAAAAAACTGGTCATCAACTCAACTCAAGTCCCATGTTGAACTCAATGCCTCAGACAAAATTCTAAATCTGCTCCTCTATAACTAGTATGATCAGTCCAAGTCGCTCCAACACTTGAATGTCACTCAAAATGGCGTTCCTCTTTCTCCCAGTTCCTATCCCTGTGTCCCGTCACTGTGCCTTCTCATTGCCATAGTCAAGCGCCGGCTGTCTATCCTCCTGTTTTGGTACTCTCTTTCACACTAGTTATGTTGTTGATACTAGAGGACTGCCATTGTCCTCATCATGAGTCTCTTATCCTTTTTTGCCATCTCATTTTAGCCTGCTGGTTTGAAATTCAATTCATGCTTCATCATCTTCAAATTTATAAGCCAAAACAAAAGCTTTCTTAAAATTGGCCAGAAAGACAAAGAACTATGGCATCAGGATTGGGTTTTTTGTCCAACTCCTTCCAACAAGCTATGCTAAAAACCGCCCTGGAAACTACTCCACTGCTGACAGAAGATAATTAAGGGATCTGGAAGGACAAGATGATGGCACTACTCAAGCTCAGGGGAGTAATGGACATACTCAAATTGGATTCTGGAATACTTGCAAGTCAGGACAAAAATGAAATCCAACTACTTCTTATATCTAAGGTGGATTCCATCACCCACAAAAATGTCATCAGCGCATCCAACATCAATTCAGCTAAGGAGATATGGCAGGCTATGAAAGAAAGGTTCTCCTCTTTGCAAGCATCAAATCAAGCAAGGATTTTCTATGAATTCCTTCACATAACCTACAAAGAGGATGAGATCACAAGCTTTTTCACCAATATCAAAACATCCATTAAAAAGATGATTGACATTGGCATAGAATTACCCAACAAAATTTTAGTGTATCTGACAATGTTCAAATTTCTGGCAAATCTCCAAGACCTCAAATGACAACTCATGCATTCTGACCAACCAATTTCAGTTGAGTTTTTGTGCAATCATCTCATTCAATACCACAATGAATTAAGGGCAGAACTCACCAAAAAAGGACTGTCCAAAGGCACTTCCAAAACGGTGCTAGCTACCAGGCAAACCAAAACCAAAAATCATCTTGCTGATTTTTGTATCAAAGGTTATCACAACCCCAAGAAGGATAAGAATCACACCAAATTGGAATGCTTCCATCTCCATCCCAATAAGGCTCCTGAGTGGTGGAGAGAAAACCAAAGCAAGTGGAAAGAGAAACAGAAACAGTCTCAAGAATCCGCACATTTTCATGCCTTTGTGACAAGATGGATAGATTCCAAAATTGATGTGAAGCAGAAAATCATAATCATTAATGGAGACACTTTGCACATCTTCAACAAGTCCATATTATTCACCAACCTTGAACCCTACACCAGAGAATTCATTACAAAGGGCAAGGCCTGAGCTAATCTACCAATCCAAGGAATGGGAAAAGTCAGACTGGAATGGAAAGGCCACAAAATCATTGTCTCCGACTGCCTGTACGTTCCTGACATAGTGTTCAATCTTGTTATTCCGGGGAAACTTCTTGAACAAGGCTGAATACTGAAGGAAAAGGCAAGACTCTTTGAAATGAGAAAGGAAGGAAAAGATGTCTGTCACGGTTCTATCATCAAAAACCTCTTTGTGCCAGACGTGCCCCTTAAATTTGGGAAAGAAAAGTTCTTCTGGACATAACTGGAAGAACCAAGGCCCCTGAAAGACCTCCATTTGACCTACAGTCATGCCTCTATTGGTTGGCTGTCCAAGATCAAAGGAATCCAATAAAACACCTCTGAAAAGGACATGTTTGAGTGTGAAGATTGCCTCCTGTGTTAAATCACCAAAAATTTGTTCAAATCCAGCTCCACCTCAGCCAACTGTAGAAGATTAAGGCCCTTTCACGGTTGGTACTTGTGGGGACTTCCCTTTCACGGCACAAACTCGCGGGACGGCCCGCTCATCCCACTCTGTCACAAATCCTTTCACTGCTCATTCACCCTTGAATCCACCTTCAGCGCGCGGTGATGGGAGGCTCCTCCTCTTTCAACTTCTCTCAACTCCATCAACTCATCAATCTTGCCTCCCAACCAACTCACCTCTCAGCCAGCCCACATTTTCTTATCTTCTTTTTTCTTTTTCTTCTATTTCTCATTTGTCTTTCTTCTTTCTTTTATTGTCTCTCTATTACTCTTCAATTCTTTACTTCCGAAACAATCACTATGGTCATCAACTTGACTCAATCTTCCTTGTCTGGTAAGACCGTCGCCAACTCTCTTCATCTAAGATCTCAATATCTGATTCTCTTGTCTTCAGCCCACCTTGAATATTGTCCATGCCTCATCTTCTAGTTTTCCAGCTTACTCATTTTCTAAATCTCAAAACTCTCAATGGTAAAAGCTTGCGCTTGATGTTTGTCTTCTTTTTTCCTTTCTTCTTTTTCCAATTTTTCCTCTTGTTTCATGTGTTCATTGATTCTTCTTTCTTTCAGCCCTCTTAAATTTATCTATTCTTTTCAATTCTACCAAAACGGTTAAAAGCCAAACTCCCAATAGCTAACCGCAATGGAGGGATCAAGCTCATCTTTGTTTGATGGATTCACTCAAATCATGCTAAAGGCCGCTCTCAAAGCTATTCCAATTCTTAACAAAGAAAATTACTCTATTTGGAAGGAAAAGCTGTCTATTCTCTTTGAACTAAAGAATGTTAAAGTCACACTGGAAGAAAAATTGAAAGAACTAAGCAAAACTGAGGACATGGAAGAATGGGTTATTATATTATCTAAAATCCATTTGGTAACGCACGCAAACGTAGTAAACGCTCCAAACATAAACTTGGCTAAACTCCTTTGGAGAAGGATCAAGGAGCGCTTTGCCTCCTCACAAACAGCAAATCGTGCAAGGATCTTCAACAAATTTCTCTACCAAGAATTCAAAGACAAAAGCATTGCTTCTTTCATAACCCAATCAAAAATTTCAATCAAGAAAATGGCAGATGTAGGAATTGACCTACCGGACAATATCTTGGCGTATTTACTTCTCTTCAAGTTTCCTTCTCATTCCACCCTCTATGACAACAAATTATGCACTCCAACAGAGACATATCTTTAGATTTGGTTTTTAATCATCTAACGCAACTAATCAACAAAACCAGAGAAAAACAAAGCAATTCTAAACCTCTCAAAACCGCCCTTATCACGTTGGACCAGCAAAAACAAATTGTTCCCAGAGATCAAAGATGCAAACAAGGATTTCACAATCCCAAATATCGAGATCATCCAGAAGATAGATGCTGGCACAAACACAAGCATTTAGCCCCAGAGTGGTGGAAGGAAGCCCAAGCGAAATGGAGAGCTCAATTCAAATCTAAAAACAAGGAGGTTGCTCATTATAATGCTCTAATTACTACCTGGATTGAAGACATCAGTGCCGAACATCAAATCATCCTGGACTCTGGAGCGTCCTGCCACATGTTCAATTCCAGAGAATATTTCATCAAATTTTCCAACTGCAAAGGCAAATCCATAAGCACTGGGAAAGAAGGAGCCAACTTACCCATCTTAGGAAAAGGAACTGTTAAACTCAATTGGAATTAATCTGAAGTAATGCTCACAAATTGCTTCTTTGTTCCCAATTTGGTAGTCAATCTAATCAGTCCTGGCGAATTAATAATGAACAAAAACTGCATTCTGAAGTCCAGAGGACACTCCTTTCAACTTCTCAACGGCAAAGAAGCGGCTTTCACTGGATTTATCAAAAAAAATCTTTTTGTACTCAACCTTCCTAAATTGATTGGTCTTGGATCAAAAACGTCTTACCTTACTCAAAAGGTATTCTCCAATGAAAAGCTCAAGCATCTCCATCAATTTCTTTGCCACGCTAATCCCCGTTGACTGAAATTTCTCTTCCCCAAAATTCCAGAAAAACAAATAAATTTGTTTGTTTGCAAAGATTGCGCCTATGCAAAAGTTACCAAATTGCCTTTCAAAAACACGGCTTAAATTTCTTCCAAACCAATGGAAAAGATACACGTCAACTTAATGGGTCTGATAAATCCTGCCTCTTGCAATGAAATGAAATACATCCTGACAATAATCAACAATGTCTCAGGCTAATTGTCAGCCATTCCCCTGAAAAAAAAATTGGATGCTTGTCAGAAGCTCATCTCCATTCTCAACTTCAAAAACAAGTCTAGAGGTTACTTTCCCTCAACTGTTTGTTCAGACGGCAGAGGGGAATTTTGCTCAAACACATTTTCCAACTTCTTACAAAGTAACTCAATCCAGCATCTTATTACGGAGCCATATTATCATGAAAATAATGGAAGGGTAGAATGGGCCAACAGAACTATTGCAGAAGCAATTTAAACCACCCTTTGTCCTTCTAAGTTACCTCTCCAACTGTGGGCGGAAATTGCAAAATCATTCTGTCTCACTATCAATCAAATTCCGAAAGTGAAGGACGCGAAATCACCTTAAGAGCTCTTCACTGGGAAGAATCTCCCTGTTGAATTCTTTCAACCCATAGGATTGAATGTTGTCTACCTAGACATGAACATTCCTCAAGGCAAAAAATTCAGAGATAGGGGAAAAACAGGAACCCTTGTGGGTTATAATCCTTTCCTTTTATCGTACAGAATACTCACTCAAAATAATTTAATTGTTTGTTCTAAGCATGTCAAGATTTTATCCTCTCCAAACCACTCTCCCTCATCTACCTACAAACTCTTGATTGATAAAGAAAGCATTCCGGTTTCTAATCTAGACAATGTTCCACTAGTCCAACCTTTCAATTCAGAGGCTCTTGCAAGTTCTCAACCTCAATCATCTGCAGAAAACAAGACCAAAATTGCCTCTTCTAACGAGTCGGAGGTAGAAGAGCAAATCCATGAAGAACTGGTTCCTCAAATATCTAACGAGTCAATCTGAGTTCTCCGAGATCTCTCTAAACTAAATAAACCTCTACGGTATGGTTTACATCACTATTTTGTTCCCAAATCTTTTGAAAAAGCCAAGAAATGCTCCGACTCTTCCTTTTGGGAATCATCTATGGATGTGGAACTTGATGGTATTGAATCTATGAAGGTTTGGAAAGACTACAACGGTCCCAAACCCATCAATCCACTAAACACTACGTGGGTGTATCTTCTCAAGGATAAATGCCACAGCAATCCTTTAATATACAAAAGTCAACTCTGCGTTCAAGGAATCAATCAAATCTATGTCCTTGAATATCAAGACACTTTCTCACCTATGGGAAAAGCTGCCTCGCTTCGAATTGCTCTTGTCTTTGGTCTTTCTTTTTCACTCCCAATAACTCGATTCGACCTTAAGTCTTCTTTTCTCCACGCCAATCTTCAAGAAACAGTCATCATTAAAACTCCCAAAGGTTCCAAAAGAACTGCCAAATATTTATTTCTCAAGAAATCTCTTGAAGGGTTGAAACAATCTCCTGCTGATTGGTTCAATACTTTAACCTCTTGGATCTGTAGCCAAGGATTCAAAGAATCCACTGCTGATCCCTGTCTCTATCTACATACCAAATCAAAATCTGTTTTATTCTTTCACGTAGACGACTTAATCCTGGTCGGTAGCGGCAACAACTTCAAAGAAGAATTTCTGAAATGATTTCCCAAATCATCTCATCACGATCCTAACACTATACTTGGAATGAAATACATTAAAGAAGACAACTAGATTTTACTCTCTCAGCCTAAACACATACATCACGGCCTCAAAGAATTAAAGCTTACGGACTGCAAAGATTCCTCCGTCCCTCTAACTCCCAACGTCAACTTGAAACCTGCTTCCAACGAAGAACATGAAGAATTCAAATCCCTCAACATCAATTACAGATCCACCGTTTTTCTTATGAACTAAATAGCTTGCCTCACAAGATCCAATCTAAGTTTTGCTGTTTCCAATCTTGCCCGTTATTGCAAAAAACCTGGAATACACCACTGGAGAGAAGTCAAACAATGTTGGAAATACCTCAAACACACGAGAAATCTCCCTCTTATGCTTCAAGCTCAAAATGAATCAACTCAACTTGTTTGTTACAGTGACCCTACCTGGAGCGACAATCTTGTAACTCAAAACTCTCAATCTGTCCATTTTACCCTTCTCTGCGGCTCAATCATTGCCTGGAGCAGCTAATGACAACAAAACGTCACTCATTCAACCACTGAAGCCGAACTCAATCCCTTAGCGGACTCTTTCTTAGAAGCCATCTGGATTAAAACTCTTGTCGCGGAAATGTGGGGCAAAGAGGAAGAACCAAGTTTACATTTAATAGATAATAAGGGTCTGGACGACAAGCTCAAGAAATTTGGTTGTAATTCAAAGACTAGACACATCGACATAAAAACAAAGGCCCTGTGGGAGGAACTCAAGGCCAACAAATTAGTAGTAAAATTAATTCCCAGCTCTTATATTCTTGCTGACCGACTAACTAAGGCTCTCCCTAAGAGCTCCCTGTCTTCACTCATCAATCTCATCAATCAGAGCGGTTCAGTCTTACCAGACACGAGGGGTGTAGAAGATTAAGGCCCTTTCACGGTTGGTACTTGCGGGGACTTCCCTTTCACAGCACAAACTCACGGGACGGACCCCTCATCCCACTCTGTCACAAATACTGTCACTGCTCATTCACCCTTGAATCTACCTTCAGCGTGAGGTGATTGGAGGCTCCTCCTCTTTCAACTTCTCTCAACTCCATAAACTCATCAATCTTGCCTCCCAACCAACTCACCTCTCAGCCAACCGACATTTTCTTATCTTCTTTTTCTTTTTCTTCTATTTCTCATTTGTCTTTCTTCTTTCTTTTATTGTCTTGCTATTACTCTTCAATTCTTTACTTCCAAAACAATCACTATGGTCATCAACTTGACTCAATCTTCCTTGTCTGGTAAGAACGTTGCCAACTCTCTTCATCTAAGATCTCAATATCTGATTCTCTTGTCTTCAGCCCACCTTGAATATTGTCCATGCCTCATCTTCTAGTTTTCCAGCGTCCTAATTTTCTAAATCTCAAAACTCTCAATGGTAAAAGCTTGTGCTTGATGTTTGTCTTCTTTTTTCCTTTCTTCTTTTTCCAATTTTTCCTCTTGTTTCATGTGTTCATTGATTCTTCTTTCTTTCAGCCCTCTTAAATTTATCTATTCTTTTCAATTCTACCAAAACGGTTAAAAGCCAAACTCCCAATAGCTAACCGCAATGGAGTGATCAAGCTCATCTCAGACCAGCTTTGGAGGAAGTCCCAGAAGCTTGTATGAACTATCAAGATCCACCTGCCAAAGTGGACTCTTATGATGAAGAGACGCCAGTCTCCAACTCTGAAACAAGCTCAGGAGAAAGCTCATCAATTGCCTCTCCCCAGCAAATTGCTCCAGAAGTCATTTCTAGAACACCTAGGGAGATTAAAGAGCCTGTCAGGGTTCTTCGCAACCAATCTTCCCTCAGACCTCTGCAAAGGTATGGGTTTCATCACTAATTTGAACCCAAGACGTTTGATGAAGCAGCTTGATGTGCTGAAAATTTCAAGTGGGGAGGTGCAATCAAGAAAGAGGTCAATCAGTGTGAAGCGCAGGAAGTCTGGGAAGACTACAAAGGGGAAAACCATTAAATCCACTGGACACCACTTGGGTTTTCAAAATCAAATACAATACTCACAACAATCTTTTCTTTCACAAGGCTCAGATATGTGTTAAAGGCTTCAACCAAGTTTACAGCCTAGACTTTGATGAGACATTTTCTCCAACCGGCAAGATTGCATTGTTAAGAGCAATTCTGCTGTACGCCTTAAAACGCAAACTCAACATCCGCCAATACAATGTAAAGGCTGCATTCCTACATGCTCCTATAGAAGAAGATGTGATCATTAGGACTCCTCAAGGGTCTCAGAAATTCTGCAAGTATCTTAGGCTCAAGAAGAGCTTGTATGGACTCAAAAAATGGCCTAAGAACTGGTATGGCACTCTTACTGACTGCATCAAATCAATTGGCTTCAAGGAATCCAACAGCAATCCTGGCTTGTACAAATTGATGGAAAACAAATAATTTTTCTTTTTTCATGTCAAAGACCTCATCCTAGTGGGAGACGCGGAAAAATTTGATAAAAAATTCAGTGCTTGGTTTAAAGACTTGCAGGCCCATGAACCCAATACCATTCTTGGTATGAAATTTGAATGAACACCTAACAGTATTCTACTGAGTCAACCCAAGCACATCATGCATGGCCTAGAGGAATTGGAAATACTTGAATCACAACCATTCTCTACCCGGCTGACCCCTCACTGTCAGCTAAGAGAGGCCTCTGATGAAGACTTTGGAGATTTCAACAAACTCAACATCAACTACAAGTCTGGTATAGGAATTTTGAACCACATTGCCAGTCAAACGCAACCGGATCAAAGCTACTCTGTGTCAAGCCTGGCACGCTTTCAGAATAAGCCCGGGCTAACACATTGGAGGGAACTCAAGCGCACATGGCAATACCTCAATTTCACCAAAGGTCTCAAACTCACACCCACCTACATAAAATCAAAGATCCCACTTGAATGTTATAGCAATGCCTCATGGGGTGAGGATCCCACTAGCCGCAAATCTCAATCTGGGTATTTTTGCCTGTCCTTTGGTTCACCTCTTTCTTGGAACATCTAAAAGCAGCGCAACATAACATACTCGTCAACGGAGGCAAAGCTCAACCCTTTTATTGATGCTTACCTTGAAGGCAAGTGGCTTTGCCACTTGTTGGGGAAAATCTTCCACACAAATATTCCCTCCTCCAAACACTTCATCAACAACAAAGTGTTAAAATACGTATGCACTTACGCGTGTGCTATGTATAAGTTTAATCCAAATGGGATGCACATATGGGCCTCTCAGGCCCATTGGACACTCACACGGACCATACGGGCCTGTGTGGATGCCACTGATTTGGGGAAACTGGCCTCAAAACGCGTGGAACAGGCTCATTGGTACACGGGCCCTATCAGGCCCGGTGGGGGATATGGGAAAATACAGCCAGATGGGCTTTTATGGGCATAATTGGGCCCAAGGTTTCTTTTTGACATACTTGGCCAGACGGGCTGGCCCGCCAAAGTGTGTTTGTCTCAGGTTTTGGGCTTGGGGATGCTGCCCGTGTTGCAGCCTGGTTGGGGCTGCTGCCCATGTTGCAGCCCAGTTGGGGCTGCCGCCCGCGTTGCGGCCTGCTTGGGGCCGCTGCCCATGTTTCAGCCTGCTCAGGGCCGCTGTTTTTTGCCATTGGCCCGTCTATGGGGCCCAACAGCCCACGCCAGGCCGTTGTTGCAGCTGCTGCGGGGCTGGTGGTCCTGGATCCTCCCACTCCCCTTGCTTGCCATTGCAAGGGGAAGGGGGAGGGCTGACTGGTTGTAACCAGCCAGCAACCGGTTGCAAAGGGCCACCAGTCATGGTGGGGGGGACTTGATCACCCCCCCACCCAAGGAGATGGCCAGGCCGGTTGCATCAAGGCAACCAGTGGTGGGGGGGGGGATTGACCCCCCCCACCATGGAAGGGGCGCTATCCCCCCCCCCTTTACCAAGGGGGAGGAGCGATGGGCTGAGGGGACCTGACCACCCCCCAGCCCACTTACAATAGGAACGCCCTGGGGGTATTGACCCCCAGGGCCCCTGGTAGGGGGATTTGACTGCACCCTCCAGGGATTTGAGGGAAAGAGGGGGGGGATGGCATGTCCGCCGGTTGCACCCCCCCAGGTGAGATTTTGGTTGGACTCAGGTGAGTCCTGGGTCCCACCTGGCCCATATGAGGGGCCAGGGCTGTACAGGAGCTAAGATAAGTAACAGGGCTGGTTTTAACGGACAACCAGCCAGGGTTTTGAACAGCTAAGGGGCTGGCTCAGCCCCATTGAGGTGGAAACACCAGAAACAACCGGAATAGGCTGGTTGTAAGGGTACAGGGACTGATGCCATGTGGGCTGATGTAGCCCAAACCAAGTAACAAGGCCTGTAGAGCCTGTAGAGCTCTTTTGGGGCGGAAAAATTGCCTTTTGGCTTGTTGTATCATGGGCTCACAAGAGGCCAATATTTTGTACTTAAGGAGCTCTTCTCCCTGCTTTTTTCCGTCATTCATTCATCATCCAATTGAATTCATCAACCATATCATCCAACGTATTGCCCCATTGTGGGAGCCCATCAAGAAATTATTGACAAAAGGTGTCCAGCATTTCTTTTACTTTAAATAATGCTCATTTGCTCAAGCTAATTGCTGGCAATAATTAAAACACATTATCAGAACCAACATCATGATTACTCCAAAGCCATCTAGACCCTTGTACCTTACTCTGGAGAACCTCAAAGACCTCAAGTTTCCCAAGAAGATGTCCTATATCCCTGATGTTAGATCAACCAAGATAGTTCTGAACAGTCAGAATTATAATACTTGGGCTGTCCTTATGGATAGTGAGCTGGACAACATCTTTTGTGGGGAGATAATGGATGCAGATGACACTTTGATCAGTTCAGAAGTTGAGAAAAAGTCTTATCATCTCATCCTTAGGCATCTTGATGAGAATCATGTGACATGGGTTGCCAATACTCTTAGGGAAGATGAGAGAAGGAGGGGAAGCATCCTTTGGAAGTTGCTTAAGTGCAATTATGCTGGTGATTCTGTTCACCAGAAGGGTATAGCTTTCAATAAACTGTTTAAGTTACAATATTTGAATTATAAACAGTTTTTTGCAGAGGCTAGGTCTAGCAAAGCCAAGTTTAAGTCATCAGGACTTAACATGGATCCTGTGTTTTTGTCACTCTTAATCCTTCAGAAGCTAACAAAGGAGGTTGATTCTTTAGTCAGAATTATTTCTCAATTGGATCCTCTTCCTGGGGAGGAGGTTGTGCTGAAAAGGATGATCTTTTGTTCAAGATGAAGGGGGGTTCTGGAACAGCCCTTGTTGGAAAGACTGGAAAATCTTGCAAGCAGGCAAAAAATGATTTTTCCAAGGTCTTATGCTATAATTGTCAGAATAAGGGGAATTATGCTAAGTATTGCAAGGAGGCCAATAAGAGGAAGAATTCCAAAGAGAATGACAAGGAGGTCAATCTCACTACTGAAAAAGTTGAAATGGTGGCCTTTGATGGTCTAATGGAAATGGTTGTTGGGGAAAAAGATCCCAACAAGAAGGCCATGTTAAAATACGTACGCACTTACGCGGGTGCTACGTATAAGTGTAATCCAAATGGGATGCACAAATGGGCCTCTAAGGCCCATTGGACACACACACGGACCATACGGGCCCATGTGGATGTCACGGATTTGGGGAAACTGGCCTCAAAATGCGTGAAATAGGCCTATTGGTACACGGGCCCTAACGGGCCCGGTGGGGTATATGGGCAGATACAGCCAGATGGGCTTGTATGGGCATAATTGGGCCCAAGGTTTATTTTGGACATACTTGGCCAGACGGACTGGCCCGCCAAAGTATGTTTTTCTCAGTTTTCGGGCTTGGGGCGGCCCATTGGGGCCGCCACCAGTGTCGCGGCCCACCCGGGGCCGCTGCCCGCGCCGCGGCCCGTTCGGGGCCGCCTGTGTTCCTCGGCACGGCCCACGCGGGGCCCGACGGCCCGCGCGGGGCTGTTGCGCGGCCGAGGGATCCCGCGCGGTGCGATGCCGAGCGGGCCCGGCTGGTCGCGCCCGGCGACCAGCGCCGCGGAGCCGGGGCTCGCGGCCCCGGCTCGCTCCCCCTCCCCTCGCTCGCCGTTGCGAGGGGGATGGGGGCGGGCTGGCTGGGTTGAACCAGCCAGCGACCGGCCGCGACATCGCGGTCGGTCAGGGCAGGGGGGACCTGACCACCCCCTTGCCCAGGGAGGTGGCGGCGCCGGCCGCGGTAGTAGCGACCGGCAGGTGGGGGGGATTTGATCACCCTCCCACCTAGCGAAGCGATGCAGAGAGAGCGAGGGGCGCTCTCCCCCCCCCTTTACCGAGGGGGAGGAGCGTCGGGCTGAGGGGACCTGATCACCCCCAGCCCAGTCCTTTTCCTAATGACGACGCCCTGGGGGTATCGACCCCCAGGGCCCCTGGTGAGGGGATTTGACCGCCCCCACCAGGGATTTGAGAGAAGAAGGGGGGGGGCGGCATGTCCGCCGGTTACACCCCCCCCTAGTGAGGTTGAAACCGGACCCAGGTGAGTCCTGGGTCCCACCTGGCCCATTTGAGGGGCCAGGGACTGGATGCATGAGGCAACCAGCCCGTAAGTATGACAATGAGGTCATCAGGACCGGTTGTAACAGACAACCGGCCCAGGGGATTGAACAGCAAAGGGGCTGGTTCAGCCCCGTAACGGTGGAAACACCAGAATGGACCGGAATAGGCTGGTCGTAAGGGTTCAGGGACTGATGCCATGTGGGCTGATGTAGTCCAAACCAAGTAACAAGGCTTGTAGAGCCTGTAGAGCTCTTTTGGGGCGGAAAATTTGCCTTTTGGCTTGTTGTATCATGGGCTCACAATAGGCCAATCTTTTGTACTTAAGGAGCTCTTCTCCCTGCTGTTTTCCATCATTCATTCATCATCCAATCGAATTCATCCAACATATTGCCCCATTGTGAGAGCCCCATTAGCCATTATTGACACACAGTGTCCAGCATTTCTTTTGCTTTAAATACTGCTCATTTGCCTAAGCTAATTGCTGGCCATAATTATAACAGGCCAAAATTGATGAGGATCAAGAAATGGACTTGATTGATTACAAAGTGAGTAATCTAAACCTCAAAGATTAGAACTTATCAGTTACTGATAAAGCTTCTTTCCTATTAGGAGGATTGAAGGAAGATGTTCTTGTTTTGATTGATTGTGGCTGTACAGACCACACCTTATTTGAACCAAATTTATTTTAAAATCTTAGTGATTATGATGGAGTTGTAAATATTGTTCAGAAAGGCAGAAAAATTCAGATTAAAGGAATTGGGAAAGTTATTCTTGCAAATCACTTGGGTTTCAAAATTTCTTTTGGGAAAGTGTTCTATGTACAAGAGTTGCCTTATAACCTTGTGTACCTTGGAGTGTTGTGGAAAAAAGGTTTCCAGATATGTTATCTTAAAGAAGATAAGATTGTTATTGATATGAATGGGAAAACTGTTCTTAGTGGACAGGTTTGGAAAAAGCTTTTGTGTGAAAGCTTGTTCAAAATCACAGCTTTGAGCACTGTTTCTCACAATAGAAGTGGCTATAAGGTAAAGGACAGCAACTGTGAGAGTTGTACCTTAGGGGCTAAGACTAGAAATGTGTTCTCAAAAAGTAGATATTGCACTGATGTTCCTAGAGAGTAATTTTCCATTGATTTGGCAGGGCCATTCACACCAGAGTCCCTTGGTGGGGCAAGATACTTTATCAATTTAGTTGATACTGCAACTAATTATGTTTGGGTTAAACCAATTTGATCTAAGGATCGGACCACAAAGGAGGTTTCTGTAATCTTCAAAGTCTGGAAACAGAATGGTCTAATGAAGGAGATCAAGAGGGTTATCACTGATGGAGGGGGTGAATTTGTGAGTAAAGAGTTTGAGAGGTTATTGAAAGATTATGGTATCATTCATATAGTCACTACTGCAAGTACTCCACAAAATAATGGAATAGTTGAGAGAATGAATAGGACTTTACTGGAAAAGGTCAGAACTATTATGTCTCAATCTGGTCTACAAAATTGAGACATAATAGTTCTGACCGTGTCCAGTTAAGTCCTATTCATTCATCATCCAATCAAATTCATCAACCATATCATCAAACTTATTGCCCCATTGTGAGAGCCCATCAGGCAATTATTGACACAAGGTTTCCAGAATTTCTTTTGCTTAAAATACTTCTCATTTGCCTAAGCTAATTTCTGGCCATAATTATAACACAAAGGTCTGGACAATAAACTCAGAAAGTTTGGATCCAATGCCAAAACAAGACACATGGATCTCAAAGCAAAAGGGCTCCAAGACAAACTCAATGCTGGAGCGCTCACTATTCACCCAATCAGTATTTCCAACATGCTTGCTGACCCCCTTACCAAGGCGGTCAGTCTAAATCAACTGGAAACATTCATGTCCGTGGTGTTGAATAACAACTTGGACGGATCTCCAGTTATGGGGAGTGTAATGAAATAATGTGAAAGCTCACTCAATAATGTGAAAGCTCACTGGTGTAAACCAGGGAGAGCGTCTTCTTTCTCTCACACTGTGAATACTCCAAGCAGAGAGACAGGCGCTTCAAGATCTATGACTTTCTCAACCCAGTGTTCTGATTCTTCTTCTCATAGTTTTCTTATTATCCATCTCTTTCATTGTTTTTTTCTTCCTCATCCTTTTCAATCTTCCTCAGTACAATAAGAATCAACCACTACCTTCAATATAAGTCAAACATCCTTCAGATCAAAACAACCTGGTCATCAACTTAACTCAAGTCCCACATCAAACTCAAGGACTCAGACCAAATTCTCAATCTGCTTGTATATAACTGGTAAGATCAGTCCAAGTCACTCCAACACTTCAACATCACTCGAAATGGATTTCCTCTTTCTACCATTTCCTATCCCTGTGTCCCGTCACTGTGCCTTCTCATTACCATAGTAAAGCGCTGGCCTTCTCTCCTCCTGTGTTGGTACTCTCTTTCACACTAGTTATTTTTTTGATACTAGAGGCCTGTCATTGTCCTCATCATGAGTCTCTTATCCTTACCTCATCATCTCATTTTAGCCTGCTGGTTTGAAATTATATTCATGCGTCATCATCTTCATGGCACCTCCATTTACATTTATTTTTATAATTATATAAATGAATTTACCCTTTTTAGACAAATCATATACCTGGCATTTTATCCTATTTTTACTCCAAAGGTTTTATCACCTCTATGAGCTAGAAAGGGTGAGGTACTTGGCATCTACTAGGCTAAAAATTGGGGATCTTTCCAGAAAATAATTGATATAATTATTGATACTTTGCCATTTTTAATAATTTTTGAATAATTTTTTAAAAATTACTCAAGAATCCCAAAAAAAGAAATGTTACAATTACCAAAATTCAAAAATACTTGAAAAATACAAAAAAAATCTGAAAAAATTATTTTCTGATATTTTCCAGAGTCCTTGCTTTGCAGTGGATGGACTTAATGAACAAAGCAGAGCTTATTCAATACTATCTTAAACTATTAAAACTCCAAAAAGAAGAGTATATCAAAAATTACAAACCAACTGGTAGGGAACTTCTATCTCCTTTAGAAAAGAAGAAGTTTGTTGCTATCAATACCAAAATCAGGGATTAAGAAGAATTTGAAGAAAGGTTTTGTATAAAACACATCTTGAATTATCTTAGAGACTGGGCTAAGACTCAACCTGTCAGCTTGCTACTATGTACAGATCAACCTGTCATAGCAACACAAAACTATAAAAAAAAATTAAACAAGAATATCTAAATTAACAAAAGAAGGAGTGAGAAATCCATAAATATTATTGAGGAAATGGATTCCTCACCCAAAAATCAGGAAGGGTCACTCACTGACCCCACCTTCAAAATCCAAGTCCTTACATTTTTAAAATAATTAAAAAGAAAAGTACTATAAATTATGACACCAGTATGGCACCTTTTGGCCATTCTAACATTTCACATGTGTTGTCACGTATAGGTTTTACACCTAAAATTCACTCAGAATTGAGGTGTTGTGTATATGTTAGGAGTTACCTGCGGAAATGAGTTATGTCACAATTCCCGCGCCCAGCCCCTCATCCTTACATATCCCTACGTACTCATAGTAGCAAATTCCGGCGTACTACAGACCTGTGAGCAGCCAATTCTGCAACGCACACAGCGGATCCTACCCCTGCGCATCTGTACTGACTGATCCCCGCGTCTGGATCTGTTGTGACTAATCTGACAACCAGGTACTGCTCAGAAGAGCTACAACCTAGTTAGGGTTGCCTGGCATATGTAACAAATTGACATATGCATTAGTTATAGTCTAAAAAGATCATGACCTAAATAAAATTAATAAAAATTAAGTTCAAAACATTTTTTAATAATGAATCAAAGATAAAGGATTACCATGTAAATCATTGACTCTGATCTTTGAAGACCACAAAAAACTACAAGGAGTGTTCATAAGAATTATTAAAAATTATCTAAATGATCAGCAGATGATTGAAAATCAGTAAACATTGAAATCTTTTAACTTTAAAGAAATAATAATAGTACAAATGAAGGATGATTGCAGAATGATCAAATTTACACCATAATAGATTAACTCATCCTGTGGCTAAAATAGTACAGAAATCCAGCAGATCTAAAGTCAGCTTATAGACAGCATCAAGTGGACGTGCTAGTCCTGACCTGACTGGCTTTTCAGCCTCAGCCCATGAGCAGAACCCTCTCTACGTGCCCTGAGAAGCTCAAAATCACACCAAAAAGGTATTTCTAAAGACCTCTTTAGATCCATTATTCTGAAGATTATCAGTTTACCAGTAATTATTATTATCAATCAGACTCAGTGTCATTGTTAGTAAAGTGCTTATGAATATTCTAAGCAAGTGATTTATGACTTAGTCTGTAGTATTATTATTATTCATTTCTTAAACCAATCAACCAATTGAAGTTAAATCAAGCAATCCTCCCCAAATTCTCTGAAAAAACTTCTTATTATTGCAGGATTTTTGTGGTAAATTGCTCAGAGTGAGTGTTTCACTTCCTGTGTTGGCCCTTGTGCTGTTTAGCCCGGCCATATCAGTGGATAAGCCCTTTCTAAGGCACCCATCTTGAATCCAAGGTTCTTAAACTTCCTAAGGAGGCCCCTTCAAGAGAGGTTGTTTTTTCTGAAATACCCCCAGTAGTATAATAATGTGGCCCTTCTTTTATATATATATTGAAAAAAATTTATTTCAAAACAAATTAAAACCTTGCAACTGCTCTTATTATATTATTTATTTGAGCCTCTAAGTGTTTTTTTTTGGAATAATAATTATTATTATTATTCCATTATTTTTATCACTCTCTGTAGCTAAAGGACTGCAAGGTTCCTGGTATCAGAGTGCTGACACAACCCCCTGCTCATATCCAATTCAAGTTATTAAAAAGTGAGATTTTTTTGAAAATTTCTTCAAACAGTTTTTAATTATAAAATAAATTATAAATTTTATGTCTGGTCTTTCCTAGTGCCTGGAACACCCACTGACCCATCAAATCCAACTTCTGCAACTGCTGAAGCAGCAGCCCCACCAGTTACCACTCCAGTGATAGTACCCAACTATCCTGTCTTATAAGCCTCCAAACAACCTAGGTCCCAAAATAGAGAAGAATCAGTGGAAACTCCTAATTCAGAGAGTAAGCCATATTATCTCACTTATTCTAAGCATTTATATAAATTAATCATTGATTTTAATAACTATGTCTAGACTCGGGATCAGATTGAGGCTTCACCGTTCTCACCCATTCCAGAGCCAAGCAGAGTAATCCATCCATTGACTCTACAAAGAATGAAAGACTTGGGTATCCAGCCCATTCAGAGGATCCCATCCACAGCTCCTCCTCCCAAGCTCCCTCTCAAGGACAGCAAGAGGAGTCTTGGAAAATGCTGATCAAAGAATACGTTTCCTTATGGAAAAGGTAATGCAGGCAGAGAAAGAGGCCACTGTGATGATCCAGGTTTTCTATTTCAGGCAGGCCCAGATCTCCCAAAAAGCTTTGCAAAATTTCATAACCAAGCAGGAGCTATAAGAGTACATGAAGGGGTGGAATCCTTGGGATCACCTCAAGAAGATCCAGCCTCCTCCCAAAAAAAGGAAAACGTAAGGTCCTCCAATCAGGGGAGGCCAAAGGAGGAGTTCAAAAATCCAAAAATTTGGGCAGAATTGAAAGCTCTGGCTCAAGCATTAAACGGGGCCTAGAAGAGTTAATTGTAGATAGTTCTTTTTAAAATAGTCTCAGAAATAAATTTAGTGCTTTAGACAATAAATTTTTTTTGGCCTCCAAAAGATCCATCAATTGGAAGGGAAACTGAGCAGTCCTGAGTACCTCCTTGAGTTGAAAAAGGTAGTAACTACTTTCCTCATTAAAAATGAAGTTTCCTCTGATGTGGAAGAAAGTAAGACCCTTATCTTAGAGCATAGAACTAAGAATGGGATCAGTTTTGAGAATTCATTTTCAACCTTAAGGGAAGATGTAATTCAAAAACAATCTTCTTCCAATAATGTTTCCCTTGAAAACAATCTTTGAGAATATAAGGACCAGTTGGATAATTCCATAAATGAGCTCAAAAATTGAATGGATTTGCAGCTCAATATGATCAAGAATGATATCAGGGATGTGAAATTGTCTCACATTTGGAAATCTGAAGCTAATAAACGTTCTTAGCTCCCCATTCTGCCTGAATTCCCCAACCCTAGGTTTAATCTTGCCCCTCCTCACCAGAATTATTCTCCTGATATGGAGAAAGCTATCAAAAGTTTTCCCCCTATCACATATTGGCCTAAGTTCTCTGGAGAAGAAGAATATGATCATATAAGTTTTATGAAATGTATTGATCATGACATCCTTTTTTCTGGCTTACCAGGGACTATAGCCCTAGAAAGGTTACCCACACTCTTTGAAGGGGTAGCTTTGCACTGGTTTATCTGCAAAAGAGAACTAGTAGGAGATGTTCCATGGGAGGATTGGAAAGAACTCATCAGAGAAAAGTTTGGGACTTGAGTTTGGAAAAAGAAAATGCTTAAAGATTTTGAGCAAGATTCCTTTTATCCAGTTAGAGACCACCCCCACCAATGGGTTTTGACTCAGAAGAAGAGGATTGACTGTGTCTATCCACAAACCTATGTAGAGGAGATTAATGAGAGACTACTAGGAAAATTTAAAGGTCAACTAGAGCACAATGTCCGGTGTAGGATATCCATTGAAGATGACCTTCTCACTCTTATAGGAGTGATGTAAGAAATAATTGACATGATGGAACTCAATAAGAAGCCCAGAGACAGACCCAGAGAACTTTAGACCCCACCCAGAGAGAAAAAAGAGGTTGGTAAAGAACTAGTTCTACAAGCTCCCCAGCGGAAGGCTTTTGTTAAAACCAATCCCTCTCATGAGTTCTGGAACTGTGGAGAGAAGGGGAATAGATAACCTGAATTTTCCCATCCTAGGAGAAAGATAAATAACATAAATGCTGACCCCAATATTGAGGAAGAAGGTGACAACTTGAACCTAGAAATCCAACAACACAAGGAAGAACCAGACTCACTCCCTGTCAATTTGATCTCAGGAGATATAGGTTCTAGCATGAAAATTAACCATGTCAAAGGAGAGTCCCAACTAACTCAAAATTTGGATGAATCTATGAAATTGGATCACATCTCTGATGCAAAAACCTTGAAAGTGAAACTTGTCACTGGAAGGAGCTACAGTTTGGGTTAAAAATGCCTGGCCACTGGTTTTTTTGAGAAGAAACTTTTCAGAGTTTTACTTGATAGTAGAGCCTTCTGCTCATGCATAAGTAATGATTTCCTGGATTGTCACTACGTCCCCCAATGGAAGGAACACTTACTTCCGGTGCCCAGGTCCAGGTTCAGCAGTTGCAATTCAGCAATGGATAACTTAGGAGTCATAACTATGCCTATTATTTTTCCCCACAGTAAAGGATCCATAAGACTTCAACTTGAGGTTTTAGTCTTGAAAAATAGCCTATATGATTACTTGATAATAGGTAATAAGAATTTCTGTTTGAATGGGATAGATGTTATCCAGAGCAAGGACCAATACTTCACTGTTGGAGGAGAATGGAAAAAAAATTCCAGATCTGTCACATATCAACCTCCATGGAGAAAAAACGTCTAGATTCTTTTAAAAATGAATATTTTTCTCAAGCCTCTCTTAATGTTTAACCTCATCTCTGATGTCAGCTTGCTACTATCTACATAGAAACCTGTAATAGCAACAAAAACTATAAAAATAAGAATATCTAAATTTACAAAAGAACGAGTGATAAATCCATGAATATTATTGCAGAAATGGATTCCTCACGCAAAATTAGGTAGGGACACTCACTGACCCCACCCTTGAAACCCAAGTCCTTACATTTTTAGAATAATTAAAAAGAAAAGTACTAAAAATTACAACATCAGTATGGCACCTTTTTTCCATTTTTCCATTTCACACGTGTTGTCACGTATAGGGTTTACACCTAAAATTGACTCAAAATTGAGGTTTTGTGTATATTTTAGGAGTTACACACGGAAATGTGTTATTTCACAATTCCCGCGCGCAGCCCCGCATCATTACATACCCCTACGTACTCATAGTAGCAGTTTCCCGCGTGCTAGAGACCCGCGCGCAGCTAATTCTTCCACGCACGCAGCGGATGCCACCCCGTGTGCATCTGAACTGACTGATCCCCGCATCTGGATCTGTTGTGACTAATCTGACAACCAGGTACTTCTCAAAAGAGCTACAACCTAATTAGGGTTTCCTGGAATATGTAACAAGTTGACATATGCATTAGTAATAATATAAAAAGATCAAAACTTAATTAAAATTAATAAAAATTAATTTTAGAAAATTTTTTAATAATAAATTAAAGATCAAGGATTACCACGTAAATCATTGACTCTGATCTTTGAAGACCACAAAAAACTACAAGGAGTGTTCATAAAAAGTAATTAAAAATTATCTACGTAATCAGCAGATGATAGGGAATCAGTCAACGTCCACATCTGATCACTTTAAAGCAATACTAAGACTACAAGTGAAGGATGAGTGCAGAATGATCAAATTTAAGCCATAATTGATTAACAGATCCTGTGGCTAAAATAGTACAGAAATACAGCAGATCTAAGGTCAGCTGAATAACCGCACCAAGTGGACGTGCTAATCTTGCTCTGAATGGCTTTCCAGCCTCAGCAAATGAGAAGAACTCTCTCTATGAGCCCTGAGAAGCTAAAAGTCACCCCAAAAAGGTATTTAAACAGACCTCTTTGGATCCATTATTCCATCATCAGTTTACCAGGAACTATTATTATCAATCAGACACCATGTCATTTTTAGTCAAGTGCTTATGAAGAATCTAAGCAAGTGATTTATGACCAAGTCTGTAGTATTATTATTTATTTCTTAAAAACCAATCAACCCTTGAAGTTAGTCAGCAAATCCACCCCATCTGCTCTGAAACCCTTCCTATTATTGCAGGATTTTCGTAGTAAAGTGCTCAGAGTGAGTGTTTTCCTTCCTGTCCAGGCCATTGTGCTGTTATGCCTGGCCAATAGTGGAATAGGCCCTTTCTAAGGCACCCATCTTCATTCCAAGGTTCTTAAACTGCCTAAGGAGGCCCCTTGAAGAGAGGTTTCTTTGTCTGTAAAGACCCCCAGTAGTAT
Source organism: Puccinia polysora (assembly GCA_025617555.3). Taxonomy (NCBI): domain Eukaryota; kingdom Fungi; phylum Basidiomycota; class Pucciniomycetes; order Pucciniales; family Pucciniaceae; genus Puccinia; species Puccinia polysora. The sequence goes on along the minus strand of CM062632.1, from coordinate 31,606,657 downwards.
AATACTGTGGCCCCTCTTTTATATACATATTGAAATACTTTTATTACCAAAAAAATTAAACCTTGCAACTTCTCTTATTATATTATTTATTTGAACATCTAAGCGTTTCTTTTTTGGAATTATTATTATTATTATTCAAGTATTCTTATCACTCTCTGTAGCTAAAGGACTTCAAGGTTCCTGGTATCAGATAGCTGACATCTGATCAGCAAGACAACCTGGTCAACTTGTGTTTTGAAAAGATGAGTGCTTTTTTCACCAAGGATCATCCCATAGGGAATATCAAGGGACATGACCTAGTACTAACTCTGAATATAGAACCTCCATTCCCCCATCTTGAGGAGACCTGCTTACCTGGCACGCCCTAAGTCCCAAGTTGCATTAGAAGAACACATAACTGAGCTCATGGATTTGGGAGTTCTTAGGAATGTTGGACATAATGAGAAAGTATAAATAACCACTCCAGTGTTTATAGCCTGGCATAACAACAAGTCCAGGATGGTTGGAGATTTCCAAATGTTTAACAAATACACCAAAGGAGATTAATACCCCATCCCTAGGAACAATAATTCTCTGCATAATCTTTCCAAGGAAAAGTACCTACCAACAAAGGTTGTTCTGAAGGGATTGCATCAGATAAAAATTGAAGCTAACAGCTGGAAATATATGAGGATTATGTTTCACTTAGGAATCTATGAGTACCTAAGGATTAATTTTGGCATAAATAAGGCTCATTATCACTTTCAGAGAATGATGGAACCCCACTTTGGAACCTTCATCCAGCAAGGATGTATAATGGTATAAATTCATGATATTATCATATACTCTGATGATTGTGAAACTCACTTAGGGAAGATAGGTCTTGTGCTTAAAACCGTAGCAGATTTTGGACTAAAGATATCTATGAAGAAATTCAACTTTGGTTATGCTGAAATAAAAGCCTTAGGACATTTAGTCTCAGGATTTTCTCTAGCAGTAGATCAGAACAAAGTTGCTTCCATAATCAATAGGCCAATGCCTCAAAATTAGACTGAGTTACTCTCATTTGTATATTTCTGTAGTTATTATTGGCAGTTCATTCCCAACTTTGATAAAATAGCCAAAAACTTCTATGAGACATGAAACAAGACTTCTATATTTGAAATGACCCATGAGAGAGTGCAGATTTATGAAACCTTGAAGAAAGCCATGAACACCGCTCCTTTCCTAACTCAATCTGACTAATTTAACCCTTTCCGCTGTGGTGTCAATTTATAGACACAGATTGGGAACTGCGTTGCAGCTGCGCGCTCAGCATTGGGGGCAAGCGGGCTCAGCATTGGGGTATGCAGAGTGCTCAGCAGCGGCAGCTGCTGGATCAGCAGCAGCCGCTGTTTGGCTCCGCACCTGGTGGACGGGTCAGGCTCAGAATTGAATGCGGCGTGGGCGGCAATACACCCCGGATATCAGATTTGGAAGGTAGTGCGCTCAACTAGGTTTGCGGGTGCGCCGGTTTGGATACGTAGGGGCGGAGCGATCCGCGGGCTATAAAGGAACGGATGGAGCGCGCGCGCAAGGGCGCAGATCATGCCAGATATTACCAAACACCCACGACAGGGGCGGACAAAAGGATACGGACAGGCGCGGGGGGCTCCGAGTAGGGCGCAATGCGAGGACCCCGTCATGAGAAGGACAAACCGGATGGACGGAACGGCGTACGGACAACGGGGGGATTTTGGTATGGAGGAGGTGGGGAGAGGAGGCTAGGGTTTCTGTTTTGGGATTGTTTTTTGTTTCTTTGTCATAATGTCATTTGGGCGTGTGCTTAGGTTAGGGTTGAGAGGGAGGAATTATCCTCCCTCCCAACTCCGGGTTGGAGAGGGGGCATGCATGGAAGGAGGAAGGGAATCATCACATCACATCAGCGGATTGGATCACTCATCTCACCAGGAGATTAAAGGAACTCATACTGGATACACATCCAGGTGGAGAGTTCTTAAGATTGAAGGATTGGCGATTTCTCTCTCTATCTACTTTTCTTTATCTCTTTATCTCCTTATTTCTATTTCTCATTTAAGTGCGACTTCGGACATCCTCATCTCCTTTCAAACGCAGGGAACTGTTAACTTCCGAAACTTGGGAAAATTATAGGGGGATAACCTTTATTCCTTCCACATCTGGGGGTCTGGCCGGGAAGTAAACTTCCGTTCCTTGTCTTTCAAAGGTAACCGGGGGCGATGTCCTATTCATACCTTCCTACAGTCGCTCCTTCTTCTTCTTCTTCTTCTCCTTCCGTCTCCGGGTCCGCTACTCCAACCCCACTCTTGTCTTCCATCCCTCCTCCTCCCCCTCCCTCTGCTCGACCCAGGACAAGCTACGCCATTCCCCCATCAGTCTCCAGTGACCATGAACCCACTTGTCTGGTTTGCATCAGGCCGTGCGACTACCCTCACATCCAATTCAACACCGGGGACGTGGAGCGATTCATCTTGAGATACAAAGGTATTGCAGATGCAGAAGGTGCGTCGGACGCCGGATAGGCCCGGCTTGTTGTCCTGTTCATTATGGACAAAGAGAAGCTCCGGGATGTGGAGGAGATGGAAGGGTACAAGAATCACGATTGGCCAAAACTGAAGGCGGAGATCCTAACGCGGTGTGGTAGGCGCAAACCTTGATTCTGGGAAAGCGATTTTGACCGCGTGGCCTCAGAGGCGAGCGCGCGGGGAGGAGTCAGAACGCGGGTGGAGCTGGCGGAGTACAGTTTGACATTCAATTGGATCTATCAGTACTTGTCAAAGAATGAGGTGGTGGCGGGACAGACGGGGGCCATGAAACGCGCGTTTCTGGGCGGTTTAGGCGCTCAACTCCAGGCAAGGGTGCAGCGGCATCTTTACAATCACAACTTGGTAAAGCGGTCATTGGATGGGAGCATTGCACTCCTTCCAGAGTTGGCTGTCATTTGCCAGGCTTTGGAGAGTGAGCTTGACTTAGAAGAGCTTATTGAGGACACGGCTAAGTCCTTCCCAGCGGGACCAAAGAAATCCGCCCCCCAGGTTCCGGCTCCGGCGCAATTTCTGGCCCCAGTTCCACCTACTTCCACGCGTGTTCCGGTTCCTGAACCCGCGCCCACCCCTCCCGTAAGCAAATTGATGGAGCTGATGAAGGATTTGACGATCTGCATGAGCCATATGGGCCAGCAGCAGCCGCGAGGGCCTCCACCTCACATGGTGGAAGGGTTTTGGCCGCCCGGTACCTTTGTGCCGAGGGGGTGCTCGTACTGCGGGGCAAACAGTCATTGGCGATCAGCGTGCGAGGAGCTTACAAAGGATCTCAGCGCGGGATTGGTTCAAACCGCAGGGATGGGGTACATGTTTCCAACGGGCAAACAGATTCCAATGGAGCCAAGCCAGCCAACCGTAATGCAGCAGGTGCGCACACGGGGTCAGGAGGCGGGAATGACAGCGCAAGCGTCACTGGGAATTTTTACCGGTCCCGGATTGTGGCAACCACCTCGGGTGGAAGCTGAGGTAAGGGTAGTGGCAACGGAAGAAAAGGTGGCGGTCTTTGATAAAATGGAGGTGGACGCAAAGGAGCGACCCCCGTCGGCTGTTCCAAAACCGGCCGCGCGCATGCCCAGAACCAAGGCGCCAGCAGCAAATCCTGTAGGGAAGAAGAAAGCAGCGGACATTGTGCGAAGGGTGATGGTTAACAAGACTCTGGTCCCGCTGACCTTGCGGGAACTGGCGGCCGTGTCTCCGGTGGTGGTAGACAAGATGGTTCAGGCGTTGCAGGATTGCGGTCAGGGCGGGGTACCTCAGACAGTGCAGCGGGTTCATGTGGCGCGGAAGGAGGAGGGGCGTGAGGAGTGTGAGTTGAAATCAGTGTTGACTCCGCTTGCTTACGTTCCGATGGTCATAGCGGGAAGGAAGGTGTGGGCTATGGTGGATAGCGGTTCAATGGTGAACCTGCTGCCATTGCAGATGGTGGATGATTTGGGGTTGGTTTGGCGGAAATTCGCAATGGGTCTCTGCGCGCTTAACGGAGGGGAGTGTCATGTGGATGGGGTAGTCAAGGAGGAGGAGGTTGAGGTTGCAAGGGTCCGTAGGCCTCTTTCTTTTCTTTTGGTCAATTGTGGGGATGTGATTTTGGGAAGGCCATTCATGTTTGGTTTTCTTTTTGATCCGGAGGCGGGAATGGCTGGCGTCCTGCAAAGCCTGTCAACGGCGGAGCGCGAGATTTCCCAAGGAAGTCAGAAACCCCACAGGGGAAGACTCCCTCTTTGGTTGAGTCTTGCTTGATGTTGTCCACATCAAGGCTGGTAAGTTTGCCTATCTGCTTGTCGCGCGGGAAAACCTGTCCGGTTGGTTGGAAGCGCGTCCGTTGGTCAGGCTCTTGGCAGACAAAGTTGCTCTATTTCTGGAGGAAGATTGGTTCACGCGGTACGGGTCGCTTTGTCCGGTTACAGTGGATGGAGGGGCTGAGTTTTGCGGCTGTTTGGTTGAGTTGGTGAGGAGTTGTGGAGCCAAGTTCGGCCGGGTAACGGAGTACTATCCCGAGGGGGCCAGCATGATCAAATGCAGGCATCAACTAATCAAGGACGCCCTGGTCAAGATGTGCGGGGAAGACGGGAAGCGCTGGCAGGAGACCCTCCCAATGGTTCTGTTTGTGGATTGGATTTTGGTGAAGCGGTCAACAGGCTACTTGCCGTATGAGTTGATTTTTGGGCAGCGCCCCATGCTTCCGGTGGACATTGAGTTGGAGACGTTCCTGGGGGTTGACTGGTGGAAGGTGAAGACTTCCGCCGAATTGCTTGAGGCTCGCGCCAAAAAGCTCCTTTGACAGGACGGAACGCTCGCAAAGGCCGCAGACCGGCTGAAGAAGACTCGGACAGCATCGGTGCGCTGCTTGCATTGTCTCTGGGATCCCTTGCGGAAGGGGGATTTGGTGCTCCTGTACAACCAAAGTCTGGAGTCTCAGTGGGGGAAGTTGTTTGCTAACCAGTGGAACGGCCCGTTCCGCGTGTCGTCCAAGTTCAAGGGCCGCAGCTATCAGTTGGAGGAATTAGACGGTACTCCGCTGAAACGGAAGGCGACGGCTTTGCATTTCAAGCGCTTCTTTGCACAAGGATCTACCTTGTTTGAAGAAACGGCGGAAGGGGGTGACGGATCTGACAAGGGGAGTGTGGAGCGGGGGGATGGTGTAGGAACGCAATCCGGGGATTTGTCTTTGGGCGGAGAAGCGGAGACCGTGCTGTTGCGACGGAGTAGGCGGTTGCGACCAGCTGGGGACAGTGGCCAAGTTGGGGGGGGAGGTGGTGGGGGTAGGGGATAAGTTTTGATTGGTGAGGGGGTGCTCTAGCCCGTTCACAGCTGGAACAACTAGACCCCAGAATGTTTTTTTCTCTATGTTTCTTTCTTATCTGGATTGTGGGGTCTTTGCTGGCTTGGGGTTTTTGCAGGAAACGCGGGCGCGGCGCGAAGGCAGGTCCATAAACGCAAGGACAAGCCCCGCGGAACTGGGACGCGAGGGCAATCCCGCGGATGGGTGAAGCGGGACAAAGAGCGATTTGCAGGCGGTCTACGGGCGTTGCGCAAAAAAAAAGAGAGTTCTTTTCTATTTTTCTTCTCTGTTGGTTTCTTTTTCTCTTTTTCTTTTCTCTCAGGATATCTCAAGGATGGGTGGTTGGTATGGGACTAAGCTTGATTTGGTGAGGGGGTGCTCTAGCCGGTTCACATCCGGGACAACTAGACACCCCAGAATGTCTGTTCTCTTACTCTCTCTCTCTCTTTTCCCTTACGGTGGCGCGCGCTGGTGTTTTGGTTGTTGTGTTTTTTACAGGATGGGTACAGGGAACTGTGTGGCAGTTCGTCTGGGGCCGTCCAGGTGCCTCTTTTGGAACGGCTAGTCACTTACGGTCGCTCACAAAGCAAGCGCGTGTGCGCAGACTCATTCTCAAGCTCACTCTCATAAAGCATGGTCCCGCACTTTATCTCAGAAGGTTAGGACCTTGCGCAGATACATGTATTTTCTTAATGGAAAGGGAAGCGCGGTACAAACAACAAGAAGAGAAGAAGTAGAGGAAAGGAAGAAGGGGAAAAGGGGGGGCGATGCGCATAAGCCATCTTCATCATTTCCTCCATTTCCGCCCTTGAGGACGCCAGTAAAGCCCGGAAAGACGCCAGGAGTTGGCGCCGGGATTCCAAGGATTGTGCGCCGGGGATTGCGAGGAAATTCCGGAGCATCGTGGTTGACCTTTTGGCAAAAGCCTTGAAGCCGGCCGCCGGGAGCGCCATTACAATTGGAATCTCCGGGATCTTGGGAGGGCTGGGGGGAGGAGCGGCGGGTGAAGATGGGGCCTCCAGGGAACCAACAGGGGGGCTAGGTCCAGCTGGAGGCAATGACAGGACGACTATAGGTGATGGAGGGGGAGGGACGTCGGGGGTCGCAGGCCTCTCATCCAAGGCCGCTGGTGGGGCGGGCGGTGTCAGCGGTTGTGGAGGAGGAGGAGGAGGTGCTGGCACGGCCGCGGGTCTTCCAAAAAGTCTTGGGTCCAGTACCTTTTGGTTCACGCCGACAGCGGCGGCCCAAGTGCGGGTCGCCGCGCGCCATTCCTCCAAGTTTTTGTATTTGCCCCATTGCGGAGGTCCAGCCCGGCGGAGTGGTGATGCCGAGTCACGGCTTACGTGCGAGGTGGTGGGTGACGGATCTTGGGGGCTGCGGGATGGAGGTGAACCGGGGGGTGTCCACAAGCCTTCCAAGATCGAGTCGTTGTCCGAAACCACAAACGGGTCCGGACAAGCCCTCTTGCGCGGCCTGGGGCAAGAGCTGGATTGGGGGAAGAGCTTGAGGGATGCTGTCACTAAGCAAGCAGCAACAATGGCCGCGACGGCAATTAAAACAGGCGCATTGAACGGGGACAATCAAACACGTGTGCCCATTCCGGGCGCAGAACTTGCATGGGAGCATATTGGCAATGATGCGGAAGGAGGATGGGGAAGGTGGTAGTGGGAGTGGTGGGGGTGGTAGTGGAAGTGGCGGGGGTGGTAGTATGGTGAAGCAATGGGAAACTTCTGGGGACAGAACTCAAGTTGGGGGGGGATGTGGTGTCAATTTATAGACACGGATTGGGAACTGCAACGCGGCTGCGCGCTCAGCATTTGGGGCAAGCAGGCTCAGCATTGGGGTATGCGGAGTGCTCAGCAGCAGCAGCTGCTGTTTGGCTCCACACCTGAAGGACGGGTTGGGCTAAGCATTGAATGCGGCGTGGGCTGCGATCCACCCCAGAGATCGGATTTGGAAGGTAGTGCACTCGACTAGGTTTGCGGGCGTGCCGGTTTGCATACGTAGGGGCGGAGCAATCTGCAGGCTATAAAGGAACGGATGGAGCGCGCGCGCAAGTGCGCGGATCATGCCGGATATTACCAAAAACCCACGACAGGCATGGACAAATGGATACAGACAGGCGCGGGGGGCTCCGAGTAGGGCGCGGTGCGAGGACCCCGTCATGAGAAGGACAAACCGGATGGACGGAACGGCGTAGGGATGATGGGGGGAGTTTGGTACGGAGGAGGTGGGGAGAGGAGGCTAGGGTTTCTGTTTTGGGATTGTTTTCTGTTTCTTTGTCATACTGTCATTTGCGCATGTACTTAGGTTAGGGTTGAGAGGGAGGACTTATCCTCCCTCCAAACTCAGGGTTGGAGAGGGCGCATGCATGGAAGGAGGAAGGGAATCATCACATCACATCATTGGATTGGATCAGTCATCTCACCAGGAGATTAAAGGAACTCATACCGGATACACATCCAGGTGGAGAGTTCTTAAGATTGAAGGATTGGGGATTTCTCTGTCTCTCTACTTTTCTTTATCTCTTTATCTCCTTATTTCTATTTCTCATTTAAGTGTGACTTTGGACATCCTCATTGTCAGCCTGCTACTTAGCACAGAGCAACCTGACAAAGCAACAACAATAATAATATTAAAAGAAATAAAAAGAACAAAAAAATAAGTAAATAAATAAATTATTATAAAATGAAGAAGTGTAAATCCATAAATATTATTGCAGAAATGGATTCCTCACCCAAAATAAGGTAGGGTCACTCACTGACCCCACCCTTGAATTCTTACTCCTTATATTTTTTTAATTTAAAAGAAAATGGTAAATGACCACGGCACCAATATGGCACCTCTTGGCCATTTTAATATTTCACATGATATGTCATGTATAGGTTTCACAACTAAATTTCAGTCAAAATCCAGGTGTTGTGTGTAGTTTAGGAGTTACACAGGGAATTGTGTTTTGTCACAATTCCCGCACGCAGCCCCGCGTCCCTACAGCGCTGGACTCCCGCACACCCAAACTCCCGCGCGCATTTGATCCCTCCTGCGTGCAGGTAATCCCGTGACCTAGTCACGCGCGCAGCAGATCAGTCCCCTGCGCGCATCTGAATGAACTGATCCCCGCGCCTAACCTGCCGTGATCACGCGCGCAGCAGATCAGTCCCCGCGCGCATCTGAATGGACTGATCCCCGCGCCTCCTGCCGTGATCAGTCTGACAGCCAGGTACCGCTCAGAGGAGCTACAACATAGTAGGATCTACTCTACATATGTAAAGCTACCACACAAGCATAGATCGTAGTTTAAAAACCTTAAAAGTCAACTAAAATTAGTTATTAACTAATTTTTAGTATTTTTTATTAATTAAATAAAGATCCAGACTCACCACATCATGAGCTGATCAGAACCTTCAAAGACCACAAAACTACACAAGGGGTGGTCGTAAAAATTATTAAAAATTACATGAAGAATCAGCAGAGGATGGAAAATCACTAAACATCCACGTCTTCTCACTTTGGACCAGTACTTACAGTACAAAGTGAGGATCAGTGCAGGATCAGCAAAATGACTAATCTGTTGATTAACAGATCCTGCAGCTAAAAAGGAGCTGTTCCTTGACAGATCTAAGGCCAGCAGGCTAACAGCACCTTGAGAACGTGCCAAGCTTGCCCTGACTGCCCCCCTAGCCTCAGCCCATGGCTAATACCCCTTCTAGAGGCCCTCAAGCACCAAAGAAGGAATATTTAAACAGGCTCTTTTTGCCCTTTTGTTCCCATAATCCATCAGTTATCAGAAATATTATTATTATCAATCAGAAATTGTGTCATTGTTAGTCAAGTGCTTATCAAGAAGAAAGCAAGTGATTTATGATCTAGTCTGAAGTATTATTATTATTATTTTCTAAATAATTATCAGCAACCAGAAGTTTAAACCAGCCACCAACCCCATCTGTTCTGAAGCTTCTTACCTGAATTGTTTCAGGATTTCTGTGGATTACTTCCCAAGTAAGTTGTTCCCTTCCTGCTCTGCGTTTTTGTGCTGTTTTGCCCGCCCAAATTAGTGGATAAGTCTTTAGAAGGCACCCATCTTCATTCCAAGGTTATAAACTGCCTAAGGAGGCCCCTTGAGGAGAGGTTTCCCAGTCTGTAAAGACCCCCAGTAGTATATTACTGTGGCCCCTCTTTTTATATTATATTTAACATATTTATAACCAAGCAAATTAAACCTTGCACTTGCTCTTACCATACTATTATTGGAGCTGTAAAGTGTTTATTCTTTGGAATATTATTGATCCAAATTCTTTTATCACTCTCTGTAGCTAAAGGACTGTAAGGTTCCTGGTATCAGAGAGCTGAAAACTGGGGGTCTGGCCGGGAAGTATCCTTAATAATTAATTATTTAATTAATTATCTCCTAGACCAGTTATTTATATTAAAAAAATTATATTTATATAAGTAGAAATACTTATTATTTTTCTTTATCTTTTGATTTATCCAGTGGATTTAAAAACCAACGGAGAATTGATCAATTATTATTTGAATCTTCTTAAACAGAAAAAAGAAGAAAAATTACGTAACTTTGTGCCTTTTGTTATAGCTCCTGAACAAGAACAAGAGAGACTTCTTTGTTATAGACAACAAATCTTAAAAGAAAAGGAACAAGAGTTAGAAAGAATTATTAATTTTAACTCCTTGTTAAGACAGCAGAAAGCGTGGAAAATCTATCAAAGAAAGCTTTCTGCTTTTAAGAGACGGTATCCCAATTATAAAAGTGAGCTTTAATCTCCTTTTTATTATTTTTTTATAAAAAAAATCATAAAAAACTCGAAAATTATAAAAAAAAAAATCATAATTATTATAAAAATAAATAAATATATAACTTATACGCTCTTTATTTTATCCTTTCTAGTGAACTTTGTTTTTGGTGATCTTATTGACCAAGACCTCTTAGAGGACGTCCCAGACTGTTAAACCTTGGATTTGTCCCAAGATTTGATTGGAACCCACTCAGATCCCATTGGAATACCCTCCAACAACGGTACTTACCCCAACAAGGAATTAGTACCTTTAAACCTTCATATAAGTAAGTCATATTTTTTTTTAAAAAATATAAAAACCAAAAACTACTCAAAAAAAATTATTTTTTTTGATTTTTTTACAAAGCTCTGAAAAAGACTTATATAATTTTTAACATGCATCAAAACAGACGCAACACCCGCGCCAGTGGACGATCCCCATCATATGGATCTTTGCCCGGAGGAACCCGCGCGCGCAAGGACGCCAGTCGCGAACGCAATGGGGATTGAGCCAGTGATTTCTCCGATCCAAGCGACAATGAAAATGACCCCGGCCGCCGACTCAACCAACTCACCGTTGGAGAGCCGTCCCTTGTCCAACGTGATATCCCAGGAGGATACCGTTCCACCTACCCCACCCCAGCTGGACTCCTCCAAGGAGGACAAAATAAAGGAATTGGTGAAAGAACAAGTGGGTCATTGGGAACTGTTCAAACAGGCTCAGACCCAGGAAGACCAGCAAGGTATGAGAAAAGCCATATATTTGGCAAAGAAGACTCAAATAACCCTGCAAAAATTGATTCCCAAGAGAGAATTAGAAGGCTACGTGCAGAATTGGAATCCTTGGGACCAATTAGCTTCCTTAAGAGGAAACAACAACAACAGGAAGAAGAGATCTCTAGCCCATCAGAAATTGAAGAATCCCAGAGAGTGGGACAATATAATATCTTTGGCAATAAAATGGAAGAAAGTGTACCACAATTAGATGTAGAAACTTTCAACTTGTTTTCCATAAATGTTTCTCATAACTTTGATATCATTAGCAAATGTTTTGAAAAAGTATATGAACAATTGGATAAAGTAAATAACAATTTTGGTAAAGTCATGCAATCCTAATCCAACTTGGTCAAAATCAATGAGTTAGAAGTAAAAAAATAAGAGAAAGAATCAGTTTGAGTAAGGGAGAACTAATGAAGTACCTAGAAAACAATACTTCAGCTATCCAAGAAGAAATTCTTCTATCTATTGAACAAATCAAAGAAGGTATTAATAAGACAGACCACGCTTCCCCTGCTCATATTATTAATAAAATTGATTCATTAAGTAACAAACTTGACCTGGAATTAGGTATGATTAAGAATGATCTCAGAGATCTAAAGGTAAACTTAACGCAACCCATTGCAGACTCTGATGAAATCAGACCTTCCAGGTACCACAGGACTGCCAAATTACCTTTTAGAACAAGACCAATCAGGCATGAATCTTTCAGGCCTAGTCCCACTCCTGAAGTAGAACAAGCATTAAAATTACTTCCCCCTATCACTGAGTGTCCTAGGTTCTCAGGAGAAGGAGAATACAATCATGTGGGTTTTATTAAGTTAATTGACTATACTCTGGCCTCTAATGAACTTCCTGATAACATAGCTGTAGTAAGACTACCTAGACTGTTTGAAGGAGTAGCCCTTGACTGGTTTATCAATAAGAGAGAAGTGGTAGGATCTTTGTCATGGAACTCGTGGAAAGACTTGATTCAGGAACAATTTGGTACCAGAATTTGGAAAAGGAAAATGATGAAGACTTTTGAGATTTCTTTGTTTGATCCATCCAAGGACAAACCTCACAAATGGTGCCTTGACCAGAAGAGAAGACTAGACTGCTTCTAGCCAAATGCTGATAAATAAGAAGTCAATGAAAGACTCCTCAACCTATGTCCAGGACAACTTAACCATAGCGTGAGATGCAGAATGCCTATGAACTCTGACCTTTCCACTCTCATAGGAGTATTAGAAGAAACTATTGACATGAATGGCTTAGACAAAAGGGTTAACAAACCCAGAGAACCAACTACTAGGAATAAGGAAGAATATAATAACAAGAATAAAGAACCTCTCCCTACCAACTCAGAAGCCAAGAATACTTTAGTAAATAAGGAAAAGATATGTTGGAATTGTAACCAAACAGGGCATGAAAGACCTGACTGTCCTTTACCCAGGAGGAAGATTAATCCTATTGAAGGGCAACAAGATGACACTAATCCTGACCCCCAACTAGATGACACTGATGATTCCATCTCTGAGTGTGACTTAATAATCACTAATCCCATTAATGTCATCAAAGGTAACATAGAATCTTCCCTGGTTATTAACCCTGTTAATGAAGATAGCAATTTGCCTCAACAATGGACACCTAACATGAAAATCCAACATGTTTCTGAAGCCAAGACCTTAACCCTTAAACCTTCTATTGGAAAAGGTTACACCGGTGGTAAAACTTGTTATGCTACTGGCTTGATACAAGGTTCTCCCGTAAAATTACTTCTAGAAAGTGGAGCCTTCTGCTCCTGTGTGGGAACTGACTATTTAGATAAACAGGATTCTAACTGGAAGAAAAACTTACTACCAGTACCTCAAGCTAAGTTCAGCAGCTGTAACTCACCTCTTAATGTTATTGGAGTATGGCCAACAGAAATCATACTTCCCCACTCTAAAGGATCAATCAAGATAAAGATTGAATTCGTAGTACTTCAAAATTGAGTATGTGATTATTTTATTGTAGGAAATGATTCTCTTTGCCTGTACGGAATAGATGTCTTCCAGAGTAAAGGGAGATATTTCACTATAGGAGGAGATTGGAACAAGAAGTTCCAAATATGCCATGTCAATGCTAAAGCTACTGATTCCACTTATGAGAGACACTTAGAGACTTTTAACCAGGAACACTTTTCCCAAGCTGCCCTGAATTACCAGCTTAGTGAAGACCAGAAAAGAGAAATTCTCCAAGTATTCTTTGAGAACCAGAATGCTTTTTGCACTAAAGACCATCCCATTGGTAATATTAAAGGTCATGATATGGTCTTAACTTTGACTATTAACCCTCCTTACCCTCCTAACCTCAGAAGACCAGCTTACCCTTCTAGTCCAAAATCTAGGACTGCTCTAGAAGACCACATCCAAGAACTAGTGGACTTACAAGTCTTAAGGAAAGTAGGGCATAATGGGCAAGTAGACGTAACTACACCTATGATAATAGCCTGGCACAATGATAAGTCTAGGATGGTTTGAGACTTTAGAATGCTCAACAACTACACCCAAGCTGACTATTATACTATCCCAAGGATTGAACATGCTCTACATAATCTTTCTAAAGCTAAGTTCATTACTACTATGGACATGTTGAAAGGCTTTCACCAAATACCTATCAGTCCTGATAGTAGGAAATTTATGAGAATCATATGTCATTTAGGCATATATGAGTATCTCAGAATGCCCTTTGGTATTAAAAATTCTCCCTCCCACTTCAAAAGAATGATGGATACAGTCTTAGGAATGTTCATCAGGCAAGGTTGGATGATGGTATACATAGATGATGTTATCATTTATTCAGACAATTGGGATACTCACATGGATAAAGTAAGGCTAGTACTTAAAACCATCTCCACAGTAGGATTAAAAGTATCTATGAAAAAGTGCAACTTTGGATATGGAGAACTTAAATCTCTAGGAAATATTGTTTCTGGACTCACTTTAACTGCTTACCAAAGTAAGATAGCAGCAGTAATGAACAGACCTATGCCCCAGAAAAAAACTGAACTCTTATCCTTTATAAGCTTCTGCAGCTATTACAGGAAGTACATACCTAAATTTGCTAACCTCACCAATCTGCAACAACAACACTTTATTAAAAATGACTCATGAAAGATTGAAGAATTATGAGGAACTCAAAGTAGCTATGACTACTGCCCCAGTGTTGATACAACCAGATTATTCTAAACCTTTCAAAATATACATAGATGCCAGCATGGAAGGATTAGGAGCTGCATTACACCAAGAAGTAATAGAAGAGGATAAACCAGTAGAGAAACCTATACTCTTCATATCAAGACAAGTCAAAGATACTGAGAAGAGATATGGTGCCAGCCAAATGGAATGCCTTGCTCTAGTATGGGAATTAGAAAAACTCCACTATTATTTGGAAGGTACAAATTTTGTGGTGATCACTGATTGCAATGCTGTTAGAACTCTCATGAACATGAAAACTCCAAGCAGGCATATTCTAAGATGGCAGATAGCCATACAACAGTACAGAGGTCAGATGACTATAGTCCAAAAAGCTGGAGTTAAACATCAGAACGCTGACAGTCTTAGCAGAAATGCTCTACCAAATGATACTAGCAATCCTTCTCATGACCCAGAAGATCATCATATATTTCCTATACTAAACATTAAACTGTTTAATCTTGAAGCTCCTCACTGTTCAGCTCCATCAGAGAAGCATACAACTCTGACATGAAGACTTTGATTAACATCATAGAAAGTGCTTCACCTCCATCTGAAATCATCAACAGTTTACCTGAACCCCTGCTGAAATCCTATAAAGAAGGAAGATTCACACTGTGGGATGGCCTAGTATATTACCGGCATAAACACTCTAGTTTTATAGTCTTGACCAAAACAGAGCATATCAAACTTGTTTTAGCTGAATGTCATGATAATTGCTCTTTGGGTCACATGTCTACTGATAGAAACCTAGATGAAGTAAAGCAGACTGCCTGGTGGATCAACTGGAGAGACTCCACTATCAAGTATTTTTCAAGCTGTGAAATCTATCAGAAGTCCAACAGGACTACTGGGAAAAGGTTTGGACTACTCCAAAAGATTGCTGAGCCCAGGAAAAGATGGGAAGTTATCAACATGGAATTTGTAACGGGGCTACCCCCTTGAGGAGCTTACTCTTACAACTCAGTCCTGGTTATTGTAGACAGATTTTCTAAGAAAGCCAAGTTTCTACATAACCATAAGGAAGACACAGCTATGGAAGTAGCCTTACTCTCCTGGAACAGACTAATTGCTGATGTAGGAATTCCTAAGATTATTATCAGTGATAGAGACCCCAAATTCACGTCTGAATTCTGGAGAAACCTCCATGATATGTGATGAACTACCTTAGCCTTTTCTACAGCCTATCACCCTCAGACTGATGGATTAGCTGAAAGAATGATCCAGACTCTAGAGGACATGCTCAGAAGGTACTGTTGCTTTGGGATGGAGTACAAGAATACAGATGGATACCGCCACGACTGGGTTAGCCTTTTACATGCACTAGAAATGTCCTATAACAGTAGTAAACACTCTACTACCAAAGAGGCTCCTTACGTACTGGAAAGAGTATGGATCCCCAAATTACCCAAGGATAACCTCAATCAGGAGTTAACTAATATCCATCCAACATCACTGGACTTCAAAAGCATGATAGATATGGCAAATAAGCACGCCGCCAAGTGTGTACAAGATGCTGTTGAATACAACCAACAGAGGTGGGATAAAACTCAAAAAGAACCGGGTTTCAGAATAGGAGATCAAGTTCTAATTTCAACCAACAATTTCAATAACTTGGCTGGAAACAAAAAACTCAGATCAGCCTTTGTTGGGCCTTTCACTATCAAGAAAATCCATGGTAAAAATGCTGTAGAAGTCATTCTCAGTAATGAACTCTCTAGGAAACACCCAGTCTTCCCAGTTAGCCTTGTCAAACACTACCATCCCAGGGAAGGTGAAAAGACCCCTTCACCTGAAATACCAGTCTTAGATGAGCCTGAGAAGGACAAAGGAAAAGTCAGTAAAATCCTTAAAGATAAAAAAGAAAAGATCCAAGGAAAAGATGTTAGACTTTACTTAGTCAGATACAAAGGAGAATCAGCTGATAAAGATGAATGGCTACCTGAAAACAACATTCCAGATGGACCTATACACCTGAGAAACTACAGAGCCAGTAAAAGACACTGAGCCCCAAAATTTTTTTTCAGATATAGTTATATCTTGGAGTGGGGGAATGTCAGCCTGCTACTTAGCACAGAGCAACCTTACAAAGCAACAACAATAATAATATTAACAAAAATAAAAAGAACAAAAAAATAAATAAATAAATAAAATTATTATAAAATGAAGGAGTAGGAAATCCATAAATATTATTGCAGAAATGGATTCCCCCCCCAAAATAAGGTAGGGTCACTCATTGAACCCACCCTTGAATTCTTACTCCTTATATTTTTTTAATTTAAAAGAAAATGGTAAATGACCACGGCACCAATATGGCACCTCTTGGCCATTTTAATATTTCACATGATATGTCATTTATAGGTTTCACACCTAAATTTCAGTCAAAATCCAGGTGTTGTGTGTAGTTTAGGAGTTACACAGGGAATTTTGTTTTGTCACAATTCCCGCACGCAGCCCCGCGTCCCTACAGCGCTGGACCCCCCCGCACCCAAACTCCCATGCGCAGTTGATCCCTCCCGCGTGCAGGTAATCCCGTGACCTAGTCACGCGCGCAGCGGATCAGTCCCCCGCGCGCATTTGAATGAACTGATCCCCGCGCCTAACCTGCTGTGATCACGCGCGCAGAAGATCAGTCCCCACGCGCATCTGAATGGACTGATCCCCGCGCCTCCTGCCGTGATCAGTCTGACAGCCAGGTACCGCTCAGAGGAGCTACAACATAGTAGGATCTACTCTACATATGTAAAGCTACCACACAAGCATAGATCGTAGTTTAAAAACCTTAAAAGTCAACTAAAATTATTTATTAACTAATTTTTTCATTATTTTTTATTAATTAAATAAAGATCAAGACTCACCACGTCATGAGCTGATCAGAACCTTCAAAGACCACAAAACTACACAAGGAGTGGTTGTAAAAATTATTAAAAAATACATACAGGATCAGCAGAGGATGGAGGATCACTAAAAATCCACGTCTTCTCACTTTGGACCAGTACTTACAGTACAAAGTGAGGATCAGTGCAGGATCAGCAAAATGACTAATCTGTTGATTAACAGATCCTGCAGCTAAAAAGGAGCTGTTACTTGACAGATCTAAGGCCAGCAGGCTAAAAGCACCTTGAGGTTGTGCCAATTTTGCCGGGACTGCCCCCCTAGCCTCAGCTCATGGCTAATACACCTTCTAGAGGCCCTCAAGCACCAAAGAAGGAATATTTAAACAGGCTCTTTTTGCCCTTTTGTTCCCATAATCCATCAGTTATCAGAAATATTATTATTATCAATCAGACATTGTGTCATTCTTAGTCAAGTGCTTATCAAGAAGAAAGCAAGTGACTTATGATCTAGTCTGAAGTATTATTATTATTATTTTCTAAATAACTATCAACAACCAGAAGTTTAAACCAGCCACCAACCCCATCTGTTCTGAAGCTTCTTACCTGAATCTTTGCAGGATTTCTGTGAATTACTTCCCAAGTAAGTTGTTCCCTTCCTTCTCTGCGTTTGTGTGCTGTTTTGCCCGCCCAAATTAGTCGATAAGTCCTTAGAAGGAACCCATCTTCATTCCAAGGTTATAAACTGCCTAAGGAGGCCCCTTGAGGAGAGGTTGCCAAGTCTGTAAAGACCCCCAGTAGTATATTACTGTGGCCCCTCTTTTTATATTATATTTAAAATATTTATAATCAAACCAATTAAATATTGCACTTGCTCTTACAATACTATTATTTGAGCTGTAAAGTGTTTATTCTTTGGAATATTATTGCTCCAAATTCTTTTATCACTCTCTGTAGCTAAAGGACTGCAAGGTTCCTGATATCATAGAGCTGACACTCATCTCCTTTGAAACGCAGGGAACCGTTAACTTCCAAACCTTGGGACAATTATAGGGGGATAACCTTTATTCTTTCCACACCGCTTATACATAGATGCCTGTATTGATGGACTTGGATCTGCTCTTCATCAAAAGTGGAGAATGACATCCCCATGCAAAAAACTATCCTATTAATATCTAGGAAGATTAAAGATACAGAGAAGAGGTATGGAGCCAGCCAGATGGAGTTTCTAGCTTTGGTCTGTTCCCTGGAGAAACTTCACTATTACCTGGAAGAAAGCACCTTTCAATTAATAACAGATTTCACAGCAGTAACAAACCTCATGAATATGAAAACCCCCAAAAAAACACATGCTTATATGGCAGATAGTCACCCAGCAGTATAGAGGACAGATGAAAATCATGCACAAACCAAAAAAAACCATCAAAATGCAGATTGAATCAGCAGATAGGCCCTCTCTAATGACCCTAGTAACCATGCATACAATCCAGATGAAAATGAAATCTTCCCAATCTTGGGGATCCATGTTTGTGATCTAGATTTAGCTTTCTTTGATCCCGTCCAATGCAGCTATTACCCGGAGCATCTCAATTTGCTAGAAATTATGTGAAATGAGAATCCCTCTCATGAGTTAATACAGAGTCCAGAAAAAGAAATCTCAATTTCTTATAAAGAAAAGAATTTTTCAAGCTTAGACGGTCAGCTATACTTCAGTCATAAAAACTCTAGTGTGATAGTAATCAACTCAGAAACACACATTAAAAATATACTTCACAAATTCAATGATAACTGAACCTCAGGGAACTTCTCATTAGATGGGACTATTGAAAAGTTCAAGCAGATGGCCTGGTGGATATACTGGAGAGAGCAAACCACTGACTACATCAAGTCCTGTGACACCTATCAGAAGGCTAAAAAACAAACAGGAAAGAGATTTGGTCTTCTCCAGAAGATATAAGAACCCACCAATAGATGGGAAATAATAAACATGAAATTTTTCACCAGTTTACTGCCAGGAAGACCATACTTGTATTACTCTGTGGTAGTTATTGTAGACAGATTCTGTTGGAGTATAATGTCTTCTGCTGCTAGCCTTGATCCCTCCTGACACAGAATCCTATTACTACATGTCACCTAGTGCTCTATTAACTTATTGACTTTTCATTTATTGTTTCTGCCTTGGTTGATTAGTCATCAAGTCCTTAGGCCCCCTGTGAGGGGCTCTCTAGTTGTCTATTTAAACTGGTCTTTTCCAGGACCTTGCAATTAACTCATTGAATTTTTTTCTTACAAATCTGGTCCTCAACTTTCTGAGTTGAGTAAGAGTCCATGATCCAATCATTGAATCCAACAGGTCATGAGCCCAGAGCACCACTTATAGTGCTGTCTCTGATTTTGCTTCAAGTAAACCCTTTTAGTGTGGTAGCTCTCCAATTATCCTATTGTTAATTGCATCTAACTTTATCAGTGACCTTTTTTTGTCATCCTTCAATACCGGTATCTTTACTGTCTTTCTATTACTTTCCGTACCTGCCCTCTCATCTGAACTGATCCTATTGATCACCTAAATTAATTAGTGACCTTCATTGGTCTTACTTACCCTTACTGCGACCCTGTTGTTACATTGGCTCAATCCCCTAGTTCCTTCATCATCCGATCAAGACCAACCATCAATGCCTATTTTTTCAATCCCTATCTTCAAGTTACCTCAGCTCACAATCATTGAGCTTCTGGTTTCCTACTTGACCTTCATTGGTCTCACTTCCACTTCCATCTTCCTTGAATTCAACTCCAACCAACTCCAACCTTGAAACTTGACTCCAACATCATTTGAGAACCCTTCATTGTGGTCACTCAACAGTTATAAGTTACACTAACCCCCTTGTTGCACCAAATCCATCTCTCATTGCCATCTTGTTCAACCTACTTCCACAACTTTGCTCAAATCAATCTCCTCATTCACTCATCAATTGGTCTGCCTTCAATAGTCTTATCCCAAATACCGTTCTTTGACTCTTTTGGCAAGGGGGTGAGATGGGGATGAGCTTTGTCATTTAAAATTAAGCTCATTCCATCCATCCACTTTGATGCTATGGATCAGTCCATCAATCTATCATTCAATCCTCTTTGTTCATCAAACCTGATCAAATCTTGATCACTCACAACAAGATCAAATCAAATCAAGGCTTGGGATCATTACTGTTCCCTATCCTATCCTGGACTACCAAGAAACTTGTATCACTTGATGATCTAGACCTCAATTGATTGATACTGAGAAACAGTTGGAAGACCACCATCAACCTTTCCATTCAACTCAACCACTAAACTCAACCATCCACCTCACCTTCATCTTTTCTCTAATCCTACATCCCTCAACTACTCAATCCCCTAAATCAACTCCCAATCCCTCCATCCATCTTTCTCCTTGCCTTGACCCTCTGGATTGATTCTTGGCCGCCTCTCTTGAACTGGAAAGCTGACAATATATCCCTCCTCAAAGATGATGACCACCACCAGATTGTTCCGGAGCTCAGCATCCTTGATCCGCTAATTAACTTCATCAATCCCTTTTCACCACTCATCCTACACCCATGGGTCTTGGTTGTTGATTGGAAGCCGGCACCAAGTATGCTTTCTCAATTTACTTGGTCCAACTTGGCCATTGGCTTCATCTCACATCCACTCAACTCAACGCTATTGGTCTCGCCGGTAATTTGGGCATGTACCTCTCCTCTACCTTCCTTGGGAAGCTCATTGATTGCCACAGCTCCACCCTTCCCTTGCTTGGAGCCGCTAACTCAATCTCCTCTGGCTACGGTCTCTTATCCTTGATCTTTGCAATTCACCTCCAACCTGCGGCCCTTGGACTTGCCATTGTCCTTGCAACCTTGGCCGCACCCTCACTTGCTCTCATTCCCCTGCTTCCTCTCATTCTCTGCTCAACCTTGCCCATCTCACTTTCTTTACCCTATCAGTGTCTTTCCAACCTTTCTCACTCTCATCTTGAAAACTTCACCATTCCCCTCAAATTGACAATATCTACTTGTTGGTATTGGCTCCTTGACTGCCAACAGTTGTTTCATCACTGGCATAACCACCTTCTTTGATCTGCTCCATCAGTCCACGGCCCTTGGCTCTGTATTGGCTGGATTTGGCCTATCCACCTTCTTTTGGACCACCATTGGTTCATTCATTGCTCGCTCTGACACCAATCTTCTTTTCATCATCTTGCAACCAGCTCACGCTTTTTGCTTGTCTTCAACTTCACTTGCAAAGCCGGCGTCAATACTGAAAATTGCTTGCACTTGTAATCTTGAGACTTGGTTTGCTCCTATCTTGCAACCTTTGCTCCCTCTACCTATTGCAACCTTGATCACTACGTTTTTTTGACTTCACTTGCGACTTCAATCGCACCTCACTTGCAACTCCTCTTGCTATTTCTGCGCCATCTTCAACTTGATTGTGTCTTCCCTTCCTCAATCTCATCCGTCTCCCCAATCTTCATTGCTCCTCAGACGTCATCAAGACCTCCGGTTTCCCTGCTGTGTTTGCTTGGTTGAATTTTCAAGTTGCAACCTCACACTCATCACTTGCAAGATTGTTTGCGGCTCATTCTACAACCTTGCCCTCACTCATCTTGCAACTGTGCTTGCAATGACTGTTGGCTACCCTCCTCAATCACCCTAATCTTCAACTTTGCTCCTTTGCGACATCATGTGGCACTATTCAATGTGATTGGTTGCGGCATCAATCACACCTTGCTCCTTGTCTTCAAATTTTCCCGCCACTTTGATTGCACCTTGATTGCAACAAACTTGTACCAATTATGTTTTTTTTTTTTTTTGATCCAACCTCACCTGTGACTCTGCCCGCACCATTTGCAACTTGGGTCAATACTTATCCTTAAGCCTGTTGTTGTATTGGAAATTGCTCAATCTTTGCCAGTTGGTGGCTTCCGATCATCCAATATCAGTCCCGGCACCACCCGCAACCTTCTCTCTCTCTGTCAATTGAAACTTTGAATGGCCCCCCATCCTTGACTGTTGCTTGGTTGCAGATGTACCCCTGACTGCCTCTCAAGTATCAACCTTACACTTGCGATGCAACTGCTACCTCACTAGTTTTGTCAAGTCACCACCTGAAGTCATGATTGAAAGCCTATTGATCCATCATTTTTGTGCCAAATGTTGTCCTTTTTATCATTATTTTGTTAGCCTGCGTTGTCATACCTCCTTGCCTTCTCACCCAGTCTCAAGCCTACCAGCAAGGGGGTGTGTTGGATTATAATTGCTTCTGCTTCTAGCCTTGATCCCTTCTGTCACAGAATCCTATTAATACATGTCACCTAGTGCTCTATCAACTCATTGACTTTTCATTTATTGTTTCTGCCTTGGTTGATTAGTCATCAAGTCCTTAGGCCCCCTGTGAGGGGCTCTCTAGTTGTCTATTTAAACTGGTCTTTTCCAGGACCTTGAAATTAACTCATTGACTTTGTTTCTTACAAATCCGGTCCTCAACTTTCTGAGTTGAGTAAGAGTCCATGATCCAATCATTGACTCCAACAGATTCTCCAAGAGAGCCAAACTCATACCCAATCACAAAGATGACTTAGCTATGGAAATGGCTCTTCTGTTCTGGAACAGAGTCATGGCTGAAGTTGGTGTCCCCAAAACAATAATCAGCAACAGAGACCCAAATTTTACTTCTGAATTATGGAGGAAGCTTCATGAATATTAGGAATAAAATTAGCTTTCTCCATGGATTATCATTCCCAAACTGATGTTCTAACTGCGCGCATGATCAAAAATTTGGAAGAAATATCAAGAAGGTTTTTCTCTTTTGGTCTAGAGTTTAAAAACCAAAATGGGTTAAATCATGACTGGTTAAGCCTCCTGCAAGCCCTAGAAATAGCTTAAAACAGCAGTATGAACTCAACTACTCAAGAAGTTCCTTATATTCTAGAGAGAGGATGGGTACCTGGGATGACAAAAGAGAGTGTTAACCAAAACCTTGTCAATGTCCAACTGACAGCCCTGGACTTCAAGAAGATGTTGGAAACTGCTAATAATCATGCCCAAGAATGTTTTCAGAGGGCTGTTGATTACAATAAATCTAGGTGGGAAAAATCCACAAGGAACCTCACTTCAAAGTAGGGGACCAGATCTTACTTTACACAGTGAACTTCAACAACCTAGGAGGTAAAAATAAACTGAAACCAGCCTTTGTGGGCCCTTTTTGCGTAAAAATGCTACACAAAAGGAATGCAGTTGAATTTATCCCTAGTGAGGAATTTTCCAAGAAACATCCAGTTTTTCAAGTCATTCTGATTAAGAAATATAACCCTAGGGAAGCTGAAGGCCCACTTGCCCAGAATATACCCTTGAAAGACCCACCAGAAGGGAGAAAGAGCAAAGTAAGCAAAATCCTTAAAGAAAAAATGGAAAGAGTCAATGGAAAAGAAATTCAGGCTGTATCTTGTCAGATGTAGAGGAGAATAAGCAGAAAAGGATGAGTTTTTCCCAGAAAGTAGCATTTCAGATGGCCCCATCCTTCTAAGAAATTTCAGAGACGCAAAAAGGAAAGATTGAATCTCCACCCCCAATTTTTTTTAACTGTTGGTGACCCTCCTAAAAATCTTTTTTTGGAACACCAATCTTGAAAGGGGGTAATTTCAGCCTTCTACTATGCAAAACCAACTGAATAAGCCATTAAAAACTAAAGTACTAATAAGATCAAGAAAATTACATAAATATTAAAATAAAAAATAGAAGATAGAAACCTTAACTAGTAATAAATACAAAAGTATTATTAAATAAATGGATAACTGGAGAAAATTCAGGTAGGCTTGCCCACTGGCACCACCCACAAAGTCCTACTCCTTCAGGTAGAACCACAATCATCCAGGAACCCTCCTAATTACATCTTCAGGTATGGGTTTCTGAACAAACATTTGGTCAGAAACCCATAGTTATGTATAGTTTTGGAGGTATGGACAAAAAATCCCTTTCTTCAATAACCCTGCACATATCTGCAGGCCTTTTTGAAACATGGCACGCAGCTCCCAGGAGCCATGGTATGCCCAGCTACCCAGGTATTCAAGAAACTACCTCATGTGGGGACAAGGTAGTTGCAGTGTGGTGACCAATTTTGGATACCTCAAAAGAAAAGGGCAAATTTTTAAAAAATGTTTTTCTATCCAATCATTCATTGGTCAAAAAAAAGAAATATATATATATATACATATATATATATATATATTTGTGTAAATATGGAAACCCTTCCATTTTCCATTTTACCAACTTCTACCTGCGCTAGCTGTCTAGGAAAGGCTCTCCAGGGCTTTCAAATCCTCAGATTCTCTGTTCAACTCCTCCTTGTTACACTTGCAGGCTGATTTTTTTTTCTGAGCTCAAGCAATAATCATCATCTTGATCATCCTCATTGACCATGTCCCATTCCAATTCTATCTGCCAAATCACTACCATTGATCCACCCTCTTTCATCCAGCCAGCCAATGGCAAAAATCATCAACCTTAATTCACTCACCTGACAGACTAGCAAACTGTTGTTTGCTGCCATCAGTGCCCACATTCATCAAGATCCCACCCTCATCACCCAATCAATTACTTGCCCATCTGAGAGACCAGTGAGCTATTGCTTGCAGCCGTCAGTGTCATCCTTTGTTTCCAACAAACCTATCAGGAGGCCTTGCTGAAAGCCCTCTTGCATCCATCACACAAGGCCATTGCCTGTCTTGAATCCATCTATAACCCACCCATTCTTGCGGCTGCCAGTCTCATTGCTTTTTGCTAATAACCTGCCGCCCTCAACTCTCATTTCTGACACTCATCACCCACGGTTGCAGGGTGATGCCTTGCACCTTGGTCTTCTTGCATGCAACTGCTGTCGGCTAGTCACCTACAGCTCATCTGCAATGCTGCGGACATTCATCCGCTGCTTGCTGGTGCCGCAGATCATCTGAAATGCTGCGGACATTTGTCCAGTTCATGCTTTTTCCCTTGAACCAGGCCAGTTTAAATTTTCTCTCATCTTTTTTGGCTTTTTTTCTCACATCTCATGATCTTCCTGTTTGTATTTCTTGTTTTTTTTTTTTTTTTTTTTTTTTTTTTTTTTTCATTACTAGTTTCCCTAATCAATCCTATAAAAAAAATTCTTTTCCGCTGTGGTGATCACATCTGGACACCCTGGATCAGATGCGGTAAAATTCAAATTTTTTTACAATGCTTTTATTTAGGTGTCATTGAAAGAAAAAAAAATTTAAAAAAAAAAATTGGAATTTTTTTATCAGTATCACTTCTCCAATTTCCTCAATCTTCAAAGCATTCCCCTGTCACAGTGGTATAGGACAGGCCTCTCTCTGTCTTATCACCTAGGCATTGCTTCTATTCCTTCTCTCTTTGTTCCCCCCTTCCTTTTGGCCAAATGAGCAGGCCAAGACCCGCTTGGCCCAAGATATTCCCACCATCCAATCCATCATCCTGAACTTCATCCTCATCCTCATCCACATCATCAGCCAAGCTCATCAGTCAAGCAGAAGCCCAACAAAGATCAACCCATCCTAATCTTCCTCATCCCATTCCATCCTCATCATCCCCCTCTCCCTCATCCAATCATCCCAGCCGCATTTGGGCCATCCTTGCCAGTATCCTCATTGGCACCCTACTTGCCTTCACAAACATGTAATTTGGTCTACAGACTGGCTGGATCTTGATGATGTCATTACAATCTAGTATGCTAGGTTATGCTCTCTTCAAACTAACCCCCTTCCTCAACTCAATCCCACTCTCCGTTGCTAAGAACATACTCCTCCAAAAGACCTCAACCGCTGTATGTGAAATACCCTTGACCGCTGGTCTCATTGGTATCATCCCTGCCTTGGCCCAACTCAACCTCCAATCTGATGGTCTCAACCCCATCATCTTCTCTCCCACCGCCTTGATCCTCTGGTGTCTCTCTATCCGCTTCTTTGGGGTATTCTTGGCTATCCCCCTGAGAGATCAAGTGATCATCAAGGAGAAACTTGCCTTCCCCTATGTGACGGCAACCACTCAGATCCTCCTTGGCCTTCAATTGCTAGCCCCGCCCTATCCAATCAATCCTCATCTACACACAATCACGGTCATCTTCCACCCTCCCATCCCCTTCCATCTTTGGGTGGGGGTGAGAAAACGTTGTCTACCACCCGCGGATATCCGCGGGCAGTCTGGTCCATTTATTTTCCCACCCTTTCCGCCTTTGGGTGAGGGGTGGGTGATTCTGGTGCTGTGGCGCCTGCCCGTCCACCAACAGACCCAAGAAATGGTGAAGGGATGAGGATAGATCCCACCCCAGTCAGGGAGGCCGGATTTCCACTGGCCTGCGTGATCAAATTTTTCTGATCATCTGAAATCAAAAAAAAATCATTCTGCTCTATTTGTAGAATCAGTTGTACATAGTCTAACAGGGCCTCCTGCCCATATAAGCAGGGGCTCTCCCCTGAATTTTGGGAGGCACATCATGGAATCCTACCAGAGAGAATGATAATCATTATAAACTTCAAATTAATTATCCATGGGGCCTCATTCCCCTTCATCTGAGACTATAATTTGGGTATATCCATGATTTCCCCTTGATCCTTGAGCCTCCATACTCAAAACCATGATCCTTGATCCTTATCACCAAAAAATACCTTTGCTGTTTGAAGAAGAATTGGACTGATTGAATTCTTGAGTGTGTTACACCACTCCTGATCCCTTTATCCAACCATGCTGGTCCTGATCATCCTTTGATTATCTTTCTGGAACCAGTCACGTTTGACTGAAGATGTTTTATTAAGCTTAAAACCTGGAGTGTTAAACCTCCCCCCATTTCTTTTGAAGTTGAATTCCTCCACGCTACTCTTGAGTCCCTTGGGAAGTGTTGGGTTATTGTTGTTTGAATCAGTTATTGTTTTGCTTCTAGAGCTTCTTCAAAAAATTAGCTTTGTCTTGTGCAGCCACCCACAGTTATCTGGTACCCTACAATCACTTGATTGCGGAGAGTGGGCCAGGTTCATTGAGAACCTGGAGGTTGTTTGGGATTGAGTTGATCTTTCCTAAGCTTCTGCTGACAACCAGAGCTATTAGCTTGTGGGTGTTGTCACTTACAATTGCCTTGTCTTGTGGAACTCTGAAAAATCTTTGACTTCTTCTATTCAAGTTTTCCCCAGCATCATCTTGCCTCAGATAGTGTAGTTCCCCCAGCTACCAACTACTATAATCTTTAGCCTCTTACACTTGATCCCTTGTTTACCAGGTTCTGGACTTTGATCTTGGTTACATTAAAATATTTTTGTAACACTCAGGAGGGCAGCCTAAACAGCACCTTTCCCCTCCACAGAACTGCCACGGCCTAGCACTGTTTGGAGTCTTAAATTTGGTCCCCCGGGCCGGGATCAAACCAGCAACCTTGGGATTTACAGTCCCAAGAATCATCAAATTCAAAATCCAATCTCTTTTTTTTTCTTTAATCATCTAGATCCGTGGAGGCAACTTTTTCTAGAAGTAAGTTCTCCCAATTGTGCACCATCTTGGAAAGATACTTGTTGTTTTTGAAGAAACCCTACTCTTGCCACATTTGTGAGCCACTTTGGAAATCTGCTCCTTGGATCTTTTAGGAAGCTTTGTCAAAATGGAATCCACCAGAAACTCTTCTACTCGGCCTAAGATGTTTAAGATCAAGCCCCAGAACAAGAACTTAGGATTCAATGGGAAAAATGTGGAATGCTTCTTGGACTTGTAAAAGATGGCGGCTTTGGTGGACGGGGCTAGCAAATTTGATATGGCCTACCAGTTACAATTTTTTATCTCCTCTGATGAAGTTATTGAAATCATCAAGTTGTTTTAAGGTTTTGAACCGCATAACTGGTCCCTGCTGCGGGGATAAATGTTGGCCTATTGGGGAAAAATAGATACTTTGCAGGATCTAGATAACCTTGTCTCCCAGTGGATCTCCAATGGTGGTGTGGCTTCAGCTTCTGATTATCAGTACTTTAGGAAATCTTGGGATCCCATCCAATCCTACCTTGCCCAAAAGGATCAAATTGTCACAGTGGACAAAATTTTAGTCCAATTTTTCCAATCTTTTTCTTTTGGAGTGCAGGAAAGGATCAAGGACAAACTGGTTGAGTCTGGATTCATGATCACTACCAGGGATAATTGATTCAAGCTCCCTGGTTTCCTTATCCTTAGGGGAGTGGTGGATAAAGTCATGAAAGTTCAAACAGCCCTCACTTTTGAAAAATCTAAAACCGCTGAACAAGTCCATGCCCCCTCTTTCAAAGAGTCAAAAAAGATAATGAATAAAATGGAATCTGATTGCAGGCCCAGGAACCCTCAGCCTAACTGAGAAACCGCTAAAATGGAAAAGATCACTAAGCTTCTCAAATCCTTTGAGAACAAAATAAATCAAAAGATTTCCTCTCTTGCTGTTCCTAAACCTTCTAGTGCCGTTCCTAAAAATAATCTAGTCTGGTATTATTGCCACAGGGAAGGCCATGGAACCGGTCAATTTCTCAAACTCCAAAAGGAAAAAGACAAGAGATTGGTAGAGCAAAAAGGGAATAACTTTTTTCTTCCTAATGGTGCCCTAATCCCCTTTGATTCATCTTGCCCCATTTGTCATGTGGTGTCCTCTTACCAGCCACCCCCTTCTATGAAGGCATCCTTGCCTCCTGTGGATTTGCAATCTTCTTGTGGTACTCTTCAACCCTGGTATCCTCAAGCTATTTCCTCCTCCTCTCTGGCTGGTACTTACCAATCCGATCCAGCTAGGAAGCGGCATGAGGAGCCCAAACCTCAGAAAGCTCCTTCCTTGCCAACCTTGATCCTCCAAAAACCACCCAAAAAACAATCCTCACCTGAGCCCCCTTCCAATTTAGAACACATGGGGGTGGAAAAAGAACCACTCATGGAAAGATCTCAAGATCACCCTGATCTTCATCCCTCATCTATTAAACCTCTGCAATCCCCTGATCCTGTTCCTGCTTCACTCAATCTTCCTCCCTCCACCCAGCCCAGAGTTTGGTTTGAGAGAGGAATTTCCAAAGATCACCCCAATGCTGTGGAAGGGGTATTCAAGAAAATTTCTGATCTTAAAATTCCTGACCTATCTGAGGCTGAACTCCTGTCAATCTCTCCATCTGTTTCTGAAGGAATGAAGAAATGGGTTTGCGTTGATGTGTGGAAATTGGTCCTGAAGAACTCAAGGACTCCTCTGGAACTTTGATGGAGGATTCTGGTGGAACAGATCCCCCTTCTGAGTCTAATCTTTACTCTTTTCCTCTTGGTTTTCTTCCCTGCCATCTTTGTGAATCAGCTAAAATGGTCTTGCTCCTCATTGAATCTGGCTCTCAGCTCAACTTGATCTCAGATAATATTGCCTGCAAACTTAAACTCAGCCCTAGGGTCAGCTTCACCTCTTCATTTTATGGAATAGGAAACCAGTCTTGTGAATTGGTTGCAATTGTTGAAGACGTTCCAATCCGGATTGGCCAAAACATCATTGGAACTTGCCATTTCTGGATCACACCCTTGGATGGACCTATGATCTTGGGTTGACCTTTCTTAATCAATTTTGGAGCAACTCTTATTTTTTCCAATCAAGTTGGGGAGAGAATCCTCCTCCCTGATTCTGATGGCAGAAAGATTGAGGTTCCTCTTTGTTCTTTGGATTCTGGTTTCTGGGAAAGAGATTTCCCTGGTAATTTTCCTAAGTCATTGCTAAAGGGAAAACAGAAGGATAATTTCAGTTCCTCTCATTTTTTATGGTACTAGTTGATCCTACTAATATTTGTAGTTGTTTTCAGCCTCAAACTTCAACTCAAGGGTCAACTCTCATCCCAGAGGCTTATTTATCTTTCTTTTCAATGTTTTCTTCTGATCTCAAAAATATCAAAAATCAAAAACAAATTAAAATGGAAAAATACACAAATATTTCTTCTTTATCTGTTGTTTCTTCTTTTCCTTGTACTCCTATCCCTAATCAATCTTTTCTCAGTTCTGGTTCAAATCTCCCCAATGAGTCTAAACTAGATCCCGCTCTCAATCTTATTTTTGGTGGCCTTGGTATGGAATAATATGGGCTTCAGTGGAGGCAAATTTGGGTAGAAGTAAGTCCTCCCAATTGTGCACCACCAGGGTATCCTACTACTATCATTTTCAAAACTCTACCTTGTGCCACACATGTGAGCAATGCATTATCCCCTGGGACTTATTTTATGGAAAAGGCACCTTTCAAAAATGTTGCGGAAAATTGAACTAGGAAGGCATTAGAACTTGGTCTCAATCCTTGCAGTCAGACCTCTCTGGTCAACTCTTTGCAAAAAAAAGAACGGCTCTATTTTGCCTCCAAAAATAAACCAGTTGCCAGGAAAATCCAACCATTCAACCAACCAATGCCTCTCAATCTCAATCCTCCTCTTAGGCGTCCTGCTCTATCCCGCAATCCTTACTGTGGTTTACCTCAATCTCTCGCTGGTCCATTCATTCCCTCTGGTTGTTTCACTGAAGAACGTCTGAGATTAGTCAACTTTGGACCAGATGGATGCCTTCTACCTGATGAGTTCTATTTGATCAAAAATTTCTTGGCTCTTAGGGAAAAAGCTATTGCTTTCTGTGAAGAAGAGAGAGGTCTCTTGAAAGAATCCTATGGTCTGCCTTATATCATTCCTGTAGTAGAACATGATCCCTGGCAAAAGAAAAAGATCCCAATCCCTGCTGCCAAATTTGATGAATTCATCAAGTTGGTCCGGGAACAAGTACAAACCGGTTTATACAAACAGTAAACTTCTAGCTATTCCATTCATGTTTTCTGTGTCCTTAAAATTAATGGTAAACTTAGAATATTTCATGATCTCCAGCCTCTAAATAAGGTTACTATTAAAGACTCTGGTATTCCCCCTGCTACTGAAGAATTTGTTGAATCCTTCTCTGGGAGAGCTTGCTATGGTCTAGGTGACATTATGGGTGGCTATGAGAAACGGTCCTTACATTCAATTTCTTGCCCTCTCACTACATTTGATACTCCCCTTGGTTGTTTCCAACTTAATCAATTGCCTCAAGGTGCCACCAACTTGGTTGCAGTCTATCAGGCTCAGATGTTTTGGATCCTCCAGGATGAAATCCCTGATCATGCTGGTATCTTTATTGACAATGGCGGAATTAAAGGACCGGTTTCTGATTATAACAATGAGCTCTTACCCTGGAATTCAGGAATCCGTTGATTTATCTGGGAATATGCGACCACTTTGGAAAGGATCTTGTTCCGGATTGAAGAATCTGGGCTCACTGTCTCTGGATCCAAATTGGCTTCCTGTGTTCCTGCTCTGGAAATTTTTGGTCATGTGGTCTGCAAGGAAGGAAGAAGGATGGCTCCATCCAAATTCAACAAAATCCTCTCTTGGCCTACTCCCATCAATCCAACTGAAGTCAGGGGTTTTCTAGGTGTTGTCACTTATGTTCAAATTTTTATCCCATCTCTATCCAAAATCTGTGCTCCCCTATGTTGCCTGACCAGAAAACATGCTGAGTGGATCTGGACCCAAGATTGTAAACATTCTTTTCAGCTGCTTAAAATGATTGTTGGAAAAGACATAGTCTTGAGAAAGATTGCTTATGGACCAGGAGCTGGCAAGATCAAATTGGCTGTTGATTCTAGTTATCAATCTGTTTGGGCTGTCCTCACTCAGGAAGATGAAAATGGTTTGGACCATCCTGCTCTCTATGAATCCTTGTTATTTTCAGATGTAGAATCCAGGTACTCCCAACAAAAACTGGAACTCTGTGGCATGGTTCAAATGTTGAAGAAACTCCAAACTGCCCTCTGGGGTCAACACTTTGAGTTACAAGTCAACGCACAATCCATCATCAAAATGATCAATGCCCCCAGCCTCCCAAATGCTCCTATGACTTGTTGGGTGGCCTTTATCCAACTTTTCTCTTTTGATATTGTTCATAGGCCTGGAAAATCCTTCACAATGCCCAATGGTTTATCTCAAAGCCCCATTGGAGATGAATAATTGGATGTTGGAGTGGACTTTGATGAGGAGGAGCCTTTAATTTGTCCAGTCTTCAACTTTTCCTCCCAAGATTATTCTGGCTTCCAACAAGGTTTCTGGCTAAAATTAGAGCAGTACCTTTCCACTCTCCAAAGGCCACCTGATCTCTTTGCTAAAGACTTTTTATCACTCAAAAGGAAGTCCTCCAATTCCTTTGTCCAAGGTACTAGGCTTATGAAAAGAGGCCATCCTTGTGCTCTAATTGTTGTCACAATACCCTCTAAACAAGATTCAATCCTTGAAAGTCTCCATGAAGGCCTTGGGAATCACAGGGAAACCAAAACCTATTGACGTATATCCAAACAATTCTGGTGGCCATCTTTGAAGAAATCAGTCTCTCAATGGTGCAAGAGTTGTGAAGTATGTCAGAAACATGATCTTAGGCGCCAGGCCGAAATTTGTTATCCCACCGGAGAGTCCACTGTCTTTGG
Source organism: Puccinia polysora (assembly GCA_025617555.3). NCBI lineage: Eukaryota > Fungi > Basidiomycota > Pucciniomycetes > Pucciniales > Pucciniaceae > Puccinia > Puccinia polysora. Next base: position 31,574,194 of record CM062632.1, on the reverse strand, counting down.
AAGGATTGCTATGGATTTGGTTTACATTAAGGCTGGTGGAGCTAAGTACCTCATTGTGGCTAGAGATGATTTTTCTGGATGGGTTGAAGAAAAATTTCTTAAGAACCTCAGTTCTGAATCAGTAGCAGCCTTCCTTTATGAGACTTGGACAATGAATTATGGCTTGGCTCAATCTTATTCAACTGATGGTGGCTCTGAGTTTGGTGGCAAACTGGCCAAAATGATCCGATTGCTTCATGTTCAACATTGGGTGACCACTCCTTATTATCCTGAAGGACAAGGAATGGTGGAAAGAGGCCATGCCCCTTTGAAGGCTGCTCTTGTCAAATTGGCTGGTGAAAGTGGAAAGAATTGTTGCAAATTTCTTCCTCTGGTCCTCTTATCTGATCAAATTTTAACTAAACAAACCACCGGCTACTCACCTTACAAAATCCTCTTTGGTCAAAGGGATGTCCTTCCTCTTGATCTTGAAATGGAATCTTTCTTAGGTATTCCTTGGGAAAAGGTTTCTTCCACCACTGATCTATTAGTTTCCAGATCCAAGCAACTGGAGCAAAGTGAAGATGTTTGTGATGAAGCTTATCAGAAAATGATGGAGTCAAGGGAAAAATCAGTCCAGTATTGGGAGGATAAGCATCCCAAATGAGTCAGGGACCCCTTGAATCCTGGTGATCTAGTTTTAGCTTACAACCAATCCTTGGAAACTCAGTGGGGAAAGCTTTTTTCCAATTACTAGAATGTTCCTTATTGAGTGGTCTGTCAAGTCAGAGGTGGATCATATCTTTTGGAGGAAATGGATGTTGCTCAGATGGCCAGAAGGTTCTCTGCTTATCAGGTCAAGAAATTTCATTGTTGTAGAGGCTACTTCAATTAGAAGTAAGTCCTCCCAATTATGCACCACCAGGGTCATCTGCTACATTTTGTTGTGAAACTCTACTGTATGCCTGATACGTGAGCACCTGGGATGCCTTCTTCATCTTATTTCAGTCAAATCTAGGATCTTGTTTGGACAGATCAAGATATTCTTTTCAATAAACCTCAAGATCAAATGGCCATTCCTTGTGTTCAATCATCTTTCCCTTCTTTTTTTGATGACATCAGGCTCAGATGCAGAAGAGGGACAGTCTGTAAGTTGGGGAAAGATGTGGTGACCAAATTGGGACACCCTAAACCAGATGTGGTAAAATTCAAAATTTTTTTACAATGCTTTTATTTAGGTGTCATTTTAAAAAAAAAAGAAAAAAAAATCCAAATTTTTTTATCAGTATCACTTCTCCAATTTCCTCAATCTGCAAAGCACTCCCATGTCCCAGTGGTCTAGGAAAGGCCTCTCTTGGTCTCATCACCTAGGCATTGTGGTCTATTCCTTCTCTCTTTGTTCCCCCCCTTCCTTTTGGCTGAACGCATGGGCCAAGACCCGCTTGGCCCAAGAAATTACCATGATCTGATCCATCATCCTCAACTTCATCCTCATCCTCATCATCATCATCAGCCAAGCTCATCAGTCAAGCAGAAGCCCAACAACAATCAACCCATCCTCATCTCATCAACCATGATCTCCATCTTCCTCATCATCCCCCTCTCCCTCATCCAATCATCCCAGCAGCATTTGCCCCATCCTTGCCGGTATCCTCATTGGCACCCTAATTGCCTTCACCAACATGAACTTTGGTCTACAGACTCGCTGGATCTTGATTATGTCATTAAAATCTAGTATACTAGGTTATGCTCTCTTCAAACTAACCCCCTTCCTCAACTCAATCACACTCTTGGTCACCCAGAACGTACTCCTCCAAACAACCTCAACTGCCGTATGTGCGATACCCTTGACCGCCGGTCTCATTGGTATCATCCCCGCCTTGGCCCAACTCAAACTCCAATCCGACGGTCTCAACCCCATTATCTTCTCTCCCACCGCCTTAATCCTCTGGTGTCTCTCTATTGCCTTCTTTTGGGTATTCTTGGCTATCCCCCTGAGAGATCAAGTGATCATCAAGGAGAAACTCAGCTTCCCCTCTGGCATGGCAACCGCTCAGAACCTCCTTGGCCTTCAATTGCTAGCCCCTCCCTATCCAATTGATCCTCATCTACCCACAATCACAGTCATTTTCCACCCTCCCACCTCCTTTCATCTTTGGGTGGGGGTGAGAAAACGTTGTCTACCACCCGCGGATATCCGCGGGCAGTCTGGTCCATTTATTTTCCCACCCTTTCCGCCTTTGGGTGAGGGGTGGGTGATTCCTGTGTTGTTGCGCGCGCCCCTCCACGGAAAGACGCAAGAGATGGTGAAGGGATGAGAACAGATCTCACCCCAGTCAGGGAGGCTGGATTTCCACCAGCCTGCGTGATCAAATTTTTCTGATCATCTGAAATCAAAAAAAAAAATCATTCTGCTCTATTTGTAGAATCAGTTGTACATAGTCTAACAGGGCCTCCTGCCCATATAAGCAGGGGCTCTCCCCTGAATTTTTGGAGGCACATCATGGCATTCTACCAGAGAGAATGATAATCATTATAACCTTCAAATTAATTATCCGTGGGGCCTCATTCCCCTTCATCTGAGACTAAAATTTGGGTATATCCATGATTGCCCCTTGATCCTTGAGCCTCCATACTCGAAACCCTGATCCTTTGTCCTTATCACCAACCAATAACTTTGCTGGTTGAAGAAGAATTTGACTGATTGAATTCTTGAGTGTGTTACACCACTCCTGATCCCTTTATCCAACCATAATGGTCCTGATCATCCTTTGATTATATTTCTGGAACCAGTCACATTTGACCAAAGATGTTTTATTAAGCTTAAAACCTGGAGTGTTAAACCTCCCTCCATTTATTTTGAAGTTGAATTCCACCACGCTACTCTTGAGTCCCTTGAGAAGTGTTGGGTTATCCTTGTTTGAATCAGTTATTGTTGTGCTTCTAGAGCTTCTTCAAACAATCAGCTTTGTCTTGTGCAGCCACCCACAGTTATCTGGTACCCCCAAGGGCTTGATTGCAGAGGGTTGGGCAGGTTCATTGAGAAACTGGAGGTTTTTTGGCATTGAGTTGATCTTTCCTAAGCTTCTGCTGACAACCAGAGCTATTAGCTTGTGGGCTTTGTCATTTACAATTGTGTTGTCATGTTGAACTCTGAACAATCTTTGACTTTTTCTATTCAAGTTTTCCCCGGTATCATCTGGCCTCAGATAGTGTTGTTCCCCCAGCTACCAACTACTATAATCTTTATCCTCTTACACTTGGTCCCTTGTTTACAAGGTTCTGGAATTTGATCTTGGTTACATTTAAATATTTTTGTAAAACTCAGGAGGGCAGCCTAAACAGCACCTTTCCCCTCCACAGAACTGCCAGGGCCTAGCACCCTTTGGAGTCTTACACAACTCTCATCTGTGTCATCATCTTTCAGGTAGTCTACAGAGCCTCTTTCCCATAAAAGGAGGTGCTCTCCCATGCCTTTTTCCAAATATATCTTATTGGATATATTATCTATCATCCATGATCAATCATCCATCATCTAAGTAAATCAATAAATCCATGGGGCCATTTCCATTTATCCAAGAAATTTATCATCCTTATCCTGGGTATTTCTATGATTCCCACTTGATCCTTGATCCTCCATACTCAAATCTTTGATTGGTGCTCTGTGACCTCATCCTTTATCACCAAGCAATGCCCTTGCTGGTTGAAGAAGAATTCATTTTATTGGAATTTGGAGTATGTTATACCACTCCTTGATCCCTTTTTTGACCATACCTGTCTTGATCATTCTTGATTGACCTTCTGAAACCAGTCAAATTTGACTGAGAGGTTTCTTTAAGCTTGAAACCTGGAGTTTTAAACCTCCCTTTGTTTCTTTGAATTTGAATTTTTCCGCACCACTCTTGAGTACCTTGAGAAGTGTTGGGTTATTCTTTGTAAGCTTTCTGATACCTGGAAACTTTCAGTCATTTAGCTACAGCAAGTGATATTGGTTTTGGAAAAACAATAATTCCAAGAAAACATGTAAAATGCTCAAAAATAGTCATTAAGAGAAAGTGCAAAGTTTGTTGTTTGGTTTGGTTAAAAATGATTTGTATACATTTTTCAAGAGGGGCCACAGTTCATACAGAAAAGGGGATCTTTATTGAAACAACCTCTCTTCAAGGGGATCTTTTGAACCATGTAAAGACCTTGGGACAATGAGGTCCTAAGTGATTTACTCAGAAGGGGTTTACTCAAGGGGAATGGGTGGAATGGCTGTCTTACAGCACTTATTACTGGAAGCAAGGAGGAGATAACTTAATAATTTAAGCTTGCACTCCAAGATTCTTGCATGAATTCACAATTTGAAAGGGCCTCAGAAGAATTATTTTGGATTTTGCTGATATTCTTCAATGAATTACTGGTGGGGTTACAATTAACAGTTATACTATCAGGATGAGGCCAAAATTCAATTGTTTATCTTATATGAACACTTGATCACAGATGGAAAGGGGTCTGCGTTGACTAATTGCAAATTACTGGGGTTTAAATAATCCAAAAAGGGATGTTTGTATACCTTTTTTTGGGGTAACAAGACCTTCTCAGGGCATGTAGAGAGGGTTGTGCTTGTTGACTAAGGCTGAAAGGCTGCAAAGGGCTAGTTTGGCACTTATTGTTAGTGCTGTCAATCTAAAAGGCCTTCTTGTGTCATATTGCTATGTTAAATAATTGACAGAAACTATTTGAATGTTATTTTTTTTTTTAAATCTCTGGGATATTTCTCCATTTTGTATTATTTGATTTTGAGTGAAATGAGAAGAGGTGGGCATTGATAGATTCTAAGCCACCTTCTGAACATTTTGAAAATTTTTAAAAATTTTTATGGGACCTCCTTGGTATGTTTTGTGGTCAATAAAGATTTCATAATTTTATTTACATGACAACCTTTATTATTATTTTCCCTGGTTTTTCTGTCTTATATTTTGAATTTCATTCTTTTTATTAAATATTAAGGAGTTGCAGGCATCCCTCTATCCTCCAGTCAAGTTTTTACATATGCATGATGTATGCGTGCAGGTTGTAGCATGTTCCTGCGGTACCTGGCTATCAGGAGAGTTGTATTTGTTTTTGACGCGTGCAGGCTTGACAGCTGCGTGCCAGAAACCATCATCTGCAGCCAGAATTGTATTGCATGCATCTTTCCTGACAGGCGCTGAAATATTGAGTGTCAGGCATGTGTACTCTTGCTATATGGATGCGGGGCTGCGGGCGGGAATTGTGACATAACACAAATCTGCCTGTAACTTTTAAAATATACACAACAGCTCAATTATGAGTGAATTTTAGGTGTGAAACATATACATGACATGATGTGTAAAATATTAAAATGGCCAACAAGTGCCATAGTGGTGCTGTGGTCTTTTGATCATTTTCTTTAAAAGTTATTTCAAAATATAAGGATTTTGAATTCAAGGGTGGGGTCAGTGAGTGACCCTACCTCATTTTATGTGAGGGATCCAAATTTGGAATAATATTTTTGTGATTTCTCAATATTTTTATTTTTATGATTTATTTTTATTTTATCCTAATTTTACAGGTTCCTCTGTCCAAGTAGCAAGCTGACTTTCTTGTCCAAATTTGTTACTGCTTTGCCTCTACAGCTTCATAAAAAAATTGTTTTGTCTTGTAAAGCCACCAATAGCTAGCTGGTAACCTTCAAGTGCTTGATTGCGGAGAGTTGGACAGGTTCATTGAGAACCTGGAGGTTGGTTGGGATTGAGTTTATCTTTCCTAATCACCTGCTGAAAACCAGAGTTATTAGCTTGTGGGAGTTTTTACTTAAAACTTCCTTGTTCTATTGAACTCTAAAAAAAATTTCACTTATTTTTTTAAGTCTTTTCCCGCAGTATCTTTCCTCAGATAGGTTTTTTCATAGCTAAAAATTACCATCAAATTCATCCATTCCCATTGATTCCTCATTCCAAAAGGTTCTGGAACTTGATTCTGGTTAAATTTAAATGTTTCTGTAATTCTCAGTAGGGCAGCCTAAGAAGCACCTTTCCCCTCCAAAGAATTTATTGTGGCCAGCACCCTTTGGACTCTTACAGCAGTCACTCAAAAACCCAGAAATTAAATGCCCAACTACCTTTCCAAGGCTTGAAGTGTTTTCTACCAACCAGCCTTGTAGGTAGCCAAGCAACTACCTTGCGCAGGCCAAAGGTGATTGCGGTCAGGCAACAACCCTGCAAGTAGTTGCCTGACTACCTTTTGTCAGCTTGCTACTATTGCAGAGAAAGCTGCAAAATTAACAAAAATAAAAAAAAATAATATTAAATTTAACCTGAGAAGAAGTAGGAAAACTATGAATATTATTGCAGAAATGGATTTTCCACCCAAAATTAGGTAGGGTCACTCAGTGACCCCACCCTTGAAATCCAACTCTAAACAATTAAGGAAAGAATGACCAAAATTCCACAGAACCACTATGGTACTTTTTTGGCCAATTATATATTTCACGTGTATTTTCACGTATAGGTTTCACACCTAAAATTCAGTCAGAATTGATGTGTTGTGTATATTTTAGGAGTTAAAGGCAGAAATGTGTTCTGTCACAATTCCCGCATGCAGCTGCAGCAGCCAATACTCCCATGCGCAGCTGAGCTGCAGCACTGTCACGCTGTCAAGCCATGTAAGCAGCCCTGGGCCTCTGACAAGCACACAGAAGCGGGACTACAAGTTGAAAAAGTGACAGGCAGCCTGAGAAATGTAGGTACCATGTAAACATGCTAAAACCTATACAGGAACATTCTACATATGTAATATTTGTTCCTGTTGACGGAAGATAGTCTAAAAATAAATTAAAGTATTTAAAAATACCTAAATAACCTTTACACATATTTTTTATTAAATATAATGTAAAATACCAAGAATGTCGAAAATGAGATAATGACTTTTTCTAAAAATATATTTAAATACTTTAATATACAATTATGAGGACTGGAAGACATCAGTATTTATTTGAAATATTAAGGAAACCAATGATATAAAAATATTACATAAATACTCATGAATTATTTTTTTAAATAATTATTTTTAGTAAATCAACTAAAATTTGAAAATAAGGAGTAAAATCAATGTCATGAATTTACTCCAATTATTTAATAAAGAATGAGAACTCACCTGAAATCAGAATATCCGTAGGAATTTTCATGAAAATACTTATTAAACTACTGGGAACATTTACTAAGGATAATTAATTAAATAATAAATAAAGTGGACAGATTAGTGTTATTCACAGGTCCAAAAATCAATTATAAATTAGAATAATTCCCATACCCTGTGGAATTAGATATTACCGGTGCTACAGCACCACACAACCATACAGGCTACCCCTGGTTACCCTGCTAGCCTCAGTGTCTGTCACTTTGAGCCCCTTTATCCCTCAGAAGGACAATATTGGGACTCAAAAATCTATGAATAAAGATCTCTTTTGAGGATATTGATACAAAGAGACCCATTATATTTACATCCAGACACTGTTACAAGGTAATCAAATACTTAAAAGAGATGAGAAAGTGATTTATGGCTTTAGTCTGATCAATAATATCCATCCCCAAACCTTTTTATCAATACAAACTGATGAACAGCCTTTCAACCCCACTAACAGGTTTAACCCATCACTGCATGTCCCAAACAGGTACCCAAAGGATTAAATAATATACCAGTGAGTCTTATTTTTCTTTTTCTGTTGTAACAGCTTGGTAACAAAGGCCTTCCACTCCACCGTGTATTTTATATACATATTATCTTTGGGAAATATATCCTTTAAGAATATAAATTAAAGGTTCCAAAGTAACCAGGTCAGCATTTTTTCATAATTAATTCCCTGAAGAGAGGTGTTAAAGATCCCCAAAATAATTGTGGTCCCTCTGTTAACTTATTTAATAATCAATTTATTAATATTGATTTATAACATTAAACCATATCCAAACCAATCAACCTGGCAATAAGCTTTATCCAAATATTTTGTGGATTTTTGCTGCATTTATTGAATAATATACTTATTATTTATTCTATCAACTCCGGTAGCTAAAGGATAGCAAGGATCTTGGCATCCAGGAAGCTGAAGATTGGGGGTCTGGCCGGGAAATATTCCATTTTATGATATTTAATACCTTGGACCAGACATTTTGTGTAAAATTAAATCAAAAATAATTTATCTGAATTTTTGACCATGATTTATCATTAAATTCTTTTGCAGTGGATTTAAAAACAAATGCAGAATTAATAACCTATTATTTAAATCTTTTAAAGATAAGAAAAGAAGAATACATTAAAAATTATAAACCAACTGGTTGGGAAGCTTTAACTCAAGCTGAGAAACTTAATATTTCTTCTGCACATAAACACTTAGATAAACTACTTGAAAAAGAAGATCTTGAGAGGCTTATTGACTTTAAAGCCCTATGAAGAAAACATAAATCTTGGAAGAAATAATGCATAAATTAATTTTTAAAATATAAAATCAGGTAAAAAACTTGTATTACCATATCATTTTTATTAAAATAATATTAATATATTTTATTGAACAATAACATATCTTTTTACCACCAGTAAAACCTCCTATTCCAGAGAACACCATCACTGAAGTTGATTTATTTGAACAAGAAGTCCCAGATATCTCTGGAATCCCTGAAAATATTGATTGGACAGGAGAAGACCTCATTGGAACACACCAAGACCCCATAGGATGACATATTAAGGACCAATTGAATCCCAATAAAGTCTTTGTACCTTTGAATATCAACTTGAGTAAGGGATCTTTGCCAGGAGCCCCAAGTAAACATGAGACCACCAATAATGAAAACCATGAGGGGAATGGAACTCATGAATCAAATGTTGGTGGACAGGGAACAGCCCCAAGTCCTGTTGCACTCCCCCAACCTAGAGCAGGAGAAGGTAGTAGAATTAAGCCCCCCACCATTAAAAGAAGATTCCCTGTAGCCATCCCAGCAGAATCTGGCTAAGTAAGCCAGGATCAAAGACTTAGTCAAAGAGCATGCAAAATATTGGGAAGAGTTCAAAGAAGCCCAAGCCAAGGAGGACATGGTATCTATGAAAAAGATAATATCCCAGGCAAAAGCTACCCAGATAGCTCTTCAGAAAATGATTCCAAGGAAAGAGGTAGAATCCTACGTATAAAAGTGGAATCCTTGAAATCAATTAGCCCAACTGAAAGGCAGAGGATGAGGAAAGAAGAGATCTTCTTTCCATCCAAAGCCAAAGGAAAAGAAAGATTGGGATCAGATAATATCCTTAGCTCAAAAGTGGAAAAGGTGTACAACAATTAGCCTCTAATTCTGAACCCAGTAACTTGTCTGAACCAACCTTGGATGTAATTAATTTTTTTCTAATGATTTGCGCCATAATTTAAAGATTGTTTGTTGAAATTTGGACTGCTTTTATACCCAAATGGATAATTTAACGTCAGTAGTAGCCAAATTAATATTAACCAAAAAAATCTGTAGGAATGGAAGATATTAGAGAGCATACATAACAATTATTGGAGAAAATTAATCAAGGTAAAATTAGACAGACTCAAACAATTAAGAATATTTTTTTAGGTATCCAAGAAGATTTTATCATTTATTTTCAGCCTTTAAAAGAAGAATTGGTAAATACTACTAATAGCTACATTCTTTCTTTTAGTGAGAAATGAGATCTGCTTAATAATAAAGTGGACCTGCAACTTAATCTGATCAAGAATGATCTTAGAGACTTAAAAGTCTGTCCGACCAACCCCTTGGGGGGTACCACAGAGAAACCAAAACCTCCCAGACAAACAACTACTCCTTATGCACCAACCTTACTAGGAACGCATAGGAGTGACAATTTCAGTCCTAGTCCTACTCCTGAAATGGAACATGCCCTCAAACCTTTACCCATAATCTCTGAATGACCTATGTTCTCCGGTGAAGGAGAATGCAATCTTATGAATTTCATCAAATTTATTGAATATACCATAAACTCTTATGACCTACCAGAAGCTATATCTATAGTCAGGCTTCCCAGAATATTTGAAGAAGTAGCTTTAGACTGATTTATTAGTAAAAGAAAAGAAGTGGGATCCTTACCATGTAGTTCTTGGAAACTTCTAATTAAAGAACAATTTGGTTCTAGAATGTGGAAAAGAAAAATGATGAAAAATTTGAAAAATTCCTTATTTGACCCCTCCAAAGATAAACCTCAAAAATGGTGCTTAGAACATAAGTGAAGAATAGAATGCTTCTATCCAGATGCTGACAAAGTGGAAGTAAATGAAAGACTTGTCAACTTGTGTCCTGGAAATCTTAACCATAGTGTAACATGCAGGATGAGTATGGACGCTGACTTAACAACTATAATCAATGTGTTAAAAGAAGTCATAGATATGAATTTGTTAGACAAGAAGGTTCCTCTGGACCTAAAGAGAACTTCAACATTAACAAAACTAGAGAACAACCCCCTCTGATAAATATCTCTGAAAAGAAGAAACCTAATGAGAATAGGGATAAAGAGAGAATGCCAGGAACTTGTTGGAACTGTAACAAGAAAGGGCATTTGATACAAGACTGCCCATTAACAAAAAGAAAGATAGAAGTCTTGGAAGGAGAGCAGGAGGTTGAAGGGAATCAGAACTATGAAGATATAGCTGATACTGAAGGATACATTTCTGAATGTGAATTGATCCTGACCAATCCTTTCAATTTAATAGAAGGAGATACAGGCACTTATATAGAAATCAACAGCATCTATGGTGAATCTAGTTTTCCCAAAAAATGGGACCCTACCATAATTCCTTGACATATCATGGATGTTACATCATTAAAAGTTAAGCCTATGAGTGGTAAGAGTTATACTACTGGTCAAAATTGTTATGCAACAGGATTGTATAAAGATAGAACTAGAAGGTTATTAATTTATAGTGGAGCTTTTTGCTCATGTTTCTGTACTGAATTCTTAAACAAATGGGATCCCAATTGGAAAGAAAACCTTTTCCCATCCCCAAAGCCAAGTTTACCTCTTGCAACTCTACCATGAATTCTATTGGAGTATGGACTGGTCTTATAATATTACCCCATACTAAAGGACCTTTGAGAATAAAAGCGGAATTTGTAGTATTGCTCAATGGGTTATGTGACTACCTGCTAATAGGAAATGATGCTATATGTCTATATGGCGTAGATGTGTTCCAGAGTAAAGGGAGATACTTTAAAGTGGGTGGTAATTGTGACAAGAAGTTTAGGATATGCACCATCCAATCCAACTTCCCCTCTTGCACTTACCAAAATCATTTAGAAGAATTCAATCAAGAATACTTCTCTCAAGCAGCTCTAAATATGAAACTTTCTGAGGAACAGAAGAAAGATATATTGACAGTCTTCTTTGAGAACCAAAATGCTTTCTGTACTAAAGATCACCCATTGGTGATATCAAAGGACATGAAATGGTATTAACATTGACTATTAAGCCTCCTTATCCCCCAAACCTAAAAGACCACCTTATCCCTCTATTCCCAAATCTAAAATATTTCTTGAGGAACAGATCCCAGAACTAATAAATTTACAAGTATTAGGGAAAGTAGGGCACAATGGCCAAGTAGATGTGACCACACCTGTAATCATAGCTTGGAATAATTACAAGTCAAGAATGGTAGGAGACTTCAGAATGCTCAATAATTATACTCAGGCAGATTATTATCCTATACCCCAAATTGATCATGCTCTACATAACTTTTCCAAGGCCAAATATATCACTACTATGGATATGCTTAAAGGTTTCCACCAGATACCTATAAGCCCTGAAAGCAAAGCGTTTATGAGAATAATCTTTCATTTTGGAATATAGGAATATCATAGGATGCCCTTTGGTATAAAGAATGCTCAATCACACTTCCAGGGAAAAATGGATAAATTTCTAGGTACTTACATCATACAAGGATGGATGATGGTATCTATAGATGATGTTATCATATATTCTGATGATTGGGATAATCATATAAAAAAAATAGGATTAGTACTCCAAAATATCTCCAAAGCAGTATTAAAAGTCTCCATGAAGAAATGCAACTTTGGGTATGGAGAATTGAAAGCTCTAGGGCATATAGTCTCTGGTCTAACTCTAGCTGCTGATCAAAATAAGATAGCTGCTGTAATGAACCAACCCATGCCTCAAAATACAACAGAGTTACTTTCATTCATTAGTTTGTGCAGTTACTACAGACTGTAAATCCCAAAGTTTGCTATGCTAACTAAAAGTATGTATGAAATATGCAACAATGACACTCTCTTTGAAATGAAATATGAGAGATTGAAAAACTACAAGGAATTGAAAATAGTTATGACCTCCACTCCTCTACTCATTCAACCAGATTACTCAAAACCCGTTAAGCTTTACATTGAAGCCTGTATGGAACGGTTAGCAGCTGCTCTACATCAAGAAAGAATAGAAGAAGAAAAACCAGTGGAGAAACCAGAAATCTTGATATCTAGACAGATCAAAGACACAGAAAGGAGATATGGAGCCAGTCAGATGGAATGCTTGGATCTAGAATGGGCTCTAGAAAAGCTACACTATTACTTAGAAATCACCACTTTCCAAGTGATCATGGACTTTAATGCTGTAAGACCTCTCATGAACACGAAGGCCCCAAGCAGACATATGCTCAGGCGGCAAATTGCTAAGCAACATTATAGAGGCCAGATGAATATAGTACACAAAGCTGGAGGTAAACACCAGAATGCTGATAGTCTAAGTAGAAATTCTTTGCCTAATTACTCTAGCAATCCAGCATATGACCCTTAGAATCAGGTTATTTTTCCTATCTTGAACATAAATCTTTTTGCATTTGCTCCAATGATGGGGATCCACTTATGGGAATTTGATACTGCTTTCTTCAATCTAGTGAGAGAAAAATACTCCTCTGATATCAAGCTTCTGATTACCATTATGGAATGTGAATCCGCAGAAGAAGCCCTGATCAATGGTTTAACTGCTTTGTTACTTAAAGCCTATAAAGCAGGAAGGTTTACTTGTTGGGATGGTCTCCTTTACTACAGAGACCAACATTCCAGTGTATTGGTACTGAGTAACAAACAACATATACAACACTTACCCCAGCAATTCCATGAAAACTGTTCATCAGGGGATCTATCTACTGAAAGAACCTTGGAGAAAGTAAAACAAACTAGTTGGTGGATAGAATTGAAAGAAATCACTATTAAGTATGTTACTAGCTGTGAGACTTTCTAAAAATCTAATGAAACTACCGGCAAAGGTTTTGGACTCCTACAGAAGATCTCTGAACCCAAAAATAGATGGGAAATCATTAATATGAATTTTTTCACCGGCCTCCCCCCTGGAGGTACTCATTCATATAACTCCATCCTGATTATATTTGACAGATACTCTAAAAAGGAGAAATTCTTATCTAACCACAAAGAAGATAGTACTATGGATTTAGCTTTACTATTTTGGAATAGGATTATAGCTGATGTTGGTAAAACCAAGATTATAATCAGTGACACAGACCCCAAATTCACCTCTGAATTTTGGAGGAATCTACATGATATACTGGGTACTACTTTAGCATTCTCTGCAACATACCATCCCCAGATTGACAGATTAGCTGAAATAATGATACAGACCTTGGAGGATATTTTAAGAAGGTTTTTAGCTTTGATGTAGAGTACAAAAATTCAGATGGTTCTTGCCATGATTGGGTAAGCCTACTCCCAGCCCTGGAGATTGCCCATAATAGCAGTAAACATTCTACTACCAAAGGAGCCCCTTACATACTGGAAATGGGATAAATTCAAAAACTCCCTAAGAATAACTTCAACTATAACTTAGCCACCATTTATTAAACATCTCTTGAATTTATAAAAATGATAGATCTGGCAAATAATAATTCTCATAAATTTGTAGAAGAAGCAGTATAATACAACAAAAAAAGATGGGAAAAATCACATAGAGAACCTGAATTCAAAAATAGGGGATAAGAGCATGATATCCACTGCAAACTTCAAAAATTTAGCAAGTAACAGAAAGCTGAAACCACCCTTTGTTGAACCATTTTTTATCAAAAAGATGCATGGCAAAAATGCTGTAGAAGTAATCTTGAGTGATGAATTGTAAAGAAAACAACCAGTATTTCCTGTTAGCCTAGTAAAACACCTACAACAAAGAGAAGGTAGCAACATCCCTTGAGCAATGATCCCATAGAACCTGACCCTGTGAAAGAAAAAGGGAAAGTCAGAAGGATATTGAGAGACAAGAGAGAGAGACTGCAAGGAAAAGATGTTAGACTATACTTAGTAAGATACAAACGAGAGTCTGCAGAAAGAGATTAATGGTTACCAGAGAATAATATACCTGATGGACCAATACATCCTTGAAACTACAGAGCGAGAAAAAGAAACTGAAACACACATGGAATTATTTTTTTCCCAACATGCTCCAGATTTTTTTCAGATATGGCAATATCTTCAAGTGGGGGAATGTCAACTTGCTACTATTGCAGAGCAAGCTTCAAAAGTAAAAGAAATAACGTGAAAATAATAATAATGAAATTAACCTAAGAAGATGTAGGGAAGCCATAAATATTATTGCAAAAATGGATTCTCCACCCAAAATTAGGTAGGGCCACTCACCAACCCCACCTTGAAATTCAACTCCTTATATTTTTAAATTATTAAGGAAAGAAAGACCAAAATACCACAGTACCACTGTTGAAATTTTTGTCCAATTGTATAATTCACATGTATTGTCACGTATTGGTTTCACACCTAAAATTTGGTCAGAATGTAGGTGTTGTGTATATTTTAGGAGTTACAGATGGAAATGTGTTCTGTCACAATTCTTGAATGCAGCCCCGGCAGCCCATACACCCGCGCGCGGCTGAGCTACAGAACTGTAACTCTGTCAAAGCCGTGGATGCAGCCCTGGGCCTCTGAAAAGTACACAGCCGCGGGACTACGGTTTGACAAAGTGACAGGCGGCCTGAGGAACCTAGCTACCGCTTAAACATGCTACAACCTACACGGGAAAATTCTAAATATGTAATAAATGTTCTGGTTGATAGTAAATAGTCTCAAAATACATAAACTTATATAAAAATAACTAAATAACCTTTATACATATTTTTTTATTAAATATAACTCAAAGTACCAAAAATGTCGAAAATAAGATAATGACTACTTCTAAAAATATATAAAAATACTTTAATATACTATTATGAGAATTGCCAGACATAAATATTTTCTTAAAATACTCAAAAACCTAATGATGTAAAAATATTACATGAATACCCATGAATTATATTTTCAAGTAATTATTTTAGTAAATCAACTGAAATTTGAAATCAATATCATGACTTTTACTCCAATTATTCAATACATAATGAGAACTCAACTGAAATCAGAATATCCTTAAGAATTTCTATTAAAATAATTATTAACTTACTGGTGTAAGACTCCAAACGGTGCTAATCCGTGGCAGTTCTGTGGAGGGGAAAGGTGCTGTTTAGGCTTCCGTCCTAGGAGTTACAATAATATTTAAATTTAACCGGAATCAAGGTCCAGAACCTTATGGATGAGAAATCAGAGTAAGGGAAGAGGATAAGAGTTGTTGGTAGCAATGGAAACAACACTATCTGAGGCAAGATGGTGCAGGTAAAGACTTGAACAAATAAGGCAAGGTTTTTTTCAGAGTTCAATAGAACAAGGCAGTTGTAAGTAACAACGCCCACAAGCTAATAACTCTGGTCGTCAGCAGCTGATTAGGAAAGATCAACTCAATCCCAAACAACCTCCAGGTTCTCAATGAACCTGCCCAACTCTCCGCAATCAAGCGCTTGAAGGGTACCAGATAACTTTGGGAGGCTGAACAAAACAAAAGCAATTTGTTTATGAAGCTCTAGAAGCAAATCAATAACGAATTTGAGCAAGAATATCCCAACACTTCTCAAGGGACTCAAGAATAGTGTGGCGAAATTCAACCTTAAAGAAGAAGGGAGGTATAACACTCCAAGTTTTAAGGTTAATAAAACCTCTTCAATCAAACGTGATTGGCTCCAGAAAGATGATCAAGGAGAGATCAAGACCAGTATGGTTGGAAAAAGGGATCAGAGTGGTATAACACACCCAAGAATTCAGACAGACAGGAATTCTTCTTCAACCAGCAAGGCTATTGGTTGGTGATAAGGAACAAGGTCACAAGGGACAGAGTTTGAGTATGGAGGATCAAAGGATCAAGGGGCAATCATAGATATACCCGGATAATTTGCTCAGATAAGTGGGGAAGGATGCCCACGGATAAATTGCTTAGGATGATGGTCTGATTGGATGGATGCTTGGCCAAAAGGCAGGGGAGAGCCCCTCCTTTTATAGACATGAGACCCTGTATACTATGTACAAGTGATACTACAAATAGGTGCGGGAAAATGAAAACATAAAAAAAAAAAAATTACATGAGAGGAAAAAAAAGAAATGTCGCCCGCGTCAAGAATGACCGCGGGCAACCAGATGGACACCCGCGACAGCGGTCGCGGGTGTCGACAACAGCTGTCGTCGCCCAATTGGCGGCGACAACGGGGTGAAAGTTCCGACAGCCGCGAGCGGTTGCTCGTGGTCGTCGGTCGGATTGGGTGATGGGCAATGGATTCGAGTAGATGGTTTGGGAGTGGATAGGTGGAAAGGATAGATCAAATGGAAGATGATCGGGAGAAGATAGGATGGAAAGTTGGTAGTTGGATCGGTCGAAGGATGTTGACGGTGGTGATGATGGGTGCCATCACGACGGTTGGAGTGCTGATGATGGGATGAGGGGGATGGATAGAAGCCTGGGATCAATGATGAACTTGGACCGATACCGATCAGGAGGTCGCCAGTCGTGGTGAGAGAGTGAGAAGAGTGGATGGATGATATCAAAGTCAGTCGGTGGGTTCGATTGATAGCCCATTGGTGGTGTCGTTGGGAGTAACTATCCTGATCTTCAAATTTTAGATTTCTAGATAGATACAATCCACCAATCTTCTGCTGTGATAGATCTCACAGACTGGGTTGGATAGCTCGTCTAAGGGACATGGTTGACAAGGTCCAATAGGTTGACAAGCATAATCAAAGGGAGAGATATTGTAGGAATTATCAGGCAAGGCGGGGGTAAGGTGGTGAGCAGGGGAGGTGAGGAGGGGATGGATGGAAATGAAGAAGGGGTACAATTGCTCAAGATCTCTTGCTTAAGAGTTGAGACCGAGTTCAATGAGCAGGCCAATGGAGGGACGAGGATGGAAGGGCCAATGATGAGGAGGACGAGAAGGGATCATCAAAAGTGGTTTGACGATCGCTCGCGTCGCCAAAAGTCAGGGCCGCGAGCGCAACAAGTGGGAGTTGAACATAGGGAGAGGGGAGCGAAGCGGAGAGACAGGCAAGAGGCCTGTCCTAGACCGCTAGGACAGGGAGGAGTTGAGAGATGGGGGGAAATGAAGGTAACCATAGGGGTACAACTGAAATCCAATTTTTTTATTTTTTGTGGTGTCCCGGATTGGTCACCACACTGGGAACATTGAATAAGAATAATTAATTAAATAATAAATGAAAAGTACAGATTAGTGTTATTCACACGTCCAAAAATCAATTATAAAGTAGAATAATTCCCATACCCTGGGGAATTAGATGCTACCCTTGCTCCAGAACCAAGAAAACGTAACAGGCTGCCACTGGTTACCCTTCTAGCCTCATTTTCTGTCCCTTTCAGCCCCTGTATCCCCAAGAAGGAAAATATTGGAACTCAAAAAGCTATAATTAAAGAGCTCTTTTGAGGATATTGATACACAGAGACCCAGTTATGTTTACATCTAGACACCGTGCCAAGGTAATCAAATACTTATAAGAGATAAGTAAGTGATTTATGGCTTTAGTCTGAGTAATAATATCTGTCCCCAACCCTTTTTATCAATTGAAACTGCTGAACAACCTTATAGCCCCAGTAAACAGGTTTTACCCATCAGTGCCCCTCCCAAACAGGTACCCAAAGGATTTAATAAAATACCAGTGAGTCCTATTATCCTTTCTCTGTTGTGGCAGCTTAGTTAAAAAGCCCTGCCAATCCACAGTTTATTTTATATACATATCATTTTTAGGCTAAATATCCTTTAAAAACATAAATTAAAGGTTCCAAAGTAACCAGGCCTACATGTTTCCATACTGAATTCCCTGAAAAGAGGTATTAAATATCCCCAATATAATTGTGGCATATATATAAAAATACTTAATAATCAATTTATTTATATTGATTTATAATAATAAACCATATTCAAACCTATTAACCTTGCAATAAGCTTTATCCAAATGGTTTACAGATTTTTGCTGCATGTATTGAATAATATATTTATTATTTATTCCATCACCTCTGGTAGCTAAAGGATAGCAAGGATCTTGGCATCCAGGAGGCTGAAACTAGGAATAATTTAAAATGTAACTTAGCCACCATTGATCCAATATCTCTTGAATTCAAGAAAATGATAGACCTGGAAAATAATCATGCTCAGAAATTTGTAGAAGAAGAAGTAGAATCCAAAAACAGACATGGGACAAATCACACAGAGAACCTGTCTTTAAAATAGGAGAATAGATCTTGATATCTACAGCCAACTTCAACAATTTAGCAGGTAACAGAAAGCTGAAACCAGCCTTTCTAGGATCACTTGTTATCAAAAAGATGCATGGCAAAAATGCTCTAGAAGTAATCCTGAGTGAAGAATTGTCAAGGAAACACCCATTATTTCCTGTTAGCATATCAAAAAAAATTTCAACCAAGAGAAGGTAGCAACCTCCCTCCAGAAATTATCCCAATAGAAACCAGACACTGTGAAAGAAAAAGGGAAAGTCAGCAGGATATTGAGAGGAAAAAAAGAGAGAGTGCAAGGAAAAGATGTTAGACTATACTTTGT
This sequence comes from Puccinia polysora, assembly GCA_025617555.3. Classification (NCBI taxonomy): domain Eukaryota; kingdom Fungi; phylum Basidiomycota; class Pucciniomycetes; order Pucciniales; family Pucciniaceae; genus Puccinia; species Puccinia polysora. The sequence continues at coordinate 31,555,245 of CM062632.1, read as the reverse complement.
GAGATACAAAGGAGAATCTGCAGACAAAGATGAATGGTTACCAAAAAATAATATACCTGATGTACCAATACATCTTAGAAAATACAGGGCCAGTAAAAGAAACTGAGACACAATTGGAATTAATTTTTTTCCCAACATGCTCACATTTTTTTTTCAGATATGGCCATATCTTGGGGTGGGGGAAGCCAGCTTTCTAATATTGCAGAGTATTAAATCTAAACTAAGAAGGAGTAGGAAAAATATGAATATTATTGCAGAAATGGATTCACCACCCAAAATCAGGTAGGTTCACTCACTGACCCCACCCTTGAAATTCAAACCCTTGAATGTTTAAACAATTAAGGAAAGAAAGACCGAAATTCCATGGCACCACTATGTTACTTTTTTGGCCAATTCAATATTTCACATGTATTGTCACGTATAGGTTTCACAACTAAATTTCAGTCAGAATCGAGGTGTTGTGTATATTTTAGGAGTTACAGATAGAAATGTGTTATGTCACAATTCCCGCACGCAGCCCCACATCATTACATACCCCTACGTACTCATAGTAGCAGTTTCCCGCTTACTAGAGACCAGCGCGCAGCCAATATTACCACTCACGCAGCAGAAACTACCCCCCGCGCATCTGAACTGACTGATCCCCGCGTCTGGATCTGTTGTGATTAATCTGACAACCAGGTACCACTCAAAAGAGCTACAACCTAATTAGGGTTGCCTGGCATATTTAACAAGTTGAAATATGCATTAGTAATAATCTGAAAGGATCAAAACTTATTTAAAATTAATAAAAATTAAGTTTAGAAGAATTTTCAATAATAAATTAAAGATCAAGGATTACCACGTAAATCACTTATCCTGATCTCAAAGACCACAAAACAATACTAGAAGTCATCATAAAAATCATTGAAAATAAACTACGTGCTCAGCAGATGATGGAAAATTATTAAACGTCCACATATGTTCACTTTAAAACAACATTAATAGTACAAATGAAGGATGAGTGAAGAATGATCACATTTACGCCATAACAGATTAAAAGATTCTGTGGCTAAAATAGCACAGAAATCCAGCAGATCTGATGTCAGCTGCTTGACAGCACCAAGTGGACGTGCTAATCTTGCCCTGACTGCCTTGCCAGCCTCAGCCCAAGAGCAGAAAACTCTCTACGTACCCTGAGAAGCTCATAGTCACCCCAAAAAGTTATTTATTCAGAACTTTTTGGACCCATTATTCCCCATCAGTTTACCAGGAATTATTATTATCAATCAGAAACCGTGTCACTGTTAGTCAAGTGCTTATGAAGAATCTAAGCAAGGATTTTTTGACCGAGTCTGTAGTATTATTATTTATTTCTGAAAACCAATCAACCCTTGAAGTTTAGTCAGGCAATCCACCCCATCTGCTCAGACTCACTTCCTATTATTGCAGGATTTTTGTGGTAAAGTGCTCAGAGTGAGTTTTTCCCTTCCTGTCTAGGCCATTGTGCTGTTATGCCCAGCCATTAGTGAAATAAGCCCTTTCTAAGGCACCCATCTTCATTCAAAGGTTCTTAAACTGCCTAAGGAGGCCCCTTGAAGAGAGGTTGCTTTGTCTGTAAAGACCCCCAGTAGTATAATACTGTGGCCCCTCTTTTATATACATATTGAAAAACTTTTATTACCAAACCAATTCAACCTTCCATTTGGTCTTATTATATTATTTATTTGAGCCTCTAAGCGTTTATTTTTGGAATAATAATTATTATCCTGCACCTTTTTCTGGAATTTCAAGGGTTGTCAGGTCCCCTGTAAAGAAACCTACAGGGAGGATTTAGACCCCAAAAGAATACATAATAATTGAATTAGCACCCTGGGAGTGTACACTGAGGATATAAAGTGGCCTAGCCTTGTGAAAACTGGCTCAAAAGATACCAGGTACATATACAATATCCTCTGTAGATCATACAAAGAAGACTGTTTGTAACTAGTCACAACCAGGGGCTTACTTCCTGATTGAATGGCCTGAAAACACACCAATTTGGACAGAAGAGCCTCATCCTCAAAACAAAACTTTCAAAATGACGTTCCCAATCATGTTTTCAAGCCCCTGGCCTCAGGAAGCCATGATGTTTAATCTGAAAATACTAATTGAATAGAAGCCATGATGTTTAATCTGAAAATATTAATTGAATATTACCTCTTTGGTTGATACAGTGAGTTCATTAAGGGTACAGAGACGTGTATCAATCCCCAAGTATGATGCTATAGGGCTTTCAATACTACTTTAGTGGCCAGAGAAGGTCCACAAAAACACACTGATGTTCCCCTGGCCACAGCACTAGCCTGGTTCACCCTCTGTTGCTGCAAGAGTTTGTCCTTATACTTTATTGCGGCACTGTGCTTGGATCAATGTATGATTGCGGTAAAAGTAAAAATAACTACAAGAATACAACAAAAAACAAGTGTGAGGGGGAATTGAGAACAATGAGGAAGAGTAGTAGAAACACAGAACTTTAAAATAAGAATTTACCAGGTAATTGGCAGGTCCGGTGTGGAAACAAGAGAGGTGATACCCCTCTAAGTTGTCCTCATGTTCCGGAAGTTATTGGTATAAGCGTCTGTAAGGAGATTGGATGCAATGAGTTTTCAGAATAGTGAGGGTGATGATGATATATGATATGATCCAACCTGGAGTTGAGAGTGGGGTATTTTTGAGTCCTCCCTCTCAACCCTAACCTAGGTACAACCACAAGCAACAAGATAGATGAAATATGACCCCAAGTACAGAACCCTAGCTCCAACCTAAACCTACCCTGTACCAACTACCCCGTCCAAATCCCTCCCCTTTGATATCAAGTACGTCCATTTTGTCCTTCTCATGGCGCAGCCCTCCGCGGCGCCCTACTTGGGGCCCCCCGGCTTGTATCCGTCTGCATGTCCGCAGATCCCGCAATCCATGAGTCAGCCCATGCTTATGCCCGCTCAAACCTCGGATCCCGCAATCCGTGAGTCAGCCCACGCTTATGCCCGTGCAAACATCCCCAGCGTGTAGAACCCCTGACCGCCCTGCCCTTGCCTTCTGGACTAGCCACTGCCAGCTTGGTTGGGCCGGCTCCATCACTTGGTCTGCCTTCCCTGGGCAGGTTGCGGCCCAGCGCCCCCCAGAGTAGGCCCAACTCGCACCTGGTTCCAAGCCCCGCAAACCCTGCAGCTGAGCCCTCATCGGCTTCTGCTGGGCTTGCAGCAGGCACTTCTGAGACGGCTCTGGTAACTTAAACCTGTCCTATAGCCATCAGACTCATTTTTTCTTATTAATTATTATTCTTATATCAAATTAAAGTCAAGAAAATACTAAATAAATTCCAAACCCTGCATAAACTATGCTCTAAACTCAAACCAACCTGAAAACCCAAATCAATCACCATAAAAACCCTTCCTCAACACCTTTCACAAAAACAACCCAACACGTGGCACAGACTGGATTATTTCATGTCAGCTTGCTACTATTGCAGAGCAAGCTGCAAAAGTAACAAAAATAACATAAAAATAATAATCATACAATCAACCTAAGAAGGAGTAGGAAAACCATAAACATTAGTACAGAAATGGGTTTTCCACCCAAAACTAGTTAGGGTCACTCACTGACACCACCCTTGAAATCCAACTCCTTATATTTTTAAATAATTAAGGAAAGAAAAACCAAAATACTACGGCTCCATTATTGAGCTTTTTGGCCAATTAAATTTTTAACACACATTGTCACATATAGGTTTCACACCTAAAATTCAGTCAGAATTGAGGTGTTGTGTATATTTTAGGAGTTACGGTGTGGTGCCCCATCCTGGAAACCCTGGCCACCTTAAGACCTGAATCCATAAACTGTTGCACAAACGTACCGTCCGGCATCTAAAAAAAAAAAAAAAAAATAATTCCAACTCATTCTCAGGCTCATCCGCACCGTCATCATTGCGCATTGCGCGTCCTTATCCTCCCGCGTCGCGCGGCACGCGTCCTTTTGCTTGCGCATCGCACGTTGCGCGTCCTTATCCTTGCGCGTTGCGCATTGCACATCCTCATTGCTACCATTGCGCGGCGCTCATCCATGATTTACCAAATCCATCCCAACCGCACCCCCAAGCATTTGTTAAATCCTCAGATCCGTCAAATCTCCCATCTCACTCAATCTATCAGTCATGAATCTCAAGCCTGTCAGGATTTACTCAACCTTCTCGAGCTGATCTCCTATCTGCCCATCCGCGCTCTCACAAAATTCATCCATCACCTTTCCTGGGGCTCTCCCACCCACTTCCGCCTTTGGACAAGGGGTGAAGAGTGTCAACTACGGCACGTCACGCAACAATACCGGAATCACCCACCCCTTGTCCAAAGGTGGACGGGGTGGGAAAGGGAAATGAGCCAAACCGCCGCGGATCTCCGCGGGCGGTAGTCAACACTCTTCACCCCTTTTGCAAAGCCGGAATTTGGTGGGAGAGCACCAGGAAAGGTGACGGATGAAGTTTGTGAGAGCCCGGATGGGCGGATAGGAGATTGGCTTGAGAAGGTTGAGTAAATCCTGAGAGGCTTGAGATTCACAACTGTTAGATTGAGTGAGATGGGTGATTTGACAGATCCAAGGATTTAACAAATGCTTGGAGGTGCGGTTGGGATGGATTTGGTAAATCATGGATGAGCGCCGCGCGACGGTAGCAATGAGGACGCGCGACACGCAACGCGCAAGGATAAGGCCGCCCGACGTGCGATGCGCAAGAAAAAGGATGCGCGGCGCGCAAAGCGGGAGGATAAGGACCCGCAAAGCGCAATGATGACGGTGCAGATGAGCCTGAGGATGAGTTGGAATTATTTTTTTTTTTTTTTTTTTTTTTTAGATGCTGGACGGTACGTTCGCGCAACGGTTTATGGATTGAGGTCTTAAGGCGGCCAGGGTGTCCAGGATTGGGCACCATATCTCTCCCCAACTTACAGACTGTCCCTAGTCTGCTCCCAAGTTTGATTCCATAAAAAAAGACAGGAAAGAAAAATGATTGAAAACAAAGAATGGCCATGTTGATCTTGAGAGTGGTTGAAAAAAATATCTCAATCCAACCAAAAATCCTAGAAGTGGCTGAGATAAAATGAAGAAGGCGTCCCAAGTGCTCACATGCATGGCATGAAGTAGAGTTTTCACAACAAAACTCAGGAGATGACCCTGGTGGTGCACAATTGGGACAACTTACTTCTGGACCAAGTTGCCTCCAAAAGAATGAAATTTCTTGACCTGATCAGCAGAGAACCTTCTGGCCATCTGGGTACCATCCAGTTCCTCCAAAACATATGATCAACCTCTAACTTGAAGGACTACTTGGTAAGGACCATTCCAGCGGTTAGAGAAAAGCTTTCCCCACTGAGTTTCCAAGGAAACATTATAAGCCAATACCAGGTCACCAGGGTTTGAAGGGTCCCTGATTCAATTTGGGTATTTATCTTCCCAATACTGAACTGATTTTTCTCTTGTTCCATCATCTTCTGATAAGCTTTGTTACAAATATCTTCACTCAGCTCCAGTTGCTTTGATCTGGCCACTAATAGGTCAGTAGTTGAGGAAACTTGTTCCCAAGGGATGCCCAAGAAAGACTCCATTTCAAGATCAAGAGGAAGAACAGCCCTCTGACCAAATATGATTTCATAAGGAGAGTAACCCATGGTTCCCTTGGTGGAAATTTGATCAGAGAAGAGGACCAAGGGGAGAAACTTATGACAATTCTTCCCACTTACACCTGCCAATTTAACCAGAGCAGCCTTCAAAGGAGCATGGCCTCATTCCACCATGCCTTGTCCTTCAGGATAATAGGGAGTAGTAACTCTGTGTTGTCCAGGGAGCAATTGGATCATTTCAGCAAGTTTTCCACCGAATTCCAAGCCACCATCTGTAGAATAAGATTGCGCCAAGCCATAATGCATTGTCCAAGTCTTGTCAAGGAAAGCTGCTACTGATTCAGAGCTGAGGTTCTTAAGAAAATTTGCTTCAACCCATCCAGAAAAATCATCTCTAGCCACAATGAGGTACTTAGCTCCACCAGCCTTAATGTGAACCACATCCATAGCAATCCTCCCAAAGACAGTGGACTCTCCAGTGGGGTAACAAATTTCTGCCAGGCGCCTAAGATCCTGTTTCTGGCACACTTCACAACTCCTGCACCATTGAGCGACGGATTTCTTCAGGGATGGCCACCAAAATTGTTTGGATATTAGTCAATAAGTTTTGGTTTCCCCACGATGACCAAGGCCTTCATGGAGATTTTCCAGGATTGAATCTTGCTTAGAAGGGATAGTGACCACAAAAAGTGCACAAGGATTTGCTCTTTTCTTAAGCATAGAACCTTGGACAAAGAAGTTGGAGGACTTCTGTTTAAGGGACCAAAATTCTTTGGCAGGCTTGAAACCAGAGTAATTTTGGGAGGAGAAGGAAAAGACAGGGCGGACCAAGGGTTCTTCCTCATTGAAATCCATTCCAACCTCTGATTCATTGTCTCCAATAGGTTGTCAAGATAAACCATCAGGCATGGTGAAAGATTTTCCAGGCCTGTGAACAATATCAAAAGAGAACAACTGGATGAAAGCCACCCAATGAGTCATTGGAGCATTTGGGAGGCTGGGGGCGTTCATCATTTCAATAATGGATCATGCATTGACTTGTAACTCAAAGTGTTGACCCCAAAGGACAGTCTGAAGCTTCTTCAACATTTGGGCCACACCACAAAGTTCCAGTTTTGTGTTGGAGTACCTGGATTCCACATCTGAGAAAAGAAGAGATTCATACATAGCAGGACAATCCAAACCATTTTCATCTTCCTGGGTAAGAACAGCCCCAACCAATTGATAACTCGAGTGCACTTCCAGCTTCATGTTTCTGGCTCCGGAACCATAAGTGATCTTTTTCAAAACAATGTCTTTCCCAACAATTTTTTTGAGCAACTGAAATGATTGTTTGAAGTCTTGGGTACAAATCCATTCAGCATCCTTGCTGGTTAAGCATTGCAAGGGAATACAGATTTTGGATAATGAGGGAATGAAGATCCTGACATGAGTTACAACACCTAGGAAACCTCTAACTTCTTTTGGATTTATTGGGGTAGGCCAGGAGATGATTTTGGTGACTTTGGAGGGTGCCATCCTTCTTCCGTCCTTGCAGACTTTATGACCAACAATTTACAAGGCAGGGACACAGGCGGCAAGTTTTGATCCAGAGACAGTAAGGCCAGATTCCTCAATTATAAACAAAATTCTTTCCAAGACAGTAGCATACTCCCAGATAAATTGTTGGATTCCCAAGTGCCAAGGTAAGCGCTCATTATCATAGTCAAAAACTGGACCTTTAATCCCACCATCATCAATAAAGATACCCGCATGATCTGGGATTTTGTCCTGGAGGATCCACATCATCTGAGCCTGATAGACTGCAACCAAGTTAGTGGCACCTTGAGGCAATTGAGTCAGCTGAAATAAACCAAGGGGATTATTGAAAGTAGTGAGGTGACGAGAAATAGAATGCAAGGATCATTTGTCATAGCCACCCATAATGTCACCTAGACCATTGAAAGCTCTCCCAGAGAAGGATTCAACAAATTCTTCAGTGGAAGGAGGCACACCAGAGTCTTTCACAGTAACTTTATTAAAAGGTTGGAGATCATGAACTACTCTAAGTTTACCATTACTCTTTAGAACACAGAAAACAGGACTGGAATAGCTAGAAGTTGATTGTTCATATAAACTGGTTTGGACTTGTTTGCGGACCAACCTGATGAATTTGTCAACTTTAGCAGCAGGGATCAGGATCTTCTTCTTTTGCCAAGGGTCATGTTCAATTACAGGGATGATTTAGGGGAGACCATAGGATTCTTTCAAGAGACCTCTCTCTTCTTCACAGAATGCAATAGATTTTTCCCTTAGAGATAAAATATTTTTGATCAAATTTAACTGATTGGGAAGAAGCCATCCATCTGGACCAAAGTTGACCACTTTCAGACGTTCTTCAGTGACCCAAAAAGAGGGAAAAAATGGACCAGTGAGGGATTTGGATAGACCACAGTAAGGATTGCTGGATAGAGGAGGAAGCATAAGAGGAGGATTGATGTTGAGAGGCATTGGTTGGTTGACTGGCTAGACCTTCTTTGTCAGCTCTCTGATACCAGGAACCTTGCAGTCCTTTAGCTACAGAGAGGGATAAAAGAATTTTGAGCAATAATATTCCAAAGAATAAACACTTTACAGCTCCAATAATGGTATGGTAAGAGCAAGTGCAAGGTTTAATTGGTTTTGTTATAAATATTTTAAATATAATATAAAAAGAGGGGCCACAGTAATATACTACTGGGGGTCTTTACAGACTTGGAAACCTCTCCTCAAGGGGCCTCCTTAGGCTGTTTATAACCTTGGAATGAAGATGGGTGCCTTCTAAGGCCTTATCCACTAATTTGGGCGGGAAAAACAGCACACAAACCCAGAGCAGGAAGGAAACAACTTACTTGGGAAGTAATCCACAGAAATCCTGCAAAGATTCAGGTAAGAAGCTTCAGAACAGATGGGGTTGGTGGCTGGTTCAAACTTCTGGTTGTTGATAGTTATTCAGAAAATAATAATAATAATACTTCAGACTAGATCATAAATCACTTGCTTTCTTCTTGATAAGCACTTGAATAAAAATGACACGATGTCTGATTGATAATAATAATATTTCTGATAACTGATTCCTTGATTGGGAGCAAAAGGGCAAAAAGAGCCTGTTTAAATATTGTTTTTTGGGTGCTTGAGGGCCTCTAGAAGGAATATTAGCCATGGGCTGAGGCTAGAGGGGCAGTCAGGGAAAGATTGGCACGTCCTCAAGGTGCTGTTAGCCTGCTGGCCTTAGATCTGTCAAGGAACAGCTCCTTTTTAGCTGCAGGATCTGTTAATCAATAGATTAGTCATTCAGCCGATCCTTCACTGATCCTCAATTTGTACTGTAAGTAATGGTCCAAAGTGAGCAAACGTGGATGTTTAGTGATTTTCCATTCTCTGCTGATCCTGTATGTAATTTTAAAGAATTTTTACGACCACTCCTTGTGTAGTTTTGTGGTCTTTGAAGGTTCTGATCAGCTCATGACGTGGTGAGTCTGGATCTTTATTTAATTAATAAAAAATACTAAAAATTAGTTAATAACTAATTTTAATTGATTTTTGAGTTTTTTAAACTATAATCTATGCTTGTGTGGTAGCTTTACATATAAAGTGTAGATCCTACTATATTGTAGCTCCTCTGAGCGGTACCTGGCTGTCATACTGATCACTGCAGGCTAGGCGCGGGGATCAGTCCATTCAGATGCCCCCAGGGACTAATCCGCTGCTCAGATGCGCGCAGGGGACTGATCCGCTGCGCGCGTGACTAGGTCACGGGATGACCTGCGCAGGAGTTCAGTTGCGCGGGAGTTCAACGCTTTAGGGACGCGGGGCTGCGTGCGGGAGTTTGCATACGGGGGATTCCAGCGCTGTAGGGACGCGGGGCTGCGTGTGGGAATTGTGACAAAACACAATTCCCCGTGTAACTCCTAAACTACACACAACACCTGGATTTTGACTGAAATTTAGATGTGAAACCTATACATGACATATCATGTGAAATATTAAAATGGCCAAAAGGTGCCATACTGGTGCGGTGGTCATTTACCATTTTATTTTAAATTAATTAAAAAATATAAGGAGTAAGAATTCAATGGTGCGGTCAGTGAGTGACCCTACCTTATTTTGGGTGGGAAATCCATTTCTGCATTAATATTTATGGATTTTCTACTCCTTGATTTTATTTATTTATTTTTTGTTCTTTTTTTATTGTTGTTGCTTTGTCAGGTTTCTCTGTGCTAAGTAGCAGGCTGAAATTCTTTGCAACTGGTTTGTACTTGGTGGCAAAGTAGAGGAATCCTTGCTTCCTCCAAGCATTGACCAGTGAGACCTGACTACAAAAACTGAGGCCATATTCCAACATCTTCCAAGTCCAATGTTCTGCTACGTCCTTGAAAGGTGCCTTCTCCATAAAAGAGGATCCAAAAGATAACACATTGCTCACATGTGTGCCACAGGGTAGAGTTTTGAAAACAACAGTAGTAAAAGCCCTTGGTGGTGCACAATTGGGAGGACTTACTTCTACCCCAAATTGCCTCCACCTAAGAACAAACTCCTCCATACCAAAGCCACCAAGAAAAGAATCAAGATTGAGATCTAGTTTAGACTCATTACGGAGATTCAAAACCGGAATAGAGGATGAGTGATCAGGCTAAAAAGAAAAAGGAAGAGAAGAAACAACAGATCCAGACAGAGAAGAAATATTTTTGGATTTGTCTGATTTTTCATGTGTTTGGGTTTTGATCTAATTTTGATGAGAAGAAAATGATGAGGAAAAAGAAAAATAAGCCTCTGAGGTGGTAGTTGGTCCATGAGTTGAAGTCTGAGGCTGAGAAGAACTACAACTATCAGTAGGGCCAACTATTCTGCTAAAAAATGAGGATGAAAGGAATGAGAGTTTTCTTTCTGCTTTCCTTTCAGGACAGATTTGGGAGGATGACCAGGGAAGTCTCTTTTCCAACAACCAGAATCCAAAGAACAAAGGGGGACTTCAATCTTTCTGCCATCCGCATCAGGGAGGAGAATTCACTCCCCAACTTGATCAGAAAAAGTCAGGGTAGCACCAAAGTCCATTAAGAAAGGCCTTCCCAAGATCATGGGACCATCCAGACGAGTGATCCAGAAGTGAAAGGTGCCCACAATATTTTGAACAATTCAAACAGGAATATCCTCAGCAATACCAACCAGTTCACAGGACTGATTCCCAATTCCATAAACCGCAGAGTTGAAACTGACCCTTGGGCAAAGTTTAAGCTTGCAGGCCATGGAGTCCAAAATCAAGTTGAGCTGAGAACCCAAATCCACAAGGAGAGAAACTGTTTTAGTTGAATCACCAAGACAACATGGAAGGAAACCAAGAGGACAGGAATACAGGTTGGTATCTGAAGAGGGATCTGTTCCACCAGAATCGGCTATCAGAGTACCGGAGGAGACCTTTAATTTGTCCGGACCAATCTCCACACGTCAACAAGAAACCCATTTCTTCATCCCTTCTGCCACAGATGCAGAGATTGACAGGAGTTCAGCCACAGATGGATCAGGAATTTTAAGATCAGAAATTTTCTTTAATACTCCTTCCACAGCATTAGGGTAGTCCTTGAAGATGCCCCTCTCAAATCAAACCTTGGGCTGGGTGCAGGGAGGAAGATCAGGTGTAATAGGTGATGGAAGAGGATCTGAGGGTTGGGCAGGTTGAAGAGAGGGAGCATCAGAGTTGTCCTGGAACCTTTCCATAAGTGGTTCCCTTTCTACTTCCATGTCATCCACATCAGAGGAAGGAGGCTCAGGTGAAGATCAACATTTAATGGGTTTTTGCAGAATTGAGGATGGAACAGGAGGAGACTTATGAGGTTTTGGTTCCTTATGGAGTTTCCTATCTGGATCCAATTGATAGGTGCCAGGGAAGCTGGAAGAAGTGATAGCTGGAGGATACCAAGGTTTCAGGGTTCCACAGGATGATCAAAAATCCACAGAGACCAAGGATGCCTTCTTAGGAGTTGGTGGTTGGTATGAGGCCACCACATGACGGATTGGTCAAGACAAATCAAAAGGGATCAAAGCCCCGTTAGGAAGGAAAAAATTATTTCCCTTCTGCTCTATTAACTTCTCCTCCTTGTTTTTCTGGAGTTCAGGACATCTACCGGTACCATGGCCTTCCCTGTGGCAATAATAACAGACTATAGTAGACTTAGGAACAGAATTAGCAGGTTTAGGAGTAGCTAAGGATGATATTTTCTGATCTATTTCATTCTCAAATGCCTGAAGTAATTTAGTGATCTCATCTATAGCAGGTGTCTCCCGGTGGGTCTGAGGATTGGGTTTAGGTCTGCAATTGGCTTCCATCGTATTCATGATTTTGTTAGATGCTTGAAACAAGGGGGCAAGGACTGGTTCAGTGATTTTAGGTTTTTCAAAGGTGAGAGATGTTTGAACTTTCATCACTTTATCCACAGTATTCCTAAGAAACATGAAAGCAGGGAGCTTGAACCAATTGTCTCTTGTTGTGATCATGGATCCAGATTTCACCAATTCATCCTTAATTCTTTCCTGCACTCCTGGAGAGAAAGACTGAAAAAATTGCACTCAAATTTTGTCCAACATATCAATGTGATTTTTCTGGATAAGATAGGACTGGATAGGGTCCCATGATTTTCTGAAAGTCTGATAGTCAGAGGCTGAGGAGATACCACCATTGGAGATCCATTGAGAAACCAAGGTATCCAAGTCTTGCCAAGTGAATCTGGCTACATCTATTTTTCCCCAATAGGCCAACATAGCCTCCTTCAGGAGCCGCCAGTTGTGAGTTTTGAATCCCTTGAACAATTTGATAACCTCCATAACTTTGTCACAAGAGATAAAAAACCGTAACTGATAAGCCATATCATATTCACTGGCACCATCCACTTCTGCAGCCATCTCATAGGAGTCCAGGAACTGTTTGAAATTAGTCCCATTGAAGCCTAAATTTTTTTCTGAGGTTTGATTTTGACCATCTTGGCCCAAACAGATAAAGAGGATCCAGAAGATTCCACGTTGAAGGGTTCCTAAGAGATCCAAACGAGCAGAGTTCCAAGGTGGCTCACAAGTGTGGCAAGAGTAGAGTTTCACAAAAACAACAAGGATCTTGCCTAGGAGAAAGAACAAAAGATGTTGTATGTAAACAACGCCCACAAGCTAATAACTCTTTTAGTCAGCAGAAGATTGGGGATAATCACCTCAAACCCAAGCAACCTCCAGGTTCTCAATGAACCTGCCCAACTCTCTGTAATCAAGCGCTTGAAGGGTACCAGATAACTGTGGGTGGCTGTACAGGACAAAGCACAATGTTAAAGAAGCTCTAAAGCAAACAGTAACTGATTTGAAGCAAGGATAACCTCAACACTTCTCAAGGGACTCAAGAGTAGGCTGGCAGAATGCAACTCCAAAGAAGCTAAGGGGAGGTATAACACTCCAGGTCTTAAGCTTATTAAGACCTCTTCAATCAATTGTGATTGGCTCCAGAAAGGTGATCAGGGATCAGGACCAGTATGGTCAGAGAAAGGGATCAAGGAATGGTATAACACACTCAAAAATTCCAACAGACAGAATTTTTCTTCAACCAGCAAGGCTATTGGTTGGTGATAAGGAGCAAGGATCAAGGGTTTGAGTATGGAAGCTCAAGGATCAAGGGTTTGCTGGTTTCATGCTGGATTATTCCATGCTCCAATGATGGATCCAAAAGGCAGGGGAGAGCCCCTCCTTATATGGGCAGGAGGCCCTGTTAGACTATGTACAATGGATTCTACAGATAGAGCAAAAAAGGAATGAAAATCATGTGGTCACTTGCGTCCGTCTGTGGATGGGCGCAAGCAACAATACCGGAATCACCCACCCCTCGTCCAAAGGCAGACGGGGTGGGAAAGGGAAATGAACCAAACCGCTGGGGATGTCCGCAGGCGGTATTGACACTCTTCACCCCTTGTCCAAAGGAAGAAGTGGGTGGGAGAGCCCCAGGAAAGGTGACGGATGAAGTTTGTGAGACCGCGGATGGGCGGATAGGAGATTGGCTCAAGACGGTTGAGTAAATCCTGACAGGCTTGAGATTCATGACTGATAGATTGAGTGAGATGGGAGAATTGACGGATCCAAGGATTTAACAAATGCTTGGGGGTGCGGTTGGGATGGATTTGGTAAATCATGGATGAGCGCCGCGCAACGGTAGCAATGAGGACACGCGACGCGCCAAGCGCAAGGATAAAGACGCACGGCGCGCGACGCGCAAGCATAAGGACACACAAAGCGCAATGATGAAAGTGCAGTTGAGCCTGAGGATGAGTTGGAATTATTATTATTATTATTATTATTTTTTTTAGATGCCGGACGGTACGTTTGTGCAACAGTTTATGGATTGAGGTCTTAAGGTGGCCAGGGTGTCCAGGATGGGGTACCACAACGGGAGGAAATGTGTTTTTTCACAATTCCCAAACGCAGCCGCGGCATCCAATGCACCCGCGCGCGGCTGAGATATAGCCCTGTCACTCCATTGAGGTTGTATATGCAGCCCCAGGTCTCTGACAAGTATGCAGCCGCGGGACTACGGGTTGACAGAGTGACAGGCGGCCTGAGAGGCTCAGGTACTGCGTAAACATGCTACAACATACACGGGAACATTCTAAATATGTAATAAATGTTCCCGTGGATAGTAGACAGTCTAAAAATACAAAATATTATATAAAAATACATAAATAATCCTCATACGTTTTTTTTATTTAATATAATTCAAAGTACCACGAATGTGGAAAATAAGACAATGATAACTTCTAAAAATATATTAAAATAATCTAATATACTTTCATGAGAATTGCTAGAAATCAATATCTTCTTGACATACTAAGAAAACTCATGATGTAAAAATATTACATGAATTCCCATGAATTACATTTTGAAGTAATTATTTTAGTAAATCAACTGGAACTTGAAAATAAGGAGTAAAATCAATATTATGACTTTCACTCCAGTTATATAATACATAATGAGAACTTACCTGAAATCAAGATGTCCGTAGAAGTGTCTATTTATATAATTATAAAATTACTGGGAACATTTACTAAGGATAATTAATTAAATAATACATAAATAAGACAGATTAGGGTTATTCACACGTCCTAATGTCTATTATAAAGTGGAATAATTCCCATACCCTGAGGAATTAGATGCTAACCATGCTACAGCACCAAGAACACATGACATGCTACCCCTTGTTACCCTGCTAGCTATAGTATCCGTCCCTTTGAGCACCTACAACCCTCAGAAGGACAATATTGTGACTCCAAAAGCTATAAATAAAGAGATCTTTTGATGATATTGATGGGCAGAGACCCAGTTATATTCATATCCAGACACCCTTCCAAGGTAATCAAGTACTTATAAGAGATATGTAAGTGATTTATGGCAATTACTGATCAATAATATCCGTCCTCAACCCCTTTTTATCAATTAAAACTGCTGAACAACCTTATAACCCCATTATACAGGTTTAACCCATCAGTACACGTCTCAAACAGATACCCAAAGGATTTAATAATATACAAGTAATTTTTATTATCCTTTCTCTGTTGTGGTAGCTTGTCTAAAAGGCCCTGCCACTCCACTGTGTATTTTATATACATTTTATCTTTGGTTAAAATATTCTTTAAACTAAAGAGTCCAAAGTAACCAGGACTACGTGTTTTCATACTGAAATCCCTGAAGAGAGGTGTTAAAGATCCCCAATATAATTGTGGCCCCTCTATAAAAATATTTTATAATCAATTTATTCATATTGATTTAAAACAATAAACAATAACCAAACCACTTAACCTTTCAATAAGCTTAATCCAAATATTTTATGGATTTTTGCTGCATTTATTAAATAATATATTTATTATTTACTCTATCACCTCTGGTAGCTAAAGGATAGCAAGGGTCTTGGAATCCAGGAGGCTGACATGTCAGATAGATTAATGGAAAGTCTTAATTTAATTTATAATCAAAAGATTATGCTCAAAATAACCACACAACAAAACAACATACCCCATACCAGCAGGACTTAAACCATATCAGTACCAATGTTACACTACAAACAGTACTATGAAAGCAAGTTAAACTACTTTTCTGGAATTTTCACCACCAGATAAGCCCTCTGAAGCGTCCTCTCAAGCGCTCTGATACTCAGTTTGCCACCATTCCAACCATACAGCACACACACATGCACCAACAGAAGTAGGGGCTCATGCAGCCAAGTATATCTCAATTCTCACCAACCAGCAATAACAACTCAGTGCACATGAATTTTCTGGAACTTTAATCACCAGATAAGAGCTCTGAAGCTTTCTCTCAAGTGCTCTGATAGTCAGTTTGCCACCATATCAACCATACAACAACTGCAAGCCACACTCTCAAGTTACCCAAGCGGACATGCGGTAAAACAGCATACCTCTTATCTCCACAACTAATTACATTGAAACAGCATGCAGGTAGTTCCTGCAACATTTTATACATGATAAGGGCTCAGAAGCGTCCTAAGAAACACCCAGCTCATGACTTTACACCACCAAACCCATGCAGGTCACACCATTCAAGCTACCAAAGAGGGCTTGCAGCTGCCAAGCATGTTTCATGCTTTTCCCAACCAGAAAAATTAACTCAAGCTGCAGGAAAATTCTGCATCATTTTTTATACACAATAAGCACTCAGAAGCTTCCAGATCACACCATTCGTATCTCTTATCTCATATCTTAGCCTTACTCTCAAAGATTGAAATAAAAAAATACAGTTATCTCTCAGCCTGATTTACACATTTTATCACCAGAATGATTTGTCTCATGTAACTGTACCCTCCTGTGCTTAAACAGGGCAGATAGAGGCTCAGAAACGCACTCAGGGGAGCCCTGAGAATCCCCTGATGAAGTATTTTTACATTTAAGGAGGGCTCTCTTGCCCTATCCAAGTTGTAAGCATGGCATCAGCCCCAGAGTATGGCATCAGCCCCAGAATTATGGCATCTGCCTGACAAGTTACTTACCTAGTACCCAGTTATAAGTGAACCACAATAAAGTGAAAAGGAAAGAAAGGATCAAAAAAGAAATTATAATTGACCATTTGACCCAAATCCTGGTATTTTTGAAGAAGGGTTCTTGAGAAAAGGCCTGTTCTTCAGCACCTATTTTTAAAAGGGAAAACCCCTTATTTTTGATTAGTAAATTCATAAAGGAGGAAGAGCACAACAGAAGAACCAACCAAGCTTTTTTCCGCCCAGCTCCCTGTGAGCAAGCCCATCTTTGGGTCCTCCTACTGGTTAACAACCTTTTATTCAACCCTTAAATCCTTTAATTGGAATAGGAAAAATAGTCAGAAAAAGTCAAAAATTCTTGATTATTAATTGGTGGAAGCTTCCCATTAATCCAATCCAACCTGGAATATTCTTGCAATTCCTGAAAATCTCTATTAATAATTAATCTAGGTCTGATAAGAGACCTATTTTAAGTCTCAAAGAAACCAGCCACTAATTAAAAAAATTATTGTGCAGACTTATTATAGTTCAGAAGGGCAGGCAATTCAAAACCACCTTAGCTTACCTCTATCTATTCAAGAGTATTAGTAAACTAAATTCCCCTTCTAGTGACTGCCAGCAAGCTATTTGCTAAATAATCCCATTATCCCTTGGAGTCTCTACACTGCACACACCCCAAATTCTGAGCCCAAACTACCCAACTGCTTAGAGCGCAGCCTGCAATGCAGCTCCCGATCCGAGGTTATAAATACAACACCAATCCCCCCCCCCAAAGTTGATTTCTGTCCCCAGAGGTCCTTCCATCACTACCTTGACCCTACCGCCCCACCGGACCACCCCCCCTGCTCCCAGTCCACCCCAGCTACTCTAGCCCCTCCCCTCCTTCCAACTTCCGCCGTCACTATGATCCCCTGTGATTTCTGCTCCCAGAACAGGCATGTGTGTTTGATTGTTCCTGGTCAATGCGCCTGCAGCACTTGCCGTTGCGGCCACCGCCTCTGTTTTTTTATCAAGGGAATGCCCCAGCCTCCCTCTCAATCCGGCTCCCTTTCCCGCCTGCGCAAGAGGGCCCTTCCGGACCCGTTTGTGGTATTGGACAATGAAACCATCTTGGAGGACTCATGGACTCCACCTGGATCACCCCTTTGCCGCCCCCCCTCAAGCTTGAGCCGCGACTCCTCTTCACCGTTCCGCGGCGCAGGACCTCCCTGGAAGGAGGATTTCCCTGATTTTGCGGCTTCCTGGGCAGATATTCAATTCTGGGGGGACCGCGTCCGGGTTACCCAAGGCGCAAGGCACCTGCGTATTGATGAAATCCTTCAATTTTGTGCGGCTACTCCTCCCGCTCCTACTCCGGTCCCTGCCCTGGCTCCTCCTCTGGCCCCTGCACCGGCTCCTGCCACAACCCCTTCCCCGGCTCCGCAAGGCACCCCTCTATCGCCCGCATCACCAATTTTTGTCTTTTCATTGCCCACTGCTGGACCAAGCCCACCAGATGGTCCTCCGGAGGCCCCCTCCTCACCAGTCCCGGCTCCCCCAGCCCCCCCAAGATCCCGGAAATCCCTGTTGTCTTGGCACTCCTGGCAGCTGGATTCAAGATCTTTGCAAAAAGGTTGACCGCAATGCTCCTCAACTTCCTAGAAACCCCTGGAGCTCAATCCTTGGAATCCCAGCGCAAGCTTTTGGCTTCTTTCTGGGCCTTACTGGTGTTGTTGTGGGCGGACATGTAGGAAATGATGAGAATGGCTTAGGCGCATTTCCCCCCCTCTCCCCCCTTCCCTCTTTTAGCATTTTTTCTTCATTGTACCATGCTTCCCCTGATTTAAAGAAATACACGTCTTCTGCGCGCGCGTCCTTTCCCAGTGGTGTAGTGCCCAATCCTGGACACCCTGGCCAGTGCGAGGATTTAAATGTTTTCCTTATCATCATTCATAGGTATCATTATCAAAAAAAAAAAAAAAAAAAAAACATCGACATCGCCATCCTCATCGCTACCAGGTCCTCAACCCCTGCAACGCACTTCCATCATCCATCCAGATCCCAAACCCATTGAGCCTCATTGGTCTCACCACTCATGCCATCTTCATCTCTCATTCCTTCCAATTGAGATCCGGTTTGACAAACGATTCCATTGGATCAGATCCATTGCTTTCAACCAATTGGAACTCAATCCTCACTTCCAATCAACCTGCCTACTCTCTACATTTTAACTATTTTCACCAGCCTTCTCCAAGTCATCCATCAAGCCCACCCCTAGCATCAATTGATTCGAGCTATCTCCCACCAGGGACGACGGATTTGAAGAACTTGATTGAATCCATTCCAACCATCATCCTCAGTCCATCCCATCCATCCCCCCTAACCTCCTCAATCTTGCCTTCACTTGGGTCTGATCCCTGCTTCATTGAGCCCCCTCGTGCGACTATCTACCAACCAGATTCCAATCTCATTCCCATCACCACCTCACCTTGAACCTCTTCCTCCCCTCCTAGCTTGCGGTTGTCCGTCAGTCTCTTACGTTGCCGGTGCCCTTCGGACACCTTCCAGAAGTTGTCCGCGGGCTCGCCAGTCGGCCGGGCCCATCAGGATTCCCGCGGGCTTCCCTCTTCCGATTTCTTTTTCTTTGAGTACTTGTTTGTTTCTTTTTTTTTCTTTTGATTTCTCATGATCTTGATCCCATCATCAAAAAAAAAAAAACAAATTCCGCTCCCATTTGTAAATCTCTCTTGTAAATAGTCTACAGGCCTCTGGTCTATAAAAGGAGGGGCTCTCCCCTGCTTTTTCTGGAGCATCATCAGACATCAGATCATCAGTCAATAGAATCATCCATAGGGGTGTGTGCCTGTGTCCCCCCATCATCGTGAAATTTAATCCTGATCCTTATGCTGGGTATATCTTTGATTGCCCCCTGATCCATTTTTTTGACCCAAAGTCTTTGCCCCTTGGTGGCCTGATCCTTATCACCAACCAATAGCCTTGCTGGTTGAAGAAAAATTCTGTCTGTTGGAATTTTTGAGTGTGTTATACCACTCCTTGATCCCTTTCTCTGACCATACTGGTCCTGATCCCTGATCACCTTTCTGGAGCCAATCACAATTGATTGAAGGGGTCTTATTAAGCTCAAGACCTGGAGTGTTATACCTCCCTTCATTTTCTTCGGAGTTGCATTCTGCCAGCCTATTCTTGAGTCCGTTGAGAAGTGTTGAGGTTACCCTTGCTTCAAATCAGTTACTGTTTGCTTTGGAGCTTCTTAAACATTGTGCTTTGTCTTTTACAGCCACCCTCAGTATCTGGTACCCTTCAAGCGCTTAACTGCGGAGAGTTGGGCAGGTTCATTGAGAACCTGGAGGTTGATTGGGTTTGAGTTGATCATCCCCAATCTTCTGCTGAAGACCAGAGTTATTAGCTTGTGGGCGTTGTTTACATACAACAGCTTTTGTTCTTTGAACTCTAAGAGGACTTTAACTTCTTTTGTTCAAGTTTTTCCCTGCATAATCTTGTATCAGATAGTGCTGTTCCATTGCTACCAAACTATTATCATCTTTATCCTCTAATCCTTGATTCCTCATTTACAAGGTTCTGGACCTTGATCTTGGTTACATCGAAATATTTTTGTAACACTCAGGAGGGCAGCCTAAACAGAAATTTTCCCCTCCACAGAACTGCCACGACCTAGCACCGTTTGGAGTCTTAAATTTGGTCCCCCGGGCCGGGATTGAACCAGCAACCTTGGGATTTACAGTCCAAACTTGAAGAATCAACTCCGAAATCCGACCCAATTTTTTTTCTTTTCTTTCTTTTTTTTCAGATCTGATCCATGGAGGCAACTTGGTCCAGAAGTAAGTCCTACCAATTGTGCACCTCCTGGGCAAGATCCTTGTTGTTTTTGTGAAACTCTACTCTTGCCACACTTGTGAGCCACCCTTGGAACTCTGCTCTTTTGGATCTCTTAGGAACCCTTCAACATGGAATCTGCTGGATCCTCTTCATCTGTTTGGGCCAAGATGGTCAAAATCAAACCTCAGAACAAAAATTTAGGCTTCAATGGGACCAATGTTGAAAGATTCCTGGACTCCTATGAGATGGCTGCAGAAGTGGATGGTGCCAGTGAATATGATATGGCTTATCAGTTACAATTTTTTATCTCTTCTGACAAAGTTATGGAGGTTATCAAATCGTTTGAGGGGTTCAAAACTCACAACTGGCGGCTCCTGAAGGAGGCTATGTTGGCCTATTGTGGAAAAATAGATGTATCCAGATTTACCTTGCAAGACTTGGATGACCTGGTTTCTCAATGGATCTCCAATGGTGGTATCTCCTCAGCCTCTGACTATCAGAATTTCAAAAAATCTTGGGACCCTATCCAGTCCTATCTTATCCGGAACAATCACATTGATAAGTTGGAGAAAATTTGAGTGCAATTTTTTCAGTCTTTCTCTCCAGGAGTGCAGGAAAGAATTAAGGATGAATTGGTTAAATCTGGATCCATTATCACGACAAGAGACAATCGGTTCAAGCTCCCTGCTTTCATGGTTCTTAGGAATACTGTGGATAAAGTGATGAAAGTTCAAACATCTCTCACCTTTTAAAAACATTAAATCACTGAACTGGTCCTTGCCCCCTCTTTTCAAGCTTCTAACAAAATCATGAATAAGATGGAAGCCAATCGCAGACCTAAACCCAATCCTCAGACCCACTGGGAGACACCTACTATAGATGAGATCACTAAATTACTTCAGGCATTTGAGAATAAATAGATCAGAAAATATCCTCCTTAGCCACTCCTAAACCTGCTAATTCTGTTCCTAAGTCTACTATAGTCTGTTATTATTGCCATAGGGAAGGCCATGGTACCGGTAGATGTCCTGAACTCCAGAAGGACAAGGAGGAGAAGTTAGTAGAGCAGAAGGGAAATAATTTTTTCCTTCCTGACGGTGCTTTGATCCCTTTTGATTTGTCTTGACCAATATGTCATGTGGTGGCCTCATACCAACCACCAACTCCTAAGAAGGCATCCTTGGTCTATGTGGATTTTTGATCATCCTGTGGAACTCTGCAACCTTGGTATCCTCCAGCTATCACTTCTTCCAGCTTCCCTGGCACCTATCAATTGGATCCAGCTAGGAAACGCCATGAAGAACCAAAACCTCATAAGTCTCCTCCTGTTCCATCCTCAATCCTGCAAAAACCCGTTAAACGTCTATCTTCACTCTGATGTGGAAGATATGGAAGTAGAAAGGGAACCACTAATGTAAAGGTCCCAAGATAACTCTGATCTTCCCCCTCTTCAACCTGCCCAACCCTCAGATCCTCTTCCAGCACCTATTTCACCTGATCTTCCTCCCTCCACCCAGCCCAAGGTTTGATTTGAGAGGGGCATCTCCAAGGACTACCCTAATGCTGTGGAAGGAGTATTAAAGAAAATTTCTGATCTTAAAATTCCTGATCTATCTGTGGCTAAACTCCTGTCAATCTCTCCATCTGTGGCAGAAGGTATGAAGAAATGGGTTTCTTGTTGACGTTTGGAGATTGGTCCAGACAAATTAAAGGTCTCCTCTGGTACTCTGATGGAGGATTCTGGTGGAACAGATCCCTCTTCAGATACCAACATGCATTCCTGTCCTCTTGGTTTTCTTCCATGTTACCTTGGTTATTCAACTAAAATGGTTTCTCTTCTTGTGGATTTGGGTTCTCAGCTCAACTTGATTTTGGACTCCATGGCCTGCAAGCTTAAACTTAGCCCCAGGGTCAGTTTCAACTCTGCGGTTTATGGAATTGGGAATCAGTCCTGTGAACTGGTTGGTATTGCTGAGGATATTCCTGTTTGAATTGGTCAAAATATTAAGGTCACCTGTCACTTCTGGATCACTCGTCTGGATGGTCCCATGATCTTGGGAAGGCCTTTCTTAATGGATTTTGGTGCTACCCTGATGTTTTCTGATCAAGTTGGGGAGAGAATTCTCCTCCCTGATGCGGATGGCAGAAAGATTGAAGTCCCCCTTTGTTCTTTGGATTCTGGTCATTGGGAAAGAGACTTCCCTGTTCATCCTCCCAAATCTGTCCTGAAAGGAAAGCAGAAAGAAAACTCTCATTCCTTTCATCCTAATTTTTTAGCAGAATAGTTGGCCCTACTGATAGTTGTATTTCTTCTCAGCCTCAGACTTCAACTCATGAACCAACTCCCACCTCAGAGGCATATCTTTCTTTTCCCTCATTATTTCCTTCTCATCCAAATAAGATCAAAACCCAAACACATGAAAAACCCAAAAAATCCAAAAAATATTTCTTCTCTGGCTGGATCTGTTGTATCTTCTTTTCCTTTTTCTTTTCAGCCTGGTCAATCATCCTCTATTCCAGTTTTGAATCTCTGCAATGAGTCTAAACTAGATCTCAATCTCAATTCTTTTCTTGGTGGCTTTTGTATGAAGGAGTTTGGTCTTAGGTGAAGGCAATTTGGGGTAGAAGTAAGTCCTTCCAATTGTGCACCACCAGGGGCTTCTACTACTGTTGTTCTCAAAAATCTACAATTTGCCACACATGTGAGCAATGTTTTACCTTTTGGATTCTCTTTTATGGAGAAGGCACCTTTCAAGGACGTGGCAGAACAACAAATTTGGAAGATGTTGGAACATGGTCTCAGTTTTTGAAGTCAGGTCTCACTGGTCAATGCTTGGAGGAAGAAAGGATTCCTCTGCTTTGCCACCAAGTAAAAACCAGTTGCAAAGAAGGTCCAGCCAGTCAACCAACCAATGCCTCTCAACCTCAATACTCCTCTTTTGCATCCTCCTCTATCCCGCGATCCTTACTGTGGTCTATCCAAATCCCTGACTGGTCCATTTAATCCCTCTGGTCGGTTCACTAAAGAACCTCTGAAATTGGTCAACTTTGGTCCAGATGGATGGCTTCTTCCTGATGAGTTAAATTTGATAAAAAATATCTTGTCTCTAAGGGAAAAATCTATTGCATTCTGTGAAGAAGGGAGAGGTCTCTTGAAAGAATCCTATGGTCTCCCTTACATCATCCCTGTAGTTGAACATGACTGTTGGCAAAAGAAAAAGATCCCAATACCTGCTGCTAAAGTCAACAAATTCATCAAGTTGGTCCGCAAACAAGTCCAAACCGTTTTATATGATCAATTGACTTCTAGCTATTCCAGTCCTGTTTTCTGTGTTCTAAAGAGTAATGGTAAACTTAGAGTAGTTCATGATCTCCAAACTTTTGATGAAGTTACTATTAAAGAATCTGGTGTGCCTCCTGCCACTGAAAAATTTGTTGAATCCTTCTCTGGGAGAGCTTTCTATGGTCTAGGTGACATTATGGGTGGCTATGACAAACAATCCTTGCATCCTATTTCTTGTCCCCTCACTACCTTTGATACTCCCCTTGGTCACTATCAGCTGACTCGATTGCCTCAAGGTGCCACCAACTCGGTTGCAGTTTATCAGGCTCAGATGATGTGGATCCTCCAGGACAAAATCCCGGATCATGCAGGTATCTTTATTGATGATGGTGGGATTAAATGTCCAGTTTCTGACTATGATAATGAGCGCTTGCCTTGGCACTCAGGAATCCAACAATTTATCTGGGTGTATGCTACTGTCTTGGAAAGAATTTTGTTTTGAATCAAGGAATCTGGCCTTACTGTCTCTGGATCATAACTTGCCGCCTGTGTCCCTGCCTTGGAAATTGTTGGTCATATAGTCTGCAAGGAAGGAAGAAGTATGGCACCTGCTAAAGTCAACAAAATCATCTCCTGGCCTACTCCAATGAATCCGACGGAAGTTAGAGGTTTCCTAGGTATCTTAAATTATGTCAGGATCTTCATTCACTCACTTTCCTAAAGATGTATTCCCTTGCGTCGCTTAACCAGGAAGGATGCTGAATGGATTTGGACCCAAGACTGCAAATGATCATTTCAGTTGCTCAAAACAATTGTTGGGAAAGACATTGTTTTGAAAAAGATCACTTATGGACCCAGAGCTGGCAAGATCAAGCTGGCAGTGGACTCTAGTTGTCAATCTGTTGGGGCTGTCCTTACCCAGGAAGATGAAAATGGTTCGGATTGTCCTGCTCTGTATCAATCTCTTCTTTTCTCAGATGTGGAATCCAGGTACTCCCAGCCAAAACTGGAACTTTGCGGTGTGGCCCAAATGTTGAAAAAGCTTCAGACTGTCATTTGGGGTCAACACTTTGAGTTACAAGTCAATGCACAATACATTATTGAAATGATCAATGCCCCCAGCCTCCCAAATGCTCCAATGACTCGTTTGGTGGCTTTCATCCACTTGTTCTCTTTTGATATTGTTCAAAGGCCTGGGAAATCTTTCACCATGCCTGATGGTTTATCTTGATGACCTATTGGAGACTATGAATCAGAGGTTGGAATGGATTTCAATGAGGAAGAAACCTTGGTCCGCCCTGTCTTTGCCTTCTCCTCCCAAAATGACTCTGGTTTCCAGCCTGCCAAAGAATTTTGGTTCCTTAAAAGCAAGTCCTCCAACTTCTTTGTTCAAGGTTCTAAACTTATGAAAAGAGCAACTCCTTGTGCACTTTTTGTGGTCACTATCCATTCTAAGCAATATTCAATCCTGGAAAATCTCCATGAAGGCCTTGGTCATTGTGGGGAAACCAAAACTTATCAACAAATATCCAAACAATTTTCGTGGCCATCCCTGAAGAAATCCGTTGCTGAATGGTGCAGGAGTTGTGAAGTTTGCCAGAAACGGGATCTTAGGCGCCTGGCCAAAATTTCTTACCCCACTGGAGAGTCCACTGTCTTTGGGAGGATTGCTATGGATGTGGTTCACATTTAGGCTGGTGGAGCTAAGTACCTCATTGTGGCTAGAGATGATTTTTCAGGATGAATTGATGCAAAGTTTCTGAAGAACCTCAGCTCTGAATCAGGAGCAGCTTTCCTTCATGAGACTTGGACAATGCGTTATGGCTTGGCTCAATCTTATTCTACGGATGGTGGCTTGGAATTTGGTGGAAAACTTGCTGAAATGATCCAATTGCTCCCTGGAAAACATAGAGTTACTAATCCCTATTATCCTGAAGGACAAGGCATGGTGGAAAGAGCCCATGCGCCCTTGAAGGGGGCTCTGATTAATTTTGCGGGTGAAAGTGGAAAGAATTGTCGGAAGTTTCTCCCCTTGGTCCTCTTCTCTGATTGAATTTCCACCAAGCAAACCACTGGTTACTCTCCTTATGAAATCATCTTTGGTCAGAGGGCTGTTCTTCCTCTTGATCTTGAAATGGAGTCTTTCTTGGGAATCTCTTGGGAACAAGTTTCCTCAACTACTGACCTATTAGTTGCCAGATCAAAGCAACTGGAGCGGAGTGAACATATTTGAAACAAAGCTTATCAGAAGATGATGGAATCAAGAGCAAAATCAGTTTGGTATTGGGAAGATAAACACCTAAATTGAATCAGGGACCCTTTAAGCCCTGGTGATCTGGTATTGACTGATAATTGTTCCTTGGAAACTCAGTGGGGAAAGCTTTTCTCTAACCGCTGGAATGGTCCTTACTGAGTGGTCCGTCAAGTTAGAGGTGGATCATATTTTTTGGAGAAACTGGATTGTACCCAGATGGCCAGAAGGTTCTCTTCTGATCAAGCCAAGAAATTTGATTATTGTGGGGGCAACTTGTTCAAAAATTAAATCCTCCTAATTGTGCACCACCAGGGGCTTCTACTACTGTCATTTTCAAAACTCTACCTCAGGACACGCATGTGAGCACCTGGGACGCCTTCTTCATTTCCTCTCAGCCACTTCTAGGATTTCCCTTTGGATGGATAAACATATTCTTTTTCACTCTCAAGATCAAAAAAAAAATGGCCTTTTTCTTGGTTTCAATCATCTTTCTTTCCTTTCTCTTTTTATGGAATCAAACTTGGGAGCAGACTAGGGACAGTCTGTAAGTTGGGGATATATGTGAGGCCCAATCCTGGAAACCCTGGCCAGTGCGGAGATTTTAATGTTTTCCTTATCATCATTTGTGGGTATCATTATCAAAAAAAAAAAAAAAAAAAAAAAAAAAAAAAAAAAAAAAAAAAAAAAAAAAAAAAAAAAAAAAAAAAAAAAAAAAAAAAAAAAAAACATTGCCATTGCCATCCTCATCGCTACCAGGTCCTCAATCCCTGCAATGCACTTCCATCATCCATCCAGATCCCAAACCCATTGAGCCTTATTGGTCTCACCACTCATGCCAACTTCATCTCTCATTCCTTCCAATTGAAAAAAAAAAAACATTGCCATCGCCATCCTCATTGCTACCAGGTCCTCAACCCCTGCAATGCACTTCCATCATCCATCCAGATCCCAAACCCATTGAGCCTCATTGGTCTCACCACTCATGCCATCTTCATCTCTCATTCCTTCCAATTGAGATCCGGTTCGACAAACAATTCCATTGGATCAGATCCATTGCTTGCAACCAATTGGAACTCAATCCTCACTTCCAATCAACCTGCCAACTCTCTCCATTTTAACTTTTTTAACCAGTCTGCTCCAAGTCATCCATCAAGCCCACCCCTAGCATCAATTGATTTGAGCTATCTCCCACCAGGGATGACGGCTTTGAAGAACTCGATTGAATCCACTCCAACCATCATCCTCAGTCCATCCCATCCATCCCCGCTAACCCCTCAACCTTGCCTTCGCTCTGATCCAATCCCTGATTCATCAAGCCTCGTTGTGCGACTATCTACCAACCAGCTTCCAATCTCATTCCCATCACCACCTCACCGTAAAACCCCTTCCTCCCCTCCTAGCTTGTGGTCATCCGTGGGTCTCTTATGTTTCCGGTGCCCATTGGAAACCTGCCGGAAGTCGTCCGCGGGCTTGGCAGTCGCCCGGGCCCATCAGGATTCCCGCGGGCGTCCATCTTTGGATTTCTTTTTCTCCAAGTACTTTTTTCTTTTGTTTTTTTTTTCTTTTGTTTTCTCATGATCTTGATCCCATGATCAAAAAAAAAAAAAAATTGTCGGCTCCCATTTGTAAATCTCTCTTGTAAATAGTCTACAGGCCTCTGGTCTATAAAAGGAGGGGCTCTCCCCTGATTTTTCTGGAGCATCATCAGACATCAGATCACCAGTCAATAGAATCATCCATAGGGGTGTGTGCCTGTGTCCCACCATCATTGTGAAATTTAATCCTGATCCTTATCCTGGGTATATCTTTGATTGCCCCCTGATCCAAGTCTTTACCCTCTGTGACCTGATCCTTATCACCAGCCAATAGCCTTGCTGGTTGAAGAAAAATTCTGTCTGTTGGAATGTTTGAGTGTGTTATACCACTCCTTGATCCCTTTCTCTGACCATACTGGTCCTGATCCCTGATCACCTTTCTGGAGCCAATGACAATTGATTGAAGAGGTCTCATTAAGCTTAAGACTTGGAGTGATATACCTCCCTTTATTTTCTTTGGAGTTGCATTCTGCCAGCCTATTCTTGAGTCCCTTGAGAAGTGTTGAGGTTATCCTTGCTTCAAATCAGTTACTATTTGCTTTGGAGCTTCTTAAACATTGTGCTTTGTCTTGTACATCCACCCTCAGTTATCTGGTACCCTTCAAGTGCTTGATTGCAGAGAGTTGGGCAGGTTCATTGAGAACCTGGAGGTTGCTTGGGTTTGAGTTGATTATCCCCAATCTTCTGCTGACAACCAGAGTTATTAGCTTGTGGGCGTTGTTTACATACAACATCTTTTGTTCTTTGAAATCTAAGAGGACTTTAACTTCTTTTGTTCAAGTTTTTCCCTGCATAATCTTGTCTCAGATAGTGCTGTTCCATTGCTACCAAACTATTATCATCTGTATCCTCTACTCCTTGATTCCTCATTTAACAGGTTCTGGACCTTGATCTCGATTACATTTAAATATTTTTGTAACACTCAGGAGGGCAGCCTAAACAGAACATTTCCCCTCCACAGAACTGCCACGGCCTAGCACCATTTGGAGTCTTACAGTAGGTGGTCCTTTGGAAACATCCCTGCATCCCCATTGATCTAGAGGAAATTTTTGCATCCATGTGTCATAAGTATTAGAATTGACAGGCTTGAGATTGCTTAAAACTGGGAAATCAGGCTAGAAAGGAAACTGTGATCAACAAGAGCACTGGAACACACAATGAAACAAGGGAGCACCAACATCAGGCTGTGAGGAGTATAAGGTCAAGAGGCATATCAAGTAGGGCTATGAGTATGAGATTGAGACTATAAGACTAGGATGAGGGTTAGACTATGAGATGGAGTCAGACTTGGGGGTTCACATGGAATTGAGGAAAAGGAGGAACAGCTGAGATCTCACCCGGCACACAAGATAGAAAATGAAGAGATTGCAGATGACAGGTTTTGAGTTGAGGCTTGAGGAGAAGACAGGATAGAAAAGAGGAAAGGACATTAAAGAAAGAAATATAGTGATAGGGCTTGTGTCACCAATATGAGAAATTGACCAGTTGTTTGATGAGTCTTCAATTATTCTGAGGAGGTTCAATGGTGGACTGACTGTCCCAGCTGACAATTTTCCTCAACACTCAACTACCTCCAGATACTCCAAATATGGAGTGTCCTCACTCTACGCTTGAGCTTGCCACACGTCAACTCTACAACTTAACAATAAGTGAGAATGAGAGTGAGATTGAGATCCATCCCCGCGTCCTGATGAGAATGAGAGTGAGATTGAGATCCGCGCCCACGCCCTGAGCCAAAAAAGCTCCCCAGAAGTTACCTTGACCGACCCAGCCAAACTGCCACACAGTTGCCTGTACCCATCCAGCAACAAACAAAATCACCCTCCACCAGCGTGCGCACACAGTCATCCAAGAGAGGAAAAGAAGTTAAGGAAACAAACACTCTGGGGTGTCTAGCTGTTCCGGCTGTGAACCGGCTAGGACACCTCCTCACCAAATAAGACATTTCCCGTATGTGTCCCACGCATACTCCACACCCATTAGGTGTAGGAGAAGACAACTGATAAAGAGAAGACAGAGAAAAGAACCAACCCCAAAAGAGAAACCAAACCCCCCCAAAAAAAAAAGTTTTTTTTTCTTTTTTTTTTTTCTTACACAGGGCCTCCGCTCCTTGTCCCGCATTACCCAACCGTGGGGCTTGTCCTTGCGTTTACAGACCCAGCTTGCGCCGCGCCCCCGTCCCATCCTGCGCTAGCTCCCCCCCCCAACTTGGCTGCTGTCCTCAGCTGACAGTCTCAACCAATCCCACAAAGGTTGCGTCCACTGGCCAATCCTCCAAACTTCCGTCCCAACAAGCCTTCTGCTGCAACGCTGTTCTGCACCTGACACCCCGGAAAAAGTGTATGTTTCACCAATGCCCAAACCTTGGCTAGCCATGATGGCAAAGGGCCCGTCCTCCGTCAATCTGTCCCCCACTCCCCGCGCCCTTCATCCTTCCATCCTGCATTCATCCTCCTTTCCAACACCCAGTCCTTCCTTCCTGAACACGTTCTCTCCGCCATCAAAGAGGCCCAACCTGGGTTAAAATCCTCCAACCCTTGGCACGTTCCCACTGCCGCCACTCCTTACCTCTCCGCAAGAACCATCCACCATTCATTGGTTCCCAAACCGCACAGAGTATCCGCTCCCCGTTCCTTTGTCCTGGCTTGCTTCCTATCAGCAGGCTGAACCAGTTCCGCCAAGACCCGCTTCCCCAAAAAGCACGGAGTATCTGCTCCCTGTTCCCTTGTCCTCGCTTGCTTCCTATCAGCAGGCTGAACCAGTTCCTCCAATACCCGCTTCCCCAACACGCACCCCGCCTCAGCCAAGGAAACTGGTCCTGCGTTTGAATTGGTTGTCCCACCCTCGCATCCCAGCCACCAACAGTTGTTGTTGTCCCCATACGTGCGCACCCAGGGCGCGGACACGCTAGGACGCTGAATACTCTCCAGATAGGCCTTGAGGCCCCTTACCACCTCTGCAAGTTTGTTGGCCCAAGGGATGGTTGCCGGTGATGGGGCAGGAATGCACACTTCCCGCTCCGCTTAATCCAATTCTGCTTGTAACCAGACCCCGCCGCACACTCCTGTTTTGTAGTCCAATTCCGCGGACGGCTTGAAATTGCCTTCCCAAAAACAAGAGTACCGCCTCCCCCATCTTGCCAACATGTACCCTTCAGTGTTGGCCAATCCAGGTTTTGATAGCCTCTCATCTCTTCTACGTCCCAACGCTCATCTACTTCTTTGATGAACAGGAAAACATGGCATGCCTTCTCAAAATCCAATGCGCCTTCAGAGTCTGAAATTGTTTCAAACGATGAGATGAATTGCTCCACATTGGTGGTGTTGAATTGAATACAAGGGTAATCCTTTGGGCTCGTTCAGAGGGGGTGGGAGAAGGAGGAAGGAAGAGGGGAAACCACTTCTAGCATCCATAAGTACCTTTGAGAGACTTTGAAAAAATATTGTTCCTATCCAGACCCCCAGATGTGGAAAAAAGAGAGGTGATACCCCTCTAAGTTGTCCTCAAGTTCTGGAAGTTATTGGTCTAAGAGTCTGTAAGGAGATTGGATGCAATGATTTTTCAGAATAGAGAGGGTGATGGTGATATATGGTATGATCCAACCCAGAGTTGAGAGTGAGGTATTTTTGAGTCCTCCCTCTCAACCCTAACCTAGGTAAAACCACTAGCAACAAGATAGATGAAATATGACCCCAAGTACAGAACCCTAGCTCCACACTAACCCTACCCCGTACCACCCACCCCGTCCAAAACCCTCCCCTTCAATATCACGTACGTCCCATTTGTCCTTCTCATGGCGCAGCCCCCCGCCGCACCCTAGTTGGGGCCCCCCAGGTTGTATTGATTCCTCCTTGTTCTTGCCCTTTCCCTTTTGACTTCTTTTTACCACCACATTCTTGAAGCCCAAATAAAAAAATTGAAAAATGTTAATTATAAAGTTTGGTTATTTTATTTTCAAAATATGGATACTGACCTTTGAGTTTTATGTCAATTTCATCTTTGACCTTACTCTCCTCTGGTGTTATTTTGAATATTCAAAACCACATAAATCTATTTTATTTGAGGAATGAGGGATCTTCTTGAACTTATTGACGGCTCCTTTGGATCTTCCTCTCACTTTAGATCATTGAGTAGAATTTGGCTCTTTAATTAGAACAATTTGGTGTTTTAAACTGTAAAGCTTTTTGGTTTCACCCAGGTCATACTATTGTTGTCCAGGTGGAAAATTGTGCAATTATTAAAATAATCCAGCATGAAAAGATTTCCATTAGTTTTTTTTGGATGGAACTTCAAGGGAAGGTGATCCTTCAGTTGAATCAGGGTTGAGAGTTAACAGGAGAAAGCAAAATTGAAATCAATCCAAAAATTATTAATTTGGGCTTGAATAAAAAGGAAGACACACCATTCAATTAGAGGAAGTTTTTTTAAAATCCATTGAGGATTAAAATACTCAATTTGGAAGAGTTCACCTTTTCTGATAGCTTATTTTTTTTTGAATGCATGGTATACCCATATAAGAAAACAAATCAAAGTTGATGCCAGAGGTTTGAAAATTCTGGTATTGGATGAAATTAATGAATTAATTTGAGATAAAAGTGGCCTATTTTTCCAGAGAGATGATCCCCAAAGTGGGGAAGAACCAATGAGATTTTTGAGGTATTTCCGAGAGGCTTCAATAGCTCTATCATGGATTTTAATGGTGATGGAATTGCAAATTTTCTGAACTATATTAGAAAAAGAGCCAATAGAATTAATGAAACATTTAATGGAAGACTGGATGCCCTTTATTCTAAATTTAATATTATTTCCAAAGTGAAAGTGTTGGTTGGCCAAGTAGGAGAACAATTTGTTTTGGGGGATCCCAAACTCAAGCAAATACTCTGATGGAGGGGTATTCCAGAATAGAGAATTTTTTTTAAGTTTTCATGATATTTTGATTCAGATTTTGAATGGACAAACTGATTCCATTTTTTGTGGGAAAGCTTACATTCATTTTAATAATTGAAGTTATACATCCATCAGGTTTGAATATTTTTTAATTTTAATATATAACTGTGAAAAAAAGTTCATGAAAAGAAGTGAAACCTTTCCAAATAGAACTAATTAATTCTTATTATATTCCTGTAAGAATCAACCTGGGTTCTTGATTTTCTAAGATTTCCCAAAGTTGAGTGAGGGCCCATTAATATTTATCTTTTTTCTATTGAAATAAAAAAAATAAACCAGCTGAAAAATTTCTTAAACAATTTTTTACCCCAAAAATATGAAGAAGAGGAATTCCAACTTTTTATTTTATGTTTGGAGTATATAGTTCAAAGATCAGGGAAATTTTTGAGAGTTTCAATGAAATCAGGGTTTGAAATAGATAACAAATTGATTTTTCTGTCAATGTTTTTCATTTTTTAGAAAGCAGAATGACTGTGGAGTTCCAGTATTGGGGCTTCAATAAGACATTTTCCATCAAGAGATGTTTTCTTAATTTGGTGTATTTTATGTTAAATAATATTGAGAATTGTATGAACAGGAGATTAGGTGTTTGTATAAGAGAATTTAAAATTTTCAAGGGGGGAAACCCAGCTTTGGTTAAATTTTCAACAGTGTCTGGTTGCATCCCTTTAGTTCTTCTGTGAATTGGATGATTTGAGGTATCATTTGAAGGTGGATTGTTGTGCTCTGGAAATATAACCTGAAACTTCCAGAGACTTAGATTTTGGAATGATTTGCTGATAATCTGGAAGTAAAATTGGTAGTTCTTTATTTTTCCAAAATGTTGGTATCTTTTCTGGGCTTTAATTCCCCAGATTTTTCTCATTTATTTTTTTGGGTAAGTTCCTTGCCATTGAAAACCCTGGTAGATATTGGATCTTTTCCCATTATTTGATGGCATCAAGTAGCTCCTCCTTTTAATAATATGATATTCCAGGGGAGGGGCCAGAGGGGTTAAATCAGGAGTTTTAGTAGATGAGAAAGGAGAAAAAGGATTTGAATCAATATTTTAATTAGATGAGATAATGGAGGATGGGCCTGGTGAGAAATTACTGAAGAATGGGGGGATTTTTTCCTTATCCATTGTGAAAAGAGATTTTATTTTCAAAAAATGAATTGAAGATAGGAGTTGATTCTTAAGAAAGAGATTGATCAGAAATTGAGTGGAAAAATCTATTCATAGACTTTATATAAGATGTAAAAAAGTTTTTGGAAGTATTCATTGAGGTTAATTAATAACTTGAAGATTTGAGATGAAAATTTGATAATTTTTCAAAGCCTTTATTGAGGAGATGAAAAATTGATTTTTTGATGGAAGATTTTAATTTAAGAGGATTGCTTTGGTATTTTTGGACTGTTGATTTGTTTTTATTGAGGTGTGGTGGTAGATTATGAGTGATGTTTGGTGTGGTATGGTGTGTTGTGTTGTTTTTTGGTGTGGTGTGGTGTGGTGTGGTGTGGTGCGAGTTTTCCTCCAAGTAGCTCAGAATCTAATAGCTCAGTATTAAATATCTTATATTGACTGTTAACCTTACTGTCCAACCACTTTACAACCCTATTGTTCTTAGTATATTCAATTTCAAAACCTGAATAGGTAAATAAATCATCTTTTCTGACTCAAAATGAGCCAGAGTGCCCCCTTTGACTCTCAGATCTGCTCCTATTAGTGTCATAAGATCCCTCTTCTCATTCTCTCTATTGGATTTTACAACTCAAATATCACTATTGGGGGGTGATGGGTTGGTGGAAAAGGTGATTTTGGTGGTCCATAAGATTATTGGAGCACTCCAAGATGGATGGAGGTCATAGGAAAAATTTAAAGTCATATTGAATTTATGAATTTCAAAGGGCTCAAAGAAGAGGTACGGAATAAAAAAGAGGGTTCATTGTGATGCTTTCTTGGTTTGGCTTTTGAGTGAAAAAGTAGTGCCTAAAGAATTAAAAAAATATCATTTTTGGAAGGTTTCAAAGAATTCCTTAAAACCTGAAGCTTCAAATATTCAAGATCATCATTCATTTGTTCAGGAAAGAAAATCAAAAAAGAATAAATAACAACAGACCATCTCTATTCTTTTGAATTATTTTAATTTTGATATATAATTTGAGGGGTAAAAAATGTGAAAAGATGTCAGAATAACTTTGAGCTTCATATTTTGATACTTTTCTAATTTTTTGTAAAAGAAAATTGAGGCAAATTTTGATTCCAGATGTGAAATAAAACATTGAAATGGATGTGTAATACTGATTTTTTTCAGGTTGGATTCAATTTTGGTAGTCCAAGAATAAATCCAAAAAATCCAAAAGAAATGTTAGAAATCTCTTTGATTTTTTAATGTATTTTATAAGAGCTTAAATTAAAGAAAAAATTAATTAAAACAGCAAACAAAAGGATCCAAAAGTGCAATGAGAAATGTCAAATTTTTGAATTTTTGAATTTTTGAACAAATTTTTTTATTTCCAAGAACACATCAAAAAAATCCAAAAAAAAAACTTATAAATCACTTTGAATTTATTTTAAAAATGATAGAGCTTCAATTTCTAGAAAAATCTAATTAAAAAGTCAAGAAAAAGGATCCAAAAATGCAATGAAAGTTTTGGTTTTTGGTTTTTTGAATGAATTTTTGCAAGCTTTCTAATGCCCCAAAAATTACCAAAGATTTTGTTTAAGGGTTTGAAGTACCCAGCTACAGGTATGCATTATCAATTTTTTTGAAAAAAATCAATTTTTGAAACCTCCATGAAATAAAGTATTTTTCTGTGTGGGAGTTACATTACACAGATGTAATTATATGTGATCTAAAGGTTTGGGACCATGAAAAAATAAATTCCCAAAATAAATACAGAATTCTTTGTTGAAATGGAAGAAGAGCCCTTTTTATGTGACATCAAACACCATAGGGCCAGCAGTTTTGATGTAAACCACTTGAGCGCAGCTATAAAACTTGCCATCAAAAATTATGCAGAATTCACCAAGGAAAGAATGGGGAAACATGCTAGCATTTTCCTTGCTGCAATTTTGGTGCTATCTCAGCCAATAAGTTAGTTTTAATATATCACTGAAGATTGTATAACTCAAATGCAATCACCAGGCAATTGAACTATCAATAAAGACAACTATAACTCCAAGTCTGGTGCAACTCACTAGGGGATCAGTTGTAAATTGGAAATAAAAACAATCCAACAAATCTACTGAAATACAATGCTTTTTGATTTTTTCTTGTTCAATTCCAATAGAAATTTTGAAAACTTGAATCTTCTTTTATGCTGAGGTTTCAAAAATTATCAAGCTTCAATTAAACTAAAACCAATTGATCTCCATTGAAAATGATCACCAAAAAATTTCTAGAAAGTATTACAAGTCTTATTTTCATTTTTGACCAATGAACAAAAAAAAAGAACACACAATTGCTTAAAGAAATTGTGAAACCAAGGTGAAATGAGTTAGAGTCTTCTCAAATAAAATTAAATCAATATATTCCCTATTTTGATCAAAACATTTCTCAAGAAACTTTTTATAAATTCATTTGGAGAGGACCCTTGAAATTTTTTGAAAATTACATATTACAAGTAAAAGAAGATGTAATTCTAAAATAATTTGATTTCAAATAACAATCTATACTAGATATAAAAAAATTGGGTTAATTATGATCTCCTTAAAGCCTCTTTTTAATATAGCAGGTGAACAATCTCCTCACCTTTTATTCAGGGTAACCACCAACAGCTATTATTTCAAGATTTTGAATATGAGTCTTTTTATAACCCCAATAATCTTCCACACTTAAAAAAAGCTAATATCAATTGTCCTTTGGTGGGAATATTTCCATTTCCTCAATTTTTGGCCTAAATTTGCCCCAATGTTTGTGAAAAAGAGGGCTATGGTGAATCCACTTGCAAAGTATTGAAAAGCTTCAATTGAAAGCCTTTTTTTTCTTCAATAACTTCTCTCACAGTGCATTAGATTTTTTGACCAAAACAGATGATTATTTAAAATTTAACTCAGAAAACATCCTGAATCTTTCCTATTCCATTGATTTAAATATTTTGGAAACATTTGTTGATAAAATAGTTACTTCTTCATATTTATGCAATTGAAATAATATTTACTTTTGAAAAATCACCTGAAAATTTTGCTCTGCTCTTCTGTTTCCAGATCCTAATTAACACTAAATTCTTGCATCATTGGTTAGTTTCAAGAGATCAAATCTTAATGGCTGAATAATCTAAAGCCTCATGAGACATAGGGGGTCATAGTTTGGGTATTTTCATATATTTGAAATGGGTGTTAATCATTCCAAAAGACTAGAAATTGTTTGGTTCTTGAATTGATTGAATAAAAATAAAAATAAGACAACACAATCTAGTGCAGATTAAATCTTTGTAAACATATTTCTAATCCATCATGCACTTATGAAGATGATACAATTACATAAATTAAGAAAATTCCTAAGCTAACCAACCATTAAACAATGAAATAATTGGAACAGGGATGGAATTAAAAGATAACTTACTTTTGTTTTTTATTCTCTGGAACCAAATGGATGAATGTAATGAAATGGTAAATGCATGGCCATTAAATCAATTTTTGGCATTTAAGAAGGTATTTGGGAACCATGTTGTTGTGCTTTTTTTGCAAATTTTAACAGCCTAAAGCCCCAGCCATTATGATTTCAGGAAAATCAATTTTCGATCTGACAATTTCAAAAAAATATATTGCAATTTTCAGATAAGTTTGGTCAGATTCCAGTTTGAGAAAAATCTGTTATTTGCTCTTGTGGATGTGGTCCCACATTCATCAAAGATCCTAATTTACGATTTGGATGATACATAAGAGACATTGCACAATATACATAATCATTGGTTGAAAAAAAGCTACAATTCTTCAACCCTTTCAGAAAAATCTGGTGGTTTTTATAGTAAGAATTTTGAGAAAAACCAAATGTGTTTATTAAATTGATGTCCTATAAAAAATATTTTTCAAGTAAAAAGAGCCCTGAATCAATATGATATCTCCCTGCATCAAAAATTAAATATCACAAAATGAGTTTTTGATTATTGAAACTTGAATATTCTTGTTTTCTGTGTTTTAAAAATTGGTGGGGTCATGATAATGATTGGTTTTCTTGTCACATTGATGTATAGAATTTTTGGAAAAAAGCCAATGCTAAGACCTTTAAAATATCAGTTGGATCAGTAGATTGGGGAAATCATCAAGGATGTTCATGATGCCACCAATTTAGAATCAGTTATGGTATTTCAAGCTTGTTTTGAAGCCCAGCCAAATCACTCAATTTTTTTCTAAAGCGCGCTGGGAACCCCCTGAAGCCTGCTTGGCACATAGGCAAGCGCAAATTGGCACACAGCCAAGTTTTATTGGGGGGGGCTGATGTTCGACTTGGCGGGCACCAAAGCCAGTTGGCCAGAACTGCCAACCTGATAATTGGGGGAATTTTTTTTTCTTTTTTTCAACTGAAAAGTAATTACAACTTGCTCAATGAGGAAAAAAAAAGAAAAATTTTTGGGTTGAAAGGTTTGAAGGGAAGAGACAAATAGGGAGTGAGAGGGGAGAAAGGGGGAAGAGAAAGTGAGGAGGGGTGCCAACAGCTTGGCCTCAGCCAAGCGGAACTTAGCTGTGTGTCAAGATCCGGAGCACAACCTGATGTGCAAATCAAGCCCTCTGGGAACAAACCCAAGCCAGCTGGGCACTGTGCCAAGTGGGACTTGGGAGTATTCCCAGACAAGCTTGAAATACCATATGATCCCACAGATAACAGAGCACCTTTCCTAGGAGCTAGTATATTTTTGAAAAAATTGTGTTGTACAAAAGATTTTCTGCACTGTTTTTCTGTCAGCTTGCTACTATATACAGAGCAAAACTGTCAAATAGTAACACAAAATATGAAAAATAAGAATACCTCAATTAACAAAGTAAGCAGTGAGAAATCCATAAATATTATTCCAGGAATGGATTCCTCACCCAACATCAGGTAGGGTTGCTCACTGACCCCACCCTTGAATTCCAAGTCATTATATTTTTAAAATAATTAAAAGTAAAAGTATTAAAAATTACAACAACTGTATGGCACTTTTTGGCCATTCTAACGTTTCACACGTATTTTCATGTATAGGGTTTACACCTAAAATTCACTCAGAATTGAGGTGTTGTGTATATTTTAGGAGTTACACGCAGAAATGTGTTATGTCACAATTCCCGCGCGCAGCCCCGCATCATTACATAACCCTACGTACTAGTAGCAGCAGGATCCCGCGTACTAGAGACCCGCGCGCAGCTGATTCTACCACGCACGCAGCGGATCCTACCCCGCGCGCATCTGTACTAACTTCTCCCCGCACCTGGATCAGTCGTGACTAATCTGACAACCAGGTACCGCTCAGAAGAGCTACAACCTAGTTAGGGTTGCCTAGTATATGTAAAAAACGGACATATGCATTACCAATAATCTAAAAAGATCAAAACTTAAATAAAACTAATGAAAATTAAGTTTTAAACATTTTCTAAGAATAAATCAAAGATCAAGGACTACCATGTAAATCACTGATCTTGATCTTTGAAGACCACAAAACACTACAAGAAGTGTTCATACAAATTATTAAAAATTATCTACATGATCAGCAGATGATGGAAAATCAGTAAAAATCCACATCTGCACGCTTTAAAACAATATCAATAGTAAAAATAAAGGATGATTACAGAATGATCAAATTTAAGCCATGACAGATTAACAGATCCTGTGGCTAAAATAGTACAGAACTCCAGCAGATCTAAGGACAGCTGATTGACAGCACCAAGTAGACGTGCTAATCTTGCCCTCACTGGCTTGCCAGCCTCAGCCCACGAGCAGAAAAATCTCTACGTGCCCTGAGAAGATCAAAATCACCCCAAAAAGGTATTTATACAGACCTCTTTGGATCCAATAAGTTAATCAGTTACCAGGAATTATTTATTATCAATCAGACACCGTGTCATTGTTAATCAAGTGCTTACATGAAGATAAGCAAGTGATTTATGACTTATTCTGTAGTAGTATTATTTACCTTTATTAACCAATCAACCATTGAAGTTTAGTCGAGCAATCTACCCCATCTGCTTTGAAACCCTTCCAATTATTCCAGGATTTTCGTGGTAAATTGCTCAGAGTGAGTGCGACCCTTCCTTTCTAGGCTGCTTGTGCTGTTAAGCCGGCCATCAGTGGAATAATTCCTTTCTAAGGCACCCATACTTATTCCAAGGTTCTTAAGCTGCCTAAGGAGGCCCCTTGAAAAGAGGTTGCTAGTCTGTAAATATCCCCAGTAGTATAATACTGTGGCCCCTCTTTTATATTATATTGAAAACCATCTACTAGCAAACCAATTAAACCTTGCAACTGCTCTTATTAAATCATTTATTTGAGCTTCTAAGCGTTAATTATTGGAATAATATACTTATTATTATCATTCCAGCATTTTTATCACTCTCTGTAGCTAAAGGACTGCAAGGGTTCTGGTATCAGAGAGATGTCAACTGGGGGTCCACGCGGGAAATATCCTTAAATAATTAATTTTTAATTATTTATTCCTTGGACCAGTCTATTGATTTTAAAAATAATTTAACATACTTATAACATATATTTTTGATCATTTGTTTATCTAGTGGATCTTAAGACAAACGGAGAATTGATCAATTATTATTTGAACCTTCTTAAAAAGTGAAAAGAAGAAAAACTCTGTAAACTTGTACCTGTTATTATAATCCTGAGCAACAACAGGAGAAATCGCTTTATTATAAGCAGCAGGTTATAAAAGACAAAGAACTTGAGCTTGAAAGAATTATCAACTTCAATTCTTTATTAAGGCAACGTAAGGAGTGGAAGATCTATCAAAGGAAGCTTTATATTTATAAACTAAATAACCCTGAAGACAAAGAAAAACCCAAAAATAATAAAAGTGATTATATTTTTTCTAAAAAAACACTTTAACATGTAAAATACAAAAAAATATTAAACTTATATTTTTTTTATCCAATCGCAGTGGATTTTGTTTTTGGTGATCTCATTGACTAGGACCTCTTAGAGGACGTCCCAGATAGTGTACCATTGGATGTACCCTTGGATTTATCCCAGGATCTGATGGAACTCACTCAGACCCCGTTGGAATACCCTCCAAGGATAGTTGTGACCCCAATCAAGTGTTGGTACCATTGAATTTAGCTCTTAGTAAGTTAAAATATTTATAAAAATTTATTAAAAAAATAAAACACATGAAAAATATTATTTTTATAATTTTAAAAGCCTTTTTTCAAAATTTTCAACAAAAGACTTACACTTTTTTTTTTTGGTGCTATTTATCAAAATAGGCACAACACCTGTGAAACCGGTAGAGCCCCCTCATAAGGATCTCTGCCCGGAGGAACCCGTGCGCGCAAGGACTCCAGTTGCAAGCGCAATGAGGGGACTCAAACCCGTGACCATAGCTTCAGGCGGGACAACAAAGGCGACAACTGCGGCCTCCAACTCGACCAAAAAATTGTTGGAGAGCCATCCATTGACCACCAGGTTATCCCAGGAGGGTAAAGGTCCTCCTATGCCACCCCAGCTGGACTCAACCAAGGAGGAAAGAGTCAAAGTATTAGTAAAAGAGCACGTGAGTTATTGGGAACAATTCAGGTTGGCTCAGACCCAGGAGGATCAACCAGGTAAGAGAAAAGCCATTTCTCAGGCAAAGAAGTCTCAGATTTCTCTGCAAAGGTTGATACCAAAGAAAGAAGTAGAAGGCTACGTGCAGAACTGGAATCCTTGGGATCAGTTAGCTTCCTTAAAGGGAAAGGACCCCAAAAAGAAGAGGTCCTCAGCCCATCAGAAGTTAAGGAACCCAAAGGATTGGTACAACATAATATCCTTAGCCCAGAAGTTGAAAAAGGTGTACAACAATTAGATGTAGAAGCTCTTAATAGCTTTTCCGTAAATGTGTCTCACAATTTTACTATTATTAGCCAATGCTTTGACAAAGTTTATCACCAATTGGACAAATTCAGTTCAATTATTTTTAGAGTGATTGACACTCAGTCTCAGATTATGAGAATTGATGAGATGGAAATACAACAAATCAAGGATAGTATAAGAGCTAGTAAGTTGGACCTGATGAAACATATTGATGACAACCAATCAATTCTTCAGGAAGATATTCTTGAAACCATAGACCAGCTTAAAGAAGAAGTCAAGAAAACTAGTCCTACTCCTTCAGCTCATCTGACTAACAAAATTGACTTATTAAGCAACAAACTTGATTTAGAGTTAGGTATGATTAAGAATGATCTCAGAGATCTTAAGATCAACTCTACTAACTCTTGGGTAATTGACCTAGAAGAAACTAGACCTGCCAGGTTCACCAGTACACCTTGTGTTCCTCCCAGAACCAGGATAACTAGGAATGAGTCTTTCAGACCCAGCCCTACTCCAGAAATGGAGCAGGCTTTGAAGCTACTTCCTCCCATCACTGAATGGCCTAAATTTCCCAGAGAAGGAGAATACAACCATGTCAGTTTCATTAAGTTTATTGCCTATACTCTTTCTTCCTATGAGCTCCCTGATGCAATAGCTGTTGTAAGATTGCCCAGATTATTTGGAGGAGTAGCTCTTGATTGGTTTATCAATAAAAGAGAAGAAGTTGGATCTTTATCCTGGAATTCTTGGAAAGAATTGATAAAAGTCCATTTTGGTACCAGGATTTGGAAAAGAAAGATGTTGAAAACTTTTGAAACTTCCCAGTTTTATCCATCCAAGGACAAACCGCATAAGTGGTGCTTAGACTAGAAAAAGAGGTTGGACTGTTTTTATCCTGATGCTGATAAAGAAGAAGTCAATGAAAGACTCCACAACTTATGTCCCAGACAAATCAACCACAGTGCAAGGTTTAGAATGCCTATGTATTCAGATCTTTCCACCTTAATAGGTGTATTGGAAGAGACTATTGATATGAATGGTCTTGATAAAAGGGTCAATAGACCTCCAAGGGAAAAAAATACTAGGAACAGGGAAGAATTTGCTGCCAAAACTAAGGAATCCCCTGGTACTAATCCATCTACTTTGGAAGTCAAGAAGACTCCAGAATCAAAGGAGAAAGTATGTTGGAACTGTAAGCAAACAGGACACATAAAACCTGATTTTCCTCTACCTAGGAAAAGTATTAATCTTATTGAAGGAGAAGAGTATGATAATCCTGACCCTCACCTTGATGATACTGACGGATCACTCTCTCATTGTGATCTAATAATCACTAACCCTATCAATGTAATTGAAGGTAGTATTGAGTCTTCTCTGGACATAAATTCCGTCAATGAGGATTCTAACTTACCACAAAAATGGAATCCCAACATGAAGATTCACCACATCTCTGAGGCTAAAGCTTTGACCCTGAAACCTTCTGCTGGTAAAAGTTACACTTCAGGCAAAACATTCTATGCTACTGGTTTAATCCAAGGTTCCCCTGTTAAGTTACTTCCGGACAGTGGAGCCTTTTGCTCGTGTGTTGGTTCAACTTATCTGGAGAAATAAGACCCAAACTGGAAACTGAACTTACTACCAGTACCTCAGGCTAAGTTCAGCAGTTGTAATTCTGCTCTCAATGCTGTTGGAGTATGGTCTTCTGATATCATACTCCCTCACTCTAAAGGATCACTCAAACTGAACATTGAATTTTTAGTGCTCAAAAACAGAGTATGTGATTATTTTATCCTTGGGAATGATTCTCTTTGCCTATATGGTATAGATGTATTCCAAAGAAAGGGTAGATACTTCACTGTAGGAGGAGACTGGAATAAGAAGTTCCAAATATGTCATGTCAATGCTCAAACTTCTGATTCAACTTATGAAAAACACTTAGAGAAGTTCAATCAGGAATAATTTTCTCAAGCTTCTTTGAATTCCCTTCTCAATGAAGAACAGAAAAGGGATATCCTACAAGTATGCTTTGAAAATCAGAATGCTTTCTGTACCAAAGATCACCCCATTGGTAACATCAAAGGACATGATATGATCCTAACTCTAACTATTAAGCCTCCTTACCCACCTAACCTCAGGAGACCTGCTTACCCTTCTAGTCCAAAATCCAGAGCTG
The DNA here is from genome assembly GCA_025617555.3 of Puccinia polysora. Lineage (NCBI taxonomy): Eukaryota > Fungi > Basidiomycota > Pucciniomycetes > Pucciniales > Pucciniaceae > Puccinia > Puccinia polysora. The sequence continues at coordinate 31,511,519 of CM062632.1, read as the reverse complement.
CTCTGGAAACCCATATTCAAGAGTTGGTTGACTTACAAGTCTTGAGGAAAGAAGGCCACAATGAACAAGTGGATATTACTACCCCAGTTGTTATAGCTTGGCACAATGATAAGTCAAAAATGGTTTGAGATTTTAGAATGCTCAACAACTACACCCAAGCTGCTTATTATCCCATTCCAAGAATTGACCATGCTCTACATAACCTTTCCAAGGCTAAGTACATAACCACCATGGATATGCTGAAAGGTTTTCACCAAATACCTATCAGCCCTGAAAGCCAGAAATTCATGAGAATTATCTGTCATTTAGGAATCTATGACTATCTTTTGATGCCTTTGGGTATTAAAAATTCTCCTTCTCATTTTCAAAGGATGATGGACACAGTCCTAGGATTATTCATCAGACAGGGATGGATGATGGTATACATTGATCATTTTATCATTTACTCTGATCATTGGGATACTCACATGGAGAAATTAAGGCTAGTCCTCAAAACCATATCCGCCGTAGGATTAAAAGTATCAATGAAAAATTGTAACTTTGGCTACGGGGAACTCAAAGCCTTAGGACACATTGTCTCTGGACTAACCTTAGCTGCTGACCAAAACAAGATAGCAGCAGTAATGAATAGGCCTATGCCTCAGAATAAAACTGAACTCCTATCCTTCATCAGCTTCTGCAGCTACTATAGGAAGTATTTACCAAAGTTTTCTCTTCTAACCAAATGTTTGTATGTGATCTGCAACAACACCACCGTGTTTGAAATGACTCATGATAGAGTCAAGGACTACGAGGAACCAAAAATTGCAATGACCTCAGCTCCAGTACTGATCCAGAAGGATTACTCTAAACATTTTAAGCTCTAAATAGATGCCAGCATGGAAGGGCTAGGAGCTGCTTTACACCAGGAAGTCATAGAAGATGATAAACCAGTGGAAAGCCTATACTGTTCATATCTAGACAAATTAAAGATACTGAGAAAAGGTACGGTGCCAGCCAAATGGAATGTCTGGCCTTAGTATGGGCCCTAGGAAAACTCCATTATTACTTAGAAGGCACAAACTTCACTGTTATTACTGACTGCAACGCTTTCAGAACATTGATGAACATGAAGACCCCTAGCAGGCATATGTTGAGATGGCAGATAGCTATACAACAGTACAGAGGACAGATGACCATAGTTCATCAAGCTGGGACTAAACATCAGAATGCTGATAGTTTGAGGAGGAATGCATTACCCAATGACCCAAGTAACCCTGCCTATGATCCAGAGGATAATGAAATCTTCCCTATCCTTAATATTAACAGGTTAAACATTGAAGCTCCTATAATGAGCACCCACATTTGTGAACTAAATGAATCATTGTTCAACTCTATCAAAGAAGCTTACATTTCTGGCATAAAAACTCTGATCACTATTATGGAAAGTACTTCTCCACCTCCTTAATTGATCAATAGCCTACCTGACCCTCTTTTAAAACCATAAAAAGCCGGAAGGTTCACCATATGGGATGGTCTGGTATACTATAGGCATCAACATTCAAGTGTCTTAGTCTTAACTAAGGATGACCATATCAAACATGTTCTGGCTGAGTGCCATGATAACTGCTCATCTGGTCATTTGTCTGCTGATAGAACCTTGGATAAGGTTAAACAAACTGCTTGGTGGGTTAATTGGAGAGACTCCACTATACAGTACATTACCAGTTGTGAAACTTGTCAGAAGTCCAACAAGACTACTGGGAAATGGTTTGGACTACTGAAAAAGATTTCTGAACCCAAGAAAAGATGGGAGATCATCAATATGGACTTTGTGACTGGATTACCACCAGGAGGAGCCTATTCCTAAAACTCAGTCTTAGTCATTGTGGATAGATTCTCCAAGAAAGCAAAGTTCCTACCTAATCACAAGGAAGACACTGCTATGGAAGTTGCCCTATGTTTTTGGAACAGACTCATTGCTGATGTTGGAATTCCTAAGATTATTATCAGTGACAGAGATCCTAAATTCACCTCTGAGTTCTGGAGGAATCTACATGATATGCTTGGAACCACCTTAGCTTTCTCCACTGCTTATCACCCTCAGACGGATGGATTAGCTGAGAGGATGATTCAGAACCTGGAAGACATGCTCAGGAGATTCTGTGGCTTTGCACTAGAGTACAAGAATTCTGACGGTTATTGCCACAATTGGGTTAGCCTTTTACCTGCACTGGAGATGGCCTACAACAGTAGCAAGCACTCTACCACTAAGGAAGTACCTTACATACTGGAAAGAGGATGGATTCCTAGATTACCCAAGGATAACCTTAACCACCAGCTAGCAAATATTCACCCTACATCACTTGATTTCAAAAACATGATAGATGAAGCCAACAAACATGCTGTGAAGTGTGTCCAGGATTCTGTGGAGTATAAAAAGCAAAGATGTGATAAAAAGCATCAGGAACCTGATTTCAAGATTGGTGATCAAGTCTTGATCTCTACCACTAACTTTGCCAAGTTGGGTGGAAATAGGAAGCTTAGACCAGCTTTTGTTGGACCTTTCACCATTAATAAACTTCATGGTAAAAATGCTGTGGAAGTAATCCTCAGTGATGAACCTTCTAGGAAACATCCAGTCTTCCCAGTAAGCCTCATCAAACACTATCACCAAGGAATGGAGAAAATACTACTTCACCTGCAATACCTGTTACAGAAGAAACTGAAAAGGAAAAAGGTAAAATTATCAAGATCCTTAAGGATAAGAAAGATAGGATCAATGGAAAAGATGTCAGACTCTACCTGGTTAGATACAAGGGAGAATCAGCTGATAAAGATGAATGGTTGCCCGAACATAATATCCCTGATGGACTTATACACCTGAGGAGCTGCAGAAAAACAGGAGGCATTAGCCCAAATTCTTTTTCAGATATAGACATACCTTGGAGTGGGGGAATTTCAGCTTGCTACTATATACAGAGCAAAACTGTCAAATAGTAACACAAAATATGAAAAATAAGAATACCTAAATTGAAAAAGTAAGGAGTGAGAAATCCATAAATATTATTACAAGGAATGGATTCCTCACCCAAAATTAGGTAGGGTCACTCACTGACCCCACCTTTGAATTCCAAGTCCTTATATTTTTAAAATAATTAAAAGGAAAAGTACTAAAAATTACAACACCTGTATGGCACTTTTTGGCCATTCTAACATTTCACACTTATTGTCACGTATAGGATTTACACCTAAAATTCACTCAGAATTGAGGTGTTGTGTATATTTTAGGAGTTATACGCGGAAATGTGTTATTTCACAATTCCCGCGCGCAGCCCCGCATCATTACATAACCCTACGTACTAGTAGCAGCAGGATCCCGCGTACTAGAGACCCGCGCGCAGCTGATTCTGCCACACACGCAGCGGATCCTACCCCGTGCGCATCTTTACTAACTGATCCCCGCGCCTGGATCAGTCGTGACTAATCTGACAACCAGGTACCGCTCAGAAGAGCTAAAACCTAGTTAGGGTTGCCTAGTATATGTAAAAAACGGAAATATGCATTACTATAAAATCTAAAAAGATAAAAAATTAAATAAAATTAATGAAAATTAAGTTTTAAACATTTTTAATAATAAATCAAAGATCAAGGACTACCACGTAAATCACTGATCTTGATCTTTGAAGACCACGAAACACTACAAGAAGTGTTCATAAAAATTATTAAAAACTATTTAAATGATCAGCAGATGATGAAAAATCAGTAAACATCCACATCTGCACGCTTTAAAACAATATCAATAGTACAAATAAAGGATGAGTACAGAATGATCAAATTTACGCCATAACAGATTAACAGATCCTGTGGCTATCATAGTACAGAAATCCAGTAGATCTAAGGACAGCTGATTGACAGCACCAAGTGGACTTGCTAATCTTGCCCTGACTGGCTTGCCAGCCTCAGCCCAAGAGCAGAAACCTGTCTACGTGCCCTGAGAAGATCAAAATCACCCCAAAAAGGTATTTATACAGACCTCTTTGGATCCAATAAGTTAATCAGTTACCAGGAATTATTTATTATCAATCAGACACCGTGTCATTGTTAATCAAGTGCTGATATGAAGATAAGAAAGTGATTTATGACTTAGTCTGTAGTAGTATTATTTACCTTTACTAACCAATCAACCATTGAAGTTTAGTCAAGCAATCTACCCCATCTGCTCTGAAACCCTTCCAATTATTCCAGGATTTTTGTGGCAAAGTGCTCAGATTGAATGTTACCCTTCCTGTCTAGGCCGCTTGTGCTGTTAAGCCCGGCCATCAGTTGAATAAGTCTTTTCTAAGGCACCCATACTTATTCCAAGGTACTTAAACTGCCTAAGGAGGCCCCTTAAAGAGAGGTTGTTAGTCTGTAAAGATCCCCAGTAGTATAATACTGTGGCCCCTCTTTTATATTATATTGAAAACCATTTACTACCAAACCAATTAAACCTTGCAACTGCTCTTATTAAATCATTTATTTGAGATTCTAAGCGTTTATTATTGGAATAATAATTATTATTATAATTCCAGCATTTTTATCACTCTCTGTAGCTAAAGGACTGCAAGGTTCCTGGTATAAGAGAGCTGACATTTTCTATGAAAAATGTGATTTGAAAGACATTTGACTGAGTGGTGGTTTTTTTGTGTAAAAATTGATTATTGGTTGATTTGGAAGTACAAAGAGAAGATGGGTTGCAGGAGTAAAAATTTGATGAGGAGGATGGCTATTGGTTGGGCATGTTGGTTTGGAATTTTTGGTTATATGGCTCACACATGTGGTCAGGGAAAGCAAGCCAAAATTAATCCATCTGTTAGATATTGGTGAGTGAAAATAAAGAGGAAAATTAGGAATTAAGTTTGAAAGTGAATTTCAGGGGTTGAAAAATGGCATCATTTTTGATTTAGATTAGTTAATGCAGAAGAGGATTCAAAAACTTTGAAAATCAAAGTTGGATTTTGAAAATGTAAATATTATAAGGTATTTTTTGGCCTGAAAACTTGGGGGTTGAGCTGATAGAAACTCCAACAAAATAGTCTGTATCCCCTCAGAAGATGAAGAGCAAAAACAAAGTACTGCAGAATTATCACCATGACGGAGATCACAAAGGGAACCCCGTGAAAGTAGAAAAAATCCAGGTGAATTTTGTGAAAGGTGAAGACAAATTTGTTAATGAGGAGAGGGGTTAATAAGGAGAAGGGATTGCAAAAACATATTTTACCAGATAATTTCAAGATGTTGACTGATTTGGTCAACAATTACAATACCAAAATATGCAGGAAAAACAGCACCCAAATCTTTTTGCCTCTAAGGATATTTATATTGATGTGATTATTCACCATCTATAATCTTGTATTCATGTTCAAAAGGAGGAATTCCTAAGGAGAAATAGAATAATGAAGCATAAAATAGAAGTGGGGAGCAAACTAAGACTTCCCAGTTAAAATTGCAGTGATAACTTGCTTTGAATTCATTTTGTTGAGAAAATAAAATGACTTTGGGTGGACTCAACTGACATTAGGAATCAAAAATTAAATTTTAGAAGTCACGATTTGCACCATGGCTGTGGGTTATGTATTCAAGGAGAAATGGTTTATTAAAGATGAATACCAAATTGCATGTGTTGATTAACCACTGGGGAAAATGAAATTTTGGTTCAAAATTGCATCAAAAGAAATTTAGCAAGGCACATGCCAAGATTCATCAAAAACATTTCTGCAGATTTATTCCAAGAATAATTATAATAATAAAAATCCCTGGTAAAACCCAAAAAAATTTTCCTTTCCACACACCTCAAATTCCCCAAAATAAGGTATGGTATCCCTTAAATTAGGGGTAAAGAGGATAGATTTTTTGTTCACAAGAAAGGTAATTATGGTGTATCCAGTGAGTTTGGTGGGGTTTTCAACTCCTGCTGGTCATGTTACAAGCCCTGGTTGATGGCCAGAAAAAATGGGTTGATGGGGCAATAGCCTAGGGGTCCCCATCTTGTTGAGTCATCAACTCAACTTTGCAATTCATCAACTCAGAGAAATCAGAAAAAAATTTTCTGATATTGTGATTGTAAGGAAAATTACAACCAATACAATGGCTTCCCATCAATGTGGGAATATTTGAGGCTTCAGTTGAAAGCTGCAGTGGCCACATTGATGGCACACCCCCATTATTTGACAACCTGAAAATTGGTGGTTAATTAACTGCCATGTTAATTCAAGCACCTGTCAACTTTGGTTTAACAAAAAAACCACTTGGTTGAGAACCCAACTAAACTTGTTGGAGGCACTATATATGAAATTGTGAAATTATGATTACTATGGAGAACACCTTGTGTCAGCTTGCTAGTTGACAAGAGAAACCTGTCAAAGATGATTAAAAAACAGAAAACAAATAATAAGATTAGAAGGAGTTGGAAATACTTATGTATTATTGTAGAAATGGATTCCCCACCCAAAAATAAATAGGGTCACTCACTGACCCCACCTTTGAATTCCAACTCCTTACATTTTTAAATAATTTCAGAAGAAAAGACCAATAAAACTACAGCACCACTATGGCACTTTTTGTCCATTCTAATATTTCACAAATAATGCCACATATAGGTTTCACACCTCAAATTCAGTCAGGATTGAGGTGTTGTGTATATTTTAGGATTTAAAGGCGGATTTGTCTTAGGTCACAATTCCTGTGAACAGCCCCACATTCATATAGAAAGAGTGCACACGCCTGACACCCAGTATTTAGGCACGTGTCAAGAAACCCGCATGCAAAATGACCAATGATGAATTCCCGCAACCAGCTGTCAAACCTTTGCGCGTTAACATCATTCAAATTAATTACAACAGCCAGGTACTACAGGAACCTGCTAAAACTTGAATGCAAACACCATGCATATTTAAAACGTTGACTGGCGGATAGAGAGATATTTGAAACCTAAGAAAATTGAATAAAAATATGAAAAAAAAAACATTAAATCAAAAAAATGGTGAGAAACAATAATGAAGGTTGTCACGTAAATGAGATTTCCAAATTTTTATAAACCACAAAACACATCAAGAAGTCTACCAAAAAATTATTAAAAATTACCAAAATATGCAGGAGATGGCCTTAAATCTACAAATATCCAATTTTTCCATGCCACTCCAAAGAAAGTAATTAAAAATGAGGAAATATGTCAGAACCATAAAAAATAACAAATTAATATTTAAATACATTTTGATAATTATTTTACATGGAAAAATGACACAGGCAAGGCTAGCCAGCTGAAAGCACCAAGAATACGTGCTAAACTAGTCCTAGCTAGCCTTCTAGCCTCAGAAACCAAGCAAAACCCTCTCTACGTGCCCTGAGAAGATCTTATTACCTTATAAAAGTACATAAACAATACCTTTTAGATGGTTTAAACCCCAGTAATTTTTGAGTAATCAATCCAGACCCCTTGCCATCAGTGATCAAGTGTTTATTCAAAATAAACAAGTCATTCATGGCCTCATTCTGATAGTATAATTACTAATTCTAAACTCATTGTTAATTCCATTGAAGAACATCAGAAATATCCCCAACAATTGTCCTGAGACCCTTTCAACCATGAATTTCTGCAAGTTTCTTGGAGTGTCTGCTTAAATTAGTAAGTTATCTCCTCCTTGCCTCTAGGCATAAGTGCTTTAAGTCAGCCAGTACACCCAATCCCCTTGAGTAAATGCCTTTTGAGTACTCACCTAGGACCTCACTGTCCCAAGGTCTTTACACGGTTCAAAAGAGCCCCTTGAAGAGAGGTTGTTATCCAATAATTATCCCTTTTTTCATAAACTGTGGCCCCTCTTGAAAAAAATATTTAAATCAATTTAATCCAACCAAACTACTAAAATTTTGCACTTGCCTTCAAATCAACCATTTGAGCCTTTTACATATTTTTCTTGGAATGATTATTATTCCAACACCAATATCTCATGCTGTAGCTAAAGGATGGCAAAGTTCCTGGTATCAATAAGCTTAAAAATGGGGGTCTGGCCAGGAATTATTCCTGAATAATTAATTTTTAATTAATTTATTTCTTTGGACCAGATAATCTATGTAACTATAAGTAAAAATACTTATTATCTTTTTTGTTGTTATTCTTCCAGTGGATCTTAAGACCAACGGAGAATTAATCAATTATTATTTTAATTTTCTTGAACAGAGAAAAGAAGAGAGACTCTGTAATTTGTTACTTGTTATCATCACTCCTGAGAAACAACAAGAAAAATTAAACCATCATAAACAACAAGCTTTAAAAGATAACAAATTGGAAGTTGAAAGACTTATTAATTTTAATTCTTTACTCAGGAAACACACAGCCTGGAAGAATTATCAGAGACAAATTCCTTTCTTTAAAAAAATTAAAGAAAGTAAGCTTAATATATTTTTATATATTTCTTTTGAAAAAAATTCAACAAAAAATCAGAAATTAATAAAAATCAACAAAAAATTAGTAAAATTATAACAAACCTAAAAAATTATTGAATTTAATTCTTTAACTTATTTGAAGTTAAAAGTACCTTTTCCCTTGCGTATTTTATTGAACAAGACCTGTTGGAAAACAGTTCTCACCACAGATCTTTGGATTTAAGACAAGACCTCATGGGTACCCACAAGGACTTCCCTGGATTACCCACCAAGGACTCTTTGAACCCCAACCAAGCTCTAGTACCTTTGAACTTAAGTCTAAGTAAGCTTAAATTAATTTAAAAATAAAATAAAATATTTATTTTATTTTTTTATCATTTTTTTACATGTTTTGACAAAGCTTATTTATTTTTTTGCATTATGTCGCAAAACAGGCCCAAAAACCTCGCGACTGGACAAGCCCTGTCCTATGGATCTATTCCCAGAGGAATGCTTGCCCATACAATTTCCGGTAGCGAGCACAATGTGGGGGCTTGAACCCGCGAATCAAGTGCTGGATAACCTGCCAGCGCCTGTGCCCACCAACTTGACCAACAAACTGTTGGAGATAAGTCCTTTGCCCAGACAGTTGTCCCCCAAAGCCAACCCTCCTCCTATGCCTCCCAGTCCAGACTTAGCCAAACAGTCCAAAATAAAGGATCTAGTGAAAGACCATGTCAGTCATTGGGAGGCATAAAAGCTAGCCCAAGAGCAGGAGGACTCAAAAGCTATGAGAAATTTCATTTAACATGACAATTCCTCTCAAATAGTCCTTCAAAAAGTGATCCCCAGGGCAGAAGTAGGGAAATACGTAGAAAAATGGAACTCTTGGGATCAACTAGCCAAATTTAAGGGAATGGATCCCTAAAAGCTGAGGTCCTCAAATCATCAAAGGTTGAGGAACCCAAAAGATTGGGAAAACATAATATCTCTAGCTCAGAAGTGGAAGAAATTTTATCAGAATTAGATTCTGATGATATATCACTCCATTGTTTAAAAAATTTTCTCATAATTTTTTTGATAAATTTAAAATCTTGAGTTGCAATATAGAAAATATTCACAAAAAACTTGATAAAGCAATCCAAAATTCTAACAAAATAATCCATAACCAAGCTGACCCTTTGAGAGCTAATGTGTCTGAAATCAAATTATTAAGGGATACCATTGGTTTAAACAATGCTTCTCTAATTAATCACATTAGCACCACCTCTTATTCCGGACAGGAAGAGATACTCCTTCTCCTTGAGAAACTCAAAGGAGAAAGAAGAAACAAAAATGATACCCTTTCTGTTCATCTTGTTAATAAAATTGATTTATTAAGCAAAAAAAATTGACTTGGAACTAGGTATGATTAAGAATTATTTAAGAGACCTTATAATTAAATCAACTGCCCCTCCTCTATTAAACATAGAAGAATCAAAACCCACCAGGACCAGTATCACTCCTAAAATCTCTCTTAATTCTGGAATGAACAGTAATGAGTCTTACCAACCTAGTTGTACCCCTGAAGTAGAAAAAGCTCTGAAACTCTTTCCCCCTGTAACTGAATGGCCTAAATTCTTGGGTGAAGGAGAATATTACCACATAAGCTTCATTAAATTTATTGACTATACCCTTGCCTCATATGAATTGATGGATACTATATCTGTAGTGAGACTACCCAGGCTGGTTGAAGGATTAGCTCTGGATTGGTTTATCAACAAAAGAGGAGACGTAGGATCTCAAATGTGGAACTCTTGGAAATTTCTTATCAAAGAAGATTTTGGTACTAGAATCTGGAAAAGAAAAATGATGAAAACCTTTGAGAATTCAGTTTTTTACCCTTTAAAAGACAAACCCCACAAGTGAAGTTTAGAAAAAAAGAAGAGGTTACATTTTATCTATCCTGAAGCTGACAAAGATGAAATCAATGAAAGACTCCTCAATCTATGTCCTGGACACATTAATCACAATTTGATGTGTAGAATGTCCATGAATGCTGATCTCTCCACTCTCATTGGTATTCTGGAAGAAACAATTGATATGAATGGTCTTGTCAAAAGAAAAAATAGACCTAAGGAACCCACTCCCAAGACTCAAGAAGAATACAATCCCAAAACCAAAGACTCTACCATTCCCCAATTAGAAGTTAAGAAAAATTCTGAGACTAAAGAAAAGGTATTCTGGAATTGTAACCAAACTCGAAACGTGAGACATGAATGCCCCCATCCCAGGAGAAAGATCAATCTCATTGAAGGAGAAGAGAACGAAATGACCCTGACCCTCAACTTTATGACAATGATGGATCTCTATCTGAGTATGAATTAATGATCACTAACCCTATCAATGTAATTGAAGGAAGTATAGCTTCTTCCTTAGACATTAACTCTTTTGACAAATATTCCAACTGACCTCAACAATGGAATCCCAATATCAAAATTCACCATGTTTCTGAAGCCAAAAATTTGACTATCAAACCTTCTGCCAGTAAAAGTTACACTTCTTGTCAAACCTGCTATGCAACTGCTTTGATCCAAGGTTCCCCTTTTAAGTTACTCTTAGACTGTGGAGACTTTTGTTCTTGTGTTGGTTCAAATTATTTGGAACAACAAGATCCAAATTGGAGAATGAACTTATCACCAGTACCTCAGGCTAAGTTCAGAAGTTGCAACTCTTCCCTTAATGCTATTGGGGTATGGTCCTCTGATATCATTTTTCTCCCACTTCAAAAGGATCACTCAAACTGAAAATTAATTTGTAGTACTTTAGAATGGAGTGTGTGATTACTTTATTCTAGGGAATTATTCTCTTTTCTTATATGGTATTGATGTCTTCCAAATTAAGGGAAGATATTTCACTGTAGGAGAATACTGGAACATGAATTTCCAAATATTCCACATCAATGCTCAAACTTCTGATTTAAACTAAGAAAAACACTTAGAGAAGTTCAACCAGGAGTACTTCTCCCAAGCAGCCCTGAACTCCCTGCTGAGTGAAGACTAAAAATGGGATATCCTCCAAATTTGCTTTGAAAATCAGAATTCCTTCTGCACCTAGGATCATCCAATTGGTAACATCAAAGGACATGAAATGATTCTAAATTTAACCATTAAACATCCTTACCCTCCTAACCTCAGGAGACCTTTTTAACCTTCTAGTCCAAAATCAAGAACTGCTCTAGAAACACATATCCAAAAATTGATTGGCTTACAAGTTTTAAGGAAAGTAGGAAAAAATGAACAAGTAGACATTACTACTCGATTAATCATAGCTTGGCACAATGATAAGTAAAGGATTGTTGGAGAATTTAGAATTTTGAATAACTATACTCAATCTGATTATTACCCTATTTGACAAATTGACCATTCTCTACATAACCACTCCAAAGCTAAGTTCATCACCACTATGGATATGCTGAAAGGTTTTCACCAGATACCTATCAGTCCTGAAGCCAGAAATTTATGACAATTATATGCCACTTGGGCATTTATCAATACCTTAGGATACCTTTTGTTATCAAAAACTCTCCTTCTCACTTCCAAAGAATGATGGATACAGTTTTAGGATCATTCATCAGAAAAGGATGGATGATGGTATACATTGATGATTTGATCATTTTATAATTAATTCTGATGATGGGAATACACACATGGAAAAAGTAAGGCTAGTCCTCAAAACCCTCTATGCTGTAGGATTTAAAGTATCAATGATAAAATTTAACTTTGGTTATGGAGAACTGAATGCTTTAGGACACATTGTTTCAGGACTAACATTAACTTCTGACCAGAGCAAAATAGGAGCTGTGATGAATAGGCCCATGCCTCAGAATAAAACTGAACTCCTATCCTTTATCAGCTTTTGCAGCCACTACAGGAATTATCTACCTAAGTTTTCCCTTCTCACAAAATGTTTGTATGAAATCTGAAATAACAACACCTTGTTTGAAATGACTCATGAAAGGGTTAAGAACTATTAAGAACTCAAGCTAGCTATGAACTCAGCTCCAGTATTGATTCAAACTGACTGTTCTAAAACTTTAAAGCTCTATATAGATGCTGACATGGATGTACTGGGAGCTTCTTTAAACCAGGAAGTCATAGAAAATGATAAACCATTGGAAAAGCCCATACTCTTCTTATCCAGACAAGAAAAGTATACTGAAAAAAGTTATTGTGCAAGCCAAATGGAATGCCTTGCCTTAGTTTGGGCTCTAGAGAAACTTATTATTACTTGGAAGTTACCAAGTTCATGGTAATTACTGACTGCACTGCTGTCAGGACTTTAATGAACATGAAAGCTCCTAGTAGGCATATGGTAAGGTGGCAGATAGCCATTCAACAGTACAGATTTCAGATGACCATAGTCCATCAAGCTGGTGCTAAAAACCAGAATGCTGGTAGTTTGAGTAGGAATGCTCTGCACAATGATCCAAGTAACTCTTTTAATGACCCGGAGGATAATGAAATATTTCCTATACTGAATATTAACATGCTAAATATTGAGGCTCCTATTCTAGAAATCCACATCTGTGAACTGGATGAATCCTTGTTCAACTCCATCAAGGAGGCTTACAGCCCTGGTATGAAGACTCTAATCACCATTATGGAAAGTACCTCTCCACCATCTGAACTGGTTAAAATTCTACCTGGAACTCTCCTGAAACCCTACAAAGCTGGAAGGTTCACCGTGTGGGATGATCTACTATACTATAGGCACCAAAATTCCAGTGTCATAGTCTGAACCAAGGAAGACTATATCAAGCATATTCTAGCTGATTGCCACGATAACTGCTCATCTGGTCACTTATCTAAAGATAGAACCCTAGAAAAGGTCAAAAAAACTGCTTGGTTGATCAACTGGAGAGATTCCACAGTCCAGTATATCAACAGCTGTGAAACTTGTCAGAATTCTAATAGGACCACTGGAAAAAGGTTTGGTCTACTCCAGAAAATTACTGGACCTAGGATAAGATGGGAAATCATCAACATGGACTTTCTAAATGGATTACCCCCAGGAGGAACCTATTCCTACAACTCATTACTAGTCATAGTAGACAGCTTTTCCAAGAAAGCAAAGTTCCTAACTAACCATAAGGAGGACACTGCCATGGAAGTAGCATTACTGTTTTGGAACAGACTCATAGCTGACATGGGATTCCCTAAGATCATCATCAGTGATAGGGATCCCAAGTTCACTTCTGAATTTTGGAGGAATCTCCACAACATTTTAGGCACAACTTTAGCCTTCTCCACAGCCTATCACCCCAAGGCAGATGGATTAGCTGAAAGAATGATTCAGAACTTAGAAGACATGCCCAGAAGTTTCTGTTGCTTTGGTCTAGAATACAAGAATACTGAGGGATATTGCCATGATTGGTTCGACCTTTTACCTGCCCTAGAGATATACTTAAACAGTAGCAAGCATTCTACAGCTAAAGAAGAACCCTATTTACTGGAAAGAGGATGGATTCCTAAACTACCCAAGGATAACCTCACCAGCAGCTAACCAATATTCACCCCACATCACTTGACTTCAAGAGAATGATAGATGTAGCCAACAAAAATTCTCCTAAATGTGTTCAAGAAGCTGTTAAATAAAACCAAAAAAAATGGGATCAATGCCACAAAGAACCTGATTTCAAGATTGGTGACCAATTCCTAGTTTCTAAAAACAACTTTACCAACTTAGCTGGGAATAGGAAACTTAGACCTGCATTTGTTGGACAATTCACCATCAAGAAACTCCATGGGAAGAATGCAGTGGAATTGATTCTCAGTGACGAACTTTCCAGAAAGCACCCAGTGTTTCCAGTAAGTCTTATCAAACACTATCATTCCAGAGAAGGGGAAAAAACTGTGTCACCAATAATACCTTTTGCAGAAGAAAATGGGAAAGACAAAGGAAAAATAAGCAAAATTGTTAAAGTAAAGAATGAAAGGATAAATGGAAAAGATGTCAGACTCTACATATTCAAATACATGGGAGAATCTGCCGACAAGGAAGAATGGTTACCTGAAAAAAAATACCTGATGGACCAATCCACTTAAGAAAGTAAAGGGCCAATAAAAGATACTGAGCCTCAAATTTTTTCAGATATAGACATATCTTGGACTGAAGGATTGTCAGCTTGCTAGTTGACAAGAGCAACCTGTAAAAGCAGATTAAAAAAATAAAACAAATAATAAGGTTAGAAGGAGTGGGAAATACTTATATATTATTTCAGAAATGAATTCTCCACCCAAAAATTTGTAGCGTCACTTCCTGACCCCACTTTTGAATTCCAACTCCTTACATTTTTAAATAATTTCAGAAGAAAAGACCAATAAAGCCATGGAACCACTATGGCACTTTTTTGCCGTTCTAATGTTTCAAAAATAATGCCACATATAGTTTTCACACCTAAAATTCAGTCAGAATTGAGATGTTTTGTATATTTTAGGAGTTACAGGCGGATTTGTGTTAGGTCAAAATTCCCACGCGCAGCCCGGCATTCATATAGCAAGAGTACACACGCCTGACACCCAGTATGTAGGTGCATGTCAATAAAACCGCATGCAAAATGACTGATGATGAATTCCTGGACGCAGCTGTCAAACCTGCGTGCGTCAACATCATTTGTATTAATTCCAACAGCCAGGTAATGCAGGAACCTGCTACAACTTGCATGCATACATCATGAATATGTAACAAAATTACTGAAGGATAGAGAGATGTTTTAAACCTAAGAACATTGAATAAAATTATGAAAATCAAAACATTAAAGCAAATAAATGGTGAGAAACAATAATGAAAGTTGTCACGCAAATGAGATTGCCAAATCTTTATGAACCACAAAACACATCAAGAAGTCTACCAAAAAATTATTGAAAATTGCCAACATGTGCAAAAGATGGCGTCGAATCTACAAATATCTACTTTTCCCATTCCACTTTAAAGAAAGTAATAAAAAATGAGGGAATTTTTCAGAACCATAAAAAATAACAAATTAATATTTAAATACCTTCTGAAAATTATTTCACATGGAAATATGACACAGGCAAGGCCAGCCAGCTGAAAGCACCAAGACTACGTGATGAACTAGCCCCAGCTAGCCTTCCAGCCTTATCACCCAAGCAAAACCCTCTCTACGCGCCCTGAGAAGATCTTATTACCTTGGAAAGGTACATAAACAGCCCCTTTTAGATGGTTTAAACCCCAGTAATTTTTAATTAATCAATCCAGACCCCTTGCCATCCGTGATCAAGTGTTTATTCAAGATAAAAAATTGATTTATGGCCTCAGTCTGATATTATAATTATTAATTTTAAACCCATTTGAAATTCCATTGAAGAATATCAGCAATATTCCCAACAATTGTCCTGAGACCCTTCCAACCATGAATTTCAAGGGTTTTCTTGGAGTTTCTGCTTAAATTAGTAAGTTACCTCCTTCTGCCTCCAGGCATAAGTTCTTTAAGTCAGCCAGTCCACCCATTCCCCTTGATGAAATCCCTTTTGAGTAATCACTTAGGACCTCACTGTCCCAAGGTCTTTACACGGTTCAAAAGAGCCCCTTGAAGAGAGGTTGTTATCCAATGATGATCCCCTGTTGGAATAAACTGTGGCCCCTCTTGAAAAATATATTTAAATCAATTTAATCCAACCAAACCACTCAAAACATGCACTTGCTTCTAAATCAACCATTTGAGCATTTTATGTCATTTTCTTGGAATTATTATTATTCCAACACCAATATCTTGATCTTCATCTAAAGGATGGCAAAGTTACTGGTATCAGTAAGCTGACACCTTGCCTATCAAAATTTCCAGTAAAATTGATTTCCCAGGTAAATTGATTGGGCTATTCAAAGATTTAGGTGAAATATTTCCTGATGGAAATCACAAAATGTTTATAACATATTGGTGTCCTGCCCATCTGTGCCAATGATATGGGGGATCAAATGAGTGGTCGCATTTCACTTGAAGAATATTATGATTGGTTCATTGAGATGGAAATTCAGGAAAAATAAATTTTGAATAGCTAGCACAAGAAACAATGCACAAACAATTTGGTTGTTTTGACACATATTCATCACAATTATATGTGTCTTATTTATATGAAATTATTGAGAATTCAATGGACTCAGAAATCTGCATAATGTTTTAGTGGAAATATGTGTCCCCACTGCATTGATTGGCCATAAAATAAGGCATGTAGTGAGTGTAAATCCAAATCTGAAAATAAAACAACACCCTTGACAAAATATCAGGGAAGTAATTTGGCATGATAAACTACTAAAATTTTACAAAATGTTTTGACCAAGTTATGGTTTCCATCTGTCAAAAATTATTTAAAAGGGTATGGTTTAAGACTTTTTCTGTTGTCCTAGAATTCATTCCACAAAAGTTTTAGGTTTCCCATATTCACCTGCACTACCCCTTTTTTTTTAGAATTCCAGAAAAATATTTTAAAACTGTCAGTAAAAATGCTCCAAGTAGCATCCAATATCCACTGTGACTTGATTCAAACCCCAATTTGAAGATCAAAAGACCAAATGAATTTTAGAACTTGTGTCTTTTTAAAAGCTCATGTACCAACAGAATTCTGGGGGTGGAACCCCAGCTACAATATATCACTTAAAATCTCATCTGCTTTAAATTTGGACCTGTCAGACCTGGAGACATTCTTTGTGAGAAAGGTCTTCTTATCCCAAAAATTGGCTATTCCCAAGATTATATTAGAAAGCCATTGCAGGGTTAACCATTGTAGTGATTCAGATCTTGGCAAGACATTTCCACCACTGCAGGTATGAGGAAATCTGTATATTGTGGAAGTAAACATTGATTGCCAAATTTTCAAGACAGGATGGTTTTCTGTTGATGATTCTTCAAAGAAAAAGAAATGCATAAATTTTTTTTGTATCTGACTGATCATGTTTACTTATCAAAATGATTTAGAAAAGATAGAAAATCAAGATTAGGCTTCAAGGACCGGTACAAAAACTCAAAAGTCTATGATGGCACTTCAGTGTATCCAGAATATAATGATCAAAGGATTTGTGTCCCCCAGTGATAAGATAAATAAATTTTTTGTCAAGGTAAAACTTTTAATTATTCCCTAGTATGATTTTCAAATTAATATTTAATGTGCTTGTTTTTACGTTGTTACGTTTGAGGAGGTGGGAAGATGTGTAGATGGACATGGATATTCACTTATGCCATGTCCAGCACAAAAAAAAAAATATCCCCATTAGTTCTCTTAGAAAAAATAGAAATAAATCAAGCAAAAAAAAATTCAAATAGTGTAAATTAATGATGAGTACTTCTTCAACTTTGATTGATAGACATGGTTTGAATCATATTAACTCATTTGATTATAATTCAAAAATGGTTCTTTTCTTGTTTCTTAATTTAAAAAAAAAAACAATCTGCCAAAATTCTCTAAAAAGATTTGCCAAGAGATTGTTTTTTTTTCTTGTGTTATTCATTAGGACCTACAGTTCTCTTCTATATTAATTGTATCAATATACAAGTAGTATGATGAGATTTGTATCAGTACCAGATATCCCTGTAACATGTATTTTTCAAAATTGGTCCAGCCAAATCAACAATAATGATAGTTGATGTCTAACTGGAAAGCTTGGTTCATATTTTTCAATCTTTTAAAATCAAAATGAAAATGCTAGGGATTTGCAGTGCTATCTCACAGCCTGTGTTAATAAATATTGTATTAAAGATATTTGAAATGGGAAATGCAATTTGTGAGATGTTTCAAGCATGGTGAACTATTTGGCTGGAAGCCTGTTGAATTAAAAATGGGGCAGTTGGTTGTTTTCTTTTCAAGAAATCAAAGAAATCTAGATTTATACACCTGAAAGTTCATGGCGTGTTAGAGGCTTGGGTACTTCCACTTTTTCACTGGGACTTTGGAACAAAAATTTGAATAAGGAAACTAACTATTGGGAAAAGCTTTTCCATATGGGCTCAGAAGGATAAAAAGAAATGTCAGTTTGAAGGTTGATGGATTAATTTTTTTTTTTTAGAAAAAACATGCAATCAGACTTGGATAGCAGGCAATGGTCTTGTGAGCTAATGAATAGTCCACAAAATCCAGCAAGGAGAAAGTATACCAATGGATGATAGTTCTGAGAGTTTTGGAAGTTCTGGAACTGCTGATTGGCAATCTTCATGTCTTTTTTTCTGGCTGTTTTTTCAAGAGATGTACAAGAGCACCCTTGCTTGTCTTTTTTCTCAACTCACATTTCTTCTTCTTTTTCTCAGCATCTGTGATTGGAGGGTTGCTCTCTAATTGAATTTGAAATATTATGTAATCCATGAAGAAATCTATGACCAAATGACAGAGTTTCTCAAGAACATCTATGGCATGGGACCATCTTTCCAATTTTTTTGTGTCTTCAAATTCTGCCCCTCCATTTTAAAAATTGAAACTGATTTTCTTAACTTCTGAAAATAGGTGGGTACTGCCTCACCTTGACATAGTGTGTCACCAACTTCAGTTTTGGTTGGGGCTTCTGGTTGGGAGAGTGTATCTGAAGTAAGTTCAACCAAAGCATCTATTAAACTTGCCCACGTTGGGTCAAACAATGATGGTGGATTTTGTAGGCAATAAAAAAATATTCCCAACTGAGAATCAGGATGATTTGTTTTCTTGTAAGGTGAGATGAAGTTGTTTGGCTGTGAATTTGGTTGATTTTTACTGTAAGCTCTCTGGTACCAGGAACCTTGCAGTGCTCTAGCTACAGAGAGTGATAGAAGATACTGGAATAATAATAAAAATAGTATTCCAATGATAAACAAGTAAAAAGCTCAAAAAATGAATATGCTAAGAGCTGGTGCAAGGTTTAATTGGTTTGATTAACAAGGGTTTTCAATTTTTTATAAAAGAGGGGCCACAGTATTATACTACTGGGGGTCTTTACAGACAAAAAACCTCTCTTCAAAGGGCCTCCTAAGGCAGTTTAAAAACGTTGGAATGAAGATGGGTGCCTTAGAAAGGGCTTATTCCACTGATATAGCTGTGAAAAATAGAAAAATGGCCAAAACAGGAAGGGATAAACTCACTCTGAGCACTTTACCACAAAAATCATGCAGGATAAGAAGGGTTTCAGAGCAGATGGGGTAGATTTGCTTGAATCACTTCAATGGGTTGATTGGTTTTGAGAAATAAATAATAATACTACAGAATAAGTCAGAAATAACTTGCTTATCTCTTTTATAAGCACTTGAATAAAAATGACACGGTGTCTGATTGATAATAATAATTCCTGGTAAACTGCTGGGGAATAATAGGTCCAAAGAGGTCTGTATAAATACCTTTTTGGGGTGACTATGAGCTTCTCAGGTTGCGTAGAGAGGTTTCTGCTCTTGTTCTGATGCTGGAAATCCAGTCAGGTCAAAATACAGCACGTCCAATTGGTGCTTTCAATCAGCTGAGGTCAGATCTGCTGGATATCTGTGCTATTTTAGCCACAGAATCTGTTAATCTGTTATGGAGTAAATGTGATAATTCTGAACTCATCCTTCATTTTTACTATTAATATAGTTTTAAAGTGGAAAGATGTGGACGTTTACTGATTTTCCATCATTTGCTGAGAACGTAGGTAATTTTAAATAATTTTTTTGATGACCTTTAGTATTTTTTTGTGGTCTTTGAAGATCAGGATAAGTAATTTAAGCGGTAATCCTCAATATTTGTTTTATTATTAAGAAAATACTTAAAATTGGTTTCATATGAATTTTATTCAAGTTTTATAGTTTTTAGACTATTGCTAATGCATATGTTAGTTTATTACATATGCCAGCTAACCCTAACTAGGTTGCAGCTATCTTGAGCTGTACCTGGTTGTCAGATTTGTCAGGACTAAAACAGGCGCAGGGATTGGTCAATTCAGATGCGCGCGGGTTAGGATCTGCTGTGTGTGTGGAAAAATTAGCTGCGCGCGTGACCTCTGTACGCGAGAATTTGTAGCTATGGGTATGTAGGGTTGTGTAAGGATGCGGGGATGCACGCGGGAATTGTGACATAACACATTTCCCGGTGTAACTCCCAAAATATACCCAACACTCCAATTCTGAGTAAAATTTAGTTGTGCAACTTATTTGTGAAAATACACGTGAAACATTGAAATGGCCAGAAAGTGCCATAATGGTGTTGTGGCTTTTAGTCCCTTTTTTCATTTAACTATTTAAAAATAGAAGGAGTTGGATTTCCAGGGTGGGGTCAGGGAGTGACCCTACCTAAGTTTGGGTGAGGAATCCATTTCTGCATTAATTTTGATGGATTTCTCACTCCTTCTTTATTTGATTTTCCTTTTTGTATTTAATTGTTTTTATCATATTCCTTCTGTTACTTTGACAGGTTGATCTGTACATAGTAGCAAGCTGACAGTTAAAAAAGGATGAGGAGGTCAGAATCTTGAAATATAATATATCTGAGAATTTCCAAGGTTTGTTATCAGCAGGCTGAAGGAATTCATGTGCCAAGAAAATGTTGATAAAAGTTAAAATTTTCAGTGTTTAAGCAAGGGTTTATGTATGAACATTAAACAATACTATAGTATTAACATAACTAGATGGGAAATTGTATTTATCCAGGTTTTTTAAGAGCAGGAATTCCTTTTAAAGTTGAAAGGCTGGTTTTCAGGGATTTATTTGGTCATAGCTCTTGCACAAATTTGCGGAAAATGGTCAATGGCTCCCCAGGTATACATGATATGTTTCCAGCTCAAAGGAATGTTTTCATATTTCTGGTACAGCTCAAAAACCTCCATCTTGAAATTTTTTTTGTTGATGATAGACATCCAGTTTCTTCCACCCGAATTTGATCCCAATTTGTTGATTTCTGTTGCAATAATTCATACAACTTATTAATAAATCAAAAACACAATAATGGAAAGTATCCAAAATGAAGTGTACAAACCTGCTGAGGAGGAAGGCACTTGTGAATTGAGGCAACCAGTTTACCAAGCATTTTCTCCAATTTTTGGAATACTTATGATGTGAATAAGTTCCCGTGTCTGATAAGAAGGAGCGGTTTCTGAATTTACTTGTGATTGTCTACAATGAAATCTGGTGCTTCCTGATACACTAGATAAATTAATTTAAATATTTTAGTAATAAATGTAAATATTTTAGTAATAAATGTAAATATTTTAGTTCAAATGAGAATTAAATGGCAAGCCTAAGTGGAACAAACATTGCTCATCATTTGTGTGACTTCACCCTGGATCCTGATTATAATAATGTAGCAAGGATTTTGGATTGTTTACATTTTTTTGAGGGTTGAGAGGTGCTGGTTGAATTGAAACATTGTTATCATTGTTGGTTTCTGAATTGGTTTCAATTCCACCACTGGAAAATAAAGCTTGATTTTGTTGTCCAAGCTTGTTCATTGTACAAGGAATTGGAATAGGTTTGCGCAGGGGTTCAAAAACTTGTTTTGGTGAGATTGTGAAAGTGACAGGATTTTAAGTTGACAGAGGGATTTCACTGGGGGTATTTTGTATTTGTGGGCTAAGTGGCCTTCTGGATGCAGATGGTCCCTGGGAGTGGGCTGATGTTGTTGGGGATTGGTTACACATAAATGGGTCTTCCTGTTCATCAGAGAGGTATCTACTCAGGTTTGATGATGGTCAACACCTCATTATCTTTGATAGTTGTATCTTAATGCTCAGAACAGAAGAGATTGACTGATGAGACCTAGACTTTATTCTGATTGATTCCTCAGGGGGGATTTCCCCAGTATCCTTGTATTTTGTAGTCAAGTGTTGCAACAAGGTTAGGGTTTGTGTCATGAGGAGTGATCATCTTTGCAACATACTTTTTTGTGCTTGTTGTATAGTCTGGGCCAGTGCATGAGCATTCTTGTTACAGATTTTTGGTAACTTGAGCTTCTGATAAGATTTGAGCATTTTTTATGCTTCTGATTCTTCTGCTTTCACATTTCTTTCAAATTATGCTGGAGATATTTCAACCATTTCAGTTTTAAGAAAAGGTCCTTCTTGTAAAATTATCTGAGGTAATTCCAGAAAAGCTGCTCTAGGGAATTCTTGGAATTATGGGGGAATCTTTTCCTGGATATAATTTTGAGCTGGGTCACAAAAAGACTGCACCATTGAATTTTTGTTTGATTGTGGGTGAAATTTGACCAAGTAGCTTGGAGCCTGTCAATCATACATTGTGGAACCACAGAAATCTGCATATCACTTGCTAGCAAGTGCCATCAAAATGCTCTTTCCCAATGAATGTCCGACCCAGGTCAAGGTCCTGCCACGCTCAGGTCATAATTTATCAATGCTCCAATGCACAGTCACTGACTGTGCAAAATGCATAGTCACTGTGCACAATGCACAGAAAATTTGCACAATGCACAGCAACTTTTCAAAATGCACAGCAACTTTTCAAAATGCACAGAAACTGTGCACAATGCATAGCAACTGTGCACAATGCACAGCAACTGTTCACAATGCATAATGACTTTGCACAATTCACAGAAACTGTGCAAAATGCACAGCAACTTTGCACAATTCACAGAAACTGTGCAAAATGCATAGCAACTATGCACAATGCACACCAACTGTTCAAAATGCATAGCAACTTTGCACAATTCAAAGCAACTGTGCACAATGCAGAGCCACTCTGCAAAATGCACAGAAACTGTGAAAAATGCACGGCAACTGTGTACAATGCACAGCAACTGTGCACAATGCACAGCAACTTCACACAATATTTATCCATGCTCCAAGGCACAATGCACAGTAAGTGTGTACAATATTTAAGCAAGCTCCAATGCACAGTTGCTGTGCATTATGAACAGCTTCTGTGCATTATGCACAGTTGCTGTGCATTATGCACAGTTGCTGTGCATTATGAACAGTTGCTGTGAATTGGGCACAGTTTCTGTGAATTGAGCACAGTTCCTGTGAATTGGGCACAAGTTCCTGTGCATTGGAAAAAGTTTCTGTGCATTGGGCACAGTTGCTGTGCATTGTGCACAGTTTCTGTGCATTGTGCACAGTTTCTGTGCATTGTGCACAGTTTCTGTGCATTGTGCACAGTTTCTGTGCATTGTTCACAGTTTCTGTGCATTGTTCACAGTTTCTGTGCATTGTGCACAGTTTCTGTGCATTGTGCACAGTTTCTGTGCATTGTGCACAGTTTCTGTGCATTGTGCACAGTTTCTGTGCATTGTGCACAGTTTCTGTGCATTGTGCACAGTTTCTGTGCATTGTGCACAGTTTCTGTGCATTGTGCACAGTTTCTGTGCATTTTGCACAGTTTCTGTGCATTTTGCACAGTTTCTGTGCATTGTGCACAGTTTCTGTGCATTCTGCACAGTTCCTGTGCATTTTGCACAGTTTCTGTGCATTGTGCACAGTTTCTGTGCATTGTGCACAGTTTCTGTGCATTGTGCACAGTTTCTGTGCATTGTGCACAGTTTCTGTGCATTGTGCACAGTTTCTGTGCATTGTGCACAGTTTCTGTGCATTGTGCACAGTTTCTGTGCATTGTGCACAGTTTCTGTGCATTGTGGACAGTTTCTGTGCATTGTGGACAGTTTCTGTGCATTGTGCACAGTTTCTGTGCATTGGGCACAGTTTCTGTGCATTGTGCACAATTTCTGTGCATTGTGCACAGTTTCTGTGCATTGTTCACAGTTTCTGTGCATTGTGCACAGTTTCTGTGCATCGTGCACAGTTTCTGTGCATTGTGGACAGTTTCTGTGCATTTTGCACAGTTTCTGTGCATTGTGCACAGTTTCTGTGCATTGTGCACAGTTTCTGTGCATTGTGCACAGTTTCTGTGCATTGTGCACAGTTTCTGTGCATTGTGCACAGTTCCTGTGCATTTTGCACAGTTTCTGTGCATTGTGCACAGTTCCTGTGCCTTTTGCACAGTTTCTGTGCATTTTGCACAGTTTCTGTGCATTGTGCACAGTTTCTGTGCATTGTGCACAGTTTCTGTGAATTGTGCACAGTTTCTGTGCATTGTGCACAGTTTCTGTGCATTGCGCACAGTTTCTGTGAATTGTGCACAGTTTCTGTGCATTTTTCACAGTTTCTGTGCATTGTGCACAGTTTCTGTGCATTGTGCACAGTTTCTGTGCATTGTGCACAGTTTCTGTGCATTGTGCACAGTTTCTGTGCATTGTGCACAGTTTCTGTGCATTGTGCACAGTTTCTGTGCATTGTGCACAGTTTCTGTGCATTGTGCACAGTTTGTGTGCATTGTGAACATTTTCTGTGCATTCTGCACAGTTTCTGTGAATTTTGCACAGTTTCTTTCTATTTTGCACAGTTGCTTTGCATTGTGCACAGTTAATGTGCATTTTGCATAGTTACTGTGCATTGTGCACAGTTGCTGTTCATTGTGCACAGTTGCTGTTCATTGTGCACAGTTACTTTTCATTTTGCATAGTTGCTGTGCATTGTGCACAGTTACTGTGCATTGTACACAGTTTCTGTGCATTGTACCCAGTTGCTGTGCATTGTGCACAGTTGCTGTGAATTGTGCACAGTTGCTGTGCATTCTGCATGGTGCATGGTGCACAGTCACCATGCATGGTACATTGTGCACAGTTCCTGTGCATTGGGAATGGTGCATTGTGCACAGTCACTGTGCATTGGCCACACTCACTGGGCATTGTGCACCATCACTCTTTATTGTGCACAGTCACTGTGCATGGTGCATTGTGAAAATTTGCTGTGCATGGTGCATGGTGCATTCACAGTCACTGTGCATTGTGCAAACTCACTGTGCATTGTGTACAGTCACTGTGAATTGTGCACAGTCACTGTGAATGGTGCATGATGCCCAGCTGCTGTGCATGATGCCCAGCTGCTGTGCGTTGTGCACAGTCACTGTGCATTGTGCACAGTCACTGTGCATTGTGCACAGTCACTCTGCATTGTGCACAGTCACTGTCCATTGTGCACAGTCACTGTGCATTGTGCACAGTTTCTGTGCATTGTGCACAGTCACTGTGCATTTTGCACAGTCACTGTGCATTGTGCACAGTCACTGTGCATTGTGCACAGTCACTGTGAATTTTGCACAGTCACTGTGCATTGTGCACAGTCACTGTGCATTGTGCACAGTCACTGTGCATTGTGCACAGTCACTGTGCATTGTGCACAGTCACTTTGCATTGTGCACAGTCACTGTGCATTGTGCACAGTCACTCTGCATTGTTCATAGTAACTCTGCATTGTGCACAGTCACTCTGCGTTGTGCAAAGTCACTATGAACCAAAAAAATGTTAGAGAATGAAAATACCTTCAACTAGACTAGACATTGGACCAAGCCTCAACCAGAGCTTTCTCAATGGCACTTGCTAGCAAGTGCCACTACTTTTTTTGTGGTGTGGAGGGGTTCGCATTGGGTTAAATGTTGTTTTTTTGTGATGGAAAATAATTAAGGTTGACTGATAGGTTGGCCATTTATTTATAATGGGATTCCTGCAAAAAATGTGATGCTTATAAGATGAAATTTTCACTTTAGTGGGTAGCCTGCCAATGTGGAAGTATCTGAGAGGTGGTTGGTGAAACTAGGTAATGGTTCTAGAATTATATAGTGTTGGGGAAACAAAATGGTGTGTGGGACCAAATGGGACTAACTTGTGGTTCAGCGCACACCCTTCTGTAAGCATATGCATATTATGTATCAAGAAAAATGTAATAAGGATTCATTGACAATTGATCTAACCACAAGACTGAGAACTGAATGTAGACAACCAGATGAGCATGACGTCAAAAGAACAGAAATGAAATAAGAGAGAAAGAGGCAAAAGAGAACCAACAGGAACTGGAGACTGCCAAGGATAAGGATGAAATTCAAGGATAATTTGTGAGGAGAGGTTTTGAGGCTGGAAGTCACTAGGTGAAAAGAACAGTTCAGAATGAGAAGTGTGTCAGACAGAGACGACAAATGTCACCAGGCAGTGTTGGGATTTGAGGTTTGAGAGATGATGCCGGTAAGTTCTGAGGTTTGAGTTTGGGATTAGAAAGAAAGAACTAAGAATCAAGAGTAGAATAAATAGAAATAGGAAGGGAATTGAACTTGAAGAGGAGGATGTGAGGTAGAGAGCGTTAGGTGATGATTGCTGTTGAGTGAGGAGGTAGATTCATCATGAAGGTTGATCAATCATAATCGTTGACTATTGATGTAGACCATCTCACGTCGAACAGAGTGAGAGTGTTGAGGATGTGAAATTCAATGACAGATGGTCTCTTGTGAGTGAAAGATGGTCTCCCACAAGATCTGAGGCGCGCGGATGACATCCAACTAGTGAAATCCCAACACAATGCAAGAAAAATTGCTTTGAAGATTTTTAGCTTTCAAAATTTTTCTACTGTCACCATGACATTATTTTCTGTGCAATCATATTCTGGAGTCTTGGGGAATATTATTTGTTCATCAAATAAAATAATTCTTCAAATTCACAGTAACACCAGGAATCAATGAATTACCCAAGTTCATGGGAAAGTAGTTTTGGAAGATTTTCACATTGATTGCAGTTGTATGAGACAATATTTTAGAAAGAGTAAGAACATTATATTCCATAAAATTCAACTGTTTGGGAATATTGGAAAAAGAAAAGCCATTTTGTTTTGAGTCCTCAATGTTTAAGTTTTGGAGCAAAGCCAGTATTGTAAAATTTAAAGGTATAAGTAAAATTCCAAATAAATTAAATGTGTTGGATTACTGGTTGAAGTCCCTTTGTTTGAAAAAATATTACGTTTGGATAATTCCAGATCACACACCTTGAAAAGCCAAAAGCTTACCAAATTCCTTGATGCTTCAGGCTAAATATATTTAGGATACTGGAAGATCTTGATTCTAATTTTAAATATAAATTTTTACTCCTTTTTAGTTCAAGAGAGAGGTCCCCTTGATTTACTTCCTAACTTCTGGGGGAAACATTGAAAGGATTCAAATACAAGCATCAGCATCATTTTTATTTGATTTTAGCTACCTAGCAGCTTGAAGAGGAACAAGAAGAAACCTGGTATTACTTCAAGAAATTCTTTCAGCATTTGCCATAATTCAAAATATACATGAATAATTGTGAACAATTTCTGATTAAAAGTCTTTCTCCTCTTTGTTTTTAGCTATGGATTCAGGTGTATCCTATATTCTTCCAATCAAAACAATTCAGGGAGCTTCTTTCAAGTCTACATTTCCCTGAACCAAGTGTGTCCCCCAAAATTTTGGCTTTAGACCAAGGGGACAAACTTTCTTGTGTTTGAAAATTTGGTTTGAATTTTATATGAAATTCACATTCCATTTCTGCATTCTACAGAATTCATTTGGGTGATGCATACGTGCACATGAAAAATGGACTTATATTTGATTATCAATTTCCAGAAGTAGCAAAATATAAGTATGCTCAAGTGATGTTCCTCAATGCATCAGCTTGATAGGAGATCATCTGGTCATTTTTGTTTCACATAATTAAAAAATAGAAAATAATCACTACATGGAATGTAAATTCTAAATTTTAAAATCTGATTGTAAAAAAAATTACATTCTCCTATAAGAATTGTCTAGCTGCTCACTTTTAATTCCAATATATTGATCTGTACCAGATTTATTTAAGAATTCTACAAAAGCATTTGACATTTTTTGAGAAATTTGACATGAAAAACCAATTCAAGTATATTGGTTGGATGGAGAATGCCCTGGTAAAGTCTGATTTTGGAAATCAGTGGAACTTGAAAGAAATATTCTAACCCCAATTACTGCATTCAATTCTAAATAAACTTGGAAATCACAAAATGAAAATCGGCCCCCACTATCTCAAAGCCTGCATCTGCAAGTATTGGGTCACCTTCTTGGGAGTTTTGGGGGCCGAATAAAGGAACCCAGCACACCAGTGTCCAGTTTTTTTGAATTGGTATCTGTGTGGGGAAAGTTAAAAAAGCTATCAATTGTGAAATTTAACAAATTTCAAATTCTAGAGCATCATATTGAAGTGAATACTTCATGTGAGACATGGATTTCAGGTTTTTTTGAATCAGTGTTTCACAATATTATTTGAAAACCCCAGGTGCCAGGTGCCAGATGCTGGAGCTGCTTCAAAATGAATTGGGCTGCTTTTTTGATTTTTAGTGCTTTATTTTGAGGATATTAATTTGTAGATTGCATCATGTTGGCCAATCTCTGAACTGAACAATATTTTCCAAAGGCCTCAATCTGATTTGAGCATTTTTGCCATCCATCAGCCCACATTACCCCTTCCAGTTGAGGGCAATTGGTATGTACCTTGTTAAAATAGTTGACTTGATTCAAGAGATGGAAAACAAGTTTCTTACAGCCCCTGATTTCAGAATCTAAATTCCAGAAAAAGGGATGAATTTGAATTAGCAAAATGCAGGTTGAGATTTTCATGCATTGATACAAGCACCATGAGAGATGTGTTGATACACCTGCAAGGTTGTCAAAAATGTTAAGAATTCACATGGATATTGGTAAAACTGCCTATTTGGTGGAACATGATAGAAAAATGTTCTTTCCACTTTATTTGGAACCATATGCAGGTGATTGGGGATTGTAGCATTAGAATGATCTGCCCCCAATAAACTTTTGCTGGCAAAAGTGGCTGCATCTCTTTGTCAAACAGCTTCCCATTGTTTAGAATTTTTCTCTTTCCTGACTCTTCTGGAGATGGATTTACCTTGAATAAAAATGAAAGCAAACATCATCAGACTTGTTTATTGTGGTGAAAAATCCTCCCTAAGTCACTTGCTTCAGTCTCATTTTGGAAATTGGCCAGGAATGAATGATGCTCAAGCCAATAACACCAACCCCTTAACCATAGCATGGGGCTTCCCCAAAGCCCACCATCCAATACTTCAGCTCACACCAATGAATTTCCAGGAATGAATGATGCTCAATCCAACAGCACCAGAAATCATTGTTAAGCTGGAAGCATGAAAATTTCCTGCCTAGGGTGGATATTCATCCCTTTCCCCGGTCTTGTCTTGGCAATTGGCCGGGCCTGAATGATTCTCATGCCAAAAGCACCAACCCCCAGACCTAAGCATGGATAATAATCAAGAGAAATGATGTAGAGGCAAAAGAAATACACATATTCACTTCCTTGATAAAATTTGTGTTGACTATCCATCACTAGCAGCAAAAAAAACTAAAGGTGATAAGATTGGATTCAATAGGATGGTACAAAAAGTGGAAAAATCTGTGGGGGTTGGGAAGTTGGAAGGGTCTTCACATACACTTGGGTTCAGATAAGTCTTTGTCCTAGGTGGTAAGTGATGGTTTTCAAACATTTGGTTTGGCCAATGGAACGTTTCCACTTGGAGATTTGATTTCATTAGGGTGCAAGCAAAGGTGGTGGTGCAATAGGGGAAAAGGGGTGAGCCAACCATCCAAGGATGTGAGGAGGATGTTTCTGGAGCAAGCAAGAATGCAAGGAGGATGCGGGGAGGATGCTGCTGGAGCAAGAAAGGATGGGGGGAGGAAGCCACCAGAGCAAACAAGGATTTGGGGGTAAGGCCACTGGAGCAAGCAAGGATGGGGGGAGGATGGGGGGATGTGATTGGGGGAAATTCAGATGGTGCTTCCCCCCCTGACTTACACGCATGGTGGTTTGGGCTGTGCACACACAGGGAGATATCCCAATCAACAAATCCTCCTGTGCCTACGCAGAGTAATCCCAATTGAGATGAATCATAAATTTGCCCATTGTAGAGACTCCCAAGGGATTATATAAATAATTTAGCAAAAAGCTTTCTGGAATTCCTTTAAGGGGAATTTAGTATTACTTCTACTTGTTTTGAGAATGAGTAAGACTAAGGTGGTTTGGATTTACTTCCCTTCTAGTAATATAATAAGTCTTCACCATAATTTTTTTCAATTAATGGCTTGTTTCTTGGAGACTTAAAATAGGTTTCAGATTGGACCTAGATTAATTATAAACTGTTATTGGTAGAATTTGTGGAAGAATAAACAAGATTTATTGGATTATTGGTTAGTGTTCTATCAGATATATTTAATCTTAACTAAAATCCCAATATCAAAGGTTTCAAGGGTTTATCAAAGGGATTCTTTGGGAGAGCAGCCAAGGATGGGTTTAAACACAGGGGGATGGGTAACGGAAAGTTTGGTAGTTGCTTTTTGTTGTGCTATCTTTTTTTGTAAGGGTTATTTATTGATTAATGTGTGGTTAAATTTCCTAAAGATGGGTAACAAATTGGTTTCTGATTCCTTGTTTCCTTTATAACTGGTTCACTGATAATATTTATCTGGGAAGGTACCACAGATGGATGGGCCAAGAGGGGCTGATAGGTGGTTGATTGAAGATAGGTGACCAGGTGGCATAAGATGAATTGTATGAGCCAAGGGCCTCCTGATACCACTTAGATAGGGAAAAGAGGCCCTCCTTAAATAGAAAAATCCTCCCTCAGGTGGTGCTCAAGGCTTCCCCTGTGGTTTCTCCTTGTTCTGGTGAGGAAAATTGAGATAAAGTTAGATGAGGCATTTCTGCTTGTTGGAAAAAGCTTGTACAGGGGGGGGGGAAGTAATTATTCCCACTGATTGGCCACAATCAGGAGTTTCATTTTTAGACACATTTTCAAGGCCAAATTTATCAGGCAAAAAAATCCATAAATTTATTTTAAATTGTATAATAATTTATCTTAGCATCTGGCCTTCAAGGTGGGAATTGATTGATGATTAAAAAAATCAAACTCTCATTTGTCAAAAAATAATAAAAAAACATAGAAAATAGCCCAAAAAAAGATGTTTCACAAAGAGAAAAAATTAAGAAATTCCTTTGAATTTTTTGTATCTTTAATGTATTTAATTTTATTGAAGAATTGGAACAGCAATTTAAAAAACAAAACTGGTGAAATGTAATTATTCCATTTATGGGAAAATCAAATTAAATTGATTTGATTTCTTTGTGGTTTTGATGATATTTTGATTAAATAATCAAGATGGGTATCTGAGAACTCATAAAAGTCAAGCATAAAATATTTCTGATTGAATTTGATTTCTGATGTATGATTTAATTTCAAATTTTCCCTTTTTCAGAGATTTTAGAGTTTTGTTAATTTTTTTGGCTTTGAAGAGGGGCTCATCCCATTGCTTGAAAACCAATAGAAATTTTCAAATCAAAAAAATACTTGAGTGAATGAATCATATTGATCTGATAAGTTATTTGAAACCTTGAAGAGAAAAGAAAAAAAATCAAAAGAAATGAAATAAAAGATGTTGAGTATGACTCAGCAAAAAATGCAAAAACTTTCCAAGCATAACGTTTTTTGGATTTTCAAAACAGATATTCATCTATCTGAAAAAATAAAGGGTAACAAATTTTTGATCTTTCTCATATGTATGTTGATTAAAATTTTTAAGTTTTTAAGTTGAATTGGACTAATTCATATTCAGATTATTATTCAAAAATAGTAAAATTTCCTGTTTTTTTTTTTTTTTTTTTTTTTTCATTGCACACATCAGTGTGGAAACTTACTTCCCCCCCCTGTGCAGGGGTTCCATGCATACACAGCCTTGCATAAATTTCTGTTTGGTGCAGATAGGATATATTTCTGTGATTTAATGGTAGCTTTTTCAGTTCTACTTGATTCTACCTACATTTATTGCTTTGCAATACTGGTGGTTTGTTTGATTCTGGTTAATACTGGTCTCACTTCCTCCTTAATATTGCTCCCTTATCCTTCTACACAGCCTCCTGTATGTACATTTGAATTTTTATTAGTTCTTCTTGAGACTGTTTTGACTTACCCCTGCATAAATTGCTCCTGTATACTACTTCACAGCCTCCTGTATTACTTCTGCACAGCCTCTTGTATATACACTTCCTGATCAGCCTCTTGTATGCATACTTGCGTGTGTGTTTTTTTTGGTTGAGACTGGTTTAACTTCCTCCTGCATAAATTGTTTCTGTATTGCTTCTGCACAGCCTCCTGTATGTATATTTGCATGTTTCTTTGGTTCAGTTGAGAAGATCTGACATGCTGCACTGCTTTCTGTATCTGTATTTCTGTATTCTGGCAAGGTGACTGGATCTGACTGATTGCACTGCCTCCTGTATCTTTATTTCTGTATTCTGGGTGATGTCACTGGATCTTGACTTATTGCACTGCCTCCTGGATCTTTATTGCTTTATGCTGATGAGGTGACCAGATCTGGAATGATTGCACTGCCTCCTTGATCTCTATTCCTTTATGCCAATGAGGTGACAGGATGCAACTTGTTGCACTCCTTCCTGTGCCTGTGTTACTGTATTCTGGATGAGGTGACAGGGTTGGTTTATGGTCCTGGTGTTGAGGTTAAGCTTCCACTGGTATGTACTGGAAGGTTTTCAAGGTATGCCTTATGTATTCCACAGCAATGTGACACCTGGCTGGGTATGAGTTTGCCACAATCAAAGGTTTCTTGGGATGTATCTTCTAATTCATGAGAGGTAGGGTGGTACTTTTGCTGAGTGAATAGAGGTTATTTTGGATGTAAAATCTATTTCTGAGGTTTATTTCAGGGTTTGAGCTGTTTTTGTAGTACAAAATGAGTCTTATGGCTATAGTACAGGTTTGGTCTACCACACTGTGGGAACTCCCTTCAAACCTAGCAAGCCTACATGCAAACACTTTTAATGTCCAGAGCCCAAGAGGGTCAAGCTGAACCTCTACTCATTGCATAGGCCAATTGAAAATTGGTAAGAGTAATCCACATCTGTAAAAAACTTCACCAAATCAAACATTCAGATTTGGAAAAGTGTTGGTCCGCAGGAACCACCGGGGACTTCTTTAATGGAAATTGGAAAACCCACCTATACTCTTGAACAACTGATTAATGGCAACAAAGCATAAGTTCAACCTTTAACCAGAAAAATTTCTTCCTTTCCGCATTATCTTTTATTTTGCTTCACAATGTAAAGCTCTTTCCCATCTTTTTTTGTATTTATGTGTGAGATTAATATAAAAAGGGGTTCCTTGATTCCTGGGTCTCTCCTGTTCCTTCATGGTGTTATTTTTCTGAATTCCAACTTTTAATACTATTCAATCTGTGTACAGTTTATTCCCTGTTGGGCCTATTGGGAAAGGTCCAAACTATAGCTTCAAAACCTATTATGCAGAGGTCTCACAAGATCCTTGAACTCCTAACATCCTTGAAATCCTAAAACATCCTGAACTGAAACAGTTTGTTTACCAGAACTACCGTCTCTGCAACTGGCACCAGAGACAAGGATATGGGCAATATGAAAATCAATCTTAGCAGTCTGAGTCTCATTTCTTTAAATTCAAGATTTATCCCAAGACATCATCACACCCATCATCTTATAACATGCACCAATCAACACAAACTGATAAAAGAAAAATCTCATCCTCTGAAAACTCCTCTCAGATTCTTCCTCATTCCAAAAAAGCTTGCAGTTTCCTTCTTACCCTTTTTGCTTTAGTACACTCCTTTGACAATGTAGAGAATCCTGTGGGATTATATAGATAATATAGCAAATATCTTGGTGGCAGTCCTTGAATGGAACTTTAGTATTACTTCCACTCCTTTTGAGTATTATTAAGACCAATGTGGTTTTTAATTGCCTGCCCTTCTAGTACTATA
Organism: Puccinia polysora; assembly: GCA_025617555.3. Classification (NCBI taxonomy): domain Eukaryota; kingdom Fungi; phylum Basidiomycota; class Pucciniomycetes; order Pucciniales; family Pucciniaceae; genus Puccinia; species Puccinia polysora. The sequence goes on along the minus strand of CM062632.1, from coordinate 31,477,501 downwards.
GTAAGTCTGCATAATAATTTATTTAGATTGATGGCTGGTTTCTTTGAGACTTAAAATAGTTCTTTATCTGGGTAGGTACCACAGAGGACTACTGACAGGATGACTGCGTGAGTGGGTCAGATGGCATGATAGGCTGATGGGATTATGGTAAAACTTGGGTTGGGCAGAGAGGCCCTCCTTAAATAGAAAATTCCTGCCCCCCAGGGTTCTCAAGGGTTCCCCTGAGGGTTCTCCCTGTTCTGGTGAGGAAAAGTGAGATAAAATTGCATGAGCAATTTTTGCTGATTAGAAAAATCTTTTACAGTCACATGAGGCATTTCTGCTGGTCAGAAAAAGGTTTCACAGGTATTTCATATATGCACAGCCCTGCATAAACTGCTGTGAAGTGAAGATACAATATATTCCTGTGCAGTACTGGTAGTTGGTTTGGTGCTACTTAATTCTTCCTACACATGTTTCTGTTCAATCACTGGTGGTTTTTTTGGTGCTAATTGCTTCTAACTTCATGTATTTCTGTGCATTACTGGTGGTTTGTTTGGTACTGCATGGTCTTGACTGCCTGCATATATTGCTGGGTAGTGCTGTGGTACTTTTACTTGTGGTTTGTTTGGTATCACGCGCTTCTGACTACATTAATTGCTGTGTGGTTCTGGGGTTTTTTGGTACTGGTAGTTTGTTTTGTATCAAATGCTACTGGCTGCACAAATTTCTGTGTGGTGCTGTGGTGGTTTGGTCCTGGTAGTTTGTTTGGTTCTGGTTGAGACTGGTTCCACTCCCTCCTGCCTGTACTGTTCCTGTATATTTCTGCACAGCCTTCTGTATGTGTGTTTTCTTATTTGTTTTGTTCTGGTTGAGAATGATTACACTTCCTCTCGCCTCTAATTTTCCTGTATACTTCTGAACAGCCTTCTGTATGTGTGTTTTCTTATTTTTTTTGGTCCTGATTGAGACTGGTTTCACTTCCTCCTGCCTGTAATGTTCCTGTATACTTCTGCACAGCCTTCTGTGTGTATATTTGCTTGCAGTCTGGGTGAGGTTACAGGAGCTCAAATAGCTGCACTGCCTCCTGTATCTGTATTGCTGTATTATGGGTTAGGTGACAGGTTTGGTGTATGGTCCTGGTGTTGAGGCTTTTAAATGTAAGTATTGATGCCTTACACAGTGCTGTGAGACCTGGCTGGTTATGAGTTTGCCACAATTGAAGGGTTCTTGGGCTGTATATTCTAATCCATGAGGGATAGAGGGGTACCTTGGCTGAGTGACTATAGGTTATTTGTGATTTTAAATCCATTCATGAGGCTGATTTGAGGTTTTGATCTGCTTTTATACTATAAAAATGAGTCTGATGGCTATAGGAAAGATTTTTTCTACCACAACAACCATCTTAGAAATAGCCTGTCTTGATTTTCATTGCATCTCTATTAGAGCTCTTGCTCAAGCACACATCTTCCTTCATCTTGTTCTTTTTCTATCATCTAAATTCTTTCTCTTTTGCTTACTCTTTCTCTCTCAGAAACTCCTTGTTAAAAATCTTTGAGATTTATCCCTATTTTTTTCTTCCTTGTTTCATTTCTTCATGTCTTCTTCTTTCCATTCCTTTTCTATTAAGAGATTTTTTATTTATCTTCTTCTCTTTTCTTTTTTTTTGCTACCAATATCAAATTCTCACAGTTATCTTGCTTTGGTTTTTTTCATTGCAATGTACAATTGTAAAGCAAAATAATTAAAAGCTTGGATTGATGCAATGTGCTTGATGAATAAAAGATGAGCGAGCTGAAGTAGAGGAAATTGGTGTTGTGTTTTTTAGTGGCATTTTTTTCAGAGACCAAACTGTGGTCCTCAAGATTTTCTGTCCAAGGCTGAAGCCCATTGGGATTGTTGCAACTTGTTTCTCTATTCTTGTCTTGGTGGAAGTATGAGTATTCAATTGATTTGTGATGAAAGATGATTGTAGGGAGCAGTTGTTGGCTATTTCTAGATAATTGCTTGGATGGATAAATGACAGAACATTTGACCAGCCTCCAATTTTTCTGTTTAGCTTCTCTACTTCCTTCAAAGCCCCAAACAACGGTTTCAAAAAGGGGTTTTAAGACTTGATTATCAGTTATTTTGCACTGCTGCAGAGATGAACTGCATTGATAACTGGGGAAACCTTGAAAAAATCCCAAAATGGTGTAGCTGCGCAACAGAACCAACCACCTTCAACCTTCAGAATTCATCACCCCTCCATAATCTTAATTGATGAAACCACCACCTCATCCTCCAACCAAACAATTGATCAATTGAACTCAAATTTGATCAAAGTAACAAACAAATGACCAGGTCCAAGACCACCCAAGAAAAAAAAAAGAATAGGACCAAGTTCAAGACTGCCCAACCAACAAGGAAAAGCTAAGACCCCACCAGACCAAAACTTAGACAGACAAGAGAAGTCACAGAAGACTTAATCTGACATAAATACCAGGCAGAGAGACAAAAAAAAATCTGGTTTAAAGATTTTGCTTATTTACAGTCTAGTTCTTGATTTGGTTAACCAATTTAGATCTCTGCTAGGCAGATGGGGCAGCCCTGTTTACCCCACAATTGATTGTACTCCAAAACCCCTGAAACTTGAAATATTCAAAATGGCCATGCATAAGTGTCCCCCTGAACTTTGTCCCTAGGTCAGGGGGACACATGAAACTACATATTACTTATAAAGTTCAACAGTGGCCCCCTGAAATTTTCCTGTAGGTCAGGTGGACACATGCATCTACATATTAAATGTGAATTTCAATAGTGTTCCCCTTACCCTTTCCCATAGTTCAGGTAGACACATGCATCTACATATTACCCATGAATTTCAATAGTGTCTTCCTGACCTTTTTCCAAAGGTCAGGCAGACACAGCAAATCCCCATTACCTTAGATACTATCCCAGGGGAAACTTGCATCTGGAAAATGCTGAAAGTGTCCCCCTGAACTTTGCCCATAGTGTTGGGGGCACATGCTTCTCTAAATCTTTATTGGTGTTGACAGTAAGTGCCCTTGCTAGTACATCTAGGGGACAGCTCTGTAGGTTGTTGCAAGCTTTTGCAATTGAGAAATGTCCAAATATGTATCATTTTCCATCTGTTGGAAAAACTTTAACAACCTCTGTTACAATGAGCCCAGTTTCAACGGACTTCAACCACATTTTTCCTATGGATGAAATACCCTAAGGGAAAATTGAACTTGCATTTTCTTGCTGGTTTAACAAAGTAGGCCTTCAGTGCTTAACCTGGTCATTTCAATATGGCCATTACCTTCCAAGACCAGAGGCAATTGGTACTTTAAATTGAGGGGCATGCAGATACAAGTATTTCCAGACTATCCAGGTGTTTTTGATGATGAAAAAAGAGAATTAAGGTCATGAAAGGCAGGCAAAAAAATGTAGCCCTATTAGATGCCCTGTTCAAAGATTTCATCCTAAGCTAGATGCCAAGGACCTAGCTCTTTCTAGCTACTAGAGGTGATGAAAAGTTTAGAGTAAAAATGTTAAAAATGCCAGAGATATATTTTGGCTACAAGGGTTAAATTTATTTATATATTTATAAAAATAAACTTAAAAGAAGGTGCCAAGAACTTGATGGGGTTTTTGAGCCCTCTGGAACACAGGTATATGTTTTTTAAGGAAAATATAGGTGCAATTGTTGTTCCTGTGGGGTTTAAAAGGACTCCTTCAAGAAAGGTGTGTGTGATTTCCTTGTGGTTTAGGTTATGCAGAACCTACAAAAAGAGTTGAAGTCTGCAGGATCACTTACTAGGTCTACATCCAGACTTATTCTTAATTGATGGACCAATATGCAGGGATGAGGGTGCTGGAAGCTGTTGCTGAGGCAGGCTGAATGGTTGGATGTTGACTTTGGCCAAAAAGTAAGGATTAAAGGGTTTTTTCTATAATTTTATCAGAAAGTGGTCCAGGATCACACACTTATTTCCTATAAGGGTTTTATGGCTTGAGGAAGAAAATATCTGAAGCAATAATGACTATATGACTGGATGAATGAGTTAGAAATGGCTGGGGGAAGAGCCTTGTTTGGGTCCTCTCATGGTACAGTCTTTTAACCAGCAAAAGAAGGGTTAACCAGGCTGGTGCTCAGACCAGGGAGCCATAAGTGTGTTTGTGTAGACCTGCTCTGGTCCCTATATAGGTACAGGAAGCACTATGCAATCATGCTTGGGGCTTGATACATGTTTCTGTACCCTTGATGACCTCATTGTATCTACCAAAGAAGTAGTATTCAATTAATATTTTTAAATATAAGTGATGTATTCATGAAGCCAGGTTCTTGAACACATGCTCTGGGGACCCCATTCTGCAATAATATTTTGAGCATGAGGCTCTTTTGTGCATATTGGGGTGTTTTAAAGTCACTTAATTTTGACAGTACACTCCTAGTGATGTTTAGTTATGTACAGTTTTAGTTACCAGGGACACAAGGGGGGTGTTGTATGGGTGTTTGGTACCTTGTGAGCCATCTAGCACAAAGCCAGGCCTCTCTGTATTCTTAGTACACACTCTAAGGGTGTTAAAGTAACTAAAATGTACCCTTTTGGGTCCAAAACTACCGTACAGTCCCTTTTAAAGGGGCCCTGACAACCTTTGATATAGTTTTAAAATGGGTTCAAGGCCCATTTTTCTGGATTTTTGTTGGTTTATCTATTTTCATACTGTTCCCCACCACATTGTGGCTGTCAGCTTGCTAATTTTTACAGAGCAACCTGTCAAAGTAACAGAAGAAATATGATAGAAACAATTAAAATAAGAAGAATAAAATTTACTGAAGAAGGAGTGAGAAATCCACAAATATTATTTCAGAAATGGATTCCTCACCCAAAATAAGGAAGGGTGACTGACTGAACCCACCCTGGAAATCCAACTCCTTCTTTTTTTAAATAATTAAATGAAAAAAGGGACCAAAAGCCAAAACACCAATATGGCACTTTTTGGCCATTTCAATATTTCACATGTATTGTCACGTATAGGTTTCAAAACTAAATTTGACTCATAATTGGAGTTTTTTGTATATTTTAGGAGTTAAACCCGGAAATGTGTTATTTCACCATTCCCGCGCGCAGCCCCGCATCCTTACACAACCCTACATACGCGTAGCTACACATTCCCCCATAAAGAGGTCACGCCCCCAGCTAACTTTGCTACGCACGCAGCTGATCCTACCCCCTGCGCATCTGAATTGACTGATCCCCAAGCCTCGATCAGTAGTGACAAATCTGACAACCAGGTACTGCTCAAGATAGCTACAACCTAGTTAGGGTTAGCTAGAATATGTAATAACCCGACATATGCACTAGTAATAGTATAAAAACTAAAAAAACTTAAATGAAATTAATAAGAAACTAATTTTAATTATTTTCTTTAATAATAAACCAAATATTGAGGATTACCACGTAAATAACTTATCCTGATCTTCAAAGAACACAAAACAATGCTAGAAGTGTTAGAATTTGATCTAATTGATTGCTATAAAATTATAAGACCAGACTAACAAAAAAAAGAGATTCAATAATTGACCATGGCAGAATGAAATAGACAAAGATCCTACCCCGTATAATGAGCAAATATGAAGAAAACCACAGATATTTTGTATGAGAAGCCTCAGGAACCTAGGATAGATAGAAATCAATTGAGTAGACTAGTGACAACAATTCAGAATGAGAGTTAGGAATCTTGACTGAAACACAATGATCTCTTTCTCACCAAATGAGAACAACAGCCGCTATGTGGATAGAAGGCGGTGAAGGATTATCTGAAGATAATGAGGATAATTGATAGAGCCGCAGGTAGTGATTGAGTATAATCAATAGAGTTGCAAGTAATGACTGAGTCAAAGGCCAAGTTGAGGAAACGGTGTGTAGTTGGAGTTTCAATTATAGAGGAGTTTATAGTGCCAGTTGTGAGTTAAATTGTATGATGATCAGAAATAAGTCGAGAGAAAAGTGAGATGGAAAATGAGAAAGAAGACAGAATGGAAAACAGATAAAATAGAAATGAAAGAAAGAAGATGAATGAGAAATAAGAGAACCGGAAGAGAGTAAAGGCAGGAGAGACAGTAGAAGGAACTGGAGAGACAGGCAATTTTGTGACAGATTTGAAATATGACACAGATGAAAGTAGTCCACGGCCATGAGGTTGAGATCTATGATGTAGATTACAGTAGTCCGCGGCCGTGAGATTGAAATTTCAACACCCCAAATCATTTGATGAGGAAGAGTGAAAACAAATGGTAGTCAATAAGTTCAAGGATTGAGAAGCAGAAGCATTAGTAAGCGCATCCGCTATCATTTTGGATGACAAGATAAGGGAGATAAGGATTTTTCTTTCATTGTATATTTTACAAATATGTTTCACTTTGATGTCAAGATGTTTGGTTTTTGAGTTCAATCCAAAATGTTTGATTTTTTCAATTAATCCTTTATTGTTGATGTGAAAAAGAGAAGGAGACAGTTTTGTGTTCCACAGTTCAGAGATCAAGTTTGATAAACAATAATCTTCTTGGATGCCATCTGACAGAGAATTGAGCTTGGATTCAGTGAAAAATAAAGTTATATTTCTTTGTTTGTTGCTTGTCCAAGAGATAGGGCAGTTTTTCCAGAAGGCCACGATTCCACTTTGTGAAGTTCTGGTTTCAAGATCATCCACATTGGTGTACATGCTTATTTTTGGATTGTTTGATGTCTGCGGTTGAATTCTCAGTTTGTAGTTGATGGTTTATTTCACATATTTCCAGCAATCCTTTACTTCCCTCAAGTGATGAATGCCCGGTCAATGATTAAATCTGGATAGAATGGATAATGCAGCTGCAATTTCAGGACAAGATCAACAAGATAGATAGTTAAGAATGCCGGTGAATTGTCTGTAGTTTATACCCAGAGACTCAAATTCTTTGAGTTCCTCATCAGACGCAGGATTCAGTTGGATACCAGGTGTAAGAGGAGTGGCAACTGGTCAACATTCAGAAAGATTCAGCAGTTGAATACCCTTGTTTATGAGATCGGACTGAGAAAGCAAAAAACTGGTTCCATCCAATTCTACTTTCATTCCAAATGATGTGTCTAAATCATGAGCTGATAAGTTACGGAAGCAATGAAGGAAAAATTCCTCAAATGCATCGGTCTTACCCACCACAACTAAGTCGTCAACATGGAAAAAATAAAAGAGTCTTGGTTTTTATGAATAAAGACACAGGCTTCCAACTGAGACTGTAGGTAATCAATTTCTTCAAACCATTCAGTGAGGGTGTGTTTCCAGTTAGCTGGAGCCTGTTTTAGACCTTAAAGAGATTTCTTGAGTTTGAGAAATGGACTGGTGCGGGTAGATTCTTTGTGAGTTTTAATTTATATCTCTTCCTCTAAGGGAGAAAACAAGAATGCACTTTTGACATCAAATTGCCTGAAAGGAAGATTTTTGTCAGCCGCAAGAGTTATAAGAAGAAGTAGAGAAGGGAATTTCCCGGTGTAAGCACATGTATCAAAGTAGTCCACCCCAGATTCCTGTTTGAAACCTTGATTGCACAGTCTGGACTTGATGAGTTCAGGAGAGGAATTTGTGGCGGGTTTGAGGCAATTGACCCATAGAGTATTGAGCCAACGACTTGGTATTTTGGTTGCTTCCTCCCACACTTTGTGTTTCTCAATACTCGTGAGTTCTTCTTGTTTGGCATTTCGGACTTTGTTGGGATCCAGTTTTGTTGAGAGATAGCTGTATTTGAGAGGTTTTACAGCAAGAGTTCTTTCTCTCAGAACGCAAGAGGGTGCAATTTCTTTGCTGGCATCTTCATACACAGATTCAGACACTCCTGATGAGGGTTCAGTTAATTATTGATCCTTTGGAGGAGACTGATCAGAGGGAGAACTTAGAGTTTCCAGCGTTGCCAGTTCCTCATTTAAGGGTTCAGGTTCCTTTTGAGAGTGATTGGGAGCTTTCCTTTTGAGCATCCATTCTTCAGAGGAAGAATTATTTGAGGTATTGCAATCTATATCTAGGAATCAAATATTCTTGAAGTCTAGTACCTCTCGGGATGAAGTGAGAATTCTATAAGATTGAATTTCAGGATTGTATTTGATTAGGTGACCAATCTCGCCTGGAGGGAGTAGTTTTGATCCAGGAGCCTTGGGAAGAATGAGATAGGAAACAGGAGCGCCTAGTGGATGGAAATAAGATAGGGGAAGCCTTGCGCCTTTGAACATCTCATAAGGCAAATTTTTGCTTTTATGGTATGGAATCTGGTTGATAGCTAAGGCTGAAGCCTGAGCCACTTTGTGCCAAATTCCTATGGGGATATTAGAGTTGTTCAGGTTTGAGCAAATTGACTCTATGATGGTTCAATTAAATTGTTTGGCCAGTCCATTGAGTTGAGGGGTATACAGATTGGAAAATTGTTGAAAGATAAGGTTTTTCTTGCAGAAATTTGCAAGCTTGATGTTCTCAAATTCAGTCCCATGATTGGAGTGCAGGATGGAAGGATAGTATTTGAATTTTTTTGCTTACAAATCAATAGCTTCAGCAAGTAATGAAGGGATTAGTTCCTTACTGGTGACAGGAATAACAGCCACATATCAAGAGAACGCATTGGTGACGGTAATGAGATACTTGTGTTGTTCTTTGAGGTAGGTAGGGGCACAATTGTATCAAGATGTAGCTCTTGAAAGACATGGTCAGCGGATGAGATTTGTGAGTGAAACAATGCTTTTGTTGCTTTTGAAATAGCACACGATTTACAATTCTCTGTTTTCTTGATAGGGATATTCAACTTATGTCTCAATCTATGGTAACTCACATTTCCTAGCGACTTGTGAAGGTTTTCAGCATAGGAAAGATGAGATTGGTACGTGGACGAGGTAGGAGGATAAAATCTGAGACAAGGAATGTGGTTGAAGTAATGTCCTTTCATTGCAAGATTGCCAAGTTTGTAGAGAGAAAACACATTGGACTGGAAATCAACAAGTTAGTCATTGAGAAGGAGTCTTCTCAGTTATACCAGGTTGATTGAGAGATTAGGAACAAACAGTACTTCATGAAGTTTGACATCTCTCAGATTGCATTTCAGGTTGACTTCTCCTTTTCCTTTTACTTCCAGCAAATTTCTTCCGCAGCTTGTACTGATCATTCCTTTTTCTGAGAGGTCAAGATTTTTCAACAACTTAGGGTCAGAAACCATGTGATTGGATGAGCCAGAGTCAAGAACAAAATTGAGAGAATCTTGACAGCTAGAGATGGAGAGACAGCTGACATAAGTCTTGGATTCAGTGGGACTGTTGTTCTTTGGTCTGAGGTGAGGGTACAACATCCAGCACTTGTGCTTAGGGTGATTTGCAAGAGTGTTATTTTTCCTTGGTTTGAATTTCCCAGAGGCGTCAGTAAAGATAGAAGCAATCTTATTGGATGAGGAAGCTGATGAGTTGTTCATTCTTAATTCATTCATATGAATGGGAAGATGATCTAGAACAGCATTGGGATTGATTTCAGACTGAACATCCAAATGAGTAATTGATTGTTTGATGTTTCCCAGAGAATCCGGCAACTTGTCAAGGATCATCTAAGTTAGAATGTTGAAAGGAAGGACGATTCCAATTTTGTTTAGTTTATGGACACCATTCTAAAAATCCAGGATAAATACTTGTATATTGCTCTCATCAAATACAATAGAGGCAAATTGGCTGTATACTCAAGATTGATTGGATGGTTGAGAGGACACAAAGTGTTTGTGAATTGCTCGCCATATCTCCTTGGCACTTTCTTTGTTGCTGGATGATTCAATGGTCGTATGGATGGACAGAGAAAGCTTCAAGATTATTATTGAGGTGAGAATGGTGTTTTCAACGGCCTGTAGTTCTTCTGTGTTAGGCCCAATGGTATCTTTTAGTTTAGCAAGGTTTAGAAGTGAGTTTATCCTAGTCTTCCAGATGGTGAAGTTGTCCTTGGTGAGAACAGGAATGGCCTCCAAGGTGGTTTTAAGAATTGTTGGATTGATGTCGTCCATTATAGCTGAGACGGACCTGGTCTTGAGAGGTTGGTAATGGGAGATTGCGTTTGACTTTTAATTGTGTTAGAACTTGATCTAATTGATTGCTATAAAATTATAAGACCAGAATAACAAAAACAAGATATTCAATAATTGACCATGGCAGAATGAAATAGACAAAGATCCTACCCTGTATAATGAGAAAATATGAAGAAAAGCACAGATATTTTGAATGAGAAGCCTGAGGAACCTAGGATAGATAGAAAGCAATGGAGTAGACTAGTGACAACAATTCAGAATGAGAGTTAGTTATCTTGACTAAAACATGATGATCTCTTTCTCACCAAATGAGAACAAAGGCCGCAATGTGGATAGAAGGCGGTGAAGGATTATCTGAAGATAATGAGGATAATTGATAGAGCCGCAGGTAGTGATTGAGTATAATCAATAGAGTCGCAAGTAGTGACTGAGTCAAAGGCCAAGTTGAGGAACCGGTGTGTAGTTGGAGTTTCAATTATAGAGGAGTTTATAGTGCTGTTTGTGAGTTAAATTGTATGATGATCTGAAAGAAGTGGAGAGAAAAGAGAGATGGAAAATGAGAAAGAAGACAGAATGGAAAACAGATAAAATAGAAATGAAAGAAAGAAGACGGATAAGAAATAAGAGAACCAGAAGGGAGTCAAGGCAGGAGAGAAAGTAGAAGGAACTGGAGGAACAGGCAATTTTGTGACAGATTTCACATATTTGACAGATTTGAAATATGACTCAGATGAAAGTAGTCCACGGCGGTGAGGTTGAGACGTATGACGTAGATGAAAGTAGTCCACAGCCATGAGATTGAAATTACAACAAGAAGTCATCATAAAAATTATTATAAATTACCTACGTGCTCAGCAGATGATGGAAAATCAGTAAACGTCCACATCTGTCCACTTTAAAACAATATTAATAGTAAAAATGAAGGATGAGTGCAGAATGATCACATTTAAGCCATAAACAATTAACAGATTCTGTGGCTAAAATAGCACAGAAATTCAGCAGATCTGATTTCAGCTGATTGATAGAACCAAATTGACGTGCTAATTCTGCCCTGACTGGTTTTCCAGCCTCAGCCCAGGAGTAGAACCCTCTCTACGTACCCTGAGAAGCTCATAGTCACCCCAAAAAGGTATTTATACAGACCTCTTTGGACCTATTATTCCCCATCAGTTTACTAGGAATTATGTTTATCAATCAGACACCGTTTCATTGTTAGTAAAGTTCTTATAAAAGAGATAAGAAAGTTATTTATGGCCTAGTCTGTAGTATTATAATTTATTTCTCAAAAACCAAAAAACCCATTGAAGTTACTCAAGAAAATCCGCCCCATCTGCTCTGAAACCCTTCCAATTATTGCAGGATTTTTGTGGTAAAGTGCTCAGAGTAAGTGTTTCCCTTCCTTTCTTGGGCATTGTGCTGTTTTTCCCAGCCATATCAGTGGAATTGGCCCTTTCTAAGGCACCCATCTTCATTCCAAGGTTCTAAAACTGCCTAAGGAGGCCCCTTGAAGAGAGGTTTTTTTTCTGTAAAGACCCCCAGTAGTATAATACTGTGGCCCCTCTTTTATAAAAAATTGAAAAAACTTTTAACCAAAACAATTAAAACTTGCACCAGCTCTTAACATATTCACTGTTTGAGCTTTCCATGTCTTTATCATTGGAATATTATTATTATTATTATTCCAGTATCTTATATCACTCTCTGTAGCTAAAGGACTGCAAGGTTCCTGGTATCAGAGAGCTGAGAGTGGCGCTCTTTGGGCCCCATGTGGTGTGGAACAGGGCTGTAGGGTGTATAGGTAGAACCCTACAGTCCTTTTCTGTTTTGGGAGAGGGGGGCTGTCTAGTGAGGCAGCTGGTTGCCTCATGAAATGGTCTGGCGGGTTTCTAGGAGCCCGCTCAAGGTATTTTTTTGACTACCTGCGGGGCTGGTGACAGTGAATTGCTCAACTACCCATGGGAGTTGGTAGAAACTGCCAAGCGCAGTAGTTTCTGACTAGCAACTACTCTGGGCTTGCGCAAGGTAGTCACTTGACTGCTTGCGGGGCCACCGGGTGCCATAGCTTCTTGGCACAGTTGCAGAGGGTATGCAGCTTTCCAGCGCGTGCCATAGCTTCTTCATGTGGTTGCAGAGGGTATGCTTCTGTGCGCGGGGCTATGGAAAAAAGCTTGCCATGGCTTCTATGCGCAGTTGTCGAGGGTATGCGTCTGGCCAGCCCTTGACACAGCTTCTTTGCGCGGTTGCAGATGGTATGTGGCTGCACGCAGGGCTATGGAAAAAAGCGTGCTTTGGCTTTTTTGCATGGTTGCAGAGGGTATACGGCTGGCCAGAACGTGACGTAGCTTCTTTTTGCAGTTGGGGAGCGTACACAGGTGAACCATTGTTCTACCTGAAGGAGTAACTTTTTGGAAGTGGTGCCAGTTGTTGATCCTACCTAAATTGGCAACAAAAATCCATTTCTTTAATAAATTTTTTAGATTTATTACATGTTAAGGTGTTATTTCATTTTTAATTGATTATTTCCATATTTTCTTTTTGGGGGCTTTAGTCAGTTGTCTCTGAATAGTAGCCAGCTGACATTCCCCCCTTTCAAGATTGGTGTACACAAAACAAATTTTGGGAGGGGCAAAAGGTAAAACAGGTTCTTGGGTGGAGGCTTTAATCTTTCCTTTTTGCAGCTCTGAAATTAATTAGAAGGATGGGGCCATCTGTTATGTTACTTTCTGGTAGCCACTCATCCTTGTCTGCTGATTTTCAGCTCTCTGATACTAGGAACCTTGCAGTCCTTTAGCTACAGAGAGTGATAAAAATACTGGAATAATAATAATAATAATTATTCCAAAAAAATAAACGCTTAGAGTCTCAAATAAATAATATAATAAGAGCAGTTGCAAGGTTTAATTGGTTTTTTAATAAAAGTTTTTCAATATGTATATAAAAGAGGGGCCACAGTATTATACTACTGGAGGTCTTTACAGACAAAGCAACCTCTCTTCAAGGGGACTCCATAGGCAGTTTAAGAACCTTGGAATGAAGATGGGTGCCTTAGAAAAGGCTTATTCCACCAATGGCCAGGCATAACAGCACACTGGCCTAGACAGGAAGGGAAACACTCACTCTGAGAACTTTCTCACGAAAATCCTGCAATAATAGGAAGGGTTTCCAAGCAGATGGGTGGATTGCCTGACTAAACTTCAAGGGTTTATTGGTTTCAAGAAATAAATAATAATACTACAGACTTGGTCATAAATCACTTTCTTAGAATCTTCATAATCACTTGACTAACAATGAAAGGGTGTCTGATTGATAATAATAATTCCTGGTAAACTGATGATGGAATAATGGATCCAAAGAGGTCTGTATAAATACCTTTTTGGGGTGATTTTGAGATTCTCAGGGCGCGTAGAGAGAGTTATGCTCATGGGCTGAGACTGGAAAGCCAGTCAGAGCAATATTTACACGTCCATCCGGTGCTGTTAATCCGCTGATCTTAGATCTGCTGGATTTCTGTACTATTTTGGCCACAGGATCTGTTCAATTCTTATGGCTTAAATTTGATCATTCTGCACTCATTCTTCATTTGTCCTATTTTTATTGCTGTGAAGTGAGCAGATGTGGACTTTTACTGATTTTCCATCATCTGCTCGTCACGTAGATAATCTTTAATAATTTTTATGAACACTCCTTGTAGTATTTTGTGGTCTTCAATGATCAGAGTCAATGATTTATGTGGTAATCCTTGATCTTGAATTTATTTTTAAAAAATGTTCTAAACTTAATTTTTATTAATTTTAATTAAGTTTCAATTTTTTTAGATTATTACAAATGCATATGTCAACTTGTTACATATGCCAGGCAACCCTCATTAGGTTGTAGCTCTTTTGAGCAGTACCTGGTTGTCAGATTAGTCACGACGGATCTAGACGCGGGGATCAGTCAGCTGAGATGCGCGCGGGGTAGGATCCGCTGCGTGCGTGTCAGAATTGGCTGCGGGCCAGTCTGTAGTACGGGGGAAACTGCTACTTTGAGTACGTAGGGGTATGTAATGATGCGGGGCTGCGTGCGGGAATTGTGAAATAACACACTTCCGCGTGTAACTCCTAAAATATAAACAACACCTCAATTCTGAGTGAATTTTAGGTGTAAACCCTATACGTGACAATACGTGTGAAATGTTAGAATGTAAAAAAGGTGCCATACTGGTGTTGTAATTCAGTACTTTTCTTTTTAATTATTTTCAAAATGTAAGGAATTGGATTTCAAGGGTGGGGTCAGTGAGTGACCCTACCTAATTTTGGGTGAGAAATCAATTTCTTCAATAATATTTCTGTATTTCTCACTCCTTCTTTTTTTAATTTAGATATTCTTATTTTTTCTAGTTTTGTGTTGCTATGACAGGTTGTTCTGTACAAAGTAGCAAGCTGACACTGATTCTCCTCTGTATTTGACAAGGTACATCCTGAAATCCTTGCCATTGAATTTTACCTTCTTTTCTTCAAGGATTTTGCTTACTTTGCTCTTGCTTCCTTCCTGTGGGATTTTCAACAAAGTATTTTGGGCAGGTGAGTCTTTAGCTTCCCTAGTTTTATAGTGCTTAATAAGAATAACAAGAAAAACTGGGTGTTTATTGGACAATTGATCACTGAGGATAACTTCAACCAAATTCTTTCCATGTAGCATTTTTATGCAGAAGGGGCCTACAAAGGCTGTTTTCAGTTTCTTATTACCTCCAAGATTGTTGAAGTTTACCATGGACAGTAAGACCTGGTCCCCTACTTTAAAGTCAGGTTCCTTGTTGGTTTTGTCCTTTCTAGTCTTATTATAATCAACAGCTCTCTGAAAACATTCTTGGGCATGATGATTAGCTTTGTCCCAGATTTTCTTTAAGTTCAGGGCTGTTGGGTGGACATTGACAAGGTTTTGGTTGACACTTTCTTTAGGGATTCTTAGTACCCATCCTCTCTCTAGAATATAAGTAACTTCTTGAGTAGTCAAGTGCTTACTGCTATTGTAAGCTATTTCTAGGGCTGGCAGGAAGCTTACCAAGTTATGTGTGTACCCATTGCAGTTTTTAAACTCTAAACCAAAAGAGCAAAACCTTCTTAGTATGTCTTCCAAAGTTTATATCATGCGCTCAGCTATCCCATCAGTTTGGGGATGATAAGATGCGGAGAAAGCTAATTTTTTTCCCAAAATCTCATGAGGGTTCCTCCAGAATTCAGAAGTAAACCTTGGGTCTCTGTTGCTGATTATAATTTTTGGGATACCTACCTCAGCCATGACTCTGTTCCAGAACAGCAGGGCTACTTCCATAGCTGTGTCATCTTTGTGATTAGGTATAAATTTTTCTATCTTGGAGAATCTGTCTACAATCACCACCACAGAGTTATAGGAGTATGGTCCCCCTGGCGGTAAGCCATTGACAAATTCCATTTTTTGATTTCCCATCTAGTGGTGTGTTCTGATATATTTTGGAGAAGAACAAATCTCTTACTTGTTTGTCTGTTAGTTCTCTAGATCTGACAGTTGTCACAAGACTTGACATAGTGAGTGGTTTGTTCTCTCCAGTAGATCCACTATGCTGTCTGCTTGACCTTTTTGATAGTCCTATCTAATGAGAAGTGACCTGAGTTGAAGTTATCATGGCATTCATGCAGTATAGTTTTAATGTGGGTTTCTGAGTTGAGGACTATCACACTTGAGTGTTTATGACGGAAGTATAAACAACCATCTAAGCTTGAGAATATCCCTTCTTTATAAGGAATGGATATTTCCTTTTGTAGACTCTGTAGTAAAGCATTAGAGGGATTCTTGCTTTTTATGATCTGTATTAACTTGAGATTCTCCGGGTCATATTTCTCTTGGACGTAATCAAAGAAAGCTAGGTCTATATCACAAACATGGATCCCTAATATTTGGAAGATTTCATTCTCATCTGTACCATATGCAGGGTTACTAGGTTCATTAGGGAGAGCCCATCTACTGAGTCCATCTGTGTTCTTATTTTTTGTTCAAGATTTGTGGATGATTTTCATCTGTCCTCTATACTTCTGGATAGCTATTTTCCATCTGAGAATGTGGCGGTTAGGAGTGTTCATTCTCATGAGCATCCTTACTTCCCTGCAGTTGGTTATTACTTCAAAGTGAATTCCTTCTAGGTAATGGTGAAGTTTCTCTAAGGACCAGACCAATGCTAGGAATTCCATCTGCCTTGCTCCATATCTTTTCTCCATATCTTTAATCTGTCTAGATATGAATAGGATAGTTTTTTCCATGGGGACATCATTCTTTACATTGGATTGGTGAAGAGCAACTCCTAGTCCATCAAGACAGGAATAAATATATAATCTGAAAGGAGGTTGAGTTAGGGAAGGGGTGGTAGTCATGGCTTTCTTCAAATTTTTGTAGCTCTGTACTCTCTCATGATTAATTTCAAATATAGAAGTCTCATGACATATCTCATACAGGTTTTTAGCTATGGTAGAAAATATGGTTATTAAATTCCAATGATAACTACAGAAAAAGACAAATGAGAGTAATTCATTCTTATTTTGAGGAATTGGCCTGTTGATTATGGCAGCAACCTTGTTCTGATCAACTGCTAAAGATATTCCTGAGACTATGTTTCCCAAGGATTTTAGTTCAGCATAACCAAGTATGCAATTCTTAATAGATATCTTTAGTGCAAAATCTGCTATGGTTTTCAGCACAAGACCTATCTTCTCTAGGTGAGTTTCCCAATCATCCAAATAAATTATAATTTCATCAATTCAATCCATCATCCAACCTTTCCGGATAAAATTTCCCAAGACTGTGTCCATCATCCTCTGAAAATGAGATGGAGTATTCTTTATCCCAAAAGGAATTATTATGTACTCATAGATGCCTAAGTGACAGATATTCCTCATATATTTCCTGCTGTTAGCTTCAATGGGTATCTGATGGAAGCCTTTCACTATATCCATTGTGGTTATGTACTTTTCTTTGGAAAGATCATGGAGAGAGTGGTCTATCCTGGGGATGGGATATTAATATGCTTTATTGTAGTTGTTAAACTTTTGGAAATCTCCAACTATCCTGGACTTGTTGTTATGCCAGGCTATAATAACAGGATTGGTGAGTTCTACTTTCTTTTCATGCCCTAATTTCCTAAGGACTCCCAATTCCATGAGCTCAGTTATGTGTTCCTCCAGTGCCAATTGGGATTTAGGGCTTTCTGGGTAAGCAGTTCTCCTCAAGAGGGGGGAAAGAGGTTCTATAGTGAGAGTTAATACTAATTCTTTCCCCTTGATATTACCTATGGGATGATCTTTTGTGAAAAGGCACCCATGTTTGCAAAACACAAGTTGACTAGGTGGTCTTGTTGATCAGACGTAAGTTGATCATTAAGAGAGGCTTGCAAGAAATATCCATTTTTGAAGGACTCTAGAGGTTTTTTCTGCTTGGAGGTTGATATATGACAGATATGGAATTTCTTCTTCTATTCTCCTCCAATGGTGAAGTATCTTTCCTTTCTCTGGATGACATCTATCCCATAGAAGCAGAAGGAATCATTACCTAGTATCAAGTAGTCACATAGGCTATTTCTCAAGACTTCAAATTGGAGTTGGAGCCTTATGGATCCTTTACTGTGAGGGAAAATAATAGGCATAGTTACAACCCCTAAGGTTTCCAGAACTGAGTTGCAACTGCTGAACCCGGCTTTGGGCACAGGGAGTAAGTGTTACTTCCACTTGTGGTAGTGAAAATCAACAAAACTAATACTAGTGCATGGGCAGAAGGCTTCACTGTCAAGCAAAACTCTGACTGGTTTCCTTTCAAACAGACCTGTGGAAAAGAAGTTTTTACCTAAAGTATAGCTCCTGCCAGTGGCTGGGTTCACTGTCAAGGTTTTGTGATCCAAGATGTGATCTAAGTTCATGGATTTTTCCCACTTCTGAGGTATTTGGGACTCTCCTTTGACATGGTTAATCTCCACGTTAGAACCTATATCTCCTGAGATGACAGTGACTGGACATGAGTCTGTTTCTTCATCATTTTTTTGGATGACCAGGTCTAAGCCATTGCCTTCCTCTTCACTATTGGATTCAGCGTTGATATTATTTATCTTTCTCCTTGCATGAGGACAGTCTGGTTGTCTGTGCCCCTTGTCTCCACAGTTCCAACTTTCAAGAGAAGGGTTGGCTTTGACCACAGAATTCCCTTGGGGAGCAGCTAACACCAATTCTTTACCAACCTCTTTTGAATCTCTGAGGTCGGGTCTGGAGCTCTCTGGGACTTTCTCTGGGCTTTTTATTTATTTCCATCATTTCAATCATTTCTTCCATGACTCCCATGAGAGTGGGGAGGTAAGCGTCAATGGGTATTCTGCACCAGAAATTGTTTTCTAGGTGTCCTTTGCATTGTCCTAGAAATCTCTAGTTAATCTCCTCTATAAAACAGACTGTGGGTAGACACAGCCAATCCAATTCTTCTGGTTTAAGCACCATTGGTGATGGTGATCTTCAACTGGATCAAAGAAATCTTGCTCAAAGGCTTTGAGAAATTTGTTCTTCCAAACTTGAGTACCAAATTGTTCTCTGATGAATTCTTTCAATTCCTCACATGGGACATCTCCTACTTGTTCTAAAATGGAGATAAACCAATTCAATGCAACTCCTTCAAAGATTCTTGGGGATCTTACTAGGGCTATGGTATCTGGTAAGCCTGAAGAAAGAATATGATGATTGATGTATTTCATGAAAGCTATATGATCATATTCACCTTCTCCGCCAAACTTAGGCCAATCTGTGATAGGAGTCAGAAGTTTAATAGCTTGTTCCATGTCAGGAGAATAGTTCCTGTGCAAGAGGGAAAGATTAAACCTGGGATTGGGGAACCCAGGAGGAGGCATGTGCTGCTCAGGATGGTTAACAGCTTCAGATTGCAAAATCTGGGATAATTTTACATCTCTGATATCATTCTTAATCATATTGAGCTGCATATCCATTTGAGTTTTGAGCTCATTTATAAATTTCTCAACCTGGTTCCTATGCTCTCTTAGTTTTTCTTCAAGGGATCATTACTAGCTGAAGGTTGATGTCAAATTACATCTTCTCTCAAGGGTGAAAAGAACTTCTCATAATGAATCCCGTTCTTGGTTCTTTCTTCCAGGATAAGAGTCTTGATCTGTAAGAGATTGGAGGACACTCCATTTTTTTAAGGGAAGTAGTAAATACCATGGTTAACTCAAGGAGGTACTCAGGGCTACTCAATTTTTCCTCCAGTTGGTGGATCTTTTGGAGGCAAAAACAGATATTACTATCTAAAGCACTATAGTTATTTCTAAGACTATTGGAAAAATAAATATCTAAAAATAGCTCTTTTCGGCTTTCAGCTCTCTGATACCAGGAACCTTGCAGTCTTTTAGCTACAGAGAGTGATAAAAATACTGGAATAATAATAATAACAATTATTCCAAAAATAAATGCTTAGAGGCTCAAATAAATAATATAATAAGAGCAGTTTCAAGGTTTAATTTTTTGGTAATTAAAGGGTTTCAATATTTATATAAAAGAGGGGCCACAGTATTATACTACTGGAGGTCTTTACAGACAAAGCAACCTCTCTTCAAGGGGCCTCCTTACACAGTTTAAGAACCTTGGAATGAAGATGGGTGCCTTATAAAGGGCTGATTCCACTAATGGCTGGGAATAAAAGCACACTGGCCTAGACAGGAAGGGAAACACTCACTCTGAGCACTTTCTCACAAAAATGCTGTAATAATGGGAAGGGTTTCAGAGCAGATGGGGTGGATTTCCTTACTAAACTTCAAGGGTTGATTGGTTTTAAGAAATGAATAATAATACTACAGACTGTGTAATAAATCAATTTCTTAGACTCTTCACAAGCGCTTGATTAAAAATGAAACGGTGTCTTATTGATACTAAAAATTCCTGGTAAAATGATGATGGAATAATGGATCCAAAGAGGTCTGTATAAATAGCTTTTTGGGGTGATTTTGAGCTTCTCAGGGCGCGTAGAGAGAGTTATGCTCATGTTCTGAGGCTTGAAAGCCAGTCAGAGCAAGATTAGCACGTCCACTTGGTGCTTTCTTTCAGCTGACCTTAGATCTTCTGTATTTCTGTACTATTTTAGCCACAGGATCTGTTAATCTATTATAGCGTAAATTTGATCATTCTGTACTCATCCTTCATTTGTACTATTTTTATTTCTGTGAAGTGAGCAGATGTGTACGTTTGATGATTTTTCATCTCCTGCTAATTACGTAGATAGTTTTCAATAATTTTTATGAACAGTCCTTGTAGTGTTTTGTGGTCTTCAAAGATCAGAGTCAATGATTTATGTGTTAATCCTTGATCTTTAACTTATTATTAAGAAATGTACTAAACTTAATTTTTATTAATTTTAATTAAGTTTTGATCTTTTTAGATCATTACTAATGCATATGTCAACTTGTTTTATATGCCAGGCAACCCTAATTAGGTTGTAGCTCTTTTGAGCATTACCTCGTTGTCAGATTAGTCACAACGGATCCAGACGCAGGGATCAGTCAGTTCAGATGCGCGCGGGGTAGGATCTGCTGCGTGCGTGGCAGAATTGGCTGCGCGCGGGTCTCTAGTACGTGGGAAACTGCTACTATGAGTATGTAGGGGTATGTAATGATGCAGGGCTGCGCGCGGGAATTGTGACATAAAACATTTCTGCATGTATCTCCTAAAATATACACAACTATTCAATTCTGAGTGAATTTTAGGTGTAAAACCTATAAGTGACAACAAGTGTGAAATTTTTGAATGGCCAGAAGGTGCCATACTGTTGTCTTCATTTAGTACTTTTCTTTTTAATTATTTTAAAAATGTAAGGACTTGGATTTCAAGGGTGGGTTCAGTGAGTGACCCTACCTAATTTTGGGTGAGGAATCTATTTCTTTAATAATATTTATGGATTTCTCACTCTTTCTTTTTTTTAATTGAGATTTTATTATTTTTAATATTTTTTTGTTGCTATGACAGGTTGCTCTGTCCATAGTAGCAAGCTGACATAGGCCCCCTTTGATGCTTGAGCTAGATATCTCACTTCTTCCCATTTCTTTGTATTTTTGAAATCCTCCTTTGGTCTCTTCTGGTAAGAGGATCTTACTTTTCCGTTTTTGTTGGGAGGATGCTGGATTTTCTTGAGGTGGTCCCAAGGATTCCACCCCTTCACATGATCCTTTAGTTCCTGCTTTCTTATGAACTTTTGCAAAGATTTAGGGTAAATCTGGGCCTGAATGAAAGAGAAGACCTGGATCTTCACATTGGCCTCTTTCTGCGCTTGCATTACCTTTTTCCACAAGGACATATTTTCATCAATTAGCATTTTCCAGGACTCCCCTTTCTGTCCTTGAGAAGGAGCTTAGGAGGAGAAGCTTGGGATGGGACCCCCAGGATTGGCTGGATACCCAAGTCTTTCATTCTTTGCAGAGTCAATGGATGGATTATTTGGCTTGGCTCTGGAGTTGGCAAGAGAGGTGAAGCATCCATCTTGTCCTCCAAATCTAGAAATGTTTATTTAAAGCAATCACTAACTTGTATTAATGCTTAAAATAAGTGAGATAATATGGATTACTCTCTGAGTTTGGAGTTTCCCCAGATTCTTCTCTGGTTGGGGAGCTAGGTTGGATACAAGCTTCTATGACAGGGTAGTTGGGTACTATCACTGGAGTGGTAACTGGTGAGGATGCTACTTCAGCAGTGGAAGAAGTTGGAGTTGATGGGGCAGTGGGTGGTCCAGACACTAGAAATTACCAGATATAAAATTTATAAGTTAGTTCATAATAAAAAAATGTTTAAAGAAATTTTTGGAAAAAATCTCACTTTTTCATAACTTGAGTCTGATGTGAGCAGGTGGTTGAATCTTAGCACAATCTCTATGATACTTCAATATGAGTTTGGAACCAAAACCTTTTTTGAATTCTTGTTCCTCTCTGAGTTTTGAGTGGAGAGCAGTCAATTTCTTCTGTTCTAAAGGAGATAGAAGTTCCCAATCAGTTAGTTTTTAATTTTTGATATACTCTTCATTTTGGAGTTTTAGGAGTTTAAGATAGTATTCAATATGTTCTGCGTTGATCTTTAAGTCCACTGCAGAGTAATGAGTACGGAAAAATACCATAAAATAAATTTTCATAATTTTTTTTTAGTATTTTTTAAGTATTTTTAAATTTTGGTAATTTCTAATGATTTTTTTTGGAATTTTTGGTTATTTTTTGAAAAATTATAAAAGAATTCTTAAAAATGGCACAGGATCAATAATCATATCAATTATTGACCGTTTGAGCCCCCATTTTTCAGCCTACTAGATGACAAGGACCTAGCTCCTTCTAGCTACTACAGGTGATGAAAATTTTAGAGTAAAGATTTAAAAAATGCCAGAGATATATTTTGGCTACAACCGTTAAATTTATTTATATATTTATAAAAAAAACTTAAAAGGAGGGGCCAAGACCTTAATGGGGTTTTTGAGCCTTCTGAAACACAGTTATATATCTTTTAAGGACAATATAGTTGCAATTGTGGTGCCTGTGGGGTTTACAAGGACTCCTTTCAAGAAGTGTGTGTGTAATTTCCTTGGGTTTTGGGTAATGCAGAACCTACAAAAAGAGTATAAGTCAGAAGGATCACTTAATAGATATGGATCCGGAATTATTTTTGATGGATGGACCAATAAGCAGGGATTCAGGGGGCTGGAAGCTGGTTCTGAGGCAGGCTCAAAGGTTGGGTGTTGAGTTTGGCCAAAAAGTAAGGATTCAAGAGTTTTGTCTATAATTTTATCAGAAAGTGGTTCAGGATCACACAATTATTTCTTATAAGGTTTTGATGGCTCAAGGAATAAAATATCTGAAGCAGTAATGACTATATGACTGGATGAATGAGTGAGAAATGGTTGGGGGAAGAGGCTTTATTTATATTGTTTTGGTCCCCTCATGGTACATTCTTCTTACCAGAAAAAGGAGGGTGACTGAGGCTAGTGCTGAGGCCAGGGAGCTATCAGTGTATTTTTGTCAACCTGCTCTGGTCACTAAAAAGGTACAAAAAGCCCTATGTCATCAAGCTTGGGGCTTGATTCATGTTTCTGTACCCTTAATGACCTCATTTTATCTACCAAAGAAGTAGTATTCAATTAATATTTTTAAATATAAGTCATGTCTTCCTGAAGCCAGGGGCTTTGAAACATGCTTTGGGGACGCCATTCTGCATGAATATTTTTAGTCTGACGCCCTTTTGTCCATATTGGGGTGTTTTACAGTCACTTGATTTGGACATTACACTCCTAGTTCTTTTTAGTTACATACAGTTTTAGTTACCAGGACACAAGGGGGGTGTTTTATGGTTGTTTGGTACCTTTTGAGCCATGTAGCACAAAGCTAGGCCTCTGTTTATTCTTATTACACACTCTCAGGGTTTTACAGTAACTAACATGTACCCTTTTGGGTCCAAAACTACCTTACAGGCCCTTTTACAGGGGCCCTGAAAACCTTTTATATAATTTAAAATTGGTGCAGGGACCATTTTTCCAGATTTTTTGTTGGTTTATCTGTTTTCATACTGTTCCCCACCACATTGTGTCGCTCTTGGGGCCCCATGTGGTGTGGAAAAGGGCTGCAGGGTGTTTAGGTGGTTCCCTGCAGCCCCTTTCTGTTTTGGCAGAGGGGGGCTGTCTAGTGAGCTGGCTGGTTGCCTCATGCAATGGTTTGTCCAGTTGCTAGGAGCCCTCTCAAGGTATTTGGTCAACTACCTGCGTGGCTGGTGACAGGTCGTTCCTCAACTAACCATGGGAGTTGGTAGCAACTGCCACGCGCAGTAGTTGCATACTAGCAACTACTCCAGGCTTGCACAAGGTATTTGCTTGACTTCTTGGGGGTACAGCGCGTTCCTTAGCTTCTTCAAGCAGTTGAAGAGGGTATGCCGCTGGCCAGCATGTGCCGTAGCTTCTTCGCGTGGTTTCAGAGGGTATGCAGCTGCGCGCAGGGCTATAGAGAAAAGTGTTTTGTGGCTTCTTTGCGCAGTTGCGGAGGATATGGGGGTTGCCAGCGCGTGCTTTAGCTTCTTTGCGCAATTGGGGAGGGTACACAGGTGAAACATGGTTCTACCTGAAGGAGTAACTTTTTGGGGTGGTGCCAGTGGGTGATCCTACCTAAATTGGCACCACAAATCCATTTCTTCAATAATATTTTTATATTTATTACAGTTTAAGGTTTTATTTGTTAATGTTTATTTTTATTTTTAATTTATTATTTCGGTATTTTATTTTTGGGGGCTTGAGTCAGTTTTTTCTGAATATTAGCAAGCTTATAAAAGATATTCATGGGCCACCAGTTTTTCTGATAAATTTGGATTCCGTGGCTTCCATATCAATGATGAGTGTATGGAATTTCTTTCCAAAAGTTCCTTGGTACTACATTCATAAATTATAATCAGCACCACAACTACCGCTGTTTAAGATTCAGAAATTGGTGCATCAAAACTATTTTTAGAGAAAACAACATTTGCCCCTTTTCTGAATGGAATTGGGATTCTACTGGTGTCTCCAGCACTATTACCCGCCCCAGAGCCCCCACCAAAATTTCTCTGAGGAAGTACCAATTTTTCAAACCTATTGGAAATTGCTTCTATTCCAATTTCTTTTTCTTTTAAGACTGTCTGCCTTTCAAATTCACTAAATTTGGTGGCAATCCTTGGGAATAGAAATCAATTGGATAGCCTTGTGGGACCCCTTTGATTCCTGTGGTGGTTGAACATACAGATCTGAAATGCAGGTATACCTTTTGGTCCACACAACTGCGCTTGTGATGGACCAACTCTGTTTGACTCATCCTTTCAAAGAAGTGAACTGCATGTGTGAGATCATAAATTTGCCACCCAGGGATAAACCTCACAAGACCTTTTCCTTGATTTTGATCAACTTAAAAATCTTCAATATATGAAACACCACCCTTGTCTTTGAAGAGAACTACAAAATTTGGATTCTCTGAAAACACCTTCTCAGCCATCTTCAAATTTTGATTGGCTATCTGAATGTTCATTCAATAATAATTTGATTGAACCTTGCTGTGACATGAAAAATATTCACTTCACTCACTTTCTTTTGCCAAATTTTATATTTTGAATAGGATTTCTTTGTATTTTTCTCTTCATTGAATTCCTCTTCCAAAACCCTGGAGGGTTTTTGTATTTTGCTAGCACGGCCCAAAAAACATTGCTCAATTAATGCAGGTGCTTGTGATGCCTGAATTTCAGTTATTGTAAAGGAAGAGGCATCCATTCAACTGACTTTTTACCCATCACTTCAGCCACTGCTGAGTTCCAAGTGGATTACTGGAAAATTGGGGAATCCCATTCAAAGGTAAATTGGCTGATGCCATAAAGTGCCAATTATATTTTCACCTTTGAGACAAATCTCAAAGTAATTGGCTTACCACCAGCCAAAATTCTTTTCACTGTAGTTGGTTTGAAAGGGGGTGGCTTGATCCTTTGGCAATATTACTTTCCAGCACAATTGACACAGTACTCAATCTCCGCTTGTGTCTTTGGTGAAAGAGCCTCTTGTATTCTAGTCAACTTGTGTTGAATTTTCTGGGTGCGTTGGTCATTCCAATGAACTTTTTGAATTTCAAAGTTGGTTGGAGGTGTTAGGAACTGCTGTGGTTATTTAGGGCCCCCCAAGAAAAACTTAAGGTAGAACTGAATTCCCCAGGGATACTTGTGGAAATGCAGGGCAAGATCATCATTGCAGGCTTAGCTTCTCACTCAATGCTCAACCCAATGCTTTGCAACAGATGCCTCCAGCCCATTTCTCTCAATGCGCATTTGCTGAACCAGAAATTCTGGTTCTGTTGGTTTTTTGGGCCCTAGAAATATGCCTGTGAATTTTAACTTGATTTAATATCATTTACATCAAAGTTAAAATGAAAACTTTCTCATACCTTCCATTTGGGATTCATTTTGATTTTATTTGGTGAAGTCAGGAAACAAAGAGTCAAAAATCTCAGCAATCCATTTGTTCCTTTGATGGTGGGTCATAATTAATTTCTTGAACCAAAATTGATTGCCAATAATTGGTTAATAATTAAACTTCTTGTGAATAAATCATAACTACAGGAGACCCATATCCAAAGGACAAAAGATAATTTGAAGTATGAGGAAAAAGTATCTTGGTTCCAATTTGAGGCCTTTTAAGTGGAAGCCAGAAGTTCTTATAAGATTTTTCAGCTGGATTATTTTAGCCATTAGAACTTGTGCAATGTAATGCAGGTTCCTTGAACATAATGCACCTTTCACCATGAGCTAACAATGGTAATTAAAATAGTGCCTGTTTCCATTCTCCACCAGACCCTCCCATTCCTTGAAATCAATTGAAGGCATAGTCAGCATACATGATGTATATGAGATATAGTCACATTGAAAATTTACAGGTTAACCAAGCCCAAAAGCTCAGATTTTCTCCCTTGCTATGCCAAAAGTCCCTTTTGGATTTGATAGAGCTGCCATATGACCAATTAATTGCTCACTACTGATGAAAAAATCACTGTCAAAATACAACAATACTGTTCTGCAGTTCAAATTTGGATAGTTTTTATAAAATTCCTGCTCAAGTTTATGCCCTCAAACCTCTTTCAAAGGATTTAACATCACCCATACTACCTGTAATTTTTGTGGAGATTGGAATAAATGCTGAAATTTACCAAACCTCTGGTAAGATCTAAGCTTTAAATCAACAAGACTATTGCCAAAATGCATGTTTTTGGGTTTGAATTTCTTGGTGTTGATCTGTGCTACTAATAGTTGATGTACAAATTCCTGTTGGAATAATGAATGCAGTTGCTTGAATATTTCAAATCCTGCATGCTTCTTGACCACCTTGATCTATTTATCATAAGTATGCTTAGCAATTGTAACTGTGGTGGTTCTTCTTGTCAAACATAAATTATCTTTTGCAGCAAATGGTTCATGCTCCTTTTGTGACAGAAGTATCTTAAGATTTGCATTCAATTAGCATTGTTGCGGCAGCTTGTCTGGAATTTGATCTGCAAAAACGTTTTTTTCAGTTTTAATACTGACTGCAAGTAATTTGTTTAATATTCAACATCATGTCATACCTAAATGTTGTTTTTGGGTATTCTCCCTACGGTCCCATTGATCTGCTTTTTTGTCTATGCTGCAGTATACTTTGGTGGAACAAAACTTCTGATAACTTCTGAATAATATTGAGTAATATGTAGCTTTGGTTTTCTGAAACCTCCCGTCCACCCTTCTTGAATACATTGTTGATAGACAATGATCATTTGAGAGATTTCTGGAAGGTCTTTTTGATTTATCTTTGATTGTGTCAAAAATTGCATTATTTTTCCTAAATTGGTTTTTGATTCCAGCAGATGATTGCAACAGGTGTATTCAACTGAACTGGGGTTTAATTCTTTGGCCATATGTTTCCATGTTGGAATCAGTGCCAATGTATAGTATACTTTATAGATAATCAACCATTCTGCTAGCTTTAGTGAGCCATTTTGGGCCTTTCCCAAATCTTTGGGAACTCTGTCAATCCAGGATTGGATGATAATTTGATTAATTGCCCACCACAAAACATCAATTTCACTAGTATTTTTTTTGGGCCATGATGTTTTATCCAAACCCAATTTTGGAGCCTTTTCCTCTTTCTCAGTATTGCAGATCTCTGATACCAGGAACGTTGCAGTCCTTTATCTACAGAGAGTGATAAAAATGCTGGGATAATAACACTCCAAAAATAAACACTGAAAGAGCTCAAATAATAAATACTTCAAGGGCTAGTGCAAGTTTTAATTGGTTTGGTTAGAATTGTTTTCAATATGTTATAAAAAAAGGGGCCACAGTATTATACTACTGGAATCTTTATAGACAGACAACCTTTCTTCAAGGGGCCTCCTTAGGCATTTTGAGAACCTTGGAATGAACAATGGGTTCCTTATAAGGACTTATCCACTGGTATGGCCAGACAAAACAGCACAATGGCCAAGGCAGGAAGGGAAACACTTACTCTGAGCAATAATTCCACAGAAAGCCTGCAAAGATTCAGGTAAAGGGTTTCATAGAAGTTGGGTTTGATTGCTTGACTATACCTTAATGAATCAGGTTGATTTTTTTGAGAAATAATAATAATACTACACACTAAGTCATAAATCACTTGCTTATTTACTTATAAGCACTTGATAAACAATGACATGGTTTCTGATTGATAAAAATAAATTCCTGGTAAACTGATGGGGAATAATGGATTAAAGAGGTCTTCATAAATACATTTTGGGGTTATAATGACATTCTCAGCTCACGTAGAGAGGGTTCTGCTCATGGGCTGAGGCTGGTTGGCCATTCAGGGAAATTTTGTCACGTCCAATTGGTTCTGTCAATCAGCTGTCCTCAGATCTGCTTGATTTCTTTACAATTATAGCCAAAGGATCTGTTAATCTGTTAATGGTGTAATTCTGATCATTTTGTACTTATCCTTCATTTTTACTATTGATATTGGTTTAAAGTAGACAGATGTGGATATTTATTGATTTTCCATCATCTGATGAGGACTTGAGTAATTTTGAATAATTTTTACAGAGACTCCTTGTATTTTTTGGTGGTCTTCAAAGATCAGGATCTTTCTGTTTTGTGGTAACCTTCAATATTTGATTTATAATTAAAAATATTTTTGAATTAATTATATACTATTTTTCATCAAGTTTTCAAGGTTTTTAGACCATTTGCAATTCATATGTCACCATGTTACATATGCCAGGTAAACCTTACTAGGTTGCAGCTCCTGTGAGCGGTACCTGCTTGTCAGATTTTTCACAAATGATCCTTACAAGGGGATCAGTCCATTCATATGCATGCGGGGTAGGATCTGCTTTGTGCGTGGGAAACTTGGCTGCGTGCGGGACTTCTGTACGCAGGAGAGTGATGCGTAGGGGTTGTATAGGGATGTGGGGATGTGCGTGGGAATTGTGACATAAAAAATTTCCATGTGTAACTCCTAAAATATACACAACACCTCAATTCTGACATAATTTTAGGTCTGAAACATATACGTGACAATACACGTGAAATATTGAATTGGCCAAAAAGTGACATATTGGTTCTGTGACCTTTTGGTCAATTATTATTTAATTATTTGAGTCATATTTCAAGGGTGGCGTCAGTGAATGCCCCTACCTTATTTTGGGTGGGGAATCCATTTCTTCAATAATATTTATGGATTTACCACTACTTAATTTTTTATTTTATTTTATTTTTATTTTCTTTATTTTGTTACTTTGACAGGTTGCTCTGTAAATAGTAGAAAGCTGACAGGTATCATCACTTCCAAAGCTCAATTTTGAACTGGAATTCACATTGATATTCATTTTCCTTTCACAGAAATTTTAGGAGTCAGAATTTTCCAAACATTCAACATCTGATTGAAAGCTTTTGGAGGATTTTGAATGTGTTTCATTGGGATTTTGAGTTTCAAAGATCTGGGAGGAATTCTTAATATGCTGGAGTTCTACATCATCCTCTGAGAAATATCTATTTTTTCCTTTCCTGTTCTCCAAATAATCCTCATCTAAATTATCCAACTCACGCTTTCTATTATGCTCTTCTCCAGGGTAAAATCTCACAAACTTTTTCTGGATTTGAAACAAATCATTTTTCCAGCTTTGATTTTTTTCATATTCTTTTTCCAGTCCAGTTCCAGCTTCAGGTAAGCCAAGAAGTGGGATAATATGGTCTTCCAAATTTCTAAGCAGAAGGTTATGCATGATTTCAATAGAACAAAAGCCAATTGGTCTCCAATAACTGAGCTTGTTTGAAACACTCCATAGGACACCTTGGGCCATGGCAAATTGATTCCTTTCTTAGTAATTGTTTAAACCTCTCCACTCATTTTTTATCCTGAGACATTCTTCATTTTTCCTTTGGGGGAAGCTTTTGGGATTTGTCTGGTTGACTTCTTGGCGTTTCAGAAGACAGAAGTAACAAAAGAGGGTATCACTGTGTCCCCCAAACCCTGCCATTTTTTGCAGTGATTGGAAAAATTGCAGCTTGTATCATTCTTCCTTTGAATAATTTGCTGTTGATTTGAAAAATACCCCTTTCCAGAATGACTGGAATTGATTCAACAGATTCTGTAAAATTCGATTCATTTGGTCAAGCTTTGGCTCTTTTGGTCCAGGTATAATAGAAAATATATAAACATTTTCTGTGTTGTACCGTAATTCTAATGGAAATTTCAGGAAAAATAGGGTGATTTCTTCCACACTATGGTGCTTTTCCCCAACTTTGTTTTCAAAAGTATTTAAACAATCCACATACAAGCTGAACACAATATTCTCAGATTTCTGTGTGAAAAAGCCAGTTACATCATCCATGTTGGGAGATTCCTTCCAGACTTTCCCATCCCAAATGTTCTCCATGGTTGCTGTGGAATTAATTGATGATTTTCTGAGTGGAAAATTAAGATATTCCTCAAATTCCTTGTTTGAAAGTCTAATTCCAGCCAAGATTTGAGAGTCGTTTATGATTAATTGTTGAGTGGTTCATGTTTGTGTTTCTTGTTGGTCTTGTATGGTGGCTCATGACATCTTGGAATTTTTTCCTGAGTGCTACTTTATTTTTTATATTTCTAGCTTTTGGAGTAGGAAAATTGGTCACATTTCAATATAGGATTTGCCTTGGTTGGTTGTTTATGGATAAAATGCAACAGAATTCTTGCAACATGCATAAGGTTCCATCAGAGGCTTCAATCCTTATCTTCTCAGTACTTTCTCTGGTGAAGCCATTATCTTTTCTATCAATTCCTTTGCATTGATCTTCAGGATGTGGTTAGAATTCCAGCAATTTGAAGGGAGCAAGACCTTGCCTTTTTCTGCCTTAAGAAAATTATTTGCACCCTCCTTGCTTAACTTGTGCTTGAGCATAAGATGTCACATCTGAATCATGATCTCTTGGCAATAGTCTTCCTCAGAGGATAGGCGGGATTTCTGAACAGCTAACGGCATATTCACTTTGGCGGGAACTATCTCACTGGATGAGTCTAAATAAAATAATCAATAATAATGTTATTTACACCATGTGGCAGAAGAAATATAAATTGCTTAAATTGGAGTTGTGACCCAAGTTCCTGGGTGATTGTGCATTCAATGAAATCAGTCGTGAGGATTGCAGCTCCATTTCTGCTTGGTGCTTTTAAAATTCTTTCCTTGAGGAAAAAAATCTTCCTTGCACCATTTCACTGTAAAAATTAAATAATTGTCTACTTCTTCATCCAAAAAAAATCACACCTGAAAACATAATTTTTTTTTTAACATTTTGATGTTAAAATATGAGTATTTTTGAGGTTGTTTTGAATGGGTTTCTGGGGGATGTTAAGCTTGAACTTGGGACATTAATTTATATTAATGCACCCACCATTGCCACATCAATCTTTTTCAAATTTTGAAAAAAACTCATTATGATTCTGCTTTTGAAAGATTTTAGAGTTAACTTGAAGCCCACAAAACTTATTACAAAATATTCCACTATGTTTTAATGTTGTATTAATCTTATTCATGCAATTTGTTGCATCATATCTCATATTCCAATTTTGTGAATTACCTCAAATTAATATTGCAATTAATGGATCCACTAGAAATTCAACAAACATGGTCATTTGACTGTTCAATGTCTCCATGCAGTGTGGCTTGTTCCATTATTTGCATTCACTCAATATTGATCTATTGTATTCAAGGCTTGCATTTCTTTTCAAATCATCACTCAAGAATTCCTGATTGGAAATTTTCTATATATATCATGTGTGCACCCACCATTTCCCACCAATAATTTTTCTCCAAAATATTATCTTTCTGTATTCTGCCAACCTCAAACTCAACATAAATAACTGTTCCAATCCTCCTTTGACTTAAAGCCAGTTAATCTCAAAAAAACTCTTCAAATATTGAAAATTCAGCTTGCTTTCCCACACAAAATGTCTTACCAACAATCATACCCCAAAGACCACTTAAGAGATTCACAAGAGAAATGGATTTGAGATGTCACCAAGGAAAGGAAGACTTTTATAATAAAGAAGATTGAACCAATCTATGATACCAGGACTAAGCTGCAAAATTCAATTGCAGAAAATTATTAGTTGATGAAGTATGAGCCAAAACAGCTTTGCAAACTTACCTAAGGAAAAAAATGGTGATTTAAGATGATAAGATCCCAGATTTTTTCAAAATCTGGGCACCATACCAGCAATTGCTTGGTTGGGGTATGTATTTCACATAATTCTTTCTTTTCCCCAGCTGAGATCATTTTCTATACCAGGAAAACCAATTCTGCTTTCTCAAAATCAAAACTACATTGAGGCAAATTTTTTAGGTCACAAAAAACCAGCTGTTTTGTTGTTGGAAAAAATTATTTAAGTTTTTTTTATTTTAAAAAGAGCTGATTCAACATTTCAAATTAATGATTATATTGAAAAAACAATTGCAAATCCAACAGAATGAAGACACTGGAGTCAAAAATTATGGCATCCACAGGGTTATTCATTACATGGCTTGATTTTGTTTAAAATTTTTTTCTTAAACAGTCTTGTAAAAAAATTGTTTTTGTGGATTGAACAAATTTTGATAACTTGATGATAGTTCTTTTTCACCCAGTTCTATGTCAAGAAATCAATGTGGAATCAAGATAAAAAGTTAAAGTACATATTTATTTTTCTTGATCAAAACCTTTCCAGATGTTTATTGGAAGCATTTTTTCAACAAAGACTCATTCCTATGACATTTTCAAAAATCAATCATACTTTTTGAAATTTTAACAAGTTTTTAGTCACCAAAAATGAAATTTTTACAAAAATTTTTGTCCAAAACTTGCAAATGACAGTCAAATCCAATATCTTATTTGATTTTAGTGTTGGAAAGGTTTGAAATACTTTTTGGATTAACATACAATTGTTGAGGAAATATCATCTAGAAATAAAGAATCTCAGATGGCGTGAAAAGCCCTTGTTTTTATAGTACTTGGCCAATACTATACCAAATTGGCCATGCTGGCCAAAGTGATGATTTGCAGGATTTTTTTTTCTTTTCCTCAAAATACTGATAATTACAATTTGGTTAATTAGGAAAAAAAATAAACAATTTTGGGTTGAAAGGGTTCAAGAAAAAAGATAAATAGCAAGGGAGAGGGAGTGAGTGAGGCAGATTCCAAAAGCTTTGCCATGGCCAAATGGAACTTTGCTGTGTGCCAAGGTCCACAGTGCAACCTGATGCAAA
Source organism: Puccinia polysora (assembly GCA_025617555.3). Taxonomy (NCBI): domain Eukaryota; kingdom Fungi; phylum Basidiomycota; class Pucciniomycetes; order Pucciniales; family Pucciniaceae; genus Puccinia; species Puccinia polysora. Next base: position 31,444,157 of record CM062632.1, on the reverse strand, counting down.
AATCAAGCCTGTTGGGAACAGTCCAAATCCCACTTGGAACTGTGCAAAGCGCAACTTGGGAGTGCTCCTAGATAAGCTTGAAGTACCATGTGTAAAATGAGACTGAAATATTTGAATCTCTGCCAAGAAAAATCACCTCTCTTCTTGAAGAATTAAACGTTGGAACAGGGCATATGTGGATGCTTTCTGCCAAAATAAATTATCCTATGTGCAAGAAGTTTATATCTTTAGGTTGTAGTAATTTTATTTTATGCTCAAACACAGTTGTGGGTTCTAATGTCAAAACACTGGATCTGTGTCCAGTTGATCTTTTCCCATAGATGAGGGGGACAATGAAAAAATATCATCTAATGTGATATATGGGAAAACTAAACTTTAGATGTATCTGTTTCCTTATTTTTTGCAATTTGAGAGATTTCCCATGCCCCTTGCCTGAAATTTGAAGTTGGGCACCTGGTAGAAAAACACCTTGTAGCTTTCTCCTTACAATGTTTTATAATTTGTTTGATTAGGATTTCCACTGAAGAAGACCCTGCTGATATTTCCCCCAAATATCTGCTTGCAGATCTTGGGGATAGCCCACAGCTAAAAAAAGATGAGAGTTCTCATTTAATGAGTAAAAGCATACATTTTTTGGGAAGATCCATAATCATCATGCCTTCTCAGTGATTTATGTTTTTTCCCCAAATTATGAAATGGAATGAAAACAATGCATGAATCAATGGGTAGACATTGGTTACAGAACCATAGGTTACCTTCACGTGTGAAATTGATGCACTTTTTATGAAATTTTTACCACTTCTGCCTTGCTCAATCCTTGTGGTAACCAGAAACAAACTAGTAATAATCCCCGATTGTGGAGCAGTTAATAAAATATCACAGAACCCATTTAATGATTTAGGAGAAGACCAAATCTTCTCTTTTATGTTGGAATACTGGATCATCTTTATTTTATCTCTCCTTTATTCCTCTTTCATCTGGTCATGTTCCATCTTTCCTTCTCATTTCTCATCATTTTTCCTTTATGTGTTCTCCTTACGTCCCATCTGGTCTCCCTCACTTTTACCTGTCAAGTGCGCCCACCCAACCATCTTCCTCTGACCAATCACAGGCGCACACACTTACATGTTACTTGTCTCAATCACATTGTCGCTACCTGAGGACAGATAGTCAAGTCAGTTTGAAGGATTATTTCCTCATCCTTCATTCTGACTCTCAATCTGCGTATCCTCAGGTGAGTAAAATATCTCTATGAATTTTCTGCTTCTCTCATTTTCATCACCTGTTTCCTCTGTGTCTTTCTCCATTCCTCTGTCTCTCATATGAAATCCTGATCCTTCATTCTGACTCTCAATCTGCGTATCCTCAGATCTCAACAGGTTTTGAGCACAGAATCGTTGGTGATGAAATAACCGCACCCACTCAACTTGAAGGATCCGTCACACCTAGAAACGTTAACACATCTATCATGGAAGAACTAAACATGTCTAACCAAGTTCTTAAAGGCCCTTTGATCATTCCTCTCAGTGCCCCAGGATCCAAATCAAATATCTTGATTGGGCCATGATACTTCAAATACACTTCCGAGCATCAGGTTTTGGATATCTAATCAGCAACGCTCAACAAAAACCAAATCAAGAAACATGGTCACGCAATAACGTTGTGGTCTGCTCAGTTATCTCCAGATTGATCACCTCATCAAATTTTCAGTTCATACGCAGACACAAAGAAAGTGCCATAGGCATGTGGAACTCCCTGAGAGATGCCCATCAGGATAACTTGTCAGGTGGAAGGATGTACTGGTTGCAAAAACTACTTCTCACCAGACTAAACAACAAAGAAATGCCCACGCAGCTGTCCGAAATCTTCTCATACGGAGAAAAGCTATACTCAATGATCACCACCAATAATCCTCTCACCTCCGACAATCTTCTATCAACTGCCATTCTTCTCTCCTTACCCAACGACTGTCTAAGCTGTGTCTCCAGTATGATGAAAAAGGAATCAGTTCCTTCTGCCAGACTTATAGCCCTCTGAAGCAAGAACACCTCTGTTACCAAACTTGAGACAAAGACGCTCTGGTGAACTCAGCAAGATTGCAGCAATCAAAGGCCAGTATCTCCTACAATCAACCCACTGAACACAAACCCCCAAAGAACTATTTCCCACCCATTTCAATGTTGAAGGAAATTCCTTCTCCAAATGCACAGAAGTGAGGAAGTCTCTGAGTCAACTGAAGAAGATAAAAATCAACACCAAGAACAGACCTGGAGTAAACAATTCAAAACCTGCTGACGCAAATCTTAGTAAGGTTGATACAAACAACATTGATTTGGAGTCGGATGAGTTTTCCAACTTGAAAATCATTGTCCACTCAGGATCAGTGGCAGTGAGTGTTGGAATATACTCCCATCTTCATACTCTTTCTACCTATCATTTAATCTTTTCTTCAACTATACATCTATTCTTTTATTATCCCAGTTATCAATGCTCCATTATCTCAGTTGTCACCTGTTTCATCTCAGCTCCGCCTGTTTCATCAGTTCCGCCTGTTTCAGTCTCACTATTCAATATTCAATATACAATCTCATCATGTCACAACATGTGTGATATGTCAATCAGTGATGTATACCTGAGGGCAGAAGCCGAGAAAAGAAGAAGATCTTTCCTCATCCTTCTTCTTTGCTCTCAATCTGTTATTCCTCAGGTAAGATCTGTTTTCTTGTTTATTCTCGTCTCATTTCTTATTTATTTCTTTTTACTTATGAAACTTATCCTTCTTCTTTGCTCTCAATCTGTTATTCCTCAGATCAAGAGCCCAACAGTTTATGAGCCCAGAGCTACCTTGTTAACTGAACGCACTCAATACTCCAAACACTACTCAGAAGGATCTGTCACGTCACTAGTGACGTTAAACTCTTCAATCATGGAAGAATCAAATCCTTCCCACCAAGTACTGAAAACACCCGCAATTATTCCTCTCAACACTCCTGGTTCCGAATCAAACAACCTTGACTGGTCAATGATTCTTTGAATCCACTTTTGAGCCTCTGGTGTCGGATACCTGATCAGCAACAAAACGCAAAAATGAAATCAAGAAACTTGGTCACAACACAATCTCGCCGTGTGTTCAGTAATCTCTAGATCTATGCCCTCATCAAACTTTCAGTTTATACGCAAGCACGAGGAGAGCGCCATAGGAATGTGGAACGCTTTGCACAATGCTCATCAAGATAAATCATCCGGAGGTAGGATGTATTGGCTTTGAAAGCTGCTTCTCACCAGGCTCAACAACAAGGATATGACAACTCACTTCTTGGAGATGGTTTTGTATGGAGGAAAAATCTCATCATTGATTAAAGCAGAAATTCCTCTCACCGCCGATGACTGTCAGCCTGCTACTTAGCACAGAGCAACCTGACAAAGCAACAACAATAATAATATTAACAAAATTAAAAGGAACAAAGATAAATAAATAAATAAAATTATTTTAAAATGAAGGAGTAGGAAATCCATAAATATTATTGCAGAAATGGATTCCCCACCCAAAATAAGGTAGGGTCACTCACTGACCCCACCCTTGAATTCTTACTCCTTATATTTTTTAATTAATTTAATAGAAAATGGTGAATGACCACGGCACCAGTATGGCACCTTTTAGCCATCTTAATATTTCACATGATAAGTCATGTATAGGTTTCACACCTAAATTTCAGTCGAAATCCAGGTGTTGTGTGTAGTTTAGGAGTTACACGGGAAATTGTGTTTTGTCACAATTCCCGCACGCAGCCCCGCATCCCTACAGCGTTGGAATCCCGCGTACGCCAACTCCCGCACGCAGCCCCGCGTCCCTACAGCGCTGGTCTCCCGCGTACGCAAACTCCCGCACGCAGCCCCGCGTCCCTACAGCGTTGGACTCCCGCGTATGCAAACTCCCGCACGCAGCCCCGCGTCCCTACAGCGCTGGACTCCCGCGCAACCAAATTCCCGCGCAGGTAATCCCGTGAACTAGTCACGCGCGCAGCGGTACAGTCCCCCGCGCGCATCTGAGCAGCGGATCAGTCGCCGCGCGCATTTGAATGGACTGATCCCCGCGCCTCCTGCCGTGATCAGTTTGACATCCAGGTACCGCTCAGAGGAGCTACAATATAGTAGGATCTACACTACATATGTAAAGCTACCACACAAGCATGGATTATAGTTCAAAAACCTCAAAAATCAATTGAAATTAGTTATTAACCAATTTTTAGTATTTTTTATTACTTAAATAAAGATCCAGACTTACCACGAAATAAGTTGATCAGAACCTTCAAAGACCACGAAACTACATAAGGAGTGGTCGTAAAAATTATTGAAAATTACATACAAGATCGGCAGAGGATGGAGAATCAATAAACATCCACGTCTTCTCACTTTGGACCAGTACTTACTGTACAAATTGAGGATCAGTGCAGGATCAGCAAAATGACTAATCTATTGATTAACAGATCCTGCAGCTAAAAAGGAGCTGTTCCTTGACAGATCTAAGGCCAGAAGGCTAACAGCACCTTGAGGACGTGCCAATTTTGCCCTGATTGCCCCCCTAGCCTCAGCCCATGGCTATTACCCCTTCTAGAGGCCCTCAAGCACCCAAAAAAGAATATTTAAACAGGCTCTTTTTGCCCTTCTGTTTTGAATAAGTTATCAGTTATCAGGAATTATTTATTATCAATCAGACACAGTGTCATTGTTGATCAAGTGCTTATATGAAGATAAGCAAGTGATTTATGACTTAGTCTGTAGTAGTATGATTTACCTTTATTAACCAATCAACCATTGAAGTTTAGTCGAGCAATCTACCCCATCTGCTCTGAAACCCTTCCAATTATTCCAGGATTTTCGTGGTCAAGTGCTCAGAGTGAGCGTTTCCCTTCCTGTCTAGGCCACTTGTGCTGTTAAGCCCGGCCATTAGTGGAATAAGTCCTTTCTAAGGCACCCATATTTATTCCAAGGTTCTTAAACTGCCTAAGGAGGCCCCTTGAAGAGAGGTTGCTAGTCTGTAAAGATCCCCAGTAGTATAATACTGTGGCCCCTCTTTTTATATTATACTTAAAATATTTATAACCAAACCAAATAAACCTTGCACTTGCTCTTACCATACCATTATTGGAGCTTTAAAGTGTTTATTCTTTGGAATATTATTGCTCCAAGTTCTTTTATCACTCTCTGTAGGAACCTCAGTGCAATCTCTACTCTTTGAGAACACATTTCTAGTCTTATCCCCCAAGTTAAAACTCTCACAGTTGCTGTCCTTTACCTTATGGCCACTTCTATTGTGAGCAACAGTGCTCAAAGCTGAGATTTTGAACAAGCTTTCACACAAAAGCTTTTTCCAAACCTGCCTACTAAGAACAGTTCTCCCATTCATATCAAACAGAAACAAGAGAGACTTCTTTATTATAGACAACAAATCTTAAAAGAAAAGGAACAAGAGTTAGAAAGAATTATTAATTTTAACTCCTTGTTAAGACAGCACAAAGAGTGGAAAATCTATCAAAGAAAGCTTTCTGCTTTTAAGAGACGGTATCCAAATTATAAAAGTGAGCTTTGATCTTGTTTTTATTTTTTTATAAAAAAAAATCACAAAAACTCGAAAATTATAAAAAAATTATTATAAAATAAATAAATATATAACTTATATTTTTTTATTATTTTATCCTTTCTAGTGGACTTTTTCTTTGGTGATCTTATTTACCAAGACCTCTTAGAGGACGTCCCAGACTGTGAACCCTTGGATTTGTCCCAAGATTTGATTGGAACCCACTCAGATCCCGTTGGAATACCCTCCAAGGACGGTCCTGAACCCAACAAGGACTTAGTACCTTTAAAACTTCATATAAGTAAGACATATATTTGTTTTTAAAAAAAAATATAAAAACCAAAACTACTCGAAAAAATTATTTTTTTTTTGATTTTTTCACAAAGTTTTGAAAAAAACTTACATAATCTTTAACATGCATCAAAACAGACGCAACACCCGCGCCAGTGGACGCGCCCCGTCATATGGATCTTTGCCCGGAGGAACCCGTGCGCGCAAGGATTCCAGTCACAAACGCAATGCGGATGGAGCCAGTGATCGCTCCAATCCGAGCGACCGTGACAACAACCGCGGCCGCCGACTCGACCAACTCACCGTTGGAGAGCCGTCCCTTGTTGAACGTGAAATCCCAGGAGGATACCGTTCCACCTACGCCACCCCAGCCAGACTCCTCCAAGGAGGACAAAATAAAGGTATTGGTGAAAGAACACGTGGGTCATTGGGAACTATTCAAACAGGCTCAGACCCAGGAAGACCAGCAGGGTATGAGAAAAGCCATATCTTTGGCAAAGAAGACTCAAATAACCCTCCAAAAATTGATTCCCAAGAGAGAAGTAGAAGGTTACATGAAGAATTGGAATCCTTGGGACCAATTAGCTTCCTTAAGAGGAAACAACAACAACAGGAAGAAGAGATCTCTAGCCCATCAGAAATTAAAGAGTCCCAAAGAGTGGGACAATATAATATCTCTGGCAAGAAAATGGAAGAAAGTGTATCACAATTAGACGTAGAAACTTTCAACTTGTTTTCCATAAATGTTTCTCATAACTTTGATATCATTGGCAAATGTTTTGATAAAGTATATGAGCAAATGGATAAAGTAAATACCAATTTTGGTAAAGTCATGCAATCCCAATCCAACTTGATCAAAATCAATGAGTTAGAGGTAAAACAAATAAGAGACAGCATTAGTTTGAGTAAGGGAGAACTAATGAATTACCTAGAAAACAATACTTCAGCTATCCAAGAAGAAATTCTTCTATCTATTAAACAAATCAAAGAAGTTATTAATAAAACAGACCACACTTCACCTACTCATATTATTAATAAAATTGATTCATTAAGTAACAAACTTGACCTGGAATTAGGTATGATTAAGAATGATCTCAGAGATCTAAAGATAAACTTATCTCAACCCATTGCAGACTCTGATGAAATCAGACCTTCAAGGTACCACAGTACGCCCCAACTACCTTCTAGACCAAGACTAACAAGGAATGAATCTTTCAGACCTAGTCCCACTCCTGAAGTAGAAAAAGCATTAAAATTACTTCCCCCTATCACTGAGTGGCCTAAATTCTCCGGAGAAGGAGAATACAATCATGTCAGTTTTATTAAGTTTATTGACTATACTCTGGCCTCTTATGAACTTCCTGATAACATAGCCGTAGTAAGACTACCTAGACTGTTTGAAGGAGTATCCCTTGACTGGTTCATCAATAAGAGAGAAGAGGTAGGATCTTTGTCATGGAATTTGCGGAAAGACTTGATAAAGGAACAATTTGGTACCAGAATTTGGAAAAGAAAAATGATGAAGACTTTTGAAACTTCCTTGTTTGATCCATCTAAGGCCAAACCTCACAAATGGTGCCTTGACCAGAAGAGAAGACTAGACTGCTTCTACCCAAATGCTGATAAAGAAGAAGTCAATGAAAGACTCCTTAACCTATGTCCAGGACAACTTAACCATAGCGTAAGATGCAGAATGCCCATGAACTCTGACCTTTCCACTCTCATAGGAGTATTAGAAGAAACTATTGACATGAATGGCTTAGACAAAAAGCTTAATAAACCCAGAGAACCAACTACTAGGAATAAGGAAGATTATAATAACAAGAATAAAGAACCTCTACCTATCAACTCAGAAGCCAAGAATACTTTGGTGACCAAAGAAAAGACATGTTGGAATTGCAACCAAACAGGGCATGTAAGACCTGACTGTCCTTTACCCAGGAGAAAGATTAATCCTATTGAAGGAGAAGAGGATGACACTAATACTGACCCCCAACTAGATGACACTGATGGTTCCATCTCTGAGTGTGACCTAATTATCACTAATCCCATTAATGTCATCAAAGGTAACATAGAATCTTCCCTAGATATTAACCCTGTTAATGAAGATAGCAATTTGCCTCAAAAATGGACACCCAACATGAAAATCCAACATGTTTCTGAAGCTAAGACCTTAACCCTTAAACCTTCCATTGGAAAAGGGTACACCAGTGGTAAAACTTGTTATGCCACTGGCTTGATACAAGGTTCCCCCGTAAAATTACGTCTAGACAGTGGAGCCTTCTGCTCTTGTGTTGGAACTGACTACTTAGATAAACAGGATTCCAACTGGAAGAAAAACTTACTACCTGTACCTCGAGCTAAGTTCAGCAGCTGTAACTCACCTCTCAATGCTATTGGAGTATGGCCAACAGAAATTGTACTCCCCCACTCTAAAGGATCAATCAAGATAAAGATTGAATTTGTAGTACTTCAAAATGTGGTATGTGATTATTTTTATTATAGGAAATGATTCTCTTTGCCTGTACGGGATAGATGTCTTCCAGAGTAAAGGGAGATATTTCACTATAGGAGGAGATTGGAACAAGAAGTTCCAAATATGCCATGTCAATGCTAAAGCTACTGATTCCACTTATGAGAGACACTTAGAAACTTTTAACCAGGAATACTTTTCCCAAGCTGCCTTGAATTCCCAGCTTAGTGAAAACCAGAAAAGAGATATTCTCCAAGCATGCTTTGAGAACCAGAATGCTTTTTGCACTAAAGACCATCCCATTGGTAATATTAAAGGTCATGATATGGTCTTAACTTTGACTATTAAGCCTCCTTACCCTCCTAACCTGAGGAGACCAGCTTACCCTTCTAGTCCAAAATCTAGGACTGCCCTAGAAAGCCACATCCAAGAACTAGTGGACTTACAAGTCTTACGGAAAGTAGGGCATAATGAGCAAGTAGACATAACTACCCCCGTGATAATAGCCTGGCACAATGATAAGTCTAGGATGGTTGGAGACTTTAGAATGCTCAACAACTACACCCAAGCTGACTATTATCCTATCCCAAGGATTGACCACGCTCTACATAATCTTTCTAAAGCTAAGTTCATTACTACTATGGACATGTTGAAAGGCTTTCACCAAATACCTATCAGTCCGGATAGTCAGAAATTTATGAGAATTATATGTCATTTAGGCATATATGAGTATCTCAGAATGCCATTTGGTATTAAAAATGCTCCTTCCCACTTCCAAAGAATGATGGATACAGTCTTAGGAATGTTCATCAGACAAGGTTGGATGATGGTATACATAGATGATGTTATCATTTATTCAGACGATTGGGATACTCACATGGATAAAGTAAGGCTGGTGCTTAAAGCAATTGCCACAGTAGGATTAAAAGTATCTATGAAAAAGTGTAACTTTGGATATGGAGAACTCAAAGCTCTAGGACACATTGTTTCTGGACTAACTTTAACTGCTGACCAAATTAAGATAGCCGCAGTAATGAACAGACCTATGCCCCAGAACAAAACGGAACTCTTATCCTTTATAAGCTTCTGCAGCTATTACAGGAAGTACATACCTAAATTTGCTAACCTCACCAAGTGTTTATATGAGATCTGCAACAACAACACTTTGTTCAAAATGACTCATGAAAGATTGAAGAATTATGAGGAACTCAAAGTAGCTATGAATACTGCCCCAGTGTTGATACAACCAGATTATTCTAAACCTTTCAAACTTTACATATATGCTAGTATGGAAGGATTAGGATCTGCATTACACCAAGAAGTAATAGAAGAGGATAAACCAGTAGGGAAACCTATACTATTCATATCTAGACAAGTCAAAGATATTGAAAAGAGATATGGTGCCAGCCAAATGGAATCCCTTGCTCTAGTATGGGCATTAGAAAAACTCCACTATTATTTGGAAGGTACAAATTTCGTGGTGATCACTGATTGCATTGCTGTTAGAACTCTCATGAACATGAAAACTCCTAGCAGGCATATGTTAAGATGGCAGATAGCCATACAACAGTACAGAGGTCAGATGACTATAGTCCACCAAGCCGGAGTTAAACATCAGAATTGTCAGCCTGCTACTTAGCACAGAGCAACCTGACAAAGCAACAACAATAATAATATTAAAAAAATTAAAAGGAACAAAGATAAATGAATAAATAAAATTATTATAAAATAAAGGAGTAGGAAATCCATAAATATTATTGCAGAAATTGATTCCCCACCCAAAATAGGGTAGGGTCACTCACTGACCCCACCCTTGAATTCTTACTCCTTATATTTTTTAATTAATTTAATACAAAATGGTGAATGACCACGGCACCAGTATGGCACCTTTTAGCCATTTTATTATTTCACATGATATGTCATGTATAGGTTTCACACCTAAATTTCAGTTGAAATCCAGGTGTTGTGTGTAGTTTAGGAGTTACACGGGAAATTGTGTTTTGTCACAATTCCCGCACGCAGCCCCCCGTCCCTACAGCGCTGGTCTCCTGCTTACGCAAACTCCCGCACGCAGCCCCGCGTCCCTACAGCGTTGGACTCCCGCGTACGCCAACTCCTGCACGCAGCCCCGCGTCCCTACAGCGCTGGACTCCCGCGCAACTGAATTCCCGCGCAGGTAATACCGTGACCTAGTCACGCGCGCAGCGGTACAGTCCCCCGCGCGCATCTGAGCAGCGGATCAGTCCCCGCGCGCATTTGAATGGACTGATCCCCGCGCCTCCTATGACATCCAGGTACTGCTCAGAGAAGCTACAATATAGTAGGATCTACACTAAATATGTAAAGCTACCACACGAGCATAGATTATGGTTCAAAAACCTTAAAAATCAATTAAAATTAGTTAGTAACTAATTTTTAGTATTTTTTATTAATTAAATAAAGATCCAGACTCACCACAAAATAAGTTGATCAGAACCTTCAAAGACCACGAAACTACATAAGGAGTGGTCGTAAAAATTATTAAAAATCACATACAGGATCAGCAGAGGATGGAGAATCAATGAAAATCTACGTCTGCTCACTTTGGACCAGTCCTTACTGTACAAATTGAGGATCAGTGAAGGATCAGCAAAATGACTAATCTATTGATTAACAGATCCTGCAGCTAAAAAGGAGCTGTTCCTTGACAGATCTAAGGCCAGCAGGCTAACAGCACCTTGAGGACGTGCCAATTTTGCCCTGATTGCCCCCCTAGCCTCAGCCCATGGCTAGTACCCCTTCTAGAGGTCCTCAAGCACCCAAAAAAGAATATTTAAACAGGCTCTTTTTGCCCTTCTGTTTCCAATCAGTTAATCAGTTATCAGGAATTATTTATTATCAATCAGAAACAGTTTTATTGTTAATCAAGTGCTTATATGAAGATAAGCAAGTGATTTATGACTTAGTCTGTAGTAGTATTATTTACCTTTATTAACCAATCAACCATTGAAGTTTAGTCAAGCAATCTACCCCATCTGCTCTGAAACCCTTCCAATTATTCCAGGAGTTTCGTGGTCAAGTGCTCAGAGTGAGTGTTTCCCTTCCTGTCTAGGCCACTTGTGCTGTTAATCCCGGCCATTAGTGGAATAAGTCCTTTCTAAGGCACCCATATTTATTCCAAGGTTCTTAAACTGCCTAAGGAGGCCCCTTGAAGAGAGGTTGCTAGTCTGTAAAGATCCCCAGTAGTATAATACTGTGACCCCTCTTTTTATATTTTATTTAAAATATTTATAACCAAACCAAATAAACCTTGCACTTGCTCTTACCATACCATTATTGGAGCTTTAAAGTGTTTATTCTTTGGAATATTATTGCTCCAATTCTTTTATCACTCTCTGTAGCTAAAGGACTGCAAGGTTCCTGGTATCAGAGAGCTGACAAGAATGCTGACAGTCTTAGCAGAAATGCTCTACCAAATGATACTAGCAATCCTGCTCATGACCCAGAAGATCATGATATATTTCCTATACTAAACATTAACCTGTTTTATCTTGAAGCCCCCATCATAGGAATTCACATATGTGAACTAGATGAATCACTGTTCAGCTCCATCAGAGAAGCATACAACTCTGGAATGAAGACTTTGATTAACATCATAGAAAGTACTTCACCTCCATCTGAACTCATAAACAGTTTACCTGAACCCCTGCTGAAGTTCTATAAAGAAGGAAGATTCACACTGTGGGATGGGCTAGTATATTACCGGCATAAACACTCTAGTGTTATAGTCTTGACCAAAGCAGAGCATATCAAACTTGTTTTAGCTGAATGTCATGATAATTGCTCTTCGGGTCACCTTTCTACTGATAGAACCCTAGATAAAGTAAAGCAGACTGCCTGGTGGATCAACTGGAGAGACTCCACTATCAAGTATGTTTCAAGCTGTGAAATCTGTCAGAAGTCCAACAGGACCACTTGGAAAAGGTTTGCACTACTCCAAAGGATAGCTGAGCCCAGGAAAAGATGGGAAGTTATCAACATGGACTTTGTAACAGGACTGCCCCCTGGAGGAGCTTACTCTTGCAACTCAGTCCTGGTTATTGTATACAGATTTTCTAAGAAAGCCAAGTTTCTACCTAACCATAAGGAAGACACAGCTATGGAAGTAGCCTTACTCTTCTGGAACAGACTAATTGCTGATGTAGGAATTCCTAAGATCATTATCAGTGATAGAGACCCCAAATTCACGTCTGAATTCTGGAGAAACCTCCATGATATGTTAGGAACTACCTTAGCCTTTTCTACAGCTTATCACCCTCAGACAGATGGATTAGCTTAAAGAATGATCCAAACTCTAGAGGATATGCTCAGAAGGTTCTGTTGCTTTGGGATGGAGTACAAAAATACAGACGGATATTGCCATGACTGGGTTAGCCTTTTACCTGCACTAGAAATGGCCTATAACAGTAGTAAACACTCTACTACCAAAGAAGCTCCTTACGTACTGGAAAGAGGATGGATCCCCAAATTGCCCAAAGATAACCTCAATCAGGAGTTGACTAATATCCATCCAACATCACTGGACTTCAAAAACATGATAGATATGGCAAACAAGCACGCTGCTAAGTGTGTACAAGATGCTGTTGAATACAATCAACAGAGGTGGGATAAAACTCACAAAGAACCTGATTTCAGAATAGGAGATCAAGTTCTGATTTCAACCGCCAATTTCAATAACTTGGCTGGGAACAGAAAACTCAGAACAGCCTTTGTTGGGCCTTTCACTATCAAGAAACCTCATGGTAAGAATGCCGTAGAAGTCATCCTCAGTAATGAACTCTCTAGGAAACACCCAGTCTTTCCAGTTAGCCTTGTCAAACACTACCATCCCAGAGAAGGTGAAAAGACCCCTTCACTTGAAATACCAGTCTTAGATGAGCCTGAGAGGGACAAAGGAAAAGTTAGTAAAATCCTTAAAGATAAAAAAGAAAGGATCCAAGGAAAAGATGTTAGACTTTACTTAGTAAGATACAAAGGAGAATCAGCTGATAAAGATGAATGGCTACCTGAAAACAACATTCCAGATGGACCTATACACCGGAGAAACTACAGAGCCAGTAAAAGACACTGAGCCCCAAAATTTTTTTCAGATATAGTTATATCTTGGAGTGGGGGAATGTCAGCCTGCTACTTAGCACAGAGCAACCTGACAAAGCAACAACAATAATAATATTAACAAAATTAAAAGGAACAAAGATAAATAAATAAATAAAATTATTTTCAAATGAAGGAGTAGGAAATCCATAAATATTATTGCAGAAATGGATTCCCCACCCAAAATAGGGTAGGGTCACTCACTGACCCCACCCTTGAATTCTTACTCCTTATATTTTTTAATTAATTTAATAGAAAATGGTGAATGACCACGGCACCAGTATGGCACCTTTTAGCCATTTTAATATTTCACATGATATGTCATGTATAGGTTTCACACCTAAATTTCAGTCAAAATCCAGGTGTTGTGTGTAGTTTAGGAGTTACACGGGAAATTGTGTTTTGTCACAATTCCCGCACGCAGCCCCGCGTCCCTACAGCGCTGGTCTCCCGCGTACGCAAACTCCCTCACGCAGCCCCGCGTCCCTACAGCGTTGGACTCCCGCGTACGCCAACTCCCGCACGCAGCCCCGCGTCCCTACAGCGCTGGACTCCCGCGCAACCAAATTCCCGCGCAGGTAATCCCGTGACCTAGTCACGCGCGCAGCGGTACAGTCCCCCGCGCGCATCTGAGCAGCGGATCAGTCGCCGCGCCCATTTGAATGGACTTATCCCCGCGCCTCCTGCCGTGATCAGTTTGACATCCAGGTACCGCTCAGAGGAGCTACAATATAGTAGGATCTACAATACATATGTAAAGCTACCACACAAGCATGGATTATAGTTCAAAAACCTTAAAAATCAATTAAAATTAGTTATTAACCAATTTTTAGTATTTTTTATTACTTAAATAAAGATCCAGACTTACCACGAAATAAGTTGATCAGAACCTTCAAAGACCGCGAAACTACATAAGGAGTTTTCGTAAAAATTATTAAAAATTACATACAGGATCAGCAGAGGATGGAGAATCAATAAACATCCACTTCTGCTCACTTTGGACCAGTACTTACTGTACAAATTGAGGATCAGTGCAGGATCAGCAAAATGACTAATCTATTGATTAACAGATCCTGCAGCTAAAAAGGAGCTGTTCCTTGACAGATCTAAGGCCAGCAGGCTAACAGCACCTTGAGGACGTGCCATTTTTTCCCTGATTGCCCCTCTAGCCTCAGCCCATGGCTAGTACCCCTTCTAGAGGCCCTCAAGCACCCAAAAAAGAATATTTAAACAGGCTCTTTTTGCCCTTCTGTTTTGAATAAGTTATCAGTTATCAGGAATTATTTATTATCAATCAGACACAGTTTCATTGTTGATCAAGTGCTAATATGAAGATAAGCAACTGATTTATGACTTAGTCTGTAGTAGTATTATTTACCTTTATTAACCAATCAACCCTTTAAGTTTAGTCGAGCAATCTACCCCATCTGCTCTGAAACCCTTCCAATTATTCCAGGATTTTCGTGGTCAAGTGCTCAGAGTGAGTGTTTCCCTTCCTGTCTAGGCCACTTGTGCTGTTAAGCCCGGCCATTAGTGGAATAAGTCCTTTCTAAGGCACCCATATTTATTCAAAGGTTCTTAAACTGCCTAAGGAGGCCCCTTGAAGAGAGGTTGCTAGTCTGTAAAGATCCCCAGTAGTATAATACTGTGGCCCCTCTTTTTATATTATACTTAAAATATTTATAACCAAACCAAATAAACCTTGCACTTGCTCTTACCATACCATTATTGGAGCTTTAAAGTGTTTATTCTTTGTAATATTATTGCTCCAAGTTCTTTTATCACTCTCTGTAGCTAAAGGACTGCAAGGTTCCTGGTATCAGAGAGCTGAAAATGACCTCCAATCAACTGCCATTCTGCTCTCCCTACCCAACGACTGGCTAAATTGTGTCTCAAGCATGATGAATGAGGAATTGGTTCCCTCCTCAAAACTAATCACCACTCTAAAACAAGAACACCTCCGACGTCAGACCAGGAATGAATATGCTATGGCAAATTCAACCAAACTGAATCACCAAAGACAAGCATCCTCCTCAAATCAAAACTCCGAATACAGACATCCGCAAACATATTTCTGCACGCACTGCAACATTGAAGGACACTCCTTCTCAAGATGCACCAAGGTTTGTAAGGCGCTTGACCAAATAAAGAGAACCAGCAACAAGCCTAAAAATTGACCCACAAACGCAAATTTCATTAAAACCAAAACAACCAAATCTAACTCCAAATCTGACAATTTCTCTGATTCTCAAATCATAGTACATGCTCGATCAGCTGCATGCAACTCAACATCCTCTTCCCATGGGGCACAACGCGATTTGATTCCGGCTGCTCAGTTTCGATGACTCCATTCCATGACCAGATCAGAAATAGAGCCATCAATAACACTATAATCCGCCTCGCAGACGGATCAACTATATCCTTGCTTGAAAAAGGAACTATTTTATTTCCGTTTGGAAAACTCAAAGCCTTGGTTGCTCCAGACCTTCACAAACCTCTTCTCTCCCTCTCCGGCATCTGCGACTTTGGACTGATGGTAGTTTTCCATAAGGACAGCTGCAAAATCTTCCACAAATCAATCTCAAATATAAATCAGCAACCACTTCAAACTGGGTACAGAAAAGGAAACCTTTATTATCTGCCACAAGCTAACATAGGCAACAAAGAATCTATCTACTCGAGTATCACCCAAGCCTCTGACCACAGTCTTTTTGGCTATCACTGTAGGTTATCTCACTTGAATCTGAAATCACTCCAGAAATACCTCAAGTTGCATGGTATAACACCCCAACCAAGAAACAAACAAGATGTTCAGCAATGCACTACTTGCATTCAATCTGAAATGACTCAACAACCTTTTCATTCCCAACTAAGCTACCGTTCATCAAAACCAGGAGAACTCATCCACACGGACATGTGCAGTTTTGAAACCACCTCCAGGGAAGGGTTTGAATATTTTGTAACCTTCATTGACAACTGTTCCAGAGCCCTTTTTGCTTACCCTATTTGCCTCAAATCCAACGTTTTCCAAAATACCAAGTCCTTTATCTCATTTTTTGAAAATAAATACAACTCAACAATCATTGCAATAAGATCAGACAATGGAGGCAAGTATCTGAACCAGCCCATGCAGGGATACCTTGCTGGAAAAGGAATCCTACACAAAACCGGCCCCCCCACTTGCCCCAGCTGAATGGAGTCGCCAAACGATCAAATCGTACAATCTCCAACATGATTTGATGCTCCCTCCTTTCCTCAAATCTACCAAAATCTTTCTGGGCCGATGCCCTCCAACACTGTCTCTATCCTTTCAACTCCTACCCGTGCAAGACCCCACAAGGCTTTGTTTCCCCAAACTCAATCCTCCAAACGGCGGATATAAATCCTGACACCCTCCATCCTTTTGGCTGCCTTGTATGGTACAAAGTTCTGGAAGCCAACAGAAAAAAACTGGATCAAAAAGGTTGTCCGGCTTTTCTACTCTCCTATCTAGCAGATCACATGGGATTTTGCCTTCTCAACCTGGTCACCAAAAAAGTACTACAATCCCGTGACTGTTTTTTTGACAAGTCTTCCTTCCCCTATGGTCATTACCCTGTTGATAAAGGGGATAATCCTCCCACGGCCGTAGAGCTTCCATGGCCCGACAATCTGCCTATTTCCCCCCCTGCTCCACATTATGACCTACCGGCTCAGCCATCTCCTCCTCCCAATCAGCCTAACAATCAGTCATCCGTTCTCCCACTTATCCCTCCCCCTCCCCCACCATCCGTTCTCCCACATGTAACCCGCCCTGTCTCACCACCTTCCTTGGCAGTTCCTATGCCTCACCTCTTGCGCTCCACTAGCCCTACCTTCTCAGATGATTCCATTCTTCTCCAACCTCTTACCCTCACCCCTCCAACTTTGACTCCGTCCTCTCCTGAATCCCCTTTCCCCCCCCTCTCTTCCAAGTCCCCCATTGCTCTCTCCTAATGTTTCCCATCCCCCTCGTGCCGCATAACCTCATCCGTCATCTTGAGTCTCTTGTCCTCCTACCCGCTACGGTACATTCTCCGGAGCACTTCTGTCAAAGATGACCTCATTGCCCCCAAGACCTGGAAGCAACTCATGCACTCACCCCATTGCCTTTGGTGGATTGCTTTGGCCCAAGAAGAGATGTCCTCCCTCCAGGGCATGAAGATGTGGACACTAGTTCCACCTCCAAAGGGTCGCAAAATCATCCGCAGCAAATGGGTCTTCAAGGTGAAGAGGCAACCGGACGGCTCCATTGTAAAACTTAAGGCCAGACTTGTCGCCATGGGTTTCTCACAGGTCCATGGTTTGGATTTCTCCAAGTTTTTCACCCCCACCCTATGGCTCGAGATGCTGAGCCTCCTTCTCAGTCTTCTAGCCCACAAGGGATGGGTCGTCCGCCAGCTGGATTTCAAAACGGCCTTCCTCAATGGCAACCTTGACAAGCACGTTTTCATGGCACAGCCCCCCAGTTTTGAGGATACTTGCCACCTGGACTGGGTCTGTAAAGTCACGAGGTCTATCTACGGACTCAAGCAGTTGCCACGTCAATGGAAAATCAAACTTAACTCCGCCCTCCTATCCCTTGGCTTATCCCGATCTCTCTTTGACCCATCCCTGTACTAAATGCTGTCTGACAACAAACTTGTTGGTGCCATTACTGCACACGTGGAAAATCTTGCCATTGTTGGCATTAATTCCTTTGTCAGCTCCTTCATCCAGTCCATCGGCAAACGCTTCAAGGTTGGCTCTGAAAATGATCTTTCCCTTTTCCTCTCCATCTCCATTGCCCGTAATCCTGGCAGCAGCACAGTCTCTATCTCTCAGGGTCACTACATCTCTGCTATCATGCAATACTTTCTCCCCAGCGACACCACCACCATCTGCACTCCAACTGATTCTAACTTCAAGGATCTTGTTCAGCGCGCTTCTGGTTCTCCCCCATCCCCTCCCCAATACAACCAACTTGTAGGATCCCTACTTTGGATTTCTCAATGCACCCGCCCCAACGTATCGTTCGCTGTCAACAGAATGTCTCAATTTCTCTAAGATCCCTCCCTCAATCATTGGAACGCCGCTCTCCGCATTCTACGCTACCTCCACAGCACTCAGAACCACCACCTCACTCTTGGCGGCTCTACCATTGACCTTACAGGTTACTCCGACTGCGACTGGGCCAAAGACAAGTCTGATTGTTGCTCCAACTTGGGGTACGCCTTCTGTCTGGGGCAAGGTGCCATCTCTTGGAAGTCCAAGAAGCAGCCCAATGTATCACTCTCCAGTACTGAGGCCAAATACAAGGCCCTCTCCGACTGGTTCAAGGAGGGACTATGGCTTTGCAACATACTCTGCAAGCTTCATCTCTGGGACGCTTTCCCTGTACCGCTACTCGTCAACAACAAAGGAGCTGAGGTGCTCGCCAAAAACCCCAAACACCACTCCCGTACAAAGCACATTGACGCCCAACATCATTTCATTTGCGAGTGTATCAAAAGAGGTGTCTTCAAGGTGTGTCACATTGCCAAAAAGGACATGCTAGCGGATATGCTAACCAAGCCTCTATCCATGGTTCTCCTTGAAACTCATCAACAAATTTTTGGTCTCACAGGCTTTGGCTAGCAAGGGGGGGTGTTGGAATATATTCCCATCTTCATACTCTTTCTACCTATCATTTCATCTTTTCTTCAACTATACATCTATTCTTTTATTATCCCAGTTATCAATGCTCCATTATCTCAGTTTTCACCTGTTTCATCTCAGCTCCGCCTGTTTCATCAGTTCCACCTGTTTCAGTCTCACTATTCAATATTAAATATACAATCTCATCATGTCACAACATGTGTGATATGTCAATCAGTGATGTATACCTGAGGGAAGAAGCCAAGCAAAGAAGAAGATCTTTTCCCATCCTTCTTCTTTGATCTCAATCTTTTATTCCTCAAGTAAGATCTGTTTTCTTGTTTATTCTTGTCTCATTTCTTATTTATTTCTTTTTACTTATGAAACTTATCCTTCTTCTTTGCTCTCAATCTGTTATTCCTCAGATCAAGAGCCCAACATTGAGCAACTCCACAAACATTAACCCTGATCATTGAAGAGATTTCAATCTCAAATTTGGATGCTCAATTTCAATGACACCATATGGTGATCAAGCCAATTACAAAAGCCCCAACAATACTTTCATTTGTCTTGCCAATGGATCAACAATCAGATCAATCAAAAAGGGAATAATTCCATTTCCTTTTGGTCGTCTCAAGTCTCTTGTAGCTCTAAATCTTCAAGATCCACTGCTCTCCATCTCCAACATCTGCAATGCTGGTCTGACTTTAGTTTTCCAAAAGGACAGCTGTAAAATATTTGACAAATTGATATTGAACATAAATCAACAACAATTGCAAACTGGATATAGAAAAGACAATATCATGTACTATCTCTCACAAGATAACGTAAGAAATGAAGAATCAAATCAATCAAATCAATCAAGGATCATTCAAACCTCTGACAATAGTCTTTTTGGTTATCACTGTAGGTTGTCTCATTTAAACTTGAAATCACTCCAGAAATACCTCAAATCCCACGGGATAGCGGCCCACCCAAAGAAAAAAAAAGAGGTTCAGCAATGTACTCCTTGCATACAATTGAAAATGACGAGAAATCCCTTTCACACCCGATTAAGTTATCAATCAACTAAACCTGGTGAACTTTTTCACACGTACGTATGCAGTTTTGAAACCATCTCTAGAGAAGGATATAAGTATTTTGTCACCATTATTGATTACTTCTCAAAAGCTCTCTTTTCCTATCCAATTTGTCTCAAATCCAATGTTCTTAAGGCCACTCAAAATTTTATCTCATTTTTCAAAAATAAATACAACTTAAAGGTTACCCCATTAAAATTGGACAACGGAGGCGAGTATCTGAACCAGCCCATGAAAGACAACTAAATATGAAAGGAATATCTCACAAACAGGGGCCTCCTCACTCACCACAACTAAACGGGGTTGCCAAACAATCAAATATCACCATGCGCAATATGATCAGATGCTCTCTCATCTTGTAAAATTTACCAAAATCCTTCTGGTAAGATGCTCTGAACCACTGCCTATTCTCCTTCAACTCCTATCCCTGCAAGACTCCTCAAGGCTTTGTATCACCAAACTCCATTCTCTAGTCAACTGACATCAATCCAAGGCACCTTCACCCGTTTGGTTTCCTAGTGTGTTACAAAATTCCCAAAGCTAACAGGAATAAACTAGATAAAAAAGGATGTCCCGCAATTCTCTTATCCTATCTCCTCAATCATTCCGGTTTCCGCCTGTATGATTTAACTGCCAGCAAAACCATCAAGTCTTGCAACTTCCTCTTCAATGAATCCTCATTCCCTTACGGTTTCTCACTCATTCCCAAAGACAACCACACTCCCCTTCCTGTAGAGCTACCGTGGCCCAATCTGCCGTCAAACCCAACTAAGCCTGGTCCCACCTCACTCTCCAACCCACACTCATCTCTCCCTTGCCCCCCCCTCTGTGCTCTTCTCCTGCTCCCACTCACTCCAGTTCCTTTCCCCCATTCAATCCCTTGTCCTTGACGTCCTTGGCTTCCCAGCCTTCACCTCCAGATTCTCAGCCTTTTTGGTCTTGCAGCCCTGCACCATCCAATGACTCTGATGTTCTCCCTCCTTTCAATCTCACGCCCCCCTCTTCCTCCCTGCCTTCCCCCAAAAATCCTCTTCCTCCCATGTCCTCAACCTATCAAACCCTCCCCCCGCCTCAACCTCCTGTTTGCGCTCCTCCGCGCCCCCCCTCACCGCGTCAATCCTCTCGCACATCTTGCCCTCCGTCCCCTTTTGGCAATTTTTCCCAGCACGCTTCAGTTAAGGACAATTTGACTGCCCCCAAGACCTGGAAGCAGCTTCTACACTCTCCCCACCATTGTCGCTGGATTTCCTTGGCGCAGGAAGAGATTTTGTCTCTCCAGGGAATGAAGACGTGGACCCTTGTGCCGCCCCCCAAAGGGTGCAAGATAATCTGCTGCAAGTGGGTTTTCAAGGTAAAGAGACGTCCCAATGGCTCCGTCATTAAGCTGAAGGCCAGGCTTGTTGCCATGGGATTTTTCCAGTTCCAGGGTCTGGATTTCTCTGAAGTAATTGCCCCCACTCTCCGACTTGAAACGCTTTGTCTACTACTTGGTCTCCTGGGTCACAAGGGGTGGGTTGGTGGCCAGCTGGACTTCAAGACGGCTTTCCTGAACAGCCGCCTAGATGAACCCATTATTATGGCTCAGCCCTCTGGCTTCAAAGATCCCCAACATCCAGACTGGGTCTGCCGTGTCACCCAGGCAATCTACGGTCTCAAGCAGTTGACCCGCCAATGGAACCTAGAGCTCAACTCCGCACTTCTATCTCTGGGTCTTTCCTGCTCCGCCTACAATCCCTCCCTGTACTACAGGCTCAATGGCAGCAACCTGATAGGAGCTGTCACCGCTCACGTGGACAATCTTGCCGTTTTTGGCTTGTCTTCCTTTTTCACCTCCTTCACAAAGGCAATCAGCAAGCGCTTCAAGGTTGGATCGTACCAAGACCTCTCTCTTTTCCTCTCAATCTCCATCAGCCGTGAAATGCACCGTAGGTCCATTTCCATCTGTCAGTCTCACTACATCTCTTTCATCATGGAATCCTATCTCCCTGGCAACTCTTTGACGACTCAAACCCCCACGGATGTCCAATTCAAGAATCTCTCTCCGCCCGCCGCCTCCTCCCCCCCTTCTCCTCCCCAATACAATCAGCTCATTGGGTCCCTTCTATGGGTCTTGCAGTGAAGTCAACCAGATGCTGTGTTTGCAGTGAACAGACTCTCCCAATTCCTCACAGATCCTTACCTCAATCACTGGACTGCAGCACTCAGGGCTCTTTGCTTTCTTCACACCACCCATGACCACCGTCTTACTCTGGGTGGCTCCTCCATTACTATCTCAGGATAAACTGACTCGGACTGGGCCAAAGACAAGTGTGATTGTTGCTCCACCTTGGGCTAGACCTTTTGTTTGGGTAGTGGGTCCATCTCATGGAAGTCCAAGAAGCAACCTACAGTATTTCTCTCAAGCACCAAGGCGGAATACAAGGCTCTCTCAGAATGCTGCAAAGAGGGCCTCTGGCTCTGCAACATACTTGTTGAGCTGCCTCTCTGGGACTAATTGCCTTTTCCCTTGCTATTCAACAACAAGGGGGCTGAAGCGCTTGCGGAAAATTGGGAGCACCACTTTCAAACCAAACACATCAATGCCCACAACCACTTCATTTGTGAGTGCGTCAATAAGGGAGCTGTCAGCCTGCTACTTAGCACAGAGAAACCTGACAAAGCAACAACAATATTAACAAAAATAAAAAGAACAAAAAAATAAATAAATAAAATTATTATAAAATGAAGGAGTATGAAATCCAAAAATATTAGTGCAGAAATGGATTTCCCACCCAAAATAAGGTAGGGTCACTCACTGACCCCACCCTTGAATTCTTACTCCTTATATTTTTTAATTAATTTAAAAGAAAATGGTAAATGACCACGGCACCAATATGGCACCTTTTGGCCATTTTAATATTTCACATGATATGTCATGTATAGGTTTTACACCTAAATTTCAGTCGAAATCCAGGTGTTGTGTGTAGTTTAGGAGTTACACAGGGAATTGTGTTTTGTCACAATTCCCGCACGCAGCCCCGCGTCCCTACAGCGCTGGACTCCCGCGCACCCAAACTCCCTTGCGCAGTTGATCCCTCCCGCGCGCAGGTAATCCCGTGACCTAGTCACGTGAGCAGCGGATCAGTCCCCGCGCGCATCTGAATGGACGCAGCGGATCAGTCCCTGCGCGCATCTGAATGGACTGATCCCGGCGCCTAGCCTGCCGTGATCAGTCTGACAGCCAGGTACCGCTCAGAGGAGCTACAATATAGTAGGATCTACTCTACACATGTAAAGCTACCACGAAAGCGTAGATCATAGTTTAAAAACCTTAAAAGTCAATTAAAATTAGTTATTAACTAATTTTTAGTATTTTTTATTAATTAAATAAAGATCCAGACTCACCACAACATGAGCTGATCAGAACCTTCAAAGACCACAAAACTACACAAGGAGTGGTTTTAAAAATTATTGAAAATTACATACAGGATCAGCAGAGGATGGAGAATCAATAAACATCCACGTCTGCTCACTTTGGACCAGTACTTACAGTACAAATTGAGGATCAGGGAAGGATCAGCAAAATGATTAATCTGTTGATTAACAGATCCTGCAGATAAAAAGGAGCTGTTCCTTGACAGATCTAAGGCCATCAGGCTAAAAGCACCTTGAGGACGTGCCAATCATGCCCTGACTGCCTCCCTATCCTCAGCTCATGGCTAATACCCCTTCTAGAGGCCCTCAAGCACCCAAAAAGGAATATTTAAACAGGCTCTTTTTTCCCTTTTGTTCCCAATAATCCATCAGTTATCAGAAATATTATTATTATAAATCAGACATTTTTTCATTGTTAGTCAAGTGCTTATCAAGAAGAAAGCAAGTGATTTATGATCTAGTCTGAAGTATTATTATTATTATTTTCTAAATAACTATCAACAACCAGAAGTTTGAACCAGCCACCAACCCCATCTGTTCTGAAGCTTCTTACCTGAATCTTTGCAGGATTTCTGTGGATTACTTCCCAAGTAAGGTGTTCCCTTCCTGCTCTGGGTTTTTGTGCTGTTTTTCCCGCCCAAATTGGTGGATAAGGCCTTAGAAGGCACCCATCTTCATTCCAAGGTTATAAACTGCCTAAGGAGGCCCCTTGAGGAGAGGTTGCCAAGTCTGTAAAGACCCCCAGTAGTATATTACCGTGGGCCCCCTTTTTTTCATTATATTTAACATATTTACAACCAAACCAATTAAACCTTGCACTTTCTCTTACCATATTATTATTGGAGCTGTAAAGTGTTTATCCTTTGGAATATTATTGCTCCAAATTCTTTTATCACTCTTTGTAGCTAAAGGACTGCAAGGTTCCTGGTATCAGAGAGCTTACAGGAGCCTTCACGGTAGGTCACATTGCTACTAGCAACATGCTAGCCAATATGCTAACCAAGCCTCTGTCTTGTTTTCTGCTCAAAGCTCATCAGCACATGTTTGGCCTTTTGGGCTGTGGTTAGCAAGGGGGGGTGTTGGAATACTGGATCATCTTTATTTTATCTCTCCTTTATTCCTCTTTCATCTGGTCATGTTCCATCTTTCCTTCTCATTTCTCATCATTTTTCCTTTATGTGTTCTCCTTACGTCCCATCTGGTCTCCCTCACTTTTACCTGTCAAGTGCGCCCGCCCAACCATCTTCCTCTCACCAATCACAGGCGCGCACACCTACATGTCACTTGTCTCAATCACGTTGGCACTACCTGAGGACAGATAGTCACGTCAGTTTGAATGATTCTTTCCTCATCCTTCATTCTGACTCTCAATCTGCGTATCCTCAGGTGAGTAAAATATCTCTATGACTTTTCTGCTTCTCTCATTTTCATCACCTGTTTCCTCTGTGTCTTTCTCCATTCCTCTGTCTCTCATATGAAATTCTGATCCTTCATTCTGACTCTCAATCTGCGTATCCTCAGATCTCAAAATTTTAAATGCTAAATTCCCTGAAATCTTCAACATTTGAAATTCTTGTCACATGCACCCATCAATGTGTAAATTCCTCCACCATTGTTTTCCAAAATCCAATGTAATCTTTATCACCATCAGGAAGGAAATTCCACAAGCAGGTGACCTCAAAATACTTCTGCATCAATATCAAAAATTTCAACAAAATTCAGGGAATTGTTAGCCATTTTTCTCAATGGCATTTTTATGTGACTTGGACCTGGTTCACCAATTAAAATCTACACAAATTTAAGCCTAAATGCAACAATGTTACAAAGAATTCATGCCCAACAATTTGAATAAATTCCCCAGACTTCACCTTGCATTTGAAGGGGGAAGATTAGGATTGTTAAAGTATTGAGAATATCTTGGACAAATCCTTGAGTACCCTGCATAATCTGCAAATAAAATCAATCAGATGTACCCCAGTTTTTAACCTGAAAAAATGGGGAAAAACTGACAAGTAAAACATCATTTGATATCTTTTTCAAAGTTTTTAATATTTCAGGCAGGTTTTTAATCCTTTAGACCCCATCCTGACTTGTCCTTGAAATTTTTTTTGGTGCTTTAGAGATTTGGAAAAGGGTTAAACTGTTGCTAGGCCATCCTAGTTGGCATATTCATTTCCCAGAATGCAGTATATGGGGTCCTTACAGGTTCCATAAAAGCAATGAAAACCCCATACTGTGAAAGAGAAAAGACAATATTAATTATTTATCATCATGGCCAAGAAAACCAAAAGTAAATTATACTTTTTTTTGAATAATCAAGAGGGAATCCCTCATAATAAAAATTTTCCAAATAAATTTCAACTATGTTCTCCTCAATATTCTTTCTGAAAAAGTCCTGTTCATTTAACCAAACTAAAAATTAATGTATTCCCCATGATGTTGGCAACCCAAAATTCTTCATTCAAATTCAAATCATTATCATTCTTTTTAGCTTATTGCTACCAATTTCTTATGACCATTTTTGATGTGATAGTTAACAGGGTGCATAACAGGGTTTCACAATCCTTGCAACCAATGAAATCAAATGAAAAAAAGTTTCAACAAAATATTCATTTAGAAAGGGAAGGGGCCGTAATTTGGGCTCTGCTGGAATTGCAACAGGTTGATAAAATTTTGCTGATTCATGAAGATGAAAATGAAAGGCAGATCAATTAGCTTTGATATCAATAAAAGAATTTGCAATTTCATCCAAAAACTTCCAATGAATATAATTATTTTCCATTTTGGTTCCAGGGAAATCATTATCCCTTTTTGCTTGTCATTGTCCAATGCCCAGAAAAATTTCACAGGCACTCATTTGGTGCCCCTCAAAGGTTTACATAAACGTTTTCCATCATTCCCAGCTAATTTTTATCATTCCCGCCCTCATAAGCTTTCCAAAACATCATCATCACCTTCAACATATTTTCCTCAGGAGGTCCACCAAAAGACTCAAGAAAATTGAATCAGATATATGCCTCATATCTCCCCAATCCCACATGCAATTTCTACCAATGTCTCCATCTCTTTACCCCTGTAATACTAAATTTACAGCCATCTTCATCCCTTTGGATGAGTAACCCAGAACCAGACATTGTTTCTCAAGTTTTGAACATGCCCCACTCAATACTGGCTTATCCAATAGACTTTCTACCCATCTCAAACACACAAGACAATTCCTGCAGAAATATTTTCCCTGTCTATCAAACAATTTTCATAAAAGATATTGATCAATTGAATTTCCCTGGAAGTATTTTTGCAAAGAATCTTCCATGAGATAGCAAATGGAATAAAATTTTAGCTATCTTCATCTCAATACACTGGAAGAACGCTTACAATATGGCTGCCTTGATAATGTTTTTACTTGATCCCAAAATTTTTCAATAACCCATCACTCAACTATCAGAACTTCATGGATGGTTTGTTTGAATGCAGGGTGGCATAAGAAGAGGGCAGTACTCCTGTCAGCTTGCTACTTGGACAGAGCAACCTGTCAAAGCAGAAATAAAATAATAAAATTAGAAGAGTGAGAAACCCATGAATATTATTACAGAAATGGATTCCCTACCCAAAATATAAGTTAGGCCACTCACTGACCCCACCCTTGAATTCCAACTTCTTACATTTTTAAGTAATTATTAAAAAAATGACCAACAGACCATGACACCACCATGGAACCTTTTGGCCATTTTAACCTTTCACACATTATGTCATGTATAGGTTTCACACCCAAAATTCAGTCAGAATTGAGGTTTTGTGTATATTTTAGGAGTTACAGGCGGGTTTGTGTTGTGTCGCAATTCCGGCGCGCAGCCCAGCATTCATACAGTAAGGGTACACACGCCTGACACTCAATATGTAGGCGCATGTTAAAAGGCCTGCATGCAAAATGACTGAGTTACCGCAGGCAACAGAATCCCGCACGCAGCTGTCAAGCCAGCGCGCGTCAAAAAAAATTGTACTAAGCCTGACAGCCAGGTACTGCAGGAACAGGCTACAACCTGCATGCACACATCATGTATATGTAACAACTTGACTGCCGGAAAGAGGGATGTCTGAAACATAAGAATATTGAATAAAAAATATGAAAATCAAAATATAAAGCAAATAAATTGTGGGAAAAAATAATGAAGGTTGTCACGTAAATGAGATTGCAAAATTTTATGAACCAAGAAACACAACAAGGAGTTAACCTAAAAACTATTAAAAATTCCCAACATGTGCAGAAGATTCCATAAAATCTACTAATACCTCTCTCCACCCATGTAAATCAAAAGAAACTAATAAAAAATAAGGAAATATGTCTGAATAATAAAAACAACAAATTAACATCTAAACACCTTCTGACAATTATTTCACAAAGAAATATGACATAGACAAGACTAGCAGATTGAAAGAACCAGAAATATGTGCTAAACTAGCCCTGGCCAGCGTGCTAGCCTCAGCACCCAAGCACAACCCTCTCTACATACCCTGAGAAGATCTTATTACCCCAGAAAAATATATAAACCAACCCTTTTAGATGGTTTAAACCCCAGCAATTTTTAAGTCTCAATCCAGACCCCTTGCCATCCGTGATCAAGTGTTAATTCAAGATAAACAAGTGATATATGGCTATAGTCTGATAGTATTATTAATAATTCTGGCCCCATCATTGATTCTGTGAAGAATATCAGAAAATAACCCCAAAAAATGTCCTGAGACCCTTTCAACCGTGAATCTCTGCAAGCTTCTTGGAGTAAGTACTTAAATTAGTAAGTTATCTCCTCCTTGCACCCAGGCATAAGCGCTTTAAGACAGCCAGTCCACCCATCCCCTTGATTTAGTCTTTTTTGAGCAATCATTTAAGACCTCATTGTCCCAAGGTCTTTACACGGTTCAAAAGAGCCCCTTGAAGAGAGGTTGTTATCCAATAAAGATCCCCTGTTTGCATGAACTGTGGCCCCTCTGGAAAAATATATAGTTAAACCAACTTAACCCAACCAAACCAACCAAACTTTGCACTTGCTTTTAAATCAATTATTTGAGCATTTTACCGTAATTTTCTTGGAATTATTATTCCAACATAAATATCACTTGCTGTAGCTAAAGAATGGCAAATTTCCTGGAATCAGGAAGCTGACAAATCCAGTTTCTGCATCAAAAACAAGCGGAAATAAGAAGAAAAATCTAAACTTTGATCCAAGGTGAGAAAATCATTTTTGGTTTCATTTTTTCCCAATGCCACATCATCCTTCTAATCCATTCTTTAGCTAAGAAACAACTGCAGGAATACTTTATCCAAGCTTGAAATATCATCCCAGGAGAAGGAGACCTTTTATGACATCAAATGATTCTCTGAGACTAAAATCCTTGAATAACAGTCACTCCAGAAGATCCCTCTTAATTTTCACTCCAATTTCTTAATTCAACTGTCTGAGAAACTGGATATTATTTACATTAGCAAAATTTTCAAAACTTGTGGACACCATTACTTCCATAAAAATTTTGTTGAAATTCAAATGTCAAAACCCAAGAATCCAAGCCAGAATCCAAATTACAAGTTTTCTCCTAGGAAACCTCCAAGAAATCTGTATTCCACCAAATTTCTTCTATGCCTTTCTGAGTTGCAAATGAGGATTCTTAATCCCAAGCCACAAATAGATGTTAAAAATTTTTCCATTTTTACTGATCCCATTACTCAAATAAACTCACATATTATTTTGGTAGATAAAGATTTATCATAAATAAACTTGAGAACTCATAATCCTCATTCCCACAGGCTGGAACACTTATCCTGAGTTTCAAGATAAATAAAAACATAAGCCCCTTGTATCATCAGTTTCACTTTGAATTCAATTTTTGGCGTACATTTTCAATTCAGCTTTTCTCCGCTGAACCTGATTAATATTAACATCATGGCTACCTTCAATATAAGATATTTATAAATGAACATTATTTTTTGTCCCATGCGGTAAATTAAATCCACAGCCTGCTGTTCAATTGCAGAATTTCATCCAGGCTCCTAAATCAAAGGAAAATCATTGATTGCTTTCAAACAAAGTATTTAACCGTTTAATCATCATGATATACACAACTTCAACACATCTAAAGTCAATTCCAACTCCTGAACCTTGATTTGTTGCCAGTAAAACTTCACATTGGGGATTATTTTTGGAAGAAATTAAACATACACTCCCAAAAAGTTTAGATAATTTGAAAAGACAACGGCTTTCAAGGAGGGATTAGGGGAAGCACTTTGGAGAAATTGCTTCGTGTGAGGGATCAAATGTTGAAGTTTTGATGAATTCTTCCAAGACCAAGGTCCATTTTTAGGTATTTCATACTTGAAAAGTATAGGATGGTTGCAGAATTTTTTTAGAATTGATAACTGCTTGAAAAATTCTTCTGAGTTCCATGCTTGTCCTAAATGCCAAATCCTTCCAAATTATTTTGAAAAAATTTCTTGAAGGGTGACCAATATTTCATGCCATGTTGAATTAATCTTCACAATAATGAATTTTTCTATCTTCTTAGGTAGATTCAATCAAGCATTTTTGGTCTGGAGCAAGAAAATAGATTCCAAAAACAGGTTGATTGAGGTAACATCCCAACTACATCCCACACGCATTTCATTGATCAATAAAACTCTCCAAAGCCATTCTTTATCCCATGGCTCACCCTGCAATAGTTTCATCAAACTCTGAAGTTCACACAGTCAATTCTGAACAGTGGTGCCAGTGAGACAGCGGAAAAATTTGCTAAATATCAAGGTATCTTTAGCATTCTTTTGGAACTTGGCTTTTGTATCACACTGTCTGGGCATCTATAATTAGTTTACACTCCCACAAAAAATTTTATAAAAAAATTATGCTTCCAAAAAAAAGGCTCACTGTGCTTCATCCAATAAAATACTATACCAATAAATTTGATGCGGATCACAGATGCTGTTCTTGTAATTTGAATCAACATTCTTCTGTGAGGGACTGATGGTTTCATAAGTTTCCAAAACTATTTTTGATGAAAGTATCATACTGAGTGAGACTTGGCTTTTCTTGGAGCCATGAAATATTATGTAGGGAAGAAGAAAAGTCTGAAAATGCGTTTTGATTTCATTTTCCCAATTTGAGAGAGTTGCTAAGGGGCAGATGAAAATGGTGGCACAAGATCTGGGTCAAAAATTAGAAGCTGTGGTTTGTTGAAAAAAAGATGCCAAGTGTGCTGTAGATTGAATATGTGCAAGTGCTCTTAATTTTTTTCCTAGTCCCATATTTTCAGCCAAGATTGCTGCCTGACTATTGAATTGGGGGTAAATGTTTTTGGAATCAAATTCTGGTTGTACTTGATTGAAGCAATTTCAAATCCATTCATCATTTTTGTGATCCCAGATTTGTTGAATTTTCCATTGGATTTTAGTCTCATTTTCTTTGAGGAATGATAATTCCAAGAGCTGATTTTCCTGAATCTGTGCACAACATGCAACGACTATATGATTATTGGTTAAAAATTTGGAATTAGAAAAATATTTATATATCTACCAAGCCTGTGGAAAGTCAAAAAATGAACTTGGATCATAGTTCCAGATTGGTATGGGGTTGATTCCACCATTCAATAGGATCCTTTTCACAGTATTTAAGTGATCAAACTGGCTAAATAAACGGCCACATAACTGAGCTGATGGTTCAGAATTATCACACCAGTAAAATTCTTTTAATGAAATGATGGATTTGGAGGAAGCCTAGAAGCCTGATTCTGATATGGGCTCAGAGCATAATGCTACAGGTCCCAGGAACTGAAAAAAAATTCACTTTTCCCTTTGGAGAGGTCTCCAATTTTTTTCTTGGGGGCTATCCACACATGAACATGAGAATTACCTCTCTGCAAGAAAGCAATGGACACAGAATCACAATTTACTCCTTTAAAATTGAAATTTTTTAGTGGAATGGGAAATTTTCAAAGAAAGAAAGTGAATTAGCCATGAAATTAAAATAAATTTTTCAAATGGCAGAAAATTTTAAACTCAATAAGTTCATTTTTACCAAGTGATCAATGGAGCTATGCAATTCATTTTGGGGATCTTTTTTTAAATGGGGGTGATCAATCAGGCAATCAAATCATTGGGTAGATATACCAAACTTTTTGTTAGCCATTTGGGGAAAGGGCTGTGACAGTGCGCTCAAATCTCATTTGCACATTGAGATAGTAGTTAATTTGGTTTTAGAACCTCATATTGATAGACATCATGAATTTATGAAACTCCAATCTAAAAAAAATCACCTTTTTTTGTTTCATCAGCATTCCCAACATTTGCACTAAAAACCTTGATGGTTCACAATTTCAAACTTTGGTATTTCCACAGTTTTTCTCCACTTTCATCACAAATATTATTGGCTAGAAATACCAAAAATTTTGTTAGCCATCTGGGGAAAGGGTTGTAATAGTTCACTCTAGTCTTTTTGCACATGGAGATAGGATTTAATGTGGTTTTAGATGGTAATATTGATTTACATCATGAATGTATGAAACTAAAACCTAAAAAAATATAACATTATTTTGCATCATCATCATTACCAAAATTTGCACTAGAAACCTTGATTGTTCACAATATCAAACTTTGGTATTTCAACAGTTTTTCTCCACTTTCTTCACAGATATTTTGATGTGTGTTTAAACTTCATCAAAAAAATTCTATTTTGATGTGAAAATTTCCACTTCTATTAAGTTCAGTTGATTCAAGTACCATATACAATTGAGCACCAATTAAATTATTGGGTGAAATACAAAATATCAATTGTGGCAATTTCAAACCTACTGATGAGAATGATTTTTACAAAACTAAAACTAAGAGCCTGTTTGGGCCCGCACAAAGCATTGTATAACTTCATGAAGATCCAGGATTTTCATGAAGGTATACAACACTTTCGAAGCATCATATGGTTGTTGTTTGGCTTCCACCCATCCACATTTGCCAAAATGATGCTTTACAATGCTTGCTAAGGTTGCAGTTCTCACATAGGCCAAAAACCCACATGACCAAAATTTAAGTCTGGACCAAAATGTAGCATCATCTATGCATACACACATCTTCTCCAGCCTCTATCCGCTTAACTATTTAATTATTCACTCTCCCTTTGCCCTTTAAATTTTGCTTATTGCTGGTGGACACCAAACACATCTCCCCTCAACACCATATGTCACTTGTGGATTCCAAAAATCTTGGACCCAAAAATAAGGTTGTGTTATAATTGATTTTGCCCAAAATTGATTATGAAGCTAAACTTATTTGTGAAATGATGGTATAAAACACTTTTTCTGGGCTCAAACAGGGCCTAATTATTTTGTTTTAAGAATGCTTGGACCGGGGGAAATTTTTGTATTTTTTCTTTTATCAAGTTTCGCCATTTTTTAAGCTTTGGGTTTTGAACCAAGATTTATTTCAATCTTCCCGGAAACCACGGGATTCAACTTGGGAAAAAATCAATTACTCAAAAAAATCAAAAAAAAAAATCATTTGCAAGGTCCAAGCTTTCTTAAAAAGAAATAATATTCTTTCTTTTTTTTTGCACTTACCTTGGCTCCAAATTGGAGAGGGGCTTTTTTAAAAAAATGGAAATATGCTTCTGGGTCATTTTTAGCATGCATCCAGTTTCACCTTAAAAAAATCAAAACCAACATCCCTATAAAAATAACTCCACAAACACCTCAAGCTGTTAGGGTGATCATTTAATTGGAACCCTACTGGCCAATGTATTGTCCTCAAAAACTCATCCAATTTTATTTTTTTAATATTGCTTTTTAATTACAAAAAAGAAAGTTTGTACTTTTGGATGGAAAGAGATTCAAGAAAATGAATAAGGATGCATTCAAGAAAGGTTTGATGTAAGCAATTTTATCTGAAGAGATGACAAAAGGTGCATAAGCCAAATTGGGGGTGTCATTGTAGTGATTATTTTGGAATGGAGAAATTATTTTTCAGGAAAATAAAATTTATTTCCCTGCATGCAATAAACAATTTTTTGCTGCTAAATATGCTTTTTATTCCTTGAACCTATTGAGATTGAAAAATGCTATAGCATATATTTTTTATGTTTACCAAAAAAAACAAGTAGAAAATACTGGGACATTCAAGTTTTATTTGTTTGGATTTATATGTAGTCGGTGGGGCCCATAATGATTTGTGAAAATTTACAAGTTTGGAATGAAAAAAGATTCAAATTTTGCATTCAAATGTGTTCAAAATACAATATAGAAGTTTTTTACCAAAGTTGTGGATGATTTGTGTTGTATTAAATAGGAAACATCACCCAAGTTATGAAAGAGTTACAACCAAGTTGCAACCAAGTTGAGAGATTTTTACAGGGGGGAATATGCTAGCATGTGCTTCCATTTCCCCCTGCTGATGGCTTTTGATGGCCATTCAGCTTTGATGGTTGGCCCTTGTGAGGCCCAAATACATGGGATGTCAGAAGGGCCAGTCCCCCAACTCTGGTTTTTCAATGGTCAAACAGGTTAAAAAACTATTCCATTCTTGGGAATGGTGTGAAATCTTAAAATTTGTTTTTCACACCATTTAGCATGGACATAGGAAAAAAATTTCCAAATTCAAAACTTGGGGTATACACTTCTATTTTTTGTGGTTTCTCAAAAGGGTTGGATTGTAGTAAACTTTGGGAATGAACTTATCCCAGACCACTTTTAATCTTTAAAAATATTATGAGAAATATTCTTGTTCAAATTTTTTTTTTATTTTTGGAAATCAAGTGTCAGAATCCAATTTCAGATTTGAGATGAAAAATAAGGACCTAACAAGCCTATGGATATTATTCATCTGATTAGATATACCCCGAATGGCTGGTTTTTGTCAAAGCTTTCAGAAAATCTCAGGATATTGCAACAAAAAACTCTAATCCACTGCAAGAAATTTCCAGAAAGAGTAGATTGAACAGTAATTTGGAGTTCTGAAGGGAATTTTTTTCTATTTTTATTCAAACCAGAAGATTATGAGTAAGGAAATAAATTTCAAAGTCATTAGATGCTCCATTATCCTCCACATGATTACAGTGTAAAGATTACCAATTTATCCATTTCTTAATTCAAATTTTTGACATTCAAATTAGAAAACGACTGCAAAAACAAATAATAAATCATCCTGAAATTTTCAAATTCATAATCAAAATACTCCTTTTATTCATAATTCCTCCCTAAATTTCCAACCTATGACTTATTTGAAGTTTTATAACTGGATTCAGAGGGGGCTAAATTGATTGGATTATGTTTGATTTTGCTGGTGTTTTTTTGACTTGCTTATTTGTTATTTTTTAATTTCTCAAGCTTTCTCTTGCTCCACTCATAATTTCTTGTTTTGTTTACACAATTTCATTCTTGTGTAAATAAAAAGAGGCATAATTTCTTATGTTCCAGCATACTTTCAATCATATTAAATTAAAATGGTTCAAAAAAAATTATGGGAACCAAAACAGACTGAGACTAAGAAAAAACAAAAAATAGAGCAATTGAATACCAGAAATTTATAAATAACATTTTTCACAAGCCATAAAATAGTTTTGGTGGACTTTAATCTTATAGATCAAGTTTATTCCAAAAATTATTTTTCAAAATCATCAGGATGTCAACATCCTCAGAATTACCAATCTATCATTATCTGGTCAACCAGTTTCTTCCTGAAGGATCACCTGTATCTGAATCATGGCTACCTTCACCTCAGTCTTCCTGGCTTTGAATGTTAAAAACAATTGGAAAGAAATTTTTGATGGTTGGAAATTTTATTTTGCTGAAAACTGATTTTTTTTTTCTGGAAGAAATTAAGTCTGTTAAATGTAAAGCATAATCTCTAGCTATGGGATGAAATTTGGATTTTGTGCATATTTCTTTAGTGGACTGGACACCTTGAAGTTGTTGGGGGAAAGCATCAGATGGAATGGGAGAGGATGGACAAACATAAATGGAGGATTTGGAGTTGGAAGGTACCAGGGAATCACCCATCCATTTTTGGATGCATTCAAAGTACCTCCCAAGCAACTTTTACCTGGAAGTTTTTCACCTAGGTTTTCAGCAAATATATTCCCTTGGTAAGTCACATCCAGCCCATCAGGCTTGATTTGCCAGTGGGGAACCATCAATTCTTTATTAGATTGCTGAGAACTTGATTGTTTCTATTTTTTAATTGGCCCACCTATGTAAAAAAAAAGAACAATAATCACACCACCTGGCATGCTTTTGAACTCCAGGGAGGTTTTTTATCCCATGCCATTGCCCCTTCTGGAAGCCCAGCCATCCAAAATGCACAGCCTGCACTTTCTGGTTTTAAAAGACTGTTTTAAAAAACTGATGGTAGTATTTTTTTACAAGGCCGTCAAAATCCACCACAGAAACTTCTGAGGTGCTTCATCTTTTAAAATAACCCAGATTTAGGTTAGGTGATGGCAGTCCTCCTCCCAATTTTGAATTTTCTTTTTTTTTCTATTTGATATTTTTTAAAGGGGAGTGATAAATTCACAACCCCAGGTTGTTAAAAGGCATGAAAAAGGGTTCACAACCAAAATTATTCATGTACCTCTATTCACAACGCAAATATTTGCAAACAAAGATGCTTACAAGTTGCATGTTTCTTCCTTGATACCTTTGGCCATTTTGGGGCAAAACAGCCCCAAGTGAGCCATTTTAGGGGGGATTCAGGGGTAAATAGGCATCCCTGGACCACCTCTATGTTCCAAAACCCCAAATTTGGTATTCAGGGGTAAATAGGCATCCCTGGACCACCTCTAAGTTCCAAAACCCCAAATTTGGATATTTTGCATACATTATGGGACTATTAGACCACAAAAATCCCTGGGAAAGTGTACCACACATTCTGCCTATTGGAAAAACAAAGTCTTGTCACAAACCATACACAATCCTTGTTTGTTTGGTAATTTCATTTTTCTCAACCTAAACGTGAACACACTTTGGGTTTGTTAAATTCACTTTTGAATTAAATACTCAAGTGCCATTGAATTTCTTTGTTTTATGCAAATGTTGGCAAGCCTAAGCCCCCCTGGTTTCAACATGGCTGTGTTAAACAACTTAATTGATAGTTTCATTAACAAAGCTGTGGCAAAAGCTAGGTATTTTGGCAGGTATTTTAGAAATAAACTTTGAAAGTAACAATTGCATCCTCATCTGGGGTTACAATGGAGGAAAAAGAAATTTCACAACTGGAATTGACTCAAGGTAGTTGTTCACATTTCATATGCCATTTCATCCAGAAGAAAAATACAGTCATCCAAACGTCTGCACAACTCATACTTCTTGTTGGTATAGTGGTTAAAAACTGAGCTTTTCTTCCCATATGTGGCACAAATTTCACTGGTTCAATAAACCATAGATACAAGAATTTATAATGATAAAGAGTTTCATAATTATACAAGAAATTTTGATAATATTTTTTAATAATTTGTAAGTATGTTTATATGAGTATTGATTATTTAATTAAAACCTTGATAATATATATTATCAAGACGGATATCCAACATATCTTTTAAATAATTAATGAGGACTCAGATGTGTCCCAATTATTAATATAGAAGTTTTCGATGTTTTCTGTTCTTCTGGGAATAAGTTATAGTAGTTATATTAAACCATACTCTCTACTCTGTATAGATAAATTGCATAATTTTAATCTTATCCTTCTTTGGGATGTATTAGGACTTTAATATACTCAACTGCGCCTTTAGAGCGTCCACTCAAGGGCCCCCAGCTTTTTTTAAGGTGTAAAACTTGTAATGTAATTGACAAGAGTACACATAATCTATATGTATAATGTCTGCCAAGGTACTAGGAATTCAGTGATAAGTACATGCCAAGGCTATCAATCTATATGTAAAGAAAGTTATGTTATCATTATGAGGTGTCGTGGGACTTAAAAACTGTACATATGAAAAATTTTTAATTTGTAGGGTCAATTAGTTACTCCTTTGTTATGTAAATTGAAACCTTATATTGAAAATCCCCCCCAATTATTACTATTACCTCATTTCTCATTGGTTATGGTGTAATAGGGTTCTGACCCCTTCAGAAAAAAAACAGGGAGAGCCTAGAACCCCCCTGAGTCCTCCCGTTACCATAACAGAGGAGGGTCTTGAACCTGTAGCCCCTCCATTAGTTACATATTATTATTTCTTTGTAAGAGAATACAACAAGAATTAACAAGCCCATTAAACTTAATCTCAAGAGGGGATTGAATGTGGCTTGAACTTTAGTATTATACTCAATTAATAATCTTATTGGAAACTTCAATTTTTAGTGGAAGGTCTTTTCAGCTTGCTACTTAATTCAGAGAAATATATCAAAGTAGACAAATAAATAAAAAATTAAATGAAATAAGAAGCAGTGGGAGATACATTAATATATTCTGTCAGAAATGGATTCCCCACCCAAAATTAGGTAGGTTCACTCACTGAAACCACCATCAAATTATTACTCCTTGATATTTTAAATAATTAAAAAAGAAAGGAGCAAAATACCACGTTACCACCATGGCACTTTTTTTGGCCAACTTAATATTTCACACACATGGTCACTTCAAGTTTTCAAACCTAAAATTCAGTTGAAATTGAGTTTTTTTGTATATTTCAGGAGTTACATGTGGAAATGTGTTTTGTCACAATTCCCACGCACAGCCTTACATCCCTACACAGTCCCTGCAAATCTTCCTTAACCATTACGCTTCAGATTCCCGCGTACAGAATTTCCCCATGAAACAGATCCTACCCTGAGGGCATGTGTATTGACTGATCCCCTTTGAGAATCTTTTGCGACTGATATGACAACAGGTACCACTCATAACAGCTACAACCTAGCAGGAGCTACCATGTTTATGTAATTTTGTGACATATTCATGACAAATTATCTAAAAAAATCAAAAACTTATTACCACTACAAAGACTGACCCCAAAATTCAAAGACCACAAAACACACCAAGGATTGGTTTTAAAAATTATTAAAAAACAGAAAATTGATCAGAAGGTGATTTAAAATCAATAAAAATTCACTTCTGATCACTTTAGTCCAATACTAGTAATAAAATTAAAAATAATACAGATTGATAAAAATGATGAATTCACAAATTAAACAATCCTTCAGCTAAAAAAATGCAGAAATACAGCAGATATGGGGTAAGCTGATTGAAAGCACTTTGAGGAAGTGCCAATTTTGCCCTTGCTGGCTTATTAGCCTTAGCCTTTGAGCCTTTCCCTCTCTACATAAACTGAGGAGGCTCTTTTACACTCTGAAAAGGTATTCATACAGAACTCTTTGGACTCATTGTCCCCCAGTTTACCAGGGATTTAGTTATTATCAATCAGACACCGTGTTATTGTTGATCAAGTGCTTATATGACTTTATTCTGAAGTATTATTATCATCTCCAAAAACCATTACCCTGATTAATCCAATTTCAAGCGATCAAACCCTCCTGATCTGAAATCTTTTTCCTGAATCTGTGCAGCCTCTTCTGTGAATTATTGCTCTCAAGTGATTTTTTTCCTTCCTGCGTTGGCCTGAGTGCTGTTTTCCTGGTCATACTATCTGGATAATTCCTTAAAGGCACCCACCATTATTCCAAGGTCTTTACACTATCCAGGGTGTCCC
Source organism: Puccinia polysora (assembly GCA_025617555.3). Taxonomy (NCBI): domain Eukaryota; kingdom Fungi; phylum Basidiomycota; class Pucciniomycetes; order Pucciniales; family Pucciniaceae; genus Puccinia; species Puccinia polysora. Next base: position 31,404,890 of record CM062632.1, on the reverse strand, counting down.
CTTGAAGAGAGGTTGCTTGTCTGTAAAGATTCCCAGTAGTATAATACAGTGTTCCCTCTTTTTATGACATATTGAAAACCATCTAACCAAAACATTTAAACCTTTCACCAGCTCTTCAAATATTAATTTTTGAGCTTTCTAGGTGTTCATTCTTGGGAATATTATTATTCCCTCACTCTATCACTCTCTGTAGCTAAAGGACTGAAATGTTCCTGGTATCAGAAATCTGACAGCTCTAAATTTGAGTAGTAACCCTTGTTTTTTAAAAGATAAGGCTGTGAGACTATTTATAAGAAAAAATCTTTTGAGATTCATTAATTTGAAGCCAGGCCCCTTGCCTTTTATAAAGGTTTAAGTTGTGGCTTTTTACTCATAATACCTTGGTATTTTTGAGTATGTATGATTTTTTCTACTAGTTTGGTTATTTAAGTCATTAACTGATTAAATTATTGGTTTTTTCTTAATTTTTCAGGTTCAACCACAGCCCAGGTATGGCAGTAGAGGTTAAATCCCTGACATTCCCTTTGACTGAGGCTGATTTGGCCTGATGGATACTAATTTAACTATGGCGGCTGTAACTATGGTGCTCCAGAACTCCTTGACCCTCCTCCTGTGAGATTCTTTCCTAGTAAAGAAGAGGCCAAATAGTTCTTCCAAAAGTGGGAATCCATGTATGGCTACACTTTGAAAAAATTCAATTCAAAGAGAGATAAAAATATTTACCTAGTATGCAAAAGACATGGAATATATTTGGGGCCATTTCTCACCAAATGGAAAATGAAAACTCACAAGAGTAATTTTGGTTTTCAATTCATGATCCATTCAAGTTACACACTAGCAGATCCCATGTGGATCCTCTCCACTATAAATGAGCAAAAAAATCATGAAAAATCTGAAATCCCCTCAGTGAATCCTTGACTGAGGATAATCTCTGGTGTTTCCTTAGATTGACTGGAGGAAGGCATGGAAGATGGGCTCAATAAAATTCACTCAAGATGAAATTGAGCAAGATTGATGGGGGAGAATTTGGGAAAATAGAACAATCTATAATGCTAAGTGCATTTTTAAGGCAGCTGAAATCAAGGGGAAAAGTGTTATGGATTTTCTTTTCAAAAAACTTCAAGATACTCAGTGGGTATCCAGTTAAACATTTGGTGGAGAAGGTCACTTAGAGGCCCTGTTTTTGGCTGATCCCAATTTTGAAAAACTTTGCAAAAAATTTAATCATATTGCTTTGTTGGATTGTATTTATAAAACGAATAGGTACAAAATCCCACTATTGCATGTTTTAGGAATGACACCCAGCAGGAAAACATTTAAAAAGGCTTTTTTTGTAAAAAAATAAATGTTTGAGTTCTATAGTTGGGCCTTGAATGCACTAAAGGAGTTGCCCTATGATCCAGAGAGGCTTCCCAAAGTCTTTTTGATGGTCGGTGAAAAATCTCTGATTTTTTCCATTGAAAATACTTTCCCTGAGTCATCCAGACATTTGTCTCTTGGCACCTGTCTAAAAATATTCAAGCAAATTTCAAAGTTTTTTTCAGTAATGATGGTGCAGGATGGAATTGGTTTATGTCTCTATGGGAAAAGTATGGGGACTTTAAAACCAAGGGGGAGGCAGAAGTCAATGATGCAGAGCTCAGAGTAGGAAAATTTATTTCTTCTTCTGTTCATCTCTGCTGGGATTGCTTATTTTGAAACTTTTATACAGTTTTTCTTGAAAGAAATTAAGGATATGCTTGAGTATATGGAAAATAACATTTTCCCTATCAATTAGAAATTTTTAAAAAATTTTACTGGAGTAAACCCTGACTTTGAAAATTGAAAAATTTATTGGTCAGAATGAGCACATGCTACTTTAAAACAATTACATGGGAGCTATTTGGGGAAACTTTTGGATTTATGGAAACACCTTGATTGAAAAATTGAAATTCAAATCAAATAAGTGCATGTGTTCCTTAAAAACTCCCAAATAAAGTTAGGAACTGTTCTTCCAACAGAAATGTTACCTTTGGGTTAAAAATTTTCAATTGAGGTCATTCAACTCATTGGGGAACAATTCAAGAATCTAAAGCATCATAATGATGGCAAACTGTGCACCATGTCATATTCCAAGACAATGGTCTTGCCCTGTTCACACATATTAGGAGAAATGATGTCATTGATAGGATCTGTTGTGCCTGAGGATGTTAATCCTCAGCAGCGGTTAGACTAGAACCCTTCCATGTCATAAATTTAGATTTTTTTAATTGCTTTTTGAGGAAGGCTTTTAATTCCTATGTGGTTTACTAATGACTGATAATTTTTCTTTTTGAAAGGTTCAAACTGATCCAGTGCTCAACTCTTCTCAATTTTTTCAGAATCTCAGCTCACTTGTTATGGTAAAACCTGAAGATCCCTGGTGAAGCATGCAACAACTTAATTTTCTAAGCCAATGCTTGAGCCAAAGGACTTATGGTCCAGCTGTTTTTAACAAAAATTGAAAGAAAAATCACATGAAGTTTCAAGATTTGAGCATGTGGAAAGGGAACTAAAGAGGGAAAAACAGGTTAGAAGGGCGCCAAGAAGACCAAAAATTGTAAGTCTTTGATTTTTAGAAGTGTTAATTTTAATGGTTTAATGAACTGATAGTAGTAAATTTTTATATTCCAAGTCCCCAGGCTCAGAATCTGAATTCATAGTTCAGAGGAAGAGACTAAAAGTGAATTTGTCTCCCTTCTTTTGCAATTCGAATCCCCTTCTGAGGAAGAAGACATGCAGGAAAAGTCAAACAGAAGCTCATTTTTGGTGAGTATTGATTTGATTAATGTGATTTTTACTGTGGCTAAGTAAGTTTTGATTGCATGAAACAAAGTTGAAATACCTTAATCAAATACCTCAAAACTTGCATAAGTTCTTTGGTGAGGTTTTAGATCCTGGTGGTTATGGTAATTTCAGATTTAGATTCATTGCTAAACTACTTAGGTCCAATAAAGAAATATGGGTCAAAGTGCAAAGGGAAATGATAGAAACATTGAGAAAATATAAGACATTCTATGCTAAGATCCATGGTGGAAATAAAGAGTTTGAAAATATTAAACAAAGACTTGATTTTAAAGAAATCAATGAAAATGTTCCCTCTTCAAAATGGCTTTAAAATTTGGATATGGGGAAAACAATAGCAGATAATGATGCAAGGCCAATTTGGTTCCTTTCATTGGATTCATTTTGTACTTATAATCCTATTTAAATGGGTCTAAAATAATCATCATATGCCATCTTCATTTTGTTTGTTAACAATAACGACTTGGTTCATCATTTGATTGAGGCATATGTGACTCCAATCCCTCCCATTGCATCAAAACCTTCTTATTTGACTGCAAAGAAATCTTCTTTTTGGTTTGATCACCTCAAATATCAACTGAATTTATATTCAAATTTACAATATTTGTAGACATAGTGTCATTTCATCATTTTGGTTTTTATTTCATCATTTGCTTTTGGTCAAACAATTACATCTGATGCTGATATTATACTGTATTAATACAAATGTTTATCAAATTTTTTGAAATGATTGATTAAAACCTGGAAAACTGAGTTCATGATGAAGGGAATGGTTTTTCTTTTTTTCAAGATAAAAGATCAGGTAAAAAAGTCTCATGAGGCACTTTTGTTTGTGTTTGTTCTGGAACTGATGGAAATGAATTGGCTGGACTAGAGCATAGTTAAATATTCTGGATATAGGCCATTTTTTGAAGACCAACTTGTGTCTCTGATACTAAAAAGGATAATGAATAATGGGTGGAAAAAAATACAAGAGCTTTCACACATTGAGTCACAGGGAGTATACAAAAAGGCAGATACACACTTGGCCATTAAACAGGGAATAAAAGCTATCAAAAGAAGAGCAAAAACACAATACAACTGAGTTTTTAATTCAAGATGATTTGATCATTTAACAGTCACTTTAATTCAGAAGGAGTAAGATAAGAAATGAGTTTCTTTGAGATGTGAATTCCATTAACAGAATAAGTGACTTGGGGTTCTGTGACTACAGGATTTTGATCAGTAATGAAAAATCAGACTACTCAAACTAGCATTCTTTCAGACTTAACCATTTCTTAATCTTGAAAAAATCAACCAGTGAGAGGAAAACTTAATTGGAGATATGAGAGATAGTTTCTTTTCATTATAAAATACTGCTTTTCTGATTGTCATGACAGTGGAGGATTTCTTAGTTTAAAATTGATTTTCATGCAGGGTTTTATTTAGTCAAAAAAGGAGGACACTAGGTTCCATCATTCCAACAGCGCTTTAAACATCATCATGTTTATTCTTCTGAGTTAGCATCATTATGTTGATTGTTTTGAATGAGATTTCCTTGTTAAGTCCATTCAACTTGTGTTGGGCTGATCCCATCATAAGGAGTATTTTTACTTCTTGTGATGGGATCAGAGCAACACAAGTGGAAATTGTTTTTTTCTTGGTATTTTAATTTAGAGCTAGTGTATTGAGGTGGGCTTCTATCAAGTCCACCTCAATGGAATATCCCTATTTTTTTGGGGGGATGGATTTAGTTTTTCACTAGTAAAATCATATAAGTTCAAATTTTTGTGGGCTGATCCCATAATAAGAATTTTTTTAATTGTTATGATGGGATCAGCTTAGAACAAGTTGAAATCTTTTTCTTGGTTTTTCCAATTTAGAGCTAGTCTATTAAGGTGGCCTGAGATTTCTCTTTTTTGGGGGTTGATTTGTTGAGTTTATTAAATGATAAAATGGGATGATATTGATTAAATTCATTTGATTTAATTTTGTTTTGATTTGCTTCAATTTCTTTTCTAATATATAATAAAACTTCTTTATTTTATTTCATTTTATTCAAAAATTATATTATATTCTATTTTATTTAATTTAGGTCTGTATTTTATGTATATTGTTCCTTTTTTTCATTTTTTTTTTATTTTTTTTTGTGCACAATCTTTGATTATTTTTAGAATTTTTTATTTTTTATTTTTATTTATTCAGAGGGCCCATAAATGCACATTCACAGCCCTGAATTTCTGAAATTTTCACAGTTTTTTTTTTAATTTTTTGCTTTATTCTTTTTTGGGCAACATTAAATTTGAAACCCAACACAACGCATTCACAAATCAAAATGTGTTTCATGGCACATTTCACAACCCATCTGGGTTGTGAAAAACTGTTTTCAGCCCATCTGAGGCAGCGAGGGCTTTTCACAACCCAATTTGGTGGCAAACCACGCCACACAACCCTTTTTGAGTTGTGAGAAGTTTGTGTAGGGTTTCCAATTTGTAATTAAAGTTTTATTTATTTGTTTTATTCATTTATATTTTTTTTTCTATTTTTATTTGTAATATATTTTATTTATTTATTTATTTCTTCATTTACTTGTTCCTTTGCTTATTTCATTATTTAATTAATTATTCATTCATTTATCTAAATATTTATCCATTTATCTATTTATTTTTTATTCATTTTGAATTTAATTGTGGGTAATAATAAATTCATGGCTCATTGAGCCGTGCACAGGGTTAAAAATGGGCCTTGTGGCAGGGCACACAGTCCAGTTGGAGCCGTTTACAGCTTCCAACAGCTCGTAGATTTGTGCGGCCCACCCAACCCAGTCTGCGGCCATGTGGACTTCCACGCGACTACATTCAAGCCGTGTGGAGTTGTACACAGCTCAAATGTAGTTGTGAGGCCTTCTACACGGGGGCGGACCCCAGTGAGCAAAAAATAAAAAAACAAAAATGAAAAGGAATGAAAGGGTACTTGCACAACCCATAAACTAAAGAAACCTTCTAAAAAACAGAAATAAACCAAAAAATCAAAGAATGTTCATTTTTTGGTTGAAAAAAAAAAAACAAAAAAATAAATAAATAGATAAAAAAACAAAAAAAACTGGTAGTATCCAATGGAATAGCTATAAAGTAAAAAGACCCAAAAAAACACAAGTAACTGGACTTGCCCTAAAGTAAAAACACCAAAAAAAAGACCATGAACTTGACAAGCCCTAAAGTAAAAACACCAAAAAAAACAAATGACTTGACAAGCCCTAAAGTCATTTCAACTTGACTAGCCCCAAAGTAAAAGGGCCCAAAAATTAAAAAGTCTTTTGACAAGCCCTAAAGGAAAATTGCCCAAAAAAATACAAGTCTTTTGAAAAGCCCTAAAGTAAAAGTGCCCAAAAAAACAAGTTCAACTTGTGTTAAGCTGATCCCATCCCAAGCTTAAAATAATTTAAGCTGTGATGGAATCAGCCCAACACAATTTGAACTGAGTTACAATTAAACTCTCATTCAAAACACTCAATATAATTATTTTAACTCAAAAAATTCAACATAATGATGTTCAAAATGTGATAACCCTTTATATTAATAGAAATTGTTAGCTGCATTAGAATTAAAATTTATATGAAACCCAATGAAGCAATGAAGTCAAAGTCTATTACAATCTAGGATACATTTGCAGTTGATCTTTGAGATGGTCAACCCAACCAGAGGCTTTTTTAGAAATCAAGGAAGGTGGTTTTGCTACAATGGGTGGGATTGGAATCATTTCTTGCTCAACTAATAATAGAACCCAGTGGTTATTGTTTAAAAAGGAAATGAATATTGGATCTGATTGATCAGTAACACCTTTTTTTTTGAAGTATAATTATCACATGAATCCAATGAAATGAAACATATAGGTTTGGAATATGTGCCTGCTATGATTTGACCCATCTCCAATTTAGCCAGCCATTTTGAGGAGTGAATCTTTTCATTGATGTCTTCAAAATCAAGTTTTTGCTTAATCTTTTCAACCTCCTTTTCACCACCAAGCATCTTAATGTAGCGTGCTTTATGTTTCCCCAATTTTTCAATCATTTCCTTCCTAAATTTATACCCACCATTTTCTTCTTAGGCAAGAGATTTAGCAATGAGTCTAAATCCGCAATTCCCACCTCCAATTGGATCCCAAACCTCACCCAAGAACCTATGGAATTTCAAGCATATTTGATTGGGATATTTCACTTTTGGTTCCTATCATAAAAACTGACTTGGTATCCATTTCTTTAATTGGACCAATGAAATGAAAACTGAACAAAGATGAGCTTCTGGTTGAGCTTTTCTGCATGTTCTCTTCCTCTGAAGAGGATTCTGATTCCAAATTAAGTTATCCCAATTCACTTTAAGTCTCTTCCTCTGAACAGGAAATTCAGATTCAGATTCCTCCAAATTTGACTAACAATTCATCATTAGTGAGTAACTTAGTTCATTAAACCCAAAAAATGAACATATCTGAAAAGGAAAGACTTACAATCTTTTGTCTTTTCTTGTTTGGAGCCCTTCTAATTCTTTTTTTCCCCTTGAGGTGTTTGTCAACAAGCTCAAACCAAGATGTTTCTTGCTGGGTATCTGTGAATTTTGGCCTTCCCCTACTTCATTGTAAGACTTTAGGTTAAAGTCTTGGCTTGGATCGATATTTTGTAATCTTCTGAATGATATACTTCAAAAGGCCCCTTTTCTCATGATCTGCAGATTCCACAATCATTGCATTGACTTTATGAAGTAACTGAGTAATGCTTAGAATTTCATAAACATTTCACTGGAAAAATTCAAAACAATCAACCATTAGTGCATTAGTTAATCAAAAAGCATTAATCAAATGGTGATTTGAACAATCCAAATTTAACAATCCAACTTAAGCCAACTTACAGAATTGGAACTGAAAGGGTCATAGTCCAACCTCCACTCAGGATGAACATCTTCAGGTACCACAGATCCTCTGAATGCTAGAAGCTCACCTATTTGATGGGAACAGGGAAATCCCATAGTCTTGAAATATGACTTGGTGCAGACTTTGCCATCATGATCACGTTTGAACTTCTTGAATTGTCCCCTAACACAATGTATTTCCTCTAAAGGCAATTTGTAACCCAATTGTAACGGTTCAGGCGGAAGAACTTCCCCTAAATTAATTCAAGAGTTATAAATTGATTCATGAACTGAATTAATTTGATTCAAAACTGTACCGTCTAGGCTTTTCCAAACATCCAACAGTTTTGCCAAAGAGTTAGAAAGGAATTGTTTGAGAGTTGCATGGGCCCCTTCAACCCAAGAAGTTGTTTTGTTTCCAAAATCTGGGTTGATACAAGTCAACGCTGTTACAAATGTCTCTTTGATAGGGAAAATGTTATTTACCATATAATCAAGTACATCCTCATAGTCTTTCAAGAAACACTATAAAATTCAAAAGCTCAGAAACCAAAACTAGGAAGAATAAGAAGCAGTGATTTCAACCTACTCTGACTTCTGCATCATTGACCTCCACCTCCTCCTTGGTCTTTGAGGCCCCATACTTTTCCCACAGATTCATAAAGCTTTTCCATCCTTCAAAGTCATGAACAAAGCGCACTTTACAGTTTTCTTTTATTTTTTTAGACAAGTTCCAAGTGCAAAATTGTCTTTATGACTCTGGGAAACTAGTTTCAATTGCACAAATCAGAGCTTTTTCACGGTCCGTCACAAAGACTTTTGGAAGTCTCTCAGGATCATAAGAAAACTCCTTTAATGCAATTACACACCAACTGTAGAAATCAAATGTTTATTTTGTAATAAAATCAAGATCTCTTTTGAAAGTTTTCCAATTGGCTGTCATTCCTAAAACATGCAATAGTGGGGTTTTGTACTTATTTGTTTTATAAGTACAATCCAACATAGCAATATGATGGAATTGTTTTGAAAGTTTTTTTCCCCAGGATGTGCTAAGTACAGGGCCTCCAAGTGACCCTCTCCACTGAACTTTGACTTCTTAATCCAACTTGTTTATTCAAGCTGTTCATAGAGTACCTCCATAACACTTTTTCCCTTTAGTTCTGCAAGTGTTACCTTCCACTTAGTGTTATAGATTTTTTGGTCATCAACATAATCCCACCCATCAATCTTTCTCAATTTTCTCTTCAGTTCTAACGTATTGAGCCCATCATTCATGTCTTCTTCTAGATTTTCTAAGGCCACCCCAAAGATTCTCCTCAGTTGAGGAAGCACAGAGGGATGTTCAGATGGTGGATGGTTATGTTTTGTTTCTTTGTAGGAGAGGTGGAACAAGGGGTCTGCCTTTGTTTGATTTGCATGGATTGTAAACTTGCACCCAACCTTCCTTGTGTGATTTTGTCTAGACCATTTGGTAAAAAGACTTCCTGAATAGGAACCATGTCTATCACAGGCTAAATCAACATATTGGTCACGCTTTCAGTTGAATACCTTTGAAGCATAACCATGCTTCATTGCCCATTTTTGACAATAGTTTTGTGCCTCTTCACTAGTAGGAAAAGCACTCAAGGGAGGTGGTTCAAGTGGATCTAGTAAACATTCATTGGTTAAGTCATAGTTTCATAGTTACATGAACCCATCATTTTCAATCAAATTAAATATTGCAAAGACCAGTAACATAAAATGTTACTCACCGCCAGAGGTCATGTCCATTTTTGAATCATTTTGTTCCTCAATTTTCACCCTTGATGAGGATGCAATTGGGGCTTCCAATTTTTCATTACCCAAATGCTTTTTTTCTTTTTTGAAAGCTTTGTTTATGGCACTATCAATGTAGACCTGCCACACAGAAATGTCAGAAGAAGGAGGGCTTGCCACTTTTCCCAAGAAAAAAAATTCAATGGTATACTTCAGTATTCAATCCAACTTTCAATTTATCAGACAAAGTCTGCTCCCTTTCAAGTTGAGAATGAATTTTTTGCAGATTTTTATATGATTTAAAATTATTCACTTTAAATTCACTTGGGTTTTGCTTTAATATCTCTTTGGGATTGCTAGTTGTGGAACAACAGTCCCACAAAGTATGCATTAATCCCAAATTTGGGTTGACAGAACGCAATTGAGGTCCAGGGGGTGCCCAAAATTCTGGCACAGCTTCTGGGGGGTTGTGCACCCCCAAACATGGCTAATTTGAGACATGTACTGGGTTTAAACGGATCCTACACAACCCCCTGGGGGTTGCGTGTGTTTTAAAAGGCCCTTTTTAGTTTTCTATGGTCCCCCACAGCTCATTTGAGCCATGTAGGGCCCTACACGACTACCACACGGTTGGAGCGATGAATTTAACATCACCCTTTACTTATTTATTTAGTCATTTCAAATCTATTTTTTTTAAATCTATCTATTTTAAATTTATTTGTTCATTTATTTATCTTTTTATTTTTTATTTATTTATTTGTTTATTTGTTTTTAATTAATTCATTTATTTATTGATTTTTAATTTACTTATTTATTTACTTTATTTATTTATTTTCAATTTACTTATTTATTTATTTTTTCATTTTAGTTCACAAATAATATGGGTTGTGAATTTACGTTCACAACTTTTATGGGTTAAGAACAGTGTTTAACTCCCCTTTGTAACCCCTGGGTTTAAAATTTAACATTGCCCCTTTTTGATTTTTTTTAAAAATTTCTTTAAATTTTTTTGATTTTTTTAAAAACTTTTTTTGGTGTTGTTGTTTTTTTTGTAAAATTATTTTTTTTTTCATTTATCTTAATTTTGGGTGATGTTAAATTGATGGCTCCAACCGTGTGTTAGTTGTGTAGGTCTCTACACTGCTCAAATGAGCTGTGGGGGCCCATAGACAACTACAAAGGGCCATTTCAAACATGCGCAACCCCCAGGGGGTCGTGTAGGAGCCGTTTACCCGCCAAACACAGAAATTTTGAGCCCTGTACCCCTGTGCACAGCTCAAAACTGCCGTGTTTGGGGGTGCACAAACCCCTGGAAGTTGTGCCAGAATTTTGGGCACCCCCTGGACAACACTTGGGTTCCGTCAACCCAAATTTGGGATCAACGCATACTTTGTGAGACTGTTTTGCCACATCTAGAAATTCCAAATTGACTTTAAATTGAAACCAAAGTGAAAGTAAATTGAAAATTGAAATCATATTAAAATCTGAAAACAATTCTTTCTCAACTTGAAAGTGAGCAAACTTTTTTTGTTCAATTGACAGTTGGATTGAATACTGAAGTATACCATTGCAATTTTTTGCATGGGAACATTTTCAAGCCCTCCTTCTTCTGAAATGGCTGCTTGAAAGGTCTACATTGACATTTACATCAACAAAGCTTTTGAAAAAGAAAAAAAGGATTTTGGTAATAAAAAATTGGAAGCCCCAATTGCATCCTCATCAAGGGTGACAATTGAGTAAAAAAATGTTTCACAGTGGGATTTGACCTCTGGTTGTGAGTAGCATTTTATGTTACTGGTCTTTGCCCTATTTAATTTGATTTAAACTGATTTAGGGAATGCCATCAATATAAGTATGTAACTATGACAGATCCACTTGACCCACCTCCTATGAGAGCTTTTCCTACTAGGGAAGAGGCACAAAACTATTTTCAAACATGGGCTATAAAGCATGTTTACGCTCTGACAGTTTTTCACTCAAAGAAATATAAATATGTGAGTTTATCCTGTGATTTCCATGGTTCCTATTCAGGACAACTTCTTACCAAACGGTCCAGGAAAACTCACACAAGGAAGAATGGGTGTAATTTTTTAATCCATGAAAGTTGCACAAAGGCAGACCCCTTATGGCAAATCTCCTATGAAGAAACCCAACATAACCATCAACCATCTGAAAATTCCTCTGTGCATCCTAAACTGAGGAGAATCTCTGGGAAAGCCTTGAACCTACTTAAGGAGGGCATGAAAGATGGGCTCAATACGTTACAAATTAAGATAAAATTGAGGAGGATTGATGGGGGGGATTTTTTTGATGACCAAACAATCTGTAACACTAAGCCAAAAGAATGCTTGCAGAACTAAAAGGTCAAAGTGTTATGGAGTTACTCTATGAACAGCTTGAAGAAAAAAAAGGAGGTATTCACCAGTTGAGTTCAGTGGAGAGGGTCACTTGGAGGCCCTGTACTTAGCACATCCTGGGGAAGTAAAGCTTTCAAGAAAATTCCATCATATTGCTATGGTGGATTGTAATTATAAGACAAATAAGTACAAAACCCCTTATTGAATGTTGTAGGAATGGCAGCCAATTGGAAAACTTTCACAAAAGCTCTTTCTTTTATAACAAAAGAAAAGTTTGAGTTCTACAGTTGGTGTGTAAATGCATTATAGGAGTTGCCTTATGATCCTGAGAGACTTCCAATAGTCTTTGTGAAGGAATGTGAAAAAGCTCTGATTTGGGCAATTGAAACTAGTTTCCCAGAGTCATAAAGACAATGTTGAACTTTGCACTTTTCTAAAAACATACAAGCAAACTGTAAAGTGCGCTTTGTTAATGATGTTGAAGGATGGAAAAGCTTTATGAATCTGTGGGCAAAGTATGGGGCCTCAAAGACCAAGGAGGAGGTGGAGGTCAATGATGCAGAAGTCAGAGTAGGTTGAAATCACTGCTTCTTATTCTTCCTATTTTTAGGTTCTGACCTTCTTACTTGTATAGTTTTTCTTGAAAGACTATGAGGATATACTCAAGTATATTTAAAATAAAATTTTCCCTATCAAAGAGACATTTGTAACAGTGTGGACTTGTATCAACCAAGATTTTGGAAACAAAACAAAATCTTGGGTTGAAGGGGCCCATGCAACTCTCAGACAATTCCTTGCAAACTCTTTGGCAAACCTGTTGGATGTTTGGAAAAGCCTTGAAAGAAAAGTTTTGAATCAAATTAAATTTTTTCATGTGTAACTTTATAACTCTTGAATTAAGTTAGGGACAGTTCTTCCACCTGAACTTCTTTAGAGGCAATTCATCTCATTAGGGAAAAATTCAAGAAATTCAAACATGGTCATGATGGCAAAGTGTGCACCAATTCATATTCCATGACTATGGGTTTTCCCTGTTCCCACCAAATAGATGACTTTGTAGCATTCAGAGGATCTGTGGGGCCCAAATATTTTCATCCTCAGTGGAGGTTGGACTATGACCCTTGCAACTCTAGTTCTTTAAGTTAGCTTAAGTTGTATTTTTCATGTTGGATTGTTCAAATCATTATTTGATGAATGCTTTTTGATTAATTAAACCTAATTCACTGATGGTTGATCCTTTTGAATTTGTCTATGAACTTCTAAGCGTTCCTTAGTTACATGAAAAATTGAATGCAATGATCTTGGAATCTCAAGATCATGAGCAACGCAGCCTATTGAATTATATCATTCAGAAGATTACAAAATATTGCTTGAAGCCAAGACTTGAACCTAAATTCTTACAATCAAGTAGGGTCAGGCAAAAATTGAAAGATACACGGCAAGAACAATCTTGGTTTGCGCATGTGGAAAAACAAATCAAGGGAGAAAAAAGGACTAGAAGGGCTCCAAATAAGAAAATAAAAAAGATTGTAAGTCTTTTCTTTGGGGATATTTTCATTTTTTTGGTTTAATGAGCTAAGTTACTCACTAATGATGAATTTTTAGTCAAAGTTGGAGGAATCTGAATCTGAATTTCATAGTTCAGAGGAAAAGACTGAAACTTAATTGGGATCACTTAATTTGTAATCAGAATCCTCTTCAGAGGAAGAGAAATTGCAGCAAAGCTCAACCAGAAGCTCATCTTTGGTCATTATTCATTTATTTATCTGATTAAAGAAATCAATAATAAGTTAGTTTTCATGATAGGAATCAAATGTGAAATACCTGAATCAAATACCCTTGAAATTCCATAAGTTCTTGGGTGAGGTTTGGGATCCAATTGGAGATGGGAATTGCGGATTTAGATTCATTGCTAAATCTCTTGGTTCTGAAGAAAATGGTTGCTTTAAAGTTAGGAAGGAAATGATTGAAACATTAGAGAAAAATAAAGCATGCTAAATTAAGATGCTTGGTGGTGCAAAGGAGGTTGCAAAGATTAAACAAAGACTGGATGTTGAAGGTATCAATGAAAAGATTCCCTCCTCAAAATGGCTGGCTAAATTAGATATGGGTCAAATCATAGCAGACACATATTCCAGACCTATATTTTTCATTTCATTGGAGTCATGTGATACTTATACTCCAATGAAAAATGGTTTTACTGATCAATCAGATCCAATGTTCATTTCCTTTGTAAACAATAACCACTGGGTTCTATTATTACTTGAGAGAGAAATGATTGCAATCCCGCCCATTGTAGCAAAACCACGTTCCTTGATTTCTAAAAAAGCCTCTGGTTGGGTTGATCATCTCAAAGATCAACTTCAAATTTATTCTAGATTGTAACATACTTTGACTTGATTTCATCATTGGGTTTCATATAAATTGTAATTCTAATGCAGCTAACAAGTTCTATTAATGTAAAGGGTTATCACATTTTTAACATCATTATAATAAGTGTTTTGAGTTAAAATCATTATATTGAGTGTTTTTAATGAGAGTTTAATGGTAAGTCAGCTCAACTTTTGTTGGGCTTATTCCATCACAAGCTTAACTTATGTTAAGCTTGGGATGGGATAAGCTTAATGCAAGTTGAACTTGTTTTTTTTTTGTTTTTTTATTTCAGGGCTGGTCAAAAGACTTGTATTTCTTTGGGCACTTTTACTTTAGGGCTGGTCAAAAGACTTCTTTAATTTTTGGGCCCTATTACTTTAGGGCTAGTCAATTTGAGCTTACTTTAGGGACTGTCAAGTTACTTGTATTTTTTTGGTGTTTTTACTTTAGGGCTTGTCAAGTTACTTGTCTTTTTTTTGGTGTTTTTACTTTAGGGCTTGTCTAGTTACTTGTCTTTTTTTTGTGTTTTTAGTTTAGGGCTAGTCCAGTTACTTGTGTTTTTTTGGTTCTTTTTACTTTGGGGCTAGTCCATTGAATATTACCAGTTTTTTCATTTTTTATTTATTTATTTGTTTGTTTGTTTTTTAACCAGAAAATGAACATTCTTTGATTTTTTGGTTGATTTCTGTTTTTTTGGAAGTTTTGTTTAGTTTATGGGTCATGTTAGTACTCTTTCATTCATTTTTCTTTTGGATCACTGTGTTCCAGTGGCGTGTGGGATGCCACAAAACTAAATTTGAGCCGTGTAAAACTCCACATGGCTTGAATGTAGTTGTGTGGAATCCAACATGCCGGGGGACCAGGATGGGTTGGCAAGCAACTATGTGAGCCTTTAAGGGTCATACAAAGCTTGGATTGAACCGTTTGGCGCGCCACATGGCCCTATTCAAACCATGTTCACGGCTCAATGAGCCATGAATTTAACATTGCCCTTAAATTAATATCTTTAAATATAAGCCAAGGTTTCCTGATTCCAGGGGCTTGGACACATGCTCTCAGGACCCCATTCTGAAAGACTATTTTTAGTCTGAGGCTCTTTTGTGCATATTGGAGTGTTTTACAGTCACTTAATTGGACAGTACACTCCTAGTAATGTTTAGTTACATACAGTTTTAGTCACCAGGGACACAAGGGGGGTGTTGTATGGGTATTTGGTACCTTTTGAGCTATCTAGCACGAATCTAGGCATCTTTTTATTAATAGTACACACTCTCAGGGTGTTACAGTAACTCAAATGTACCCTTTTAGGTCCAAAACTATCATACAGGCCCTTTTACAGGGTCCCTGACAACCTTTGATAAAGTTATAAAGAGGGTGCAGGGCTCATTTTTCTGGATTCTTTGTTGGTTTATCTTTTTTTCATAATATTCCCCACCACATGGTGGTGCTCTTAGGGCCCCATGTGGTGTGGAATAGGGCTGTAGGGCGTATAAGTGATACCCTACAGCCATTTCCGTTTTGGGAGAGGGGGGCTGTCCAGTGAGCTGGCTGGTTGCCTCGCGCAATAGTCTGTCTGGTTTCTAGGAACCCATGCGCAGTAGTCTCTGACTAGAAACTACTCCAGGCTTGCGCAAGGTAGCTGCTTGACTGCTTGCAGGGCCAGCGCGTTCCATAGCTTCTTGGGGCTGTTGCGGGGGGTATGCGGCCGGCCAGAACGTGCCGTAGCTTCTTGCGCGGTTGCGGAGGGTATGTGGCTGCGCGCGGGGTCATGAATGAGTGCGTACCGTAGCTTCTTTGCGCAATTGTGGAAGGTATGCGGCAGGCCGGCGCATGCCATAGCTTCTTTGCGTGGTTGCAGAGGGTATGTGGCTGCACGCAGGGTTATGGAGAAGAGCGTACTGTTGCTTCTTCATGCGGTTACAGAAGGTATGCGGCAAGCTGGATCGTGCCGTAGCTTCTTTGAGTGGGTGCGGAGGGTATGCTGCTGTGCCCAGGGCTATGGAAAAAAGCGTCCCATATCTTCTTTGTACGGTTGCAGAGGGTACACAGGTGAACCATGACTCTTCCTGAAGGAGTAACTTTTTGGGTGTGGTGCTTGTGGGTGACCCTACCTTAATTGGCACCACAAATCCATTTCTTTTATAATATTTTTAGATTTATTATGGGTTAAGGTTTTATTTCTTAATTCTTATTTTGAGTTGATGCATTTTATTTTTGGGGGCTTTAATCAGTTGTTCCTGAATAGTAGCCAGCTGACAACTTGATTGACTCTTACAGTTTGACCATCTGTTTCTGGGTGGTAAGCTGTGGAGAGATTCTTTTGGATCTGTAATTTTTCACAAAGTGTTTTCCAGAAAGAAGAGATGAATAATGATCCTTGGTCACTTATGAAGTCAGCAGGTAGGCCATGCTTAGAGAAGACATGACTGATGAAAAAGTTAGCAAGTTCTACTGCATTCAGTGTACCAGTTGTTTTAATGAAGAGGGCCATCTTAGAGAAATGGTCCACAACAACAAGGATAAAATCAAATCCATTGGAGAGGGGGAGTCAAGAAATGGAGTCCATAGAGAGTGAAGTCCAAGGGCCATCAGGAACTGGAAGGGGTTTGAGCAGTCCTAGTTTCTTTTCATGCCTTGCCTTGTTCCTTTTGCAAAGGTAGCAGGCTGAAAAATAGTTCTTAACATCTTTTGACATTCCATTCCAGGAGAAAGATCTATTGATGAGATTGAGAGTCTTATGTTGGCCACGGTGACCTGCAAGAGGGGAATAATGTCTTTTAAAGTGTATTCTTTGTTTGAGATGGTTAGCTTGGCCAGGTATGACCACTTTACAATGCAAAAAGAGTAAGCCACTAAAGGGTTCTAAAGAATAATCAGCTACTTCCTTGTTCTTGTTCAGTCTTTAAATGATGCCTTGGAATAACTTGTCAGCTGGTTTAACAGAGGTCAATTCACTCAGTTGATTGTCAAGTTTATTACAAGAAGGAAAAAAGAGTTTGGAAGTTTCAACTTCATTTGGTTTCCAAAGCTGTTGAAAATTTCCAGGATTCTTTTTAAAATATGGTGTTCCCCCCACTGGATACACATTGTCCCAACTTGATAGGATATCTGGGATGGTTGAAAATTTGCCAGGCCTTTAAGTGATCACAAAATTTAATTCAGAGAGGAACTCTGCCCAACAAGCCTGTCTTCTAGTGATGACCTTGGAAGACATAAAATACTTCAAATAGGAATGATCAGTTAGAAATTAAAAAGGGTCAGTAACACTCACAAGGTAGGAGCGCCATTTCTGGAGAGCAAAGAGGATAGCAAGGAGTTCTATTTCATGGATCTCATAGTTGAGTTGAGCACTGGAAATTTTTCTGCTGTCAAAAGAAATAGAGTTTTTAGTGTTATCAGCAGTGATCTGGTGCAGGGAGGCACCCAGAGCATAGTCACTTGCCTCAGTTTCAACATATTTCCTCAGGAGGTGATCAAGATGGCAAAGGATTGGGGCCTGGGTGAAAGCTTTCTTGATTTTTTCAAATTGTTGCAAGGCTTCAGGAGTGAGGGTGAAAGGAAAGCTGTTTCCAGCAATAGAGGTGAGGTGAAAGACCTTTTTGGATTAGTTCTTTATAAACCTATGATAGAAGTTAGCAAACCCAAGGAAAGACTACAAGGCCTTTCTGTTTTCAGGAATGGGCCAGGCAAGGATGGTCTTGACTTTGTTGTTTTCCATGAAGATGCCATCCCCTGAGATCACATAGCAAAAGTTGTCCACCAAAGGTGCATGGAAGTTGCATTTGGAGGCCTTTGCATATAGCTTATGCTTTCTGAGCCTGTTCAGAACTTCACACACATGAGGGATGTGTTCCTGCAAAGTTTACAAAAAAATAAGGATATTGTCTAGGTAAACCACCACATAAAATGTGAGGAGATCAGCAAGGATTTCATTGATAAGGTTTTGAAAAGAAGCTGGAGCATTGGTCAGTCCAAAGGGAATGACCATATATTCATAGCTTCTAAACTGAGTTCTGAATACTGTTGAGTGTTCATCTCCTTCCTTGATCCACAGTAAGTTGTAGGCACCTCTGAGCTTGATTTTGGTGAAGATAGAATAACCTGAAAAGACAGTCAATAAGAAAGTAATTGGAGGAAGTTGGTAATGGTTCTTCCTGGTGACAGCTTTAAGCTTTTGATATTCAACACCCAACCGCAAACTCCCATTCTTCTTTTTGACAAAGAGGACAGGTGCTCCAGTGCTTGAAGTGGTGGAATGGATGAAACCTTTCTCTACATTCTGTGCTATGTAGGCTTTTAGGGTTGACTCTTCACTTTGAGATAGCAAATAGATGGGCCCAAATTTTCCGCTCCCTGATACCAGGAACCTTGCAGTCCTTTAGCTACAGAGAGTGATAAAAATACTGGAATAATAATAATTATTATTATCCCAAAAATAAACGCTTAGAGGCTCAAATAAATAATATAATAAGAGCAGTTGCAAGGTTTAATTGTTTTGGTAATAAAAGTTTTTAAATATGTATATAAAAGACGGGCCACAGTATTATACTACTGAGGGTCTTTACAGACAAAGCAACCTCTCTTCAAGGGGCCTCCTTAGGCAGTTTAAGAACCTTAGAATGAAGATGGGTTCCTTAGAAAGGGCTTATTCCACTAATGGCTGGGCATAACAGCACAATGGACAAGACAGGAAGGGAAACACTCACTCTGAGCACTTTACCACGAAAATCCTGCAATAATAGGAAGGGTTTCAGAGCAGATGGGTCGGATTGCCTGACTAAACTTAAAGGGTTGATTAGTTTTAAGAAATAAGTAATAATACTACATACTTGGTCATAAATCACTTGCTTAGATTCTTCATAAGCACTTGACTAACAATGACACGGTGCCTGATTGATAATAATAATTCCTGGTAAACTGATCTTTGAATAATGGATTCCAAAGAGGTCTGTATAAATACCTTTTTGGGGTGATTTTGAGCTTCTCAGGGCACGTAGAGAGGGTTCTGCTCATGGGATGATGCTGGCAAGCCAGTGAAAGCAAGAATAGCACGTCCACTAGGTGCATTCAATCAGCTGACTTTAGATCTGCTGGATTTCTGTCCTATTTTAGCCACAGGATCTGTTAATCTATTACGGCCTAAATTTGATCATTCTGCACTCATCCTTTATTTTTACTATGAGTATTGCTTTAAAGTGGAGAGATGTGGACGGTTAATAATTTTCCATCATCTTCTGGTTACGTAGATAAATTTTAATAATTTTTATGAACACTCCTTATAGTTTTTTGTGGTCTTCAAAGATGAGAGTCAATGATTTACGTGGTAATCCTTGATCTTTGATTTATTATTAAAAAATGTTCTAAACTAAATTTTTATTAATTTTATTTAAGTTTTGATCCTTTTAGACTATTACTAATGCATATGTCAACTTTTTACATATGCCAGGAAACCCTAATTAGGTTTTAGCTCTTCTGAGCGGTACCTGGTTGCAGATTAGTCACAACGGATCCAGACGCGGGGATCAGTCAGTACAGATGCGCCTGGGGTAGGATCCACTGCGTGGGTGGCAGAATTAGCTGCGCCCGGGTCTCTAGTACGCGGTAAACTGCTACTACAAGTACCTAGGGGTATGTAATGATGCCGGGCTGCGCGCGGGAATTGTGACATAACACATTTCCGCGTGTAATTCCTAAAATATACACAACACCTCAATTCTGAGTGAATGTTAGGTGTAAAACCTAAACGTGAAAACACATGTGAAATTTTAAAATGGCCAAAAGGTGCCATACTGGTGTTGTAATTTTTAGTACTTTTATTTTTAATTATTTCAAAAAATGTAAGGACTTGGATTTCAAGGGTGGGGTCAGTGAGTGACCCTACCTAATTTTGGGTGAGGAATCCATTTCTTCAATAACATTTATGGATTTCTCACTCCTTCTTTTGTTAATTTAGATATTCTTATTTTTTATAGTTTTGTGTTGCTATGACAGGTTTCTCTGTACATAGTAGCAAGCTGACACAAATGGAGGGAGTGGTCCTTCCAATTAAATTTGGTGGTCATAAGCGCAGTCAGGAGGGATTTGATCTGCCTTGAACTTAGATAAAAAATTTAGGAAAAAATGTGATGGGATAACGGATAATTTCTTTATGGCAAAAAAAAACTAATAACAAAGAAAAGATTAAAAAAATATGTCAAAGGAATGATTGAGTTATAAAGAGAAGTTCCTGGATCTCTTCGTCTTTCACACTCACCACCAGAACAGAGCCAGAGATTAGATTATAGACCCAGACAGAACAATAAGAAAATGGTATGTATGAGAAAGATCGCAAGATAAAAGTCGTAGGTGACAGAATGATATGATCCAGTATTCCCCTTGAGAAACGCGTCGGAAAGGAAGTAAAGTGAGTATATAGGACCAGAGAAACAAAATGGACAGAGATGATAGGAAACAAAAGAACAGAAAGAGAAGAGGAATGAGGGTGTTCAAGCAGTTAATCATACCAAACTGAATACTGGAGGAGGTTAAGGTACTTTGGTAGGCGGAGTGGCAGTTGAAGTTGAGAGAGTTTGTCGGCCGGGGTAATGAGTTTGAGTGTGAGGTTGGGAGAGGATGAAGGTAGTAGTTGGATAAGTATGTCTGTCTGAAAGGTGAGATGGAGAATGTGAGGTCGAGAGAGGTAATGAGAAGGGACGGCGAGAAGAGAAGCGTAGAGTCGGGAGAGAGAGATGGAGGATGAGTGGCAAGAGATTCCTGTGACAGTTTGTCGCGGGGAGGCATGTTGCGTGAAACTCCGTGACTACAACAGGTACACAGATGAAAACTCAACACCCCCCGGAGTTTGGTGGGATTAACTGAAACAGGTCTTCAGGAGTAGATCCAGGGATTTTCGATCGCTTGCTTTGGACAAACAGTCCGCAGACATTTTGGTCGAGGGAACGAGTACAACTTTGATCTCCTGGTTCTTCAGGCTCTCACGTAGGACTTTTGCTTTGATGTCAAGATGTTTAGTCTTGGAGTGTGAACCAAAGTTTTTTAGCTTGTCAAGAAGACCGGAATTGTCTATATTAAAAATAGAGGGATAGAGCTCAAAATTCCACAGTTCGCTGATAAGATGCTTCATCCAGAGATTTTCCTGATATGCATCCGCAAGAGCATTCATTTCAGCTTCTGTGGAGGAAAGAGCAATGTTACGTTGCTGAACACTATTCCAGGAAAGAGGACACGACTTCCAGAGACACAGATAACCGGTTTGAGACTTCCTAGAATTGTGGTCGTCTCCCCAGGTGGCGTCGGAGTAGTAAATGATTTCTTTATGGTCGTCTTTGGAGGGTGATAACTTAAGGTTGAGGTGGGAGGTACCATTGAGGTATTTGAAGCAATGAAGGACCTCTTTCCATTGTTGTATGCCCGGGTTGTTATTGAATTGAGAAAGGATAGAAACAGCAGGTGCCAGGTCAGGTCGTGTTCGACAGGCTAGGAAGTTGAGTATGCCAGTAAAGCGCCTGTAATTGACTCCTAGCCTCTTGAACTCGTCTATTTCGTCGGAATTGGGGTTCACGAGACAGATACCAGGTGTTAGGGGAGTTAACACGGATCTTGAGTTGTTGAGGTTCAGCTCCTTGAGTGTTTTATCCACAAGTTTATTTTGGTTAAGTTTGATGGAGACGTCGTCGATAATTATGTCCATCCCAAGAATAGTATCTGGATAGTGGGCGGTAGAATTGGGAAAGCGATTCAGAAAATTTTTTTTGAATAAATCCACGTCTCCGACTACGATCAAGTCATCGACATGGAAGAAGACAAAGGTTTGTGACTCTTTATTCATGAATAAACACGGATCGGAGTCGGAAGGGCTGAATTGGATTTCTTTGAGCCATTTAGTAAGTGTTTCGTACCAGTTGATAGGGGATTTTCTCAGACCGTATAGGGATTTTTTAAGTTTTAGGAAGGCGGATTTTCTTGAGGAGTGTCTAGGAGTTTTTATATAGATATTTTCTTTCAACGGTGCATGTAGAAAAGCACCCTTCACATCAAATTGTCTGATTTTTAGGGACTTATCAGCGCACAGGGTCAGAAGAGCTAAGAGGGAAGAAAATCTTCCGGTGGGGGCATAGGTTTTGAAGAAGTCGACGCCATACTTCTGTTGAAAGCCTTGAATGCATAGTCTAGCCTTCTTTCTTTCGGGAGAACTAGAGGTGGCAGGTTTTGTTTTTAGCACGAGCACGGTGTTCAGGTAATTATCGGGAGTGAATGAGCAGTCCTCCCATACATCTTGGTTTTCGATGTTATCAAATTCTTCTCTTATGGCGTCGGAGAAGGTATTATCATCCAGAGTCAGGTAAGAATATTTAATAGGTTTGATATTGGAGGATCTTGGTTGGAGGGAGTATGTGTTGGAGGAGGATTTGACGATTGGAGGCTCGTTGTCTTGATCTTCATCTTGTTCATCTGGTTCGTCATTAACATTGTTAGAAGACAGAGCGTCAGAACAAGAGTAGAAGTCAGGATCTATCGATTCCTCCAATTTGTCCGATATCTCTTCCTCGGGAACAGTTTCTGTAGTTTTTGGAAGGTCAGGATGGGTGTTAGGGGGAGAAAATTCTTCAAAATCGTCGTAGATCGATGAGGGTTCAGGATTTTTGTTTTTTGGGTTGTAATCAAGGAATGTGATGTGTCTCGAGTCAATGATCCTACCGCTTTCCAAGAGGATTCTGTAGGATTGCAGTTCTTCATTGTATCCAATTAGGGTTCCCGGAATACCTTTTGGAGCCAGTTTAGAGCGCGGCATTCCAGGAGGGGCTAAGACGATCAGATTTATACCGATGGGCTTAAAAAAATTTAAGGGTAACTCTTTATTTTTGAAAATTTTATACGGAGAAGGATTGCTTTTGTGAGACGGTATCTGGTTAAGTGCAAGGGTGACGGACTTTATCACCTCATGCCACAGGTGTTTATTGATACCAGAGTCCTCCAGAGTGCTTCTAAGGGACTCGATGATGGTGCGATTGAACCGTTTGGCGAGACCGTTTTGTTCGGGCGTATAGGGGTCGGAATGTCTTAACGATATGAGATTCTTTTCACAGAATTCTTTCATATTCTGATTCACGAACTCAGTGCCTCTGTCGGAGTGGATGACTTGAGGGAAATAACCGAATCGCTTAGCCTCCATACTGATGATGTGAATCAAAGTATGAGGTATGTCGCTTTTATGTTTAACAGGTATGGCCGAGCAGAATCGGGAGCAACTGTCAACCACTATAAGGAAGTATCTGTGGCTGGCCACGGAGCTGATTATAGGACCAACAGAGTCCAGGTGGATTTCTTGGAAGGGTCTTTCGGCTTTCGTATGGGAATGTTTGAAGCTTGCTCGAGTAATTTTGCTGACCGCGCAGGATTTACAAGGTGAATCAGATTTCACCGGTAGATTCAGTTTGTTGCGCAATCGGCTATAGCTCACGTGTCCTAGCGATTTGTGAAGGAATTCCGAGTAAGATAATAAAGAAAATTTTTCCATTTCAAAGGCATTTACAATGGGCAGGTTGTTTTGGTAAAAGCCAGTATACAAGATTTCTTCGTTGTCACTTATTTGGAAGTCATTCTTGTTAAAGTTAATGGACAGGCCATCTAACATCAGACATCTGGAGGAAAGTAGATTTACGGAGAGATCAGGCACGAATAGGGCATTGGTAAGAGTTAGCTTTCCATTTCTCAGCTTGATTACGGCCGTTCCGATTCCTTCTATCTTCAGTCTTTCATCTTTTGAGCCCGTTCTAATACTCCCTATTTCTTCAGTGGTAAGTGAGGTGAAATACGAAGGGTCGGATATCATGTGGGCAGAAGAACCAGTGTCTAAGACGAAAACAATGGCGGGGCAGACAGAGGCTTGGTGATAAAAACAACTAACGGTTGTCGACATGCCATTACGTTTTTTGTGGTATTCTTCACGCAGTTCAGGGTGAAGTGCCCAACAGTTGGACGGTGAATGGAAAGAGTTGGGATTGTGTTTGCCGTTTGTGCATCTGGGAATGGCGTTACTGTCCTGATTTCTCCCGGTGGTGACAAGCGCAGACGGAAGGGAGTTGTATTCCTCAAACTTAGGTTTCTGATTATTGAGGTGTATTCTGACATGATCGAGGACTCTCTCGGGGTTGATGGAATCTTTATTATGAGTGATTTGATCTTTAATGGTACTCATATTGGGAGGAAGTTTATGGAGAAGCATATATGCCAAAATGTCTTGAGGAATATCTATCCCGACTTCGTGTAGTCTCCTTATGGCAATTTTGGCAGCAGTAATAAATCCAGGTCCGTCCTTGGGGTTGAAAGAGAGATTTTGGAGGTTGTCAAACACGCGAGATCTGTTGGAGGCTTAGGAGGATGCAAAAAAGTTGAGGATAGCTTTCCAGATGCTTTTCGCGTCTTTCTCATTTTCTATAGTAATAATATTGGCATGTACTGAGGCGTCTAGTTTAGAGGTGATAATGGATCGAAGGTAGATATTGTTCATTTCGGACAAGGCTCCATTCTCCGAGATGAATTCGTTTCTGAGTCCTTGGATGTCTAGCATATTTTCTATTCTTGTTCTCCATAGTGAGAAATTGTTGTGGGTCAACAGAGGAATTGATTCAATAGCTGTTTTTAAAATGGTTTGTTGTAATTGGTCTGTCATGGTGTGTGGATCGGGTGATGAGTTATCCGGATTCGACTGTTAATCGTGATGGGATAACGGATAATTTCTTTATGGCAAAAAAAAACTAATAACAAAGAAAAGATTAAAAAAATATGTCAAAGGAATGATTGAGTTATAAAGAGAAGTTCCTGGATCTCTTCGTCTTTCACACTCACCACCAGAACAGAGCCAGAGATTAGATTATAGACCCAGACAGAACAATAAGAAAATGGTATGTATGAGAAAGATCGCAAGATAAAAGTCGTAGGTGACAGAATGATATGATCCAGTATTCCCCTTGAGAAACGCGTCGGAAAGGAATTAAAGTGAGTATATAGGACCAGAGAAACAAAATGGACAGAGATGATAGGAAACAAAAGAACAGAAAGAGAAGAGGAATGAGGGTGTTCAAGCAGTTAATCATACCAAACTGAATACTGGAGGAGGTTAAGGTACTTTGGTAGGCGGAGTGGCAGTTGAAGTTGAGAGAGTTTGTCGGCCGGGGTAATGAGTTTGAGTGTGAGGTTGGGAGAGGATGAAGGTAGTAGTTGGATAAGTATGTCTGTCTGAAAGGTGAGATGGAGAATGTGAGGTCGAGAGAGGTAATGAGAAGGGACGGCGAGAAGAGAAGCGTAGAGTCGGGAGAGAGAGATGGAGGATGAGTGGCAAGAGATTCCTGTGACAGTTTGTCGCGGGGAGGCATGTTGCGTGAAACTCCGTGACTACGACAGGTACACAGATGAAAACTCAACAAAATGGTAATCAGCAGGAACTTTTTCCAACACAGTTTCTATTCCTTCAGGGTCTTTTTCAATTTCAAACTTGTGGCAGTCAGCTGAAATATTCTTATGGGGAGTAACAGAAATATTAGAAGGAGTAACCAATTTCATGATATGCAAGGATGAATCCCTAGGTTCCTCCTCCAGAGGAATAGTCAAGGGATCAGTGAATATCCAAGCAGGGTGGGAAATTGTTGAACTCAATGGAAATTGGGTGAAATGTTGAGGATGAAAGGTTTCTGAAGTGAGGGGGAATTCAATCAACTGCAGCTCCAAAGGCAGAGTAGATTGGAAACCAGTTGAAGGTAGGTTGGCCATGTTGAGTTCAACAGATTGAGGGGAAAGTCTGTCAGTCGCCTGGTTTCTTGGGGTGATAAGCCCCATTTGCCAGTTTACTTCTGGGTTCCAGTGGTGAAGGAAGTTAATTCCCAGGATGAGATCTTTTGAAAATGGTGCGTTTACAAGGAGGAATTCCCATTCAAAGCTAGGAAAAGAAGGGAGAGAGACCACCCAAGTTTCCTTGTGAGTAATTAGTTGAGAGGGTGACTCATTTGGACTTAAATTGAAAAGAGGAATAGGTTTGCCCAAAGGGATGGGCTGCAATGAAAACTTTAGAACCATAGTATTAGCCATTACAGATTGAGTAGCACCTGAATCAATCAAAACACTATAACTCAAGTCCAGTTGAAAGAAAATAAAACATAAGCCTTTAGAAAGTTGGTCAGAGTAATCTTTTTGTATCTTTTGTAACCTAACATCATGAGGGTGATAATCCTGGAGTACAGCATGAAAACCATCTAATTTTTTTTTGGCTTGGAGGTAGAGGAAGAGTTGTTGTTGGAGGAAGATTTGGAGACAGGCTTCTTTTTACAGTTTTCCTTCTTGTGCTTCCCTGCAAAATACGTAAATAATCCTTCCTTCTCCCTTCTATCTTTTTCTTCAGCCTTGAGCTTGCCATCAGGACCTAAGTCCAAGGTAGTTTTGGTTTGGGAAGATTCCTTCTTTGAATATTTTTCTTTCTTCTTAGCCTTAACTCTTCCCTTGTCAGACTGGGAGGAATGGGCTTGGGATTGAGTGGAATTTTTCTTCTTGGAGTTTCTTGAATTGGAAGACTTTTCCCTGACTTTTTTGTGGTACCTGGTATTGTAATCCAACACTACATCCATAAGGTCTTGAAGGGTTCTACAGAACCATCATAGCTGGCTAGTCTGTCAAGAAGTTGATCAGGGAGAATTTGACAAAAATGGAAGTAGAAGGCTCTATCCCCCCATCCAGAAATTCTAGTCATAAAGGAGCAAAATTCTGTAATGTGGGTTGAAGCGTAACCAGAGTCCTTCATCTTCAAATTCACAAGTTCCTTTTCCGCTTTGGCTACTTCCAGAAAATCACCAAAGATATTTTGAAGTTGTTCTGTGAAGTTTGGTCAGGAGTTGAGCAGGAATGAAGGCTCTGGATTGGAGAGGTGAGCCAGATAGGGTTGAATCCAACAATTTGAATTCCCAGTGAGATAGGAGACAGAAAACAGCACTTTTCTTTGATCCACATGGAAGGCCCCTTTGTTTTTTACAAAGATGAGTTCACAAGCTTGTAAAAAGGGTCTGAGATTGGTGGGGTTACTGCCTTCAAATTTGTCTGGCGGGTTCATCAATGGGGTCTTGAAGGTTCCAGAGTGGAAAGTACTAGTCGTTGGGGGTTGGGAAAGTTGGGCTATTGCTGAAGTCATAGTTTGGAGCAAGGCTAGGAGATTGAAGTCCCCAGCTGGAGGATGAGGAGGCTGGCTTGGAGGATCTTTTTTTGTGGTTGAAGCCAAGGGTTGGAAAGCTTCTTCTGAAGGTCCAGAGGTTGGGGAGTTAAGATTGCTAAGGATCCTTTAATCAAAGCCTGAGTCTATGCTTTCTTCCTCCTCTTCCTTGTCCTCAGGTAGAGGTATTAAACTGGGATTGTACAAAGGGGAATCCAATCCAAAACATGCTTGGGGATATTGAAAAATAACTCAATTAACAAACGGTCTGAAAAAAGGAGGAGCATGGGATAAAGAAGCTCTTGGAGGAGGTGGGGGAAGGATACCAGTATCCATGGTCTTGGAAACTGGTGCAGGGAGGTCGGAAAAGGTCCTCCTTTGTCCACGGGCTTGAGGAGTAGATTGATCATGTTCCTGTACGTTGATAGTGGAACTGTGCCCTTGGGCCGCCCTAGTAAGAGGTGCACTAGTGATGATGGAAAGGTTTGCATGTTGAGGAGGCATGTTTTCCAAGTATGCCATAGGGGAGTGACCAAAGAAAATTACCCGGAGATAATGAGGAGAAATTGGCTGAAAAAGGTCTTGAGTTTGTACAACCTTTTGTCAAAGCTTGTCAAAGTGGGTGAAATTCAAAGGTAAAATTGTCAAAGTTGAAGTTCAAAGTCAAAGTTTCAAAGTGAAAGGTTGAATTCAAAGTAAGTTTGAAGTTCAAAATCCCCTTCAAAGCGTTGTTTAAGGGCCAATTTGGGGAGAGGAATTGAAGTATATAAATTCCGCAGGGAGATCCTTTGGAAAGGTGGAGGCCACACACACCCACAAATATTGTAGGTAGTGTTATCCGTGAGGTGGAATGGTTTGACCAATGGATGGGATAGGTCTATTGATATATAGAGATGGGCAGTAATCAAGGGGAAGGAATTAGTATAATGTCACAACTTCCCCTGGTGTGCAAGGGGCTGAAGGCACGGGCACTACTTCTCACAGAACTCAGGATAGAGATCAAGAGATAGATTGCATGTGATGATGAGATGTAGAGTAAGGACAATGAGAAGAAGATGAATCCAGGAGTAAGATCTGAAGGATTTAGTTAAGGGAATCCAGTAAGAGTAACACCAGAGGGATATGTGAGATGAGCAAGGTAGGCTTGTTGGCTTTCTTGTGCTAAGATGACATCTATTGGATGAGGGACTAACCAATGAGTAGTATGCTAATTCCTTGGGGGAATTAGTCCAGGAGGAGAAGAGAGGCAAGTATATGTGAGATCTGATAGGAGTCCTTGAGGAGGGATTAATGGTGCTGGGCTGGGATGCCCCATGGCATTACATGTGACCAATTGGGCTGGAGACTGTGGCTTGAAAGATTGGGTAATGGGCCTGTCCAGGAAGGGCATGTACTGAACTGGAGTATGGGTTGTCCAGCCAGGAGTATGTACTATGGGTTTACTGTAAGTACTTCTAATACAAGATAGAGTTGAGAGAGAGATGAGGATGCACCAAGCCATAGAGAGATGGAGGGTATTCCTTGGAGATTACCTAAGGACTGAAGGGTATGCAGGAGGGTGCTTCAGGATTTAAAGCATGTGGATCCAGGGGTGGAAGGTAGTTTGTACTGGACTGTGAATGGCTGAGGGTTGAGTATGGCTGAGGAGACTGAGTATAGTGGTGGTTATGACAGTACAAATAACAAGCTTACATTCCCCAACTCTAAGATATGTCTATATCTGAAAAAAAATTGGTTTCAAGGTCTCTTATTGGCTCTGTAATTTCTTAGGTGTATGGGTCCATCTGGAATGTAGTTTTCAGGTAGCCATTTGTATTTTTTTCATCAGATTCTCCCTTTAAAATTTATATCTGAACAGGTAAATTCTAATTTATTTCAAATAGATCCTTTCCTTTTTATCTTAAAGGATCTTGCTAATCTTTCCTTTTTGTTAATCAGGTTCAGCTTCCACAGGTGTTTCTGGTGAAGGGGTTTTGTCTCCTTCCCTTGGGTGAAAGTGTTTGATTAAGCTTACTGGGAATACTGGGTGTTTCCTTGAATGTTGATCACTCAAGATTACTTCTACAGCATTCTTTCCATGAAGCTTCTTGATATAAAATGGCCCTACAAAGGCAGGCCTCAATTTCCTGTTTCCTGAAAGGTTTTTAAAATTAGTAGTTGAAATCAGGACTTGGTTTTCAATTTTAAAATCAGGTTCTTTATGAGTTCTGTCCCATCTCTGTTTATTATATTGAACAGCTTCTTGAACACATTTAGCAGCATGTATATTAGCCATGTCTATCATTTTTTGGAAGTCTAGTGAGGTAGGATGTATTTTGACCATGTTCTGATTAATATTGTCTCTGGGTAGTTTTGGTATCCATCCTCTTTCTATGAAATAGGGTATTTCTTTGGTTGTAGAATGTTTACTGCTGCTGTAAGCCATTTCCAGGGCAGAAAAAAGACTAACCCAGTCATGGAAATATCTATCAGTGTTCTTTTATTCTATTCCAAAGCAGCAGAATCTTCTGAGCATGTCCTCCAAGGTCTGGATCATTCTTTCAGCCAATCCATCATTCTGGGGATGATAAGCTGTGGAGAAGGCTAAGTTAGTTTCTAAAATATCATGAGTATTTCTCCAGAATTAAGAGGTGAACTTGGGGTATCTATCACTTATGATAATTTTGGGGGCTCCTACACCACCAATAAGCCTGTTCCAGAACAGTAGAGCTATTTCCATGGCAGTGTCATCTTGGTGGTTGGGTAGGAATTTGGCCTTCTTGGTGAACCCATCTACTATGACTGGGACTTAGTTGTAAGAATAAGCTCCTCCTGGAGGGAGTCCTTTAAAAAATTCCATTGTGATGATTTCCCATCTCTTTGTGTGTTCAGCTATCTTTTGTAATAAGCCAAATCTCTTTCCAGTAGTTATGTTAGATTTTTGGCAGGTTTCACAGCTAGAAACATACTTGATGGTGGAGTCTCTCCAGTTAATTCACCAGGCTGTTTGTTTGAACTTTTCTAGAGTCCTGTCATTAGATAAGTGTCCAGAGGAACAGTTATCATGGCATTCAGACAGGATATGATTGATATTTTCTTCCTTGATTAGGACTATGGCGCTAGAATTTTGATGCCTTTAGTATACTAAGCCATCCCATATGGTAAATCTTCCAGATTTGTAAGGCTTCAGAAGAGTTTCAGGTAAACTTTTAACTAGTTCAGATGGTGGTGAAGTACTTTCCATAATGGTGATTAGAGTCTTAATGTCATTGAGTTGAAAAAGGATTCATGCAGTTCAAAAATGTGGATTCCTAGAATAGGAGATTCAATATCAAACATTTTAATGTTCAGTATGGGAAATATGCCATTTTCCTCTGGATCATGAGCAGGATTAGTTGGATCATTGGGTAGAGCATTCCTGCATCAACTATGAGAATTCTGATGTTTGGCTCCAGCTTGGTGAACTATGGTCATCTGGCCTCTATACTGTTCTATGGCTATTTGCCACCTTAACATGTGCCTTCTAGGAGTCTTCATATTCATCAGAGTTCTGACAGTATTAAAATCAGTGATTACCGTAAAGTTGTTTCCCTATAATTAATAATGGAGTTTTTCCAGAGCCCAAACTAAAGCAAGACACTCCATCTGGCTTGCACTGTACCTTTTCTCAGTATCCTTAACTTGTCTGGATATAAAGAGTATAGGTCTCTCCACTGGTTTTTCATCCTCTATGACTTCTTGGTGTAGGGCAGCACCTAATCCATCCATGCTGGAATCTATGTATAGCTTGAAATTTTTCCTTTAATCAGGTTGGATTAACACAGGGGCTGTGGTCATAGCTACTTTGAGTTCCTCATAATTCTTTACCCATTCATGAGTCATCTCAAATAGAGTCTTATTGTTGCAAATCTCATACAAAAATTTGGTCAGTAATGCAAATTTGGGTAAGTACTTTCTGTAGTAGCTGCAGAAGCTGATGAAAGACAAGATTTCAGTCTTTTTCTGCGGCATTGATCTTTCCATAACAGATGATATCTTGATTTGATCATCTGTTAGGGTGAGGCCAGATACTATATGTCCTAAGGCTTTGAGTTCTCCATATCCAAAGTTGCACTTCTTCATAGATACTTTCAGTCCTACTTCAGAGATAGCCTTTAGGAAAATTCTTACTTTATCCATATGGGTTGTCCAGTCATCAGTTTAAATGATAAAATCATCAATGTATACCATCATCCAGAATTGCCTACTAAACTGGCCTAGTACTGTATCCATCATTCTTATTAAGTGGGAGGGAGCATTCTTGATTCCAAAGGGCATTCTTAAGTACTCAGATATACCTAGGTTGAATATAATCCTAATGAATTTCCTGCTATCAGGGCTGATAGGGATCTGGTGAAATCCTTTCAGTATGTCCATGGTAGTAATAAACTTAGCCTTTTAAATATTTTGGAGAGCAGGATCAATCCTAGGGATAGGATAACATTCTTTTTGAGTTTAGTTTTTCAGCATCCTAAAGTCTGCAACCATTCTGGACTTGTCATTTTTCCAAGCTATAATTACTTGTGTAGTGACATCTATTATGTCCTAATTTCCTTAAAACTTGTAGGTCAATCAGCTGCTGAATGTGAGTTTCGAGAGCAGCTCTTGATTTTTTGCTAGAAGGATAAGCAGATCTCATGAGGTTAGGACGGTAAGGGGGTTTGATATTTAAGGTAATGATCATTTCATGTACCTTAATGTTGCCAATAGGTTTGTCTTTAGTGCAAAAAGATTTCTTATTTTCAAAGCAAACTTAAAGAATATCCCGTTTTCAATGTTCACTGAGCTGGGAATTCAAAGCTGCTTGAGAATAGTATTCTTGTTTAAAGGTCTCCAAGTGTTTCTCATCAGTGCAATCAGTAGTTTGAGCATTAAAATGACAGATTTAGAAATTCTTGTTCCAGGCTCCTCCTACATTGAAGTGTCTACCCTTACTCTGGAGCACATCTATTCCATACAAGCAGAGAGTCATTTCCTAGAATAAATTCATCATATACTCAATTTTGAAGTACTACAAATTCAACGTTCAGTTTTAGTGAGCCTTTTGAATGGGGTCATATGAGATCTGAAGACCATAATCCAAAAGCATTGAGTGAAGATTTCCAAATGCTAAACTTAGCCTGAGGTACTGTTAATAAGCTCTCCTTCCAATTGGGATCTTGGTTTTCCAAATGGGTTGATCCAACACAAGAGCAAAAAGCTCCAATATCAAAAATTAAATTTACAGAGGAACCTTGGATTAGACCAGTGGCATATCATTTTTTGCCAGTGGTGTAGCTCTTACCAACAGAGGGATTCAGAATCAAGATTTTGGCTTCAGAAACATGTTGAATTTTCATATTGGAAGTCCATTGCTGGGGTAGGTTAAACTCCTTGTTGACAGAGTTTATTTCTAGGAAAGACTTGATGTTTCCTTCAATAACATTGATGGGTTTAGTAATCATTATTTCACATTCAGATAGTCATCCATCAGTTCTATCAAGCTGGGGGTCATGGTCATTATCATCCTCTTCTCCTTCAATGAGATTGATCTTTCTTCTGGGCTGGGGGAAATCAGGTCTTAAATTCCCTGCCTGGTTGCAGTTCCAGCATAACTTTTCCTTGGTATCAGAAGTCTTCTTGAATTATAAGTGGGGAGTTGAAGAATCTTTGGTTTTGGAGTATTATTCTTCTCTATTCTTGGGGGTAGGTTTTCTGGGTTTATTTTTTCTCTTTTTGAGACCATTCATATCAATAGTTTCTTCTAGAATACCAATGATGGTAGAGAGTTCAGAATCCATAGGCATTCTTCACCTTACACTTTGATTAAGGTATCCAGGACATAGATTCAGGAGTCTTTCATTGGTCCCTTCTTCATCAGCTTCAGGATAAAAAAAATTCAACCTTTTTTTCTGTTCCAAACAACACTTATGGGGTTTGTCCTTTGAAGGGTCAAATAGTGATTTTCCAAAGGTCTTCATCATTTCCCTTTTCCATATTCTAGTGAAAAATTGATCTTTGATGAGCCCTTTCCAAGAGTTTCAAGTTTAAGATCCTACTTCTCCTCTTTTGTTGATTAACCAATCTAAGGCCACACCTTCAAATATTCTAGGTATTCTTACTACTTCTATGGTATCAGGGAGCTCATATGAAGCAAGAGTGTAGTCAATAAATTTAATAAAGCTGATATGGTTATACTCTCCTTCTGCTAAGAATTTAGGCCATTAAGTTACAGGAGGTAAAATCTTAAGGGGTTGTTCTACCTCAGGGGTTGGACTGGGTCTGTAAGACACATTCCTTACTACTCCAGAATTATAGGGGATTTTAGGAGTGATACTTATTCTGGTGGACTTTTTTTCCTCTGGTTTGACCAGGGGAGTACTAGTTGATTTGATCTTAAGATCTCTTAGATCATTCTTAATCATACCTAATTCTATGTCAATCTTACTGCTTAATAACTCTATTTTATTAACCAAGTGAGCAGCAGGTTTATCAGCTTTTTTCCTTATTGCTTGTTTGATTTTTTCAATGGAGAGGAGAATCTCGTCATGTCCTGAAGAATAAGTTTTGTTTATATGTTTGATCATAGATACCTTATCCTGGTTGATGATATCTCTCAATTGTTTATTTTCTAACTCATTATTCTTAAGATGGGTAGCTTGTTTTTTTATTATCTTATTGGAAGTCACAATTATCTTATCCAATTGCTTGTGAATTTTTTCTAAATTTCTGCTCAAGATGTTAAAGTTTTAGAAAAGATTATCAGAGAATTTATTAAATATAAGAGTAATATCTGCATCTAGTTGGGAAAAAATTTCTTCCACTTTTGAGCTAGAGATATTATATTGTCCCAAACTTTGGGATTCCACATCTTTTTGTGATTTGAAGACCTCAACATTTCGGGGTCTTTTTCCCTTAACTTGGCTAATTGATCCCAAGGGTTCCAATTTTCCACATATTTATCTACTTTGTTCCTGGAAATTAATTTCTGCAGGGCTATCTGAGAGGACTTTGCCTGTGATATGGCCTTTCTAATGGCCACCATGTCCTCTTGGACTTGGGCCAGTTTTTAGGCCTCCCAGTGACTCACATGGCCCTTTACTAACTCCTTTATTTTGGAATCTTTGGCTGAGTCCAACTGGGGTGGCGTGGGAGGAGGCATGATCACCGGGGATAACTCTCTAGGACAGGGATCCATCTCCAAGAATTTTTTGGTCAAGCTGGGTGGCGCCAGGGCTGGAGAGTCTCCTGGTGCTAGTGTTGTGGTTTTTAGTTGCCTCATTGTTCTTGCTACAGGAGCTCTTAATTTTTTGCTTTCCTCCAGGAAAAGGTCCATAGGATGGGGCTTTTCAGGTTGTGTGGTTTTTGGGCCTGTTTTGCAACATAGTGCAAAGATGTATAGGTTTTTTGTTGAAACTTTTGAAAAAAATAAATGAAATATTTTTCTTTTTCTTTTTAAATTATTTTAAGCTCAGTTTGACTTAAATTAAACATTACCAAGGCTTGGTTATGTTCAAAGGAGTCCTTTGTGGGTCATCCCGGGTGATCTTGGTGGGTACCAATGAGGTCTTGGCTTAAGTCCAAAGATCCATGATCAGAGTGACTTTCCAACAAGTCTTGCTCACTAAAATCAGCAAGGGACAAGGTCACTTCCACTTTAATAAGGTAAAAAATTAAAATTAATGATTTTTTGATTTATTATTATTTTTATTAATTTTGATTAATTTTT
Organism: Puccinia polysora; assembly: GCA_025617555.3. Lineage (NCBI taxonomy): Eukaryota > Fungi > Basidiomycota > Pucciniomycetes > Pucciniales > Pucciniaceae > Puccinia > Puccinia polysora. The sequence goes on along the minus strand of CM062632.1, from coordinate 31,369,784 downwards.
GAATTTTTTTCAAATCTTTGTTTTTTTAAAAAAAAACTAAGAAAAATGTAATAAATTTACTTCTTCAATTTATTTTATATAAAAGGAGCTTTCTTTGATAATTTTTCTAGGCCTTGTGTTTCCTAAGTAAATAGTTGAAATTAATAAGTCTTTCAAGTTCAAGTTCCTTTTCTTTAATCTCTTCCTGTTCATGGTCCAGAAGTCTTTGTTTCCATTGTTCAGGAGTTAAAGAATTCCAATAATTAAGTACAAGAAAACATGGACTATTTTCTTTCTTTTTTTAAGAATTTTAAAGTTATAATCAATTCATTCTCCATTTTTCTTAAGATTCACTGGAAAAAGAATTCAGAAAAAGAATGATAATAAGTATTTTTACTTATTTTTAGCTATACTATCCAGCCCAAATAAATTAATCAATCAAACATTAATTATTCAAGATTACTTCCCAAAAAAATCCCCAGTTTTCAGCTCACTGATACCAGAAACTTTGCATTCCTTTAGCTACAGCAAGGGATATTGGTTCTGGAACAAAAATTGTTCCAAGAAAACACGTAAAATGCTCAAAAATATTTATTTAAAGCAAGTGAAAAGTTTGGAGTTTGTTTTGGTTAAAAATTATTTGCATATATTTTTCAAGAGAATCCACAAAGCATACAGAACAGGGAATCTTTTTTGAAACAACCTCTCTTCAAGGGGCTATTTTGAACTGTGTAAAGACCTTGGGACAAGGATGTCCTAAGTGATTTAATCAAAAGGGGTTTAATCTAGGGGAATCAGTGGGATGGCTGTCTCAAATTACTTATTCCTGAAAGCAGGGAGGAGATAAATTACTACTTTAAGCAGGAACTCCAAGATTATTGCAGGAATTCACGGTTGAAAGGGTCTCAGAAAAATTATTGGGGATGTTGCTGATTTTCTTCAATGAATTAATGGTAGGGTTAGAATTAACAGTTATACTATCAGACTGAGGCCATAAATCAATTTTTTATCTTATATAAGTGCTTTATCACGGATGGAAAGGGGTCTGGATTGCTTACTCAAAAATTACTGGGGTTTAAATCATCCAAAAAGGGCTGTTTATATACCTTTTTAGGGTAATGAGACCTTCTCAGGGCACGTAGACAGGGTTTTTCTTGTGGGCTGAGGCTAGAAAGCTTGCCAGAGCTAGTTTGAGACTTATTCTTAGTGCTGTCAATCTGCTAACCCTTCTTGTGTCATATTTCTATGTGAAATAATTGTAAGAAACTGTTTAAATTTTGATTTGTTATTTTTACAGTTCTGCCATACTTCTTTATTTTGTATTATTTTATTTTGAGTTACAAAGGCAGAAGTAGTTATTTGCAAATTTGATGCCATCGTCTTCACATTTTGGTAATTTTTAATAATGTATAGTTGAACTTCTTGATATGTTTTGTGGTTCATAAAGATTTGACCATCACATTTACGTGACAACCTTTAGTATTGTTTCCCTTAATTTATTTGTTTTATACTTTGAATTTCATACTTTTTATTCAATATTCTGAGGTTTCAGAAATTCTTCTATCCATCAGTCAAATTGTTACATATGCATGATGTATTCATGCAGGAATGTTATAGCATGTTCCTGCGGTACCTGGCTGTCAGGAAAGGTGCTTTTTTTTTGAAACGCGCAGGCTTGACAGCTGCATGTGGGAATCCATAATCCGCCGCCAGAAGAATATTTCATGCGGTTTTCTTGACAAGTGCCTACATATTGAGTGTCAGGAGTGTGTAATCTTGCAGTATGGATGCAGGGCTGCTTGCGGGAATTGCGACAAAACACAAATCTTCCTGTAACTCCTGAAATATACACAACACCTCAATTCTGCATGGACTTTAGGTGTGAAACCTTTACATGACATCACATGTGAATTATTAAAATGGACAAAAGGTGGCATAGTAGTTCTGTGGTGTTTTTGGTCATTTTCTTTTAAAATTATTTAAAAATATAAGGAGTTTGAATTCAAGGGTGGGTTCAGTGAGTGACCCTACCTTATTTTGGGTGAGAATGCCAAATTTGTAATAATTTTTCAGGATTTCTCAATCATTCAATTTTTCATGATTTATTTTTATTTCTTAATCTTCTTTGACAGGTTGCTCTGTAAAAGGAGCAACCTGACACATTGTTCCCATCAAGTTCTGCAAGCTTTACCTTCTACTTAATGTTATAATCATCAATATATTCTCCACCATCAATCTTGCTCAATTTTTGTTTGAGTTTAATTGTATTGAGCCCATTGTTCATTCCTCCTTTAAGTTGTTCCAAGGCTTGACCAGAGATTCTCCTCAGTTGAGGATGAACTGAGGGGTTTTCAGATTGTTTATGATTGTGTAGGCCATTTATAATGGAAAGAAGCCATGTGGGATCTGCTACTTTTTAAATTTCAAAGATCATGAATTGACACCCAACCTTCCTTGTGTTAGTTTGCTTTGACATTTGTTGAGGGATGGCCCCCCATATACCCCAAATCTGTCACATGCTAGATCTACATATTTATCTTTCCTTGAATTGAAACCTTTCAATGCGCAGCCATGCATGGCTGCCCATTTTTGAAAATAAATCTTGTATTCTTTCCTACTAGCAAAGTTCCTCAAAGGAGGAGGGTCAAGCGGGTCTGGCACCTCTCAGTTACATAGTTACACATCACATGGTTGCCTTATTATTGATGAAGCCAAATCCTTCTCAGTCAGATGAAATATGAAATTTGACTCACCACCTTTGGTCAATTCCAGTTGTGAAGAAAAATCTTGTTCCTCAATTTCAACCCTAGTTGAGGATGCAATTGGGGCTTCCAATGTTTAATTTTCCAGATCCCTAGCCAAATCCCTAGAATCCAAAGCTTTGTTAAAAACACTTTCAATTAAGTACTTTAACACAGCCATTTTCAAACCAGGGCAACTTGGACTTGCCAATGTTCACATAAACAAACAAAATTAAACTTTAATTAAGTATTCAATTTAATTTTCAATTCAACTACTCCAAACTTTTTCTCACTTTTGTGTTGAGAAAAATAAGTTTATCTGATGGGCATGTGTTGTGTGTGCACGCTGTTTGTGAAAAGATTTTGAAAAGACTGTTATTTTCCAATAGGTTTCAGAATTCTGGATTCTGGAGAATTTTGTCTTTGAATCTCTCATTTCTTTTTTGTCCTTTTGTCATTTCTTTTGTTTTCTTTTGTCATTGCAACAGTGTGTTTGCATGCCGCATTCATAAACCACTCAGTGTGCATACTTCAATCCTGGAACTCAACATCCTTTTTGTACTGCTTGACTGAGACCCTCGTTGTGCTCCCAGGGCTCTCCAGGTCCTCTCAGTTGAGTAAGCTCATTTCTTTTGTCTGTTACTCTTCCTTCTTTCTTTCCTTTTTTTCCTTCCAAAACTGACTGGCCATAACCTAATTTTTCAATTCATAGATCTTACTCTCTCAGCCTATCCTCAACAATCTTCAAGTCTCCCTCTGGACACAACCCCTTCTGGATTCAACTCTTGTTGACTTGACCCTATACAAGATTCTCAAGATTGAATTTGACCGCTGTCCCTTGAGTGTCTCATTCCAATGTCTTGTGTCTAGTTCTATTTTTTCTTTGAGGTTATTTCTCCTTTCTAAGTGTGATGTGTGTCCTCCTTTTTACAATCCTTTCCCTGAAAATTAAATTCTTTTAGTCAGTAATATTTTACAATAGGCAGATTGTTTAATTCCCAATATCCTTTTTGTGGTCCACTAATAGTCCCACATAGCATGCCACATGCCCAAATTTGGGTTGAAGCCACTGAAATGTGGTCCAGGGGTGCCTAGGTACCCCAATTACCCCTCAAATTGCCCATTTTCTATAAATTGGACAGCAAAACAGGCTCAACCCTTGCTTGTGTCAGCTTGCTACTATTGCAAAGCAAAAGTAAAAAAATTACATAAAAATAATAATAAAATAATTAACCTAAGAAGGAGTAGGAAAACCATAAATATTATTACAGAAATGGATTCTCCACCCAAAATTAGGTAGGGTCACTCCCTGACCCAACCCTTGAAATCCAACTCCTTATATTTTTAAATAATTAAGGAAAGGAACATCAAAATACCACGGCTCCACTATTGAGCTTTTGGTCAATTAAATGTTTCACATGTATTGCAACATATAGGTTTCACACCTAAAATTCAGTCAGAATTGAGGTGTTGTGTATATTTTAGGAGTTACGGATGGAAATTTGTTTTGTCACAATTTGTCAGCTTGCTACTTGGACAGAGCAACTTGTCAAAGCAGAAATAAAATAATAAAATTAGAAGGAGTGAGAAATCCATGAATATTATTACAGAAATGGATTCCCCACCCAAAATTAAGTAGGGTCACTCACTGACCCCACCCTTGAATTCCAACTCCTTACAGTTTTAAGTAATTATTGGACAAAATGACCAACAGACCACGACACCACCATGGCACCTTTTGGCCATTTTTAAATTTCACACATTATGTCATGTATAGGTTTCACACCTAAAATTCAGTCAGAATTGAGGTGCTGTGTATATTTTAGGAGTTACAGGCGGGTTTGTGTTGTGTCACAATTCCCACGCGCAGCCCAGCATTCATACAGTAAGGGTACACACGCCTGACACTCAATATTTAGGCGCATTTCAAAAGGCCCGCATGCAAAATGACTGACTGGCCGTAGGCAACAGATTCCCGCACGCAGCTGTCAAGCCGGCGCGCGTCAACAAAAATTGTACTAAGCCTGACAGCCAGGTACCGCAGGAACAGGCTACAGCCTGCATGCATACATCATGTATATGTAACAAATTGACTGACGGACAGAGGGATGTCTGAAACCTAAGAATATTGAACAAAAAATATGAAAATCAAAATATAAAGCAAATAAATTGTGGGAAACAATAATGAAGGTTGTCACGTAAATGAGATTGCCAAAATCTTTATGAACCACAAAACACAACAAGGAGTTAACCTAAAAATTATTAAAAATTTCCAACATGTGCAGAAGATGCCGTAGAATCTACTAATACCCACTTTTACCCATGTCACTCAAAAGAAATTGATACAAAATAAGTAAATGTGTCTGAATCATAAAAATGCCAAATTAACATTTAAACACCTTCTGACAATTATATATGACATAGAAAATCCTAGCAGATTGACAGCACCAGAACGACGTGCCAAACTAGCCCTGGCCAGCCTGCTATCCTCAGCACCCAAGCACAACCCTTTTTACGTGCCCTGAAAAGATCTTATTACCCCAGAAAAGTATATAAACCAAATCTTTTAGATGGTTTAAACCCCAGTTATTTTTAAGTATCAATCCAGACCCCTTGCCATCCATGATCAAGTGTTTATTCAAGATAAAAAAGTGATATATGGCTATAGTCTGATAGTATTATTAATAATTCTGGCCCCATCATTGATTCCATGAAAAATATCAGCAAATAACCCCAATAATTGTCCCAAGACCCTTTCAACCGTGAATCTCTGCAAGCTTCTTGGTGTAAGTACTTAAATTAGTAAGTTGTCTCCTCCTTGCAACCAGGCATAAGTGCTGTAAGACAGCCAGTCCACACATCCACTTGAGTTAGTCTTTTGTGAGCAATCATTTAAGACCTCATTGTCCCAAGGTCTTTACATGGTTCAAAAGAGCCCCTTGAAGAGAGTTTGTTATCCAATAAAGATCCCCTGTTTTCATGAACTGTGGCCCCTCTTGAAAAATATATATTTAAAAGAATTTGATCCAACCAAACCAACCAAACTTTGCACTTGCTTTTAAATCAATTATTTGAGCATTTTACCATAATTTTCTTGGAATTATTATTCCAACACCAATATTACTTGCTGTAGCTAAAGGACGGCAAAGTTCCTGGCATCATGAAGCTGAAAAAATTCCCACACGCAGCCGCGGCAGCCAATGCAACTGCGCGCGGCTGAGATACAGCCCTGTCACTCCATCAAGATTGTCTACGCAGCCCCGAGCCTATGACAAGTACGCAGCTGCAGGACTATGGGTTGACAGAGTGACAGGCGGCCTGAGAGGCTTAGGTACCGCTTAAACATGCTACAACACACACGGGAACATTCTACATATTTAATAAATGTTCCCGTGGATAGTAGGTAGTCTAAAAGTACATAATATCATATAAAAATACTTAAATAACCCTTATACATATTTTTTATTAAATATAATTCAAAGTACCAAGAATGTCAAAAATAAGACAATGAAAACTTCTAAAAATATATTAAAATACTATAATATACTTTTATGAGAATTCCTAGACATCAATATCTTTGGGAAATACTAAGAAAACTAATGATGTTACAACATTACATGAATTCTTATGACTTATATTTTTAAGTAATTATTTTAGTAAATCAACTGGAACTCGAAAATAAGGAGTAGAATCAATATCATGACTTTACTCCAGTTATTTAGTACATCATGAGAACTCACCTGACATCAGGATGTCCGTAGAAATTTCTATTTAAAAAATTATCAAATTACTGGGAACATTTACTAAGGATAATTAATTAAATAATACATAAATGTGACAGATTAGTTTTATTCACACGTCCTAATATCTATTATAAAGTAGAATAATTCCCATACCCTGAGGAATTGTATTCTACCCATGCTATAGCACCAAGGACACGTGACAGGCTACCGCTGGTTACCCTGCTAGCCTTAGTGTCCGTCCCTTTGAGCCCCTGTACCCCTCAGAAGGATAGTATTGGGACTCCAAAAGCTATCAATAAAGAGCTCTTTTTGAGGATATTTATTGGCAGAGACCCAGTTATATTTATATCCAGACACCGTGCCAAGGTAATCAAGTACTGATAAGAGATAATTTAGTGATTTATGGCGAAGTCTGATCAATAATATCCATCCTCAACCTCTTTTTTATCAATTAAAACTGCTGAACAACCTTATAACCCCAGTATACAGGTTTAACCCATCAGTGCACGTCTCAAAAAGATACCCAAAAGATTTAATAATATACCAGTGAGTTTTATTATCCTTTCTCTGTCGTGGAAGCTTTGTTACAAGTCCCCGCAACTCCACCGTGTATTTTATATACATATTATCTTTGGGTAAAATATCCTTTATACTAAAGAGCCCAAAGTAACCAGGACTACATGTTTTCATACTGAAATCACTGAAGAGAGGTTTTAAAGATCCCCAATATAATTGTGGCCCCTCTATAAAAATATTTAATAATCAATTTATTCATATTGATTTATAACAATAAACCATAACCAAACCACTTAACCTTGCAATAAGCTTAATCCAAATATTTTATGTATTTTTGCTGCATTTATTAAATAATATATTTATTATTTATTCTATCACCTCTGGTAGCTAAAGGATAGAAAGGGTCTTGAAATCCAGAAGGCTGACAGCTTGCAACTTGTGCATCCCAAGGGGAGTGGAAATTGGGGGTTTGCAACTCCCTGGGGATGTGTAAATTTTGGGCAACTTTGCCCACTACTCATGGAGTTGTGAGTTGCCTTTCACAACGCATAATGTTTGTGAATGGTTATTCACGCCTGATTGCAACTTTTGGGTTGCAAATTTAAAATTGGGCCAAATTTAACACTGCCCATTTTTTAATTTTATGGGATTTCTTTTTCTTTATCTTTTTTTTTGTACATAGTTTCATATTTTGAGATTTTGTATTTATTTTTTTATATTTTAGATCTATTTTTAAAAATAAAAAATAATTTTCTACTCATGATCAAGAGTTTGAAAATTTTTTTTGTTTTGTTTTTTTGTAACAAGTCATTTACATTTTGTGAGAATGTCAATTTTTGAACTGTATTCTCAACAGGCTTCATTCCTTCAACCAGGATTTACTTTTAACAAGGATAAAAGGGGACTCTGAACTTATTTTTCATGTTCTTAAATTCCAGCTATTCATCACTCTTCTCTCAGCACAACCCTTCTAACCAACCAAATATCTAAACATTTATGATTAAATAAAAATAATAAGATCTCTATCTCAAGAAAATAAAATTAACAGTGCTTACAATAAATCCTCTTCTATAAAAATACATTTTTTCTTTTAAGTGTTACCAATTACTCAGCCTAAAGTCTCTCTAATATTTATCAAGATTTTCATCATCCACCTCAACTAAGATTCCCAACCTCTGAATAAAATTTCAAAAATGCTTCAGGTATTCCTTTTTGTAGAAATTATTATCCCTTTTTTGATCACCTGGGCTAAAACAAAAACTCAACTTTGTATTAAGATAAAAATTATTTCCATAATATTTAAAAAGCTCAAAAACCTCCCAAATTATACCAAGGCCTAGATTTATATAAAACTGAAAACTTTTATATTTAAAAAAACTAAAATTATTCCCTATCCCACAATAAATCAAGTTATTTTGTATTTTTTTTAGTTCTTTTGGATAATTACTACTGATTTATGTTTTTTCTTTTATGAGGTGTTTTTATGATGACTCATGGATGTTTATATATATATGTGTATATATAAATCAAGATCTCAGAATTATATTCCTACTCAAGGCCAAAAAAAAATCCTTAATCTCAAAAATATTCCCAATCCAATCAACCTTTGAAAACTTATAACCCACAGCATGATATGAGTTAAAATATTTCCTCTGTTCAAAAAACCCTTCAAAAGGATGCTATTCTCTCACTTTCAGATGTATCCCTGGTTTACCACAGAAATTCTGGTTATATATTCTTTCATTATATATTTTTAAAATAATATAACAGTTGACTTACCCACAATTTTTTTATTTATGATTAATTTTTTTTTTATTTGAAGAGAAAACCACTATATATCTCCCTTGCATTATACTAAAGAAATAGGGAAACAAGAATTCAAGAAATAATTTTACAAGGTTTCTCAGTGTTATCATATGTATCCTCAAGGGGAAACTGATGTTGTTGATCAAGATTCAGACATTCCTGTTGCAGATAATCAACAAAATCAATATTAATCCCTTATATTCAAGCCTGATTTAAACCCCCCTTGTCAGCTTGCTACTATGTACAGAGCAAACTTTCAAAGTAGAAAAATAACTATAAAGAACAAAAATAAATTACAAAATACCAAAAGCAGTGAGAAAACCCATAGTTTAATTTCAAATTTGGATTTCCCACCCAAAATTAGGTAGGGTCACCCACTGACCCAACCCTTGAAAACTGACTCATTAATATTTTAAATAGTTGAAAAGGAAAATTACCAAAAGAACACGGTATCACCATGGCACCTTTTTGGCCATTCTAATATTTCACATTAAATTTTGTGTGTAGGTTACACACCTAAAATTAATTCAGAATTTATGTGTTGTGTGTAGTTTAGGAGTTACAGCCCAATTTGTGTTCTTTCACAATTCCAGCTGTGGTGAAAAATTTGGTACACTTCAAGAAAAGGGGAAAATTTAAAAAAAAATAGTTTTTTATCTTATCCAAAAATTTAAATAAAATAATAAATAAATAAAATAAATAAATTATGTATATTAGCATTTTTTATTTTTTTTTCCTTCCTCCAACTTCTCCCTGTCCTAGCGGTCTAGGGCAGGCCAATGGGTTCTCATGTCCCTAGGCTCTGTGTTCAATTTCCCCCTTTCTCACATTTGGCAGCCCTCTGACCATTTTTGGCCAAGGAGCGCGTGTGAGCATTCTTGCTTGATCAATTGGCTTTCCCCATCTATTCCCACCCTCATCATCCATCTTGCTCTCACTCCCAATCCTCTGACATCATTCAGCCCTGATCCATCTATCACCACCCCCTCCCATCATTAGTTCATCCATCAAACAATATCATCCTTGATCAAGTCACTCAGACCATCCTCAACAATCACTACTCACACCCCAAGATCAATCTCCCAAGACCATTGAGCAAGCCTCAGGCAGAAATTTGTGGGAGGATTGATCAGATCAAGCAATCATCCTAAATAAACCCAGTAAATCAATCCATGACTCCCTAAGGCAACCAATTCAAGAGATCTTAGAATCCATCAGGACTAATGCTTCATCCCTTTGGTCTGTCACTCCAACCACCAATCTCCAACCTGTCCCCTCAAACCTGGGCAACAATTCAAATCCCATTGATCTCTCATCCAAGCTTAGGCTCATCATAGCCTCAGAACCCATCACCTTGCGCACTGTAAGACTCCAAATGGTGCTAGGCTGTGGCAGTTCCGTGGAGGGGAATGGTGCTGTTTAGGCTGCCCTCCTGAGTGTTAAAAAAATATTTAAATTTAACCAAGATCAAGGTCCAGAACTTTTAAGTTAGGAATCAAATATTAAGGATAAAGTTGGATAATAGTCACTAGCAATGGAACAGCACTATCTGAGGCAAGATTACATGGGAGATATTTGAACAAAAGAAGTTTAAAGTTTGTTTTAAATTTCAAAAGAACAAAGCTGTTGTATGTATCAACGCCCAAAAGCTAATAACTCTGGTTGTCAGCAAAAGACCCGGGAGGATCAACTCAAACTCCAACCAACCTCCAGGTTCTCAATGAACCCGCCCAACTCTCCAAAATCAAGCGCTTGAAGTGTACCAGATAACTGAGGGTGGCCATAAAAGACAAAAGCGCAATTTTTTGAGAAGCTCTAAAATCAAACAAAAACTGATTTGAACAGGGATAACCTCAACACTTCTCAAGGAACTCAAAATTATGGCTGGCAGAATGCAACTTTGAAAGATAAAAAGAGGTGTAACACTCCAGCTTTTAAGCTTAATAAAACCTCTTCAATCAAACGTGATTGTCTCCGGTAAGATTATCAGGAAAGGATCAAGACCAGTGTGGTCAGAGAAAGGGATCAAAGAGTGGCTTAACACACTCTAGATTGCAACAGACAGAATTCTCTTCAACTAGAAAGGCTATTGGTTTGTGATAAGGATCAGGCCTCAGAGGGGCAAAGACTCAGGATAAAATGGATCAGGGGGCAATCAAAAAGATATACCCAGGATAATGATTATAGATTACTATGATAATGGAGGGACACACGCACATACTCCCATGGATGTTTATAAAAAGTTAGGGGAGAGTCCCTCCTTTTATGGTCCCTGGGTCCCTATGGACTATGTACAAGTGATAGCACACATAGAGCGGAAAAAAAACACAATTTAATTTTTTTTAAAAAAAAAAAAATGGACATGAGAAAAACAAAAGAGAAACAACTGATGAGAAAAAATACCAAAAAAAAATTGAACTAATAAAGAATCTTTGGTGAGGAGGAATGGAACTGCACCGGCCTGTGCCAATAATGGGCATGGGCAGGAGACCCGGGAGTGAAGAACCGCGCAGACAGGCTGACGGGCCCTGGCATTTTCTAGCCCACAGATGATTGGGCAAGAGGGGCTGGAGGAGAGTGATTGGTTAGATTGTTTGGAAGGCCACTGGAGACGGTTGAGATAGGCGTGGCAGCGGGGGGCAATGATCTGAGGAGGAAGCTTGGGTGGGGATGGTCTGTTTGATGGCCAAATGACCAACCAATGTGGGAGATGGAAGTGCAAGATTGGTTGTGGGAACAACGCATTGAGTCAGGGGATGGAGGTTGTTCCTATGACTGATCTCACGCGGGTGACCACATCAGAGGATGGGGGTGGTGGTAGACCAATGAGGATTGATTCAAACAAGTCAATCAAGGAGCAATGGTCAAGGATGATGGGTGAGTTGTTGTTGCAGAGTAGGATGTGATGTTGGAGGAAATAGAGCAATGATGTTGATTGAATTCTGTCCCCGTTGAAATTGACAGCAATTCCAGTCCCAGAAAAGGTCAAGCCAAGCCAAACCAGTATGAGTGATGGGAAAGATTAAGCCAAGAGGGTTTTTACCCGGGCATTTGGCAAAACAAAAAGCCAAAGAGAAGGACAAGGATTGAACGCAAGTCCTGAGGAGTTGGACACCCCAGGGACCCATCCCTAAACAGCTGGGAGATGGGGAAGCTGGAGGATCTGAAGGCTGGAGGAACCTGATTCAGAAAAAAAATTCTGATTTTTTTTTTGGATCTAATTGATGATGAAAGATAGTTAAAAAATCATAAAAAAAATTCTAAAATTTTCCCCACTGGTCCCAAGGTGTCCAGATTTGGTCACCACATCTCTCTCCAACTTACAGACTGTCCCTAATCTGCATCTGAGTTTGATGAAATATATCAAGAAAAGAAAAGAAAAGAAAGATGATTGGAACCCAAAAAAAGAAAAAAATGACCATTTGATCTTGAGGGTGATTGGAGAAAAAAAATCTTGATACATCCAGCAAAAAAAATCCTAGAAGTGTTGGAGATAAGCAAAGGAGGCATCCCAGGTGCTCACATATGTGGCATACAGTAGATTTTTTACAACAAAGAAGCAGCAGATGACCCTGGTGGTGCCCACGTTGGGAGGACTTACTTCTGATCTAAGCTGCCTCCACAAAAATTAAATTTCTTGACTTGATCAGTAGAGAACCTCCTGGCCATCTGAGTACCATCCAGTTCTTTCAAAACATATGGTCAACCTCTGACTTGGCGGACCACCCAATAAGGACCATTCCAGCAATTAGAGAAAAGCTTTCCCCACTGAGTTTCAAAGGATTGATTATAAGCCAAAACAAGATCACCAGGATGCAAAGATTCCCTGATCTGCTTTGAATGTTTATCTTCCCAACACTGAACCAATTCTTCTCTTGATTCCATCATCTTCTGATAAGCTTCACTGCAAACATCCTCACTCCGCTCCAGTTGCTTAGATTGGGAAACTAATAGATTGGTGGTAGAAGAAACCTGTTCCCAAGAAATACATAAGAAAGATTCCATTTCCAGATCCAGAGGAAGGACAGCCCTTTGAAAAAAGACAATTTTTTAGGGTGAGTAGCCAGTGGTTTGTTTGGTTGAAATTTGATCAGAGAAAAGGACCAGAGGAAGAAATTTGCAACAATTCTTCCCACTTTCACCGGCCAGTTTGACAAGAGACAGCCTTCAAAAGAGAATGGCCTCTTTCCACCATGCCTTGAACTTCAGGATAATAAGGAGTGGTCACCCTATGTTAGCCAGGAAGCAATTGTATCATTTTGGACAGTTTGCCACCAAACTCAGAGCCACCATCAGTTGAATAAGATTGGGGCAAGCCATAGCGCATTGTCCAAGTATCATAGAGAAAAGCTGCTACTGATTCAGAGCTGAGGTTGTTAAGGGATTTTGCTTCAACCCATCCAGAAAAATCATCTCTAGCCATGATGAGGTACTTAGCTCCACCAGCCTTAATATGAACCACATCCATAGAAATCCTTCAAAGACAGTGGACTCCCCAGTTGGATAGCAAATTTCAGCCGGGCGCCTAAGATCACGTTTCTGACAGACCTCACAACTCTTGCACCATTGAAAGACAGATTTCTTCAAGGATGGCCACCAGAATTTTTTGGATATTTTTCAATAAGTTTCCGTTTCCCCACAAAGACTGAGTCCTTCATGGATAATTTCCAAGATCAAATCTTCTTTAGCAGGAATAGTGATAACAATAAGGGCACAAGGATTTCCTCTTTTCATAATCCTTGTACCTTGGATAAAGAAGTTGGAGGACTTTCTTTTAAGGGATCAAAAATCTTTAGCTGAGAGATCAGGAGGTCTTTGGAGAGTGGAAAGGTACTGCTCTAGTTTAAGCCAGAACCCTTTCTGGAAGCCAGAATAATTTTGAGAGGAAAAGCTGAAGACCGGTCAAATAAAAGGTTCCTCCTTGTTGAAATACACTCCTACATCCAATTTTTTATCTCCAATAGGACGTTGAGATAGCCTGTCAGGCATGGTGAAAGACTTTCCAGGCCTATGAACAATATCAAAAGAAAACAACTGGATAAAAGCCATCCAACAAGTCATAGGAGCCTTTGGAAGGCTGGGGGAATTGATCATTTCAATGATGGATTGCGCCTCAACTTGTAACTCAAAGTGTTGACCCCAGAAAATAGTTTGGAGCTTCTTCAATATTCAGGCCACACCACAAAGTTCCAGTTTTGGCTGGGAGTATGATTCCACATCTGAAAAGAGGAGAGATTTGTACAGAGCAGGACAATCCAAACCATTTTTGTCTTCCTGGGTAAAGACATCCCCAACAGATTGATAACTCAAATTGACAGCCAGCTTGATCTTGCCAGCTCCAGCTCCATAAGTGATCTTAATCAAGACAATGTCTTTCCCAAAAATTGTTTTGAGCTTCTGAAGTGATTGTTCACAAGCTTGGGTCCAAAGCCATTCAGCATCCTTCCTGGTGAAGTAACGCAAGGGAATACAGATTTTGGATAGAGAAGGGATGAAGATCCAAACATAAATAAAAACACCTAAGAAACCTCTGACTTGAGTGGGATTGATGGGAGTGGGCCAAGAGATGATTTTGTTGACTTTGGATGGAGCCATCCTTCTTCCTTCCTTGCAGACCACATGACAAAAAATTTCCAGAGCAGGGAAACAGGAAGCCAATTTGGATCCAGAGACAGTTAGTCCAGATTACTTGATTTGAAACAAGATCCTTTGCAAAGTGGTTTCATATTCCCAGATAAATTGACAGATTCCTGAGTGCCAAGTTAAGAGCTCATTGTTATAGTCAGAAACTGGACCTTTAATTCCACCATCATCAATAAAGATACCAGAATGATCAGGGATTTCATCCTGGAGGATCCAAACCATCTGAGCCTTATAGACTGAAACCAAATTGGTGGCACCCTGGGGAAAGCAAGTAAGCTGGAATCAACCAAGAGGAGTATTGAAAGTAGTGAGAGGACAAGAAATTGGATGCAAGGATTGTTTTTCATAGCCACCAATAATATCTCCTGGACCATAGCAAGCTCTCCCGGAGAAATCTTTGACAAATTCTTCAGTAACAGGGGGAATACCAGAGTCTTTAATAGTAACCTTATTTAGAGGCTGGAGATCATGAACTATTCTAATTTCACCATTACTTTTGATTACACAGAAGACAGGACTGGAATAGCTGAAAGTTGACTGCTGGTATAAATCAGTACAGACTTGTTTGCGGACCAACTTGATGAATTTGTCAACCTTAGCAGCAGGGATAGGGATCTTTTTCTTTTTCCAGGGATCATGTCCCACTAATGGAATGATATAAGGTATGCCATAGGATTCTTTCAAGAGACCTCTCTCTTCTTCACAGAAAGCAATAGATTTTTCTCTAAGATCTAAAACATTTTTGATCAAATTTAACTCATCAGGACAAAGCCATCCATCTGGACCAAAGTTGACCACCTCCAGAAGTTCTTCAGTAACACAACCACAAGAAACAAAGGAACCAGTGATAGATCAAGATAAACCACAGTAAGGATCACAAGATAGAGGAGGATGCATAAGAGGAGGATTGAGGTTGAAAGGCATTGGTTGGTTGACTGGTTGAAAATTTTTTTCAACTGGCTTATACTCAGTGGCAAAAGAGAGAAATCCTTGCTTTCTCCAAGCATTGACCAGAAAGACCTGACTACAAAAGCTGAGACCAAGTTCCAACATCTTCCAAGTTCAATGTTCCTCAAAGTCCTTGAAAGGTGCCTTTTCCATAAAAGAGGATCCAAAAGAAAACACATTGCTCACATGCGTGGCACTGGTTAGGGTTTTGAAAATGAAAGTAGTAGGAGCCCCTGATGGTGCACAATTGGGAGGACTTACTTCTTCCCCAAATTGCCTCCACCTAAGGCCATACTCCTTCATACCAAAACCATCAAGAAGAGAATCAAGATTGAGATCTAGTTTAGACTCATTGTGGAGATTAAGAACCAAAATAAGAGAAAAATGATCAGGCTGAAAATAACAAGGAAAAGAGGAGAGAACAGATCCGGATAGAGAAGAAATATTTTTAGGATTTTCGGATTTTTCATGTTTTTGATTTTTAGTTTTATTTGGATGAGAAGGAAATGATGAGGAAAAAGAAAAATATGCCCCTGAGAACGAAGTTGATCCTTGAATTGAAGCTTGACGCTGGGAATAACTAAAACTATTAGTAGGACCAACTAATCTAAGAAATAAGAGGAAGAAGAGGTGTCCTTCCGTTTCCCTTTCAGAACCAATTGAGAAGGATGACCAGTAAAATCTTGTTCCCAATGACCAGAATCCAAGGAGCAAAGGGGGACTTCAATCTTCCTGCCATCAGCATCAGGAAGAAGAATTATCTCCCAAACCTGATCAGAAAACACTAGTTTTGCACCAAAATCCTTTAAGAAAGGTCTTCCCAAGATCATAGGTCTGTCCAAATGAGTAATCCAGAAATGACAAGTGCCAACAATATTTTGTCCAATTTGAACTGGGAAATCCTCAGAAATACCAACTAATTTTCATGAATGATTCCCTATACCATATAAAGCAGAGTTAAATCTTACCCTTGGACTGAGTGTGAGTTTTCAGGCCATGAAATCCAAAATTAAATTGAGCTGGGAACCAGAATCCACCAGAAGAGAAACGTTTTAGCAGAGTCACCAAGATAGCAGGAAAGGAAACCAAGAGGACAGGAATAAAAGCTGGCATCTGAAGGAGGATCTGTTCCACCAGAGTCCTCCATCAAAGTACCAGAAAAATATTTTAATTTTTCCAAACCAATCTCCACTGGTCAACAAGAAACCCATTTATTCATCCCTTCAGCCACAGATAAAAAGATTGACAGTAGTTCAGCCACAGACAGATCAGGAATTTTTATATCAGAGATTTTCCTTAATACTCCTTACACAGCATTGGGGTGGTCCTTGGAAATTCCCCTCTTGAATCAAACTTTGGGCTGGGTTGAGGGAGGATGATCATGTTGAGCAGGTACTGGATCAGGATCAGAAGGTTGAGGCGCTAGAACAGATTGAACAGGAGGAGGATCAGAGTGGTCCTGGAATCTTTCCATCAGTGGTTCCCTTTCCACTTCCATTTTTCCACATCAGAGGAAGGGGGCTTAGGTGAGGATTGGTGTTTGATGGTTTTTTGAAGGATTGAAGATGGAACTGAGGGAGACTTTTGAGGTTTGGGTTCCTCATGAAGATTCCTAGCTGCATCAGACTGATAAGTGCCAGAGAATCTGGAAGAAGTGACAGCTGGAGTATACCAAGCTTTTAAATTGCCACAGGATGATTGAAAATCCAAGGAGACCAAAGATGCCTTCTTGGGAGTTGGTGGTTGATAAGAGTTCACCACATGAAAGATTTTACAAGACAAATCAAAAGGGATCAAAGCAACATTAGGAAGAAAGAAATTGTTTCCCTTCAGCTCCACCAATTTTTCCTCCTTGTCCTTCTGGAGTTCAGGACATCTCCCAGTACCATGGCCTTCCCTATGACATTAATGGCAGACTAGAGTGGTTTTAGGAACAGAGTTAGAAGGTTTAGGAGTAGCTAAAGAAGAAATTTTCTGATCAATTTTGTTTTCAAAGGCCTGAAGTAATTTAGTGATCTCATCTATGGTAGCAGTTTCCTTATTGGCCTGGGGATTTGGTTTAGGTCTACTATTTTCTTACATCTTATTCATTATTTCATTAGAATCTTTAAAGGAAGGAGCGTGTACTGGCTCAGTGACTCCATTTTATTCAAAATTAAGATCTGTTTGACCTTTCATCACTTTATCCACTGCACTCCTTAGGACCAGAAAAGTAGGGAGCTTGAACCAATTATCTCTAGTAGTAATCATAGATCCACATTTAACTAATTCATCTCTAATCCTTTCCTGCCCTCCTGAAGAAAAAGACTTGAAAAACCAAACTTGAATTTTGTCCACTGTTTCAATGTGATTGTTTCTGATGAGGTAAGACTGGATAGGATCCCAAGATTTTCTACAAGATTGATAATCAGAGGCTGAAGAGACACCACCATTGGAGATCTATTGGGAAACCAGAGCATCCAAGTCCTGTAAGGTAAACCTAGCCACATCTACTTTTCCCCAATAATCCAACATAGACTCTGTCAAGAGCCTCCAGTTATGAATTTTGAATCCATCAAACCATTTGATCACTTCCATGAATTCATCAGAGGAGATAGGAAATTGTAACTGATAAGCCATATCATGTTCACTTGCACCATCCACTTCAGCAGCCATCTCATAGGAGTCCAAGAATTGTTTGACTTTTGTTCCATTGAAGCCTAAGTTCTTGTTTTGAGGCTTGATCTTGACAATCTTGACCCAAAAATAGAAGGATGAGGTACCAGTTGATTCCATTTTGAATATCAGAGTTCCTACAAGATCCAAAGAGCAGAATTCCAACATGGCTCACAGGTGTGACAAGAGTAGAGTTTTCACAAAAAAAAACAACAAGGATCTTGCCCAGATGGTGCACAATTGGGATTACTTACTTCTGGAACAAGTTGCCTCCACGGATCAGATCTGGATGATGATAGAAGAAAGAAAAAAAGAAAAAAAAATTGGATTGGATTTCAAAGTTGATTCTTCAAGTCTGGGACTTTAAATCCAAAGGTTGCTGGTTTGATCACGGCCAGGGTGACTAAAGGTAATACTCCAAACGGTGCTAGGCCATGGCATTTCAATGGAGGGGAAAGGTGCTGTTTAGGCTTCCCTCCTGAATGTTACAAAAGTATTTAAATTAAACCAAGATCAAGGTCCAGAACTTTTAAGTGAGGAATCAAATAGTAAGGATAAAGTTTGATAATAGTTGGTAGCAATGGAAAAGCACTATCTGAGGCAAGATTACATGGAAGATATTTGAACAAAAGAAGTTTAAAGTTTGTTTTAAATTTCAAAAGAACAAAGGTGTTGTATGTAACCACGCCCACAAGCTAATAACTCTGGTTGTCAGCAGAAGATTGGGGAAGATAAACTCAAACCCCAACCAACCTCCAGGTTCTCAATGAACCCACCCAACTCTCCACAATCTAGCGCTTGAAGGGTACCAGATAACTGAGGGGGGTCATATAAGACAAAAGCACAATGTTTTGAGAAGCTCTAAAAGCAAACAGAAACTGATTTGAACAAGGATAACCTCATTACTGCTCAAGGAACTCAAAAGGAGGGCTAGCAGAATGCAACTTTGAAATATAAAAAGATGTATAACACTCCAGGTTTTAATCTTAATATAAACTCTTCAATCAAACGTGATTGGCTGCGGAAAGATGATCAAGAAAGGATCAAGACCAGTATGGTCAGAGAAAGGGATCAAAGAGTGGTGTAACACACTCTAGAATTCCAACAGACAGAATTCTCTTCAACCAGAAAGGCTATTGGTTGGTGATAAGGATCAGGCCTCAGAGGGGCAAAGACTCAGGATAAAATGGATTGGGGGGCAATCAAAAATATATTCCCAGGATAATGATTATAGATTACTATGATGACAGGGGGACACACGCACATACTTTCATGGATGATTTAGAAAAAGGTAGGGAAGAGCCCCTCCTTTCATGGGACATGGGTCCCTATAGACTATTTACAAGTGATAACACACATAGAGCGGAAAAAAAAACACATTTTTATTTTTATTTTTAAAAAAAATGGACATGAGAAAAACAAAAGAGAAACTGATGAGAAAACAAATCAAAAAAAAAATTGAAATAATAAAAAATCTTTGTTGAGGAGGAATGGAACTGCATTGACCTGTGCCAATAATGGACATGGGCAGGAGACCCGGGAGTGAAGAACCGCGCAGACAGGCTGACGGGCCCCGGCAATTGCTAGCCCACAGATGATTGCCCAAGAGCAGCCAGAGGAGAGCAATAGGTGAGATTGTTTGGATGGCCGCTGGAGACGGTTGAGATAGGCATGGCAGCAGGGGGCAATGATCTGAAGAGGAAGCTCAGGTGGGGATGGTTGGATTCAATGGCCAAATGACCAACCAATGTGTGAGATGGAAGTGCAAGATTGGTTGTTGGAACAACCAATCAAGTCAGGGGATGGAGGTTGTTCCCTTGATCAATCTTGCGCAGGTGACCACATCAAATGATGGGGGCAGTGGTAGACAGATGAGGATTGATTTGAACAAGTTGATCAAGGAGCAATGGTCAAGGATGATGGGTGAGTTGTTGTTGCAGAGTAGGATGTGATGTTGGAGGAAATAGAGTGATGATTCTGGTTGACTTCCATTGCTGTTGACATTGACAACAATGCTGGTTGCGGCAAAGTTCACGCCAAGCCAAGCCAGTATGAGTGATGCAAAAGATTGATCCAAGCGGGTCTTTACCCACGCATTCAGCAAAAAAAAAGTCCAAAGAAAGGAGGAAAAGGATTGAATGCAAGACCTGGGGAGTTGGACACCCCAGGGACCCATCCCTAAACCGCTGTGAGACGGGGAAGCTGGAGGGACCTGATTCAGAAAAAATAATTCCAATTTTTTTTTGGATCTAATTGATGATGAAAGATAGTTAAAAAATCATAAAAAAATTCTGAAATTTTCCGCACTGGTCCCAAGGTGTCCAGATTTGGTCACCACAGTGCAAACCTCCATTCCCACATTCTTTCTCACCATCACCAATTGCGCCTGAGCGCAAGTTCCTCCAAATCTTACATCCCTTCAGCTCCTCAACCCCTTTGGGCGCTCCCATCCAAGCATGCTTGATCCATCCCACCTCTGTCAATTGGTTGGTTGTTCTGGTTGCTACCTCCAATCACTCCATCAACCCCGTTGCTCTCATGTCCTAGGTCCATCTGCGCATGTCTATACATCCACTCTCAGGAGTTTAAAAAAAGTTTTAAACTTAATTTTTATTAATTTTATTTAGGTCTTGATCTTTTTAGACTATTACTAATGCATATGTAAACTTGTTACATATGCCAGGCAACCCTAACTAGTTTGTAGCTCTTCTGAGAGGTACCTGGTTGTCAGATTAGTCACAACGGATCCAGACAGGGGGATCAGTCAGTACAGATGTGCGCAGGTTAGGATCCGCTGCGTGCGTGGCAGAATTAGCTGCGCGCAGGTCTCTAGTAGGCCGTAATTTGCTACTACAAGTACCCAGGGGTATGTAATGATTCCGGGCTGCGCGCGGGAATTTTGCCATAACACATTTCCGCCTGTAACTCCCAAAATATACACAACACCTCAATTCTGAGTGAATTTTAGGTGTAAAACCTAAACATGACAACACATGTGAAATGTTAGAATGGCCAAAAGGTGCCATACTGGTGTTTTAATTTTTAGTACTTTTCTTTTTACTTATTTTAAAGCTTTAAGGACTTGGATTTCAAGGGTGCCGTCAGTGAGTGAGCCTACCTAAATTTTGGTGAGTAATCCATTTCTTTAATAATATTTATGGATTTCTCACTCCTTCTTTTGTTAATTTATGTCTTCTTGTTTAGTTTGTTTTTTATAGCTTTGTGTTGCTATGACCGGTTGCTCTGTACATAGTAGAAAGCTGACACCAATCTCAATAAGTGATTTTTCTGTAGAGGTTAAACTACTTCTCAATCATTTTAAAAAAATCAACACCAGACTTTTTAGTGAAAAATTCAAGGTCTTTGCTGATGTGAATCCATGATTTTTTTGGCTTTGCTTATTCTTGAGAGGTCCAGTTTGGTTTACATTTTTGTTTTTGGTAAAATCTGTTGGAGTAATAGTTTTAAAAATTTCATGATTCTTTCAAGAATCAGAAATTAAAGATTTTAAATTTAAAAGTAACAAAAGAATTGACTCACCCTCAGAAATGCACCCTAGTTGAAAGCAGCCGCTCTCAATCAACAGAATCTTTTGACCTCATAAGTGAAAAAAGAGCAAAAGGAAAGTAAAGCACAATGAAAATTGAAATCTAGATTGAAAAATTCATTCTATTGCATTAGACCATTCTATAAATATACTAGTATCCATTGCAACTAGTTTGCATCATAAAAATATTTATCTGTTCAAGTTTGTGTATATAGCACACTTTTATTATTATTTTTTATTTGATCATTGTCATCCAAAGCACTTACCTTAACAAATTATCAGTACAACTCAACAGTTTACTAATGATTTGAAATTTAATTCACCTACCCTCAATCGGATTGACCCTAAGGAAGACGAGTTGTTCTCAATGAGAACAACTATGTGACTTTCTTCACACTTGTGGAATCTGAACCTTGTAAACTTGGTTGCTGGAATTACATCATTTTTATAGATAATGTGGTGACCAAGGAGAAGAATGAGAAATTGCATTGTATTATCATGTGGTGCCTTGATGAAGGGATGGTTGCATTTTTCAGGAATAATATTGCAATCAACAAGAGGGGAGATGGCCAAGCGTTGTGGAATATCCTCAAGGACAAATTTTTTGGATCTGGAACTCAAGTGCAAGGGGTAGCCCAGGATCATTTTCTTGAACTCAATTTTAAGAACCATGGTCAATTAATCAGAGAATTACAAGCAAAAAATATAAAAATTAAACTTACCAGTACTTCAATCAACAGCACCATTGTATTGAGGATTTAAATTCAAACCTTATCAATTAAATAAATATCCTTGATCTGTGTATTAACTCAAGGCAACCACCCTGCCTCAATTGAAGAAATTATTGCAAGTTTCACCATAAAAAAAATGATCACTTGATTACACATAACATACCTGAGTACAAAGGGGCCTTTTTGCCCGGGTATTTCACTTGTAATCAGTTCATCATTTATTGTTTATTGTGTGTTGAGAAAAATAAGGAAATTTTTGTCAAGGGAACAAACCAATTTAAATAAGAAATTTCAATGAAGTCCCAAGGGAAATTGAAATATAAATGTTACAACTGTGGCAAACTGTGAAATATTAAGAAAGACAGGAGTTCTGAGAAGAAAGACCTAAAGGAGAAACCTACCAGTGGAATGATGGCTGGACCCCTGTCATTTGTGGCCATACCCAACACCTCAACTTCCATGGTATCCAATTTAAATTCAAAACCAATATTATTGAACTCTGTAGCCTCAGAGCATATGTTCTTGTCAGCTTGCTACTATGTACAGAGCAACCTGTCAAAGTAACAGAAGAAATATGATAAAAACAACTCAATAAGAAAATTAAAAATAACTAAAGAAGGAGTGAAAAATGCACAAATATTATTTCAGAAATAAATTTCTCACCCAAAATTAGCTAGGTTTACTCACTGACCCCACCCTGGAAATCCAACACCTTCTATTTTTAAATAATTAAATAAAAAAGGGACCAAAAGCCACGACACCAATATGGCACTTTCTGGCCATTTCAATGTTTCACATGTATTGTCAGGTATAGGTTTTACAACTAAATTTCACTCAGGATTGGATTGTTGTGTATATTTTAGGAGTTACACACAGGAATGTGTTATTTCACAATTCCGGCGCGCAGCCCCGCATCCTCACACAACCATACATACCCATAGCTACACATGCCCGCGTACAGAGGTAACCCGCGCAGCTAATTTTGCCACGCATGCAGCGGATCCTACCCCACCTGCATCTGAATTGACTGATCCCCACGCCTGGATCAGTCATGACAAATCTGACAACCAGGTACTGCTCAAGATAGCTACAGCCTAGTTAGGGTTAGCTGGCATATGTAATAACCTGAAATATGCATTATTAATATTCTAAAAACTATAAAACTTAAATAAAATTAATAAGAAACTAATTTTAAGTATTTTTTAATAATAAACCAAATATTGAGGATTACCACATAAATCACTTATCCTGATCTTCAAAGTCCACAAAAAAATACTAGAAGTCATCATAAAAATTATTAAAAAAAACCTAAATGCTCAGAAGATGATGGAAAATTAGTAAACGTCCACATCTGTCCACTTTAAAACAATATTAATAGTAAAAATGATGGATGAGTGCAGAATGATCACATTTATGCCATAACAGATTAACAGATTCTGTGGCTAAAATAGCACAGATATCCAGCAGATCTGATGTTAGCTGATTGAAAGCACCAAGTAGACGTGCTAATCTTGCCCTGACTGGCTTGCTAGACTCAGAAGAAGGGCAGAAACCTCTCTACGCACCCTTAGAAGCTCATAGTCACCCCAAAAAAGGTATTTATACAGACCTCTTTGGACCTATTAGTACCCATCAGTTTACCAGGAATTATTATTATCAATCAGAAACTGTGTCATTGTTAGTCAATTTCTTATAAAAGAGATAAGCAAGTGGTTTATGACTTAGTCTGTAGTATTATTATTTATTTCTCAAAACCAATCAACTCATTGAAGTTAGTCAAGCAACTCTTCCCCATCTACTCTGAAAGCCTTCCTATTATTGCAGTATTTTTGTGGTAAAGTGCTCAGATTGAGTGTTTCCCTCCCTGTCTTGGCCATTGTGCTGTTTTGCCTGGCCACATCAGTGGAATAAGCCCTTTCTAAGGCACCCATCTTCATTCCAAGGTTTTTAAACTGCCTAAGGAGGCCCCTTGAAGAGAGGTTGTTTGTCTGTAAAGACCCCTAGTAGTATAATACTGTGGCCCCTTTTTTATAACAGATTGAAAGAACTTTTTAACCAAACTAATTAAACCATGCACCAGCTCTTCAAATATTCATTTTTTGAGCTTTTGAATTGTTTATCATTGGAATACTATTATTATTATTATTCCAGTATCTTCTATCACTCTCTCTAGCTAAAGGACTGCAAGGTTCCTGGTATCAGAGAGATGAAAGTTCTTGAATATAGCCTTGTTCCATGAGATGGAGAAGGTTGGAGGATCAGTAATAATTGAGGAAGCTGGAAAGAAAATTGATATTGAGGGAAAGGGAGATGTATTTTTGAAACTAAACAACCAACACATCACCTTTGAAAATGCCCTGTATTTTCCAAGTATCACCTAAAATCTACTATCACTAGGAACTATTTGGAAGGAAGGTGGAAAGCTTGTGAACCAAAAAAATAGGGATTTTTGCACCCAGAAAGATAATACCATAATATTTGAAGCAAAAACAGAAAATAACTTACTACATGTGTGTCAAAATGCTGACCATACATCTCAAATATTCAACCAAAAGTGATTAGGCCATCCTGGAAGATAAAACAGATGTAAACCTTGCATGGAAGGGAATATGGCTAGACCAAACTTTTAAAACCAGAGTGAAAAAACAACCAACAACCTGGAAGAAATATCATTTGACTTGATGGGCCCTATTAACCCCAAATTGATTGGGGGAGCAAAATACATCCTAGTAGTTGTGGACAGTGCCACTCATTTTGTATGGACCTTCTTTTTACCATCAAAGGATCAGGCTCTTTGAAGGATTAAACAGATTGTCCAACTAGCTGAAAGTCAATTTGAAAGGGGTTTTAAAAGAATAATTAGTGATGGAGGTGGGGAATATTTAAATATAAACTTTAAAGAATGGTGTAGCACACGTGGAATAGAAGCCATTTTTAGCACCCCATATACCCAATTACATAAAATGGCATTGCCAAAATAATGAATTTCACCTTGATTGAGAAGGAAGGTGTCCCTTGACTTGATTTGGGACTATCAAAGGAATGCTGGGAAGAATTAGTAGCTGCAGCAGCCTATCTACAAAACAGAAAAAAAAAGTTAAGAGAGAAAACCTCTTAAAAACTAGTATTTTGTTTCTCATCCACTCTCATTCATGTTAAACAAATTGTATCACAAGATTTTCTGCTGAATTTACCAAAGAAAAGAAACATGGAACCCAGAATTAAGGAGGGAATCATGGTAGGGTATGAAGGGAATTTTGGAGTTTATTGGGTATACTTACCTGAAGTTAGGAAGGTAATTTGATCAAAGGATTTCAGTTTTAGCAAGGACAAAATTCCAATTAAATCTGAAATTAAAGATTGCAAGAAACTAGTGCTTTATCCACTAGGACCAATTGACCCAATAGTTAATATCCCTTCACTTGAAACCAAGAATCAATCAACAATTCCACTGAACTCACCACCACTAGAACTAAATCATGAATAATCTGCCAACCATAAAAATTGCAAGAAGTTGGGACTGAAACAGCCTCAGTTACAACTAATATAAATAATCTAAAACAAAACTAGGTTGGGACTGGATCCACATTAAAGTAGTACCTAGGAATATTAGCAGAAACATTGATGAAAGTGCTATTGTCAACAAAAATATTTGAAATCAAGCACATTTGGCTGGATAATTAGAAGGACCATTTGACTCACTCAATGACATAATACACATAGCATTAAGCAGTGTAGCAAAGGAAAATAGAAATGGTCCAAACAGCCTTAAAGATGCCAAGCAAAACACAGAAGGTAACCAATAGAAGAAGGAATTCTTTGAAGATATTTATTCAATAATTGACAGATGTGTATTTTAATTAATAGAAAGAGTCAACTTAACTAAGAATAAAAAACTCATGAACACTCAATGAGTGTTAACCAAAAAGTTTGAAAAAAATTGTAATCTGAAGCAATTCAAAGGAAAATTTGTAGCAAGAGGGTTTTGCCAAAACCTGGAATAGACTATGAATAAAATTTTCCTCTAACAGGATGAATATAAATGCTAAAATACTTATTCAACTATGCCATCCAAACTAAACAGAAATTCCAACAGGCCAATTTTATGACAGCCTATCTTTACTCTGAACTCAGTGAAGAAGAAGCTGTCTACATTGAGTTACCTGAAGGCTTTGTTGAGTGAATCCAGGAAACCAAAAACAAATTTTATGATCTTTAAATCTGTAGGAAACTTTTGAATAACTAAAAAACTTCATAATCAAACTTAATAAGTCACTTTATGCACTTTAGAAAGTAGCAAAAAGCTGGTAAAATACACTGAAATATTGGTTGATTACAAAGAACTTCCACATAAGCAATGCTGACCATTTTCTCTTCCTAAAATCTGATATATCACTCTTTTTCTGGGTGGATGAAATTATCATGATTAGAGATGGTTCAGATAATCCAATCAAATAAATGCAAAATGGATTTGACATCAAGGACCTTGGAACAGCTAGTCATGTACTGGTAATAAAAATCACTCAAAACCCAAACACAATCACTTTCAGCCAAGAACACTATGTCAACAAGGTATTGGAAGAATACATAATGGAAGAGTGTAAGGTATCATTAATACCAACTCAAAGTAATCTCAAACTTGAAATTTCAACAGAAGATTAACATAATATCTTTAAATCCACTGTATTTGATTACCATTCAGCAGTAGGGTCCCTCAATTACCTCTCCCAGTGCACTTGACCAGACTTAGCTTACATAGTGGAGACATTGTCTCAATTTCTAGAGAAACCCAGAATATAACACTGGGAAGAATTTAAATATGTTCTTTGGTACTTAAAAGAAACAAAGAATTATGGAATAACTTATTAGAAAGTTGAAGACCCACTTCTGGTAGGGTATTTGGACTCAATTTGGTCAGAAGAGATTGGATGAAATTCATGCTCTGGATATGTCTTTAACACTGGTGCAGCAGCTGTCAGTTGGCAAATTAAAAGACTAGGAGGGGTCAGCATATAATTCACCAAGGTGGAATTTTGCACTTTACTGGCAACTTTTAAAGAAGCTAAAGGGTTAAAGTTACTTCACTCCAAAGTACATTGTGAGGAACTCAAGATTATCTTAATTTACACAAGGTGAAATCAAGTGCTTAAAGAATCCTGTCTATCACTCAAGGACAAAACACATTCATGTGCATTATAAATTTTTAAATTTTGATTGAAAACAAAGAACTTGATTTTCAATATATTAAGACATCAGAAATGTTAGCCAATTATTTAACAAAACCACTCAACTGTGTCAAGAACAAAAAAATCTGAAAAGAGATGGGAATTGTCAAAATCCTACCAGACCAAGAAAACCTAGCTTTCATAGATTGCAAATCAAGGGGGTGTGTTGGAGTAATGATTTGCAAAATGTCAGGATGCTTTCAAGAATTGGAAAGCAAAGAGTGTAAATTTGAAAGTAACATTATAATGGACTCACCATCAGAAATGCACCCTAGTCAACAGCACTTTCTATTGATTGCAAAAAGCTTTTGACCTCATAAGCAACACAAGAAAAAAAGAACAGTAAAGCACAATTACTGTGTAAAGTTATACTATGAAGCTAGATTGGGACATGTATTCTATTGCCTTATACCAGTCTATAAATAGACAATTATCCATTGTACCTAGTTTGCATCATTGACATATTCATCTCTTTACATTTGTGTATATAGTGCACTTTTATTATTATCATTTATTTTATGATTCTAATCAAAAGCAATTACCTTAACAAACTCTCAAGCTGATTTAAGTGCAGCAGAGGGTTTGGCATCAAAATCTGCCATGATTTGGAAGTAGTAAACAATCCTATAGATTACAACAAGGGGCAGGAATAGGCTAACTTTATATGGGGTGGGGGAGGGGAATGATTAGTTGGAGATGAGGGGATAGGCTGGGACAAAGAGTTATGGAGAGAGGATAAACAATATGGGGGAGAGGATGGGGCAATGACATGGAGGGAAAGGGTGGGAGAATGGGATACAGGGGAGGGGATGTCAGGGAGGTGGTGGGGGATGGGATAAAAGGATATGAGAGAGGTGAAAATGGGAAGGTGGTGGACAATGGGATGAAGGGGAATTGGGGGAGGGGACAATAAAGAGGATGAGGAGAAGGATGAACCTTTGACAGAGGGATATGGTGGATGGATGGCAATGGATCACTTCATGGTACTGTGGAGTTATGGAGGGTTTGATAATTCCTTCCAAGGGCTGGGATTAGCAAGCTCCATAATTTTTCCTAATTTTTCTGGTTATTGATGGCAGTTATGGAGTTTGCTTTGTACCAATGTCCTATTTAGGACACAATTGCAGGTTTGGCTTGGTAAACTCACCTAATGAGCCGGTTACTAAGACAATTGCAGATGCTCTTAGGCCCTTGGCATCTAGCAGGCCAACAATGTTAGTGGAAGTGTTTGTCATCAATGATTTGATTTAGCTCCTTTGCTCCAACCTGTATAAACAAAATATACTTGCAAATTTCAATATTCCCCACTTTATGAGTAGAAGGATAGTAATGCATACACAAGGTATTGGGAATAGGGCCCAGTACCAAGTGCGCATGCTTGTTTGGCCTACTGCATCAAGTCATGTTTTTAGCTGAATTTATTTTTATCTTTCTTCTCAAAAAGTGATACCAACTTTTTACCACGAGTCACAACGTATTCAAATTTTTGTGACATCAGTCTTGTCGTTTGTGGGCATTATTCACTCATTAGCCCATTTGGGGTAGCCATGATAGTTGCCCAAAGATTGTCTCCTACAAAACTCTAATGATTTCAATACATGACCAAACTGCCCGCGCTAGCTGACAGTCCCTCATCTCTGCCTCAAGATAGTTATAATGTGAAGATGGCTCTGCGCATATCATTCAAGTTTGTAGTTCGGATTCATCCGAGAGTCATTCAACGCCGAAATTATCTTATCGTGTGGTCCCAGGTAGTGAAACCATCCCAGGCCCTTTAGATCGCATTGGCCTCCTCCAAGTTTCAGGACTCTGCGGATCTTGTGAAACTGGTCGCTTGTTGAGCAGACGCTCGAAACAACAGAGTCCATCCGGATGATGGTCCCAGTAGCATAGGGAGGACTTCATGCCTCCTCATGCTCATGCCTCAGAGTGAGTTTGTTTAGCGGGGCACAAAGGCCTCAGATTCCTCCGATGTCATCGGCAATCGTGCGCGATTTGGGCATTCTTTCTTGATTCTACATGTATGTAGGATATGTACTTAGCCATTAAGCCAGCTCATCAGTAACATCCATTTGCGCCCGTGTACATACTGCCTACACCATATTTATCGCTGCTGGTTCACTCAGCGGTCCGCCATTGGGTTAGAGACTGCCTCAGTCATGGTTGATCGCCGCGCTGGTGAGCAAATCGATCATATGAGATGAATCATGAGCCAGAACACAAGCTCACGGGAAAGGGTATGTTGATTCCTTCTGTCTATCGTATTCTAGAATCTAGTGCTACCACAGGCGCCTCCCCCCCCCCCCCCCCCCCCCCCGGTACAAGCAATGACAAGGGTGAGCGAGGTGGTCGGGGAGCATAGATTGACTGGTGGTTGACTGATGATCAGTGTGATACTGGATGACTATCATCTCCGGTCGGTGATCCATGATTGAAATGGCATCCCGATCGGGTCGAATGTTGTCATTCGGCAAGCTGGTACGGTGCATCATCAGCAGCATGGTACCGTTGATCGTCCTCAAGAACTGGGTTCCAGGCCGTCAGCTGACCCGGCGCGATATGTATCTGTGTGCGTAAATATTTACATACAAAAGTACCTGATGGTTGAGGACATTCATTGGGGCGCTGATTTATATTGTGCGAGCGCAGTCTGAAGTCTGGATCCATGTGGGCATACTCATGAAGTGTGAACCGTGCCATACAAACATAATTTTTGGCTTTGCAAAATCATATACAGGCATGATACTACATAATACTACATAAATAAATACATCTGATAAAATAAATATCTGCAACTCTTTAAAATGAAGAAAACTTCACCTTTCTGCGACCAACTGCAGCTATTGAAATTGTTTCGGTACCGGTTCGATTTACATAATTATGTGCAATGATCAGTGCCAGCATATCAGGTCTCAAATGAATTACAATAGGTGAAATTATGTGGTCTGCATAGCTTGATTCAGATGGGGATGCAATGAGTTGATTCGTCTATAATCGGAATACATACCAGATTAGATACTGTATCGACCTGCCAACAAGCAAGTACTTCATGCTGTATGACAAACTGAGGATAATACACACATTAACAAAATTCGCGCATCGGAGAAAGTTGACAGGGTGGAACTCGGACTCTCACCGGCTTGGTAGATTGGCAGCAGTTACATTGGGGGCCGCTTCTTCTTTGAAGCCTGGAGGTGTGTAGGCCTTGCCTGACTTGACCTTGATCGCTTACATAGACAGATACATAGCAAGTTGGCTTGAATCCAGTTTTTAAACAGCATG
Source organism: Puccinia polysora (assembly GCA_025617555.3). NCBI lineage: Eukaryota > Fungi > Basidiomycota > Pucciniomycetes > Pucciniales > Pucciniaceae > Puccinia > Puccinia polysora. Next base: position 31,338,968 of record CM062632.1, on the reverse strand, counting down.
GAACAATTGTTTCAATTGATTAATTAATTAGCAAATTAATCAATTAGTGAAATGAATAATATATGGTGTCCTTCGTCTTAATTTTATCACATCAAAAGTAAAGCAGGTTGAATCAACTCTCGCCCGTCTACCACCCCCACTGAGTCCGTGGGTGAAATTTAGATCATTCTACTCCATCTATTCTCTCTTCACTCCCTCACCACACGCTCAACTTTTTGCCCCTAGGGTAACTGCTCCCAGCCTTAATTCGGGTCACAAGGAACTTGTCTGACCTTGCCGCCTTAACTTTTGAAGGTGAGAACTTCTTAGAATCGTTGGTATCCGAACATCTATCCACAAACGATGATCCAGCAAAGAGCGCACTGCTGCTATCATGGCGGCTTCAAGTCACCATCCTCCGCGGAAGCCTCGACTGAGGATGGATGACATTTTCGCTCTTGAAACTTTGAACGCGAGATACTTTCTCCCCGCTAGCTGTTTGCGTAGCCTTAGGTCATTAGTCGTCCAATCCCTGTTTTCTGAAGTGTTAAAAGAAGCAGGCCTCAAGCATGTGGCTCCTCCAAAGCCCCATATATGGCAAAGGTCTTTTTAGCTTCTAAAGATAGGCTCATAAATGGTTCTAGATTCTTTTATATCCATCATTCTCCTTCCTATTCACCGCCCGACGATGACAGTAAAATGCTGAAGGACATGCCGATGGAAACCATCATCTACCTCACCTCTTTTCTGATGATATTTATTGGGCCGAGCCAATTGGTTGGGGCTGATGATACCCGCTCAATAAGTGCCCCCGAGGAATTTGCGCCCGCATTCGCATCGAATGTTGTCGCTGCCATTTGTGAATACATATTGGCGTGATTAGCTTATTTACGAATGGATCTGCTTCAGCGACCGTCGTGACGACAGATTGATCGCACTTCTCATTCATCAACCACTCTTCAAATGTACTCAAATTGATCAAAAGTAAACAAAAATTGGTCACCTTCGTTGATTATTTATCCGCATGATACGTTTCGGTCAAACCAACGTCGTGCGTGCCGTTTTGATTTCTAGCCACCCACTCCCGAAGCCAGAGTAAAAGAAAGTCGGCAGCAACAGAAAGATTGTAAAGAAAAGAACGGAACCTACGCTGGTGCTTTGCTACGTACGATTACGGCACGATCCTTATTGCTACACAATGGCGTCAGTAAAATTGTTCATGCTGTCCTTAATTCGTCACATATGATTTTTAAAGTAAGTCCGGCAGACCAGAAACTTGTTTTTACTGATTTAAAAAACCAAATATTGATACCTTTAGCCAATCCAAAGTGTCATCTGTTGAAATCGAAACGATTCAAGTAAGCCTTTTTTATCTTTAATCACCTCTTGCGATGGAAGTTACCCCTCCCAATTCCTGGTATATGTGTATGTGATACAATGAGTATCCTTCTGTATTTGTCTTCGATAAAAACCCTGGATTTATCTGAAGAGTTCATTCTCCATCTCCTCCCTCAATCTTAGCTGATGTTGGTCTATTTTCTTCTGAATTTCATGGCGTCGTTCGTTACGATAGCCTGGAGATGGTAAAACATTTCCCCAACCAGGTGACACTGTAAAGATTCATTATGTTGGTACTCTGGAAACCAAGAACGGTAAAAAATTTGATTCATCTCGTGATCGTGGAAAGGCAAGTGGATCGAGCACATTGTTTTTGGTCCTAATTAATCTCGGATTATTTTGGCTGACACGCTTCATCTTAAAATTTGGTAATCGCGGGACCCGGATTCTCAATAAATGCATGATCGAACCCTGATCGATTCACAAATTACCTTGTATCCAAAACTCGTGGTAATTTGGACTTCTGGTGACCGTTCTCCAGCCATTCGAATGCCAAATCGGTGTTGGGGCAGTAATCAAAGGTTGGGATCAAGGTGTAGTTCAATTGAGTGTCGGGCAAAAGGCGTATTTAAAATGTGCTCCTGACATCGTATGTTAATTGGGCTTATCTTGTTCAATACGATTTTTCTGGAGAAAATCATATCAGCGGTGATACTCATATCTTGCTTCTCAAAATGGCTGTCACTTCTCGATTGAAATAGGCATACGGCGCCAAGGGCGCCTCGGGAGTAATACCTCCCAACTCAACCCTTTGGTTCGAAGTCGAGTTGCTTCAAGTACGTTTGTAACTGGTTCTTAAAGGAATTTTGCTAACCAGAAAGAAAAAAGCCCCCATGACTTCGTGATTATGTTTGCTTGGCTGGACTTATGTGATTTGTGTTTAATTTGGATGCAGGTCATTAAAAATTAGTGAAATTCAAGTTTTCTGGGGCAAGAGGTACTCAAGTCAGTTCAAAACTTGAGCTCAATTTCCCACAATTTCTCCGTTAAACAAGGAATATTCGGATAGAAAAACATCCGCGCGCATTTCTGTTGTCAACTGCGATAGCTGCATGGAGGATTGAATTCCTCTTGCCTACTGTGACCTCAAATTTGATTATTTTTGTTCCTGAAAAGTATGGTCTTTCCGAAAATTTTGAGGAACAATCAGATGTGTGATTACTTTGTGATTCCTGAAATAAAATTCAGAAAAAGGCTTATCAATGTAAACCAAATCCAACCAAATTTTGATTTTAATGGGCTTCCATCTTTACAGCAAAGGGGATGGAAATGATCCAAGCGTAATATCCTCATTTCAATTAAATTCTTGCTTCAGACTGGGTCCTTATGGTGTGAGACCCTAAAAGCAGGTAAAGTCCTATTTAATGATTTCATAAGGAATAAAAAACTTAAAAATGATATTTTTTATAAGTAATAGAAAATTCTATAAGGAGGACAAAACTATACCAAATGGTTTTTATGAGAAATATAGGGAATATAGGCCATTTTTCTAAGAAAAAACAAGATAAAAATTTGATATTGTGTGATAATTGTGCCTCCTTCAGTAAACTCAATGATTGGTGTGAAACAAAGTTTGTCACTTGTGATGCATCAAAACTTACCAACTCATTTCCCATGAATTGCATGCCTCAGGTTGAGACAAATCTATTTATTCAAAATCTGTATAAAGATTTCCTAACCTCAGCCATATGCATGTTTTCACCATCATGAATTCCCCTGCTGATGAGAGCAACTAGGGCAGTGGATGAGGTCCACAAAAGGATGAGATTTACTTACTCAGAAAAGAAAGGAAAAGTAGAATGAGAAAATAAACAGCTACACTACTTACCCAGGGCATTGGATGAGGTGTGCAAAAGGGTGAGGAGAAAAATCCTTTTTTGTAGGCTGCCCCAGGTATACAGCACTACTAATGGCAGGGTTGTGAAATGAGACTGAAAGGTGTTAGCATATACAAATATGGACAACGGGTAGAGGAAAACCCAACACCCCCCCTTGCTGCCAACTTGAAAGAAACAAAAAGATCAAGAATCCAGAAATAAGAAAAAGCCCTAAGAACAAGGAAAGTGAGACTGACATGAAATTGAGATGAAGGAAAGACATGGGAAAAATTCCAAATTGAGATCAATGTTTCTCAAGAAGGATTTGAGAGAGGGGTTTTGTTAACATATCAGCAAGCATTTCCTTGGTTGAGATGTGGAGAAGAGAGACATCACTCATTTTAACACATTCTTGAATGAAGTGGTATCAAGAATTGATGTGCTTGGTTCTAGCATGATGTTTGGGATTGTTTGATAAGGCCTCTGCTCCTTCATTGTCAGCATGAATGGGAATGGAGGTCATTTGAATAGGATATTTTTGAGCCTGGAAGTGGTAAATTTGTGGCCCAGCACAACCCATTCACAACCCCAAATGGGTCATGTGGCATGGTTCACAGCCATTCAAAACTTGACACATTTCAGCTTGCTACTTGTACAGAGTAACCTGTCAAAGTAGAATAAGAATAAAAATAAATCATAAGAATAAAAATAGTGAGAAATACCAAAATATTATTACAAATTTGAGTTTCCCATGTAAAATAAGAGAGGGTCACTCACTTAACCCACCCTTGAATTCCAACTCCTTGTATTTTTAAAATGATTAAAATGAAAATGACCAAAAAGCCATGGAATCACTATGGCACTTTTTGGCCATTTTAATATTTCAAATGTAACATCATGTATAGGTTTCACACCTCAACTTCAATCAGAAGTGAGGTGTTGTTCATATTTTAGGAGTTACAGCTGGATTTGGGTTGTGTCACAATTCCCGTGCGCGGCCCTGCATCCATAAAGTAAGGTTGCATGCGCCTGACACTCAAAATTAAGGCACCTTTCAAGAAAACTGCATGAAATATGCTGCTGGCCGCAGATGTTTGATTCCCACATGAAGCTGTCAGGCATGCGCGCGTCAAAATTACCTGCACTACTCTTGACAGCCAGGTACCACAGGAACAGAATACAACCTACATGCATGCATCATGCATATTTAAAAACCTGACTGATGGATAGAGGGATGTCTGAAACCTCTGAATATTAAATAAAAATTCTGAAATTCACAGTATAAAACAAATAAATTAAGGGAAATAAGAATAAATGTTTTCACTTAAATGTTATGTAAAATCTTTATGAACCACAAAACATATCAAGGAGTTCTTCTAAAAATTATAAAAATTATCAAAAAATTTAAAAAATGGCTTAGAATCTAAAAATACCCATTTCTTCCCATGTCACTCAAAAGAAAACAATGAAAAATTAAGAAATATGTCAGAACTGCAAAAATAAAAAATCAACCTTTAAACAGATTCTGATAATTATTTTGCTCATAAATATGACACAGAAAAGTCTAGCTGATTGACATCACTAAGAATGCGTTCCAAAGTAGCCCTGGACAGCCTGCTAGCCTTAGCCCACAAGCACAACCCTCTTTACATGACCTGGGAAGACCCCCTTACTCCAAAAAGGTATATACACAGCCCTTTTAGGTGATTTAAACACCAGTAATTTTTAATTAATCAATCCAGAAAAATTGCTAACCATGATCAATTGCTTATAAGAGATAAAAAAGTGATTTATGGCTTCAGTCTGTTATTATAAATTTTAATTATAACCCCATCATTAATTCCATTCAAGAATATCAGCAAAAACCCCAACAATTTTCCTGAGGCCCTGTCAAGCCATGAATTTCTGCAAGAATCTTTGAGTGCCTGCTTAGAGAAATAAGTTATCTCCTCCTTGCCTCCAGGCATAAGTGCTTTAAGACAGCCAGTCAACCCATTCCACTTGAGTAAACCCCTTTTGAGCAATCACTTAGGACCTCATTGTTCCAAGTTCTTTACACGGTTCAAAGTAGCTCCTTGAAGAGAGGTTGTTTCAATAAAGATCCCCAGTATTGTATAAACTGTGGCACCTCTTTAGAACTACATTAAAACCATTTTAAATAAAAAAACTGCAAAATTTTCACTTGCTCTTATTATATTAATATTTCTGAGAATTTTACATGTTTACTTGGAATTATTATTGTTCCAAAACCAATATCACTTGCCGTAGCTAAAGGACTGCAAATTTCCTGGTATCAGTAAGGTGACAACACAGGTTTTGGACGGCCATTTGCCACTCATCCAAGTTTCAAATGGCCATTAAAACTTTTTTACAACTCCAGGGTTGTGAGTGTTTTAAGCAAAAATAAATAAATTAAAAAAATGAAAATAAATGAATGGCATCAAATTTTTCATACTCCAAAAACTTTTTTTCATGTGGTTTCAATGTTGTCACTTTTTAAGTAAATATTTGCAACAAGTTAGGGTGCTTTTGAGGATTGGAAAGCAAAGAGAAAAAATGCAAAAAAAACAATAAATTGGACTTACTATCAGAAATGCACCGTAGCCAAAAGCACTTGCTGTAAATAGCAAAATTTTTTCAACCCCATAAGCAACCCAGGAGCAAAAGAACTGTAAAGCATGATTACTGTGCAAAAATATACTACAAGGTTGTACTAGGGCATATTTTCTATTGCCTTAGACCAGTCACCATGAAAAAAGGGTGGACCTGCCGGCAGGTGTAGCACCTGAAACTTGTTTTGACTTTGTTTTGACTCTGAGAAAACTATGTTTCTAACTTGAGTTGAAACTTGAGAAAATTTGTTTGTATCAGTTCTTAAGGATTCCAAGTAATTCTAGTGCATGCATGGAATACAGAAGATTTAGAATTATGCAGGATGTCAATCCTATGTAATAAATAAATTTGAGACTACTATCAAGAAAATCATTTTAATTTTGATTATAAATTGGATTTAATAAAATTTTTGGGGTTAATGTGAAATATTAGTGATAATTACCATTTTCATTACTTAAATGGTCAAAAGGGAGAATGACTTATTTTGAAAATACCAATTTTTTTCTGTTTCTTGAAAACGTGTTGATCTCAAAAATTAAACCATTCATGACCCATTCACAACCCAGGGTTGCAAACTTAGCACTGCCCATGATTTTTTATTTTTTATTTTTTATTTATTTGTTTATTTATTTTTGATTTTTTTTATTTTCTTTCATTTTTGATTATTTTTTTGATTATTTTTTAAGTTTTTTTTTTTTAATTTTTAATTTTTTAATTTTTTATTTTTTTTTTGGCTTCCTGTCAGAATGATGGTTGACTTAGCACAAGTCAACCAACACACTGGCAGTTGCCAATTGCATGGTCAAGCCCCAAATGGTCCCTGCTGCAAAATTGAAGGAGCCTGTTGGAATGTTGGATTTCTGATCATGCTGAGAAAGTGCTATCTACTTATCATTTGTTAATCTCTAATGTGCCTTGATCTTGATCTCTTCTTATTATTTCTTTTTACTTTTTCTTCTTCCTTCTATTGTGTCAACTCAATCTCAGAAGCTGCGCACTACTACCTACTCAACCTCACACTCAATTCAGCACCCGCACAACCTGACAAGTTGCTCAAGTGTGGAAACTTCAACTTCAAGATCAGCCCCAAACTTATCTTGCTCACTGATCCTAGATCCTGGGTTCCCCTTCTCCTCATGCAACCATGAGATTGCACCACCAGCACCCAGGGGACTAGGATCTGGTACGCTGCTCATTTCACTCTCTCATTATATTCCAACTCATCAATCTGACCAAATCTCCAGCCATACTTCAAGACAAGCTACTTCAACTTCCAATCTTCATTGACCATCCAAACTTAGCAATCCCGTCAGCCCTGCGCCAGACCTCAAGATAAATCAATACCTCTCATCAGTTTCACCCTTATTCATTCATTCTTCCCATACGTGTTGTCTGACCTCACTCGTAACCTGGTTTTATTAGGTTCATAGCTGTCTTTCTTTATCATTTCATTCTTTTTTCTTCCTTCATCTTTCTGTTTCTTTTTGCTTATTGATGATTGAAATCTATCTGGTTTTATTAGCCAAACAATTTCAAACTTCAGAGCCGTGCAGGGATCAACTCTTGGGGAGGTGGATGACTTATTTTAAGTTGTCCATAAACCCAACAGGTAAAAAAAATCAAAACAGCATCAAAATAAATCAAAATCAAAATGAATCCAAAAAAAAAAGAAAAAAAAACTACAAAATTGGAAAAAATCAAAAAAATACAAGAAATTGGAAAAAACTGAATAAAAATTTTAAAAATTACAAAATATATAAAAAAAATACATCAAAATACAAAAAAATATACAAAAATATGAAAAAAAACCTAAGAAGTGGCTATGTGACGGGGAGGCCCCTGGACCACATTTGAGTTCTGCCAGCCCAATTTCTGGATTGTGCCCTACTATATGGGAGGTCAAATCAGTGAAATGGGTTGAAAAAAATTGAATTTTTGATGATGCTTCACAGGCAAAGTTTTTAGGGAGGATGAGACCTTGTCTGAGGAGTAACATAAACATTCTAGAAGAGTGTTCAATTATCAACAAAATAAATCTTTAGTATTATTTTCAACATATTCTTTGTGACCCTTCAAAGAATAAATTCATATGTAAAAAAAAGCAAACATATATAACAATATAAAAAATTATCAAGATATCAGATAATATTTAAAAATATGCAGAAATGTAAATAAATATAAAAAAGATGAAAAAAGATGTAAAAGATATACAAAAATATAAAAAAATACAAAAAACAAAAAAAAATGTAAAAAGGTATAAAGACATAAACATATAGAAAGTATGAAAAAATGGAAAAAAAATGAACATTTAAAATCTTTTCACCACTGAAAGTTGGTTTTGAGTTGTGCCACAAGACTCATGTTGAGTTATGAATGTGTCTTAAAAAATTGTGAATTTAGTGCCACAATCTTTTGATTCTTGATTTTTTTTTGATTTGTTTTGATTTGTTTTGATTTTGATTTTTTTTGATTTGTTTTGATTTTGATTTGTTTTGATTTTGATTTTTTTTGATTCTGTTTTAATTTTTTTTATCCTGTTGGGTTGATGGACAACTTACAATAAGTCATTCACCTCCTCAAGAGTTGATTCCCGCACGGCCCCTTCAATTTTGCAGAGGGGACCATTTGGGGCTTGACCATGCAATTGGAAACTGCCAGTGTGGTGGTTGACTTGTGCTAAGTTGACCATCACGCTGACAGGAAGCCAAAAAAAAACAAAAAATCAAAAAGAAATCAAAAAAAAAAAAAAAAATCAAAAATAAAACATTAAAAATCAAAAATAAAAATAAAAAAAAGTAAAAATAAAAATCAAAAAAATCAATAAATAAAAAATGAAAAATGAAAAATGAAAAATCACTGGAAGGGCTAAATTCACACCCTTGGGTTGTGAATGGGTCATGAATGGAAATTTATAAACCCAGAGTTGGGAACAAGGTTGTTCACTACTCCAGAAATTTTCAATCTTGTTCATTTAAAAAATTAAAAATCATTATAAAATAAGATGAAATAGAAACTAATATAAAAAAAAGGTGAAAAAATGTAAAACAGGTTAAAACAATATAAAAAAAACATAAAATATTAAAAGATGTAAAAAAATAGATAAAAATATGAAAAACATATAAAGAATACAAAATAAAATTCAAAAATTTCAAAAAATAAAATGAAAAAAAAATTGCAAAAAAATATACAGAAATATAGAAAATATGGAAAAATACAAAAAAATAAATAGATATATATAAAAATTCAAAACGAAAATGGGTGGGTGGGGGGGAAGGCCCCCAAACCACATTTAAGTTCTGCCAGCTCAAATTCCCAGTAATGCCCCACTACATAGGAGTTCCCATCCCTGAAATGGGGTTGATGAAATTCAATGTTTTATGATGCTTCACAAGCACCATTTGTAGTGAGGATGAGCTAGTGTCTGAGCAGGAAAATCAAAAATGTATAAGAGGTTTCACACATCAGAAAAATCAATCTTTGGATTAGTTTGAATTTATTCTTCCTGACCCATGAAATAATTAATAGACACAATAGACAAAAATACAAAACAATCAAAAAAAAATATACAGAAATTTTTAAAAGAAATGAAACAATATAAAACAATATAAAGAAAAAATATATAAAAATAAATACAAAAATATGTACAAAATATAAAAAAATATAAAACAATATAAAAGAAAATGTAAAAAAAATACAAAAGTACAAAAAAATCCAAAAACATATTAAAATAGACAAAAAAAATAAAAATTAAGAAAAATGAACAATTAAAAAAAATCATAAATATACACTAATAGCCCATCCAAAACTCAAATTGTTCAAGAGTCTTAAGAAGCAACCCATTGTGATTTGTGAACAGGTTGTGAACAGTTTCAAATTAAGCACTGCTCAAAAATAAAATACATTAGAAAAATAAACAATGAAAAAATGACAATAATAAACAAATAAAAAATCAAAAATCAAAACAAATATAAAGAATTCAAATTGAAAATCAACCAATTGATTCAAAGCCATATTAAAGATACCAAAAGAAAAAGGAAAATAAAAAGAAAACAATAAGCAGTAATTTTTTTTTTTTGAAAAAAAGGCAAATGTATTCAGTGAAAACACTGATTCATTCTTACATGCAGGTTATGGGTCTGAGAGCATTCAGCCCTTGTTTCTTGAAGTTTTTTCAATATAATTTTCTGATTTTATTTTTTTCCAAAATCAGATTTATGTGTGCCACCAGGATGAACTTTCTTCTTTGGGGAGGAAAAAAGCAAACAAAAATTAGCCTAAAATTAATAATTGAATTTAAGCTTTTTCAATATAATTGATATCATTTCATTTTGAAGCTTGATACTGAAAAGTTAGAGGCTGAAAAGAAGAATTTAATTATCAGAAAAGGAAGGAGAACACACGCAGAACAGCAGAAGTGTAAGAAAGAGTAGAGAATGAACCTAAAAAGAACCAAAAGAGGTGACAGCCAGGCGTGAGGTTAAAGTAGGTGATCTTTAGGATCTCAGAGCAGAGGAATCAAGATGAGTCTGGAAAAGCAGTTGGAGAGTAATGAAGAGGATCCGAACTTGAACAGGAGGAGGTTGGTCAGTAGTGGAAGGGCAAGACTAATGAGAAAGATAGGAAACAAAAACAGTCAAGGAGATTTGAAACCACTTACTCAACAAGGAGGACCTGAGAGCCCTAAGGGCAAAAACAGGATCCTTGTTGAGCAATACAAATAGTGGAAGAACTGAGGCAGATCTGAAGTGTCTAAACTGTATGGAGTATGTCAGGTGTGAAGATGCGCGCGCAAGGTCACTCAGGTGCAAGGCACAAATATGAAATGAAATAAAATAAAAGGAGGAGAAGGAGAATGAGAACAGAGGAAGAATAGGAAAGAAAAAATTCAAAGACAAAAGAATTCATTTATAATTCTAACACCCTCCCTGGCTTTGAATTTATTGTACGTGCAAAAAGTTTAGACAGTTCATAAGCGGAATTCTCAAAAGAGCCTTGGTGAGGAAATCAGAACAGTTCTCTTTTGACAAGGTTTTTTTTAATTGGATGGTTCCTTTTTCCAGTTCTTCCCAAATGAAATGATGCCGCAAGTCAAGATGTTTCAATCTGAAACTCGTTTGATTAGCTTGCTGCAGGGCTAGCTTGATGCAGCCTTCATTGTCTTTGTAAATTGCAGTAGGAGTGTCAAAACTGCATCCTACAACTTCGCCAAGAAACGTTTGCATCCATAGGACCTCTTTCACACCATCACCCACGGCCTTGTATTCCGCTTTGGTAGTTGACAGAGAAACAGTGGCCTTTTTTCTAGACTTCCAGGTGATCAGATTCCCGTTCCAGGTCAAAATTATCCCTGAGATAGAATGTTGAGTTGAGGAGCAAGTGGCCCAGTCAGCATCAACGTAGGCAGTGAGAGGAGCGGTTGATTTTGTAGAGTACTCAATTCCCTTGTTTGCAGTGTGAGCCAGATAGTTGAGTACTTTGAGAGCAGCATTGTAGTGAGCCAGACCCGGACCATTAAGAAATTGAGCCAAGTAATTGGCCGCGAAGGTAATATCTGGTCTGGTGTTGACACTGATGTAGTTGAGCTCACCAATAAGTTTGGGGTAGTTGAGGCCTGACTTGACGAATTTGACCAATTCCTTGTCAGTGGCTGGAAACAACTTGCTATAGGGAGCAAATGGTACTGAGTGTTCTTTGTGTTTAGGGAGGGGATATTCTGCCGCAGTGGAGAGAATGTAAGATTCTTGTGAGAGCTTGACTACGCCAGGAGCTTGATGGACATTGATCCCAAGAAGGAGTTTGGATTTGTGCAGATACTTCACGTTGAATCTGCTACTGATGAGGGTGACAAACTCCTTGGGATGCTTGCTGAAAATTGCAATATTGTCAACATTTATGTAGAGCCAGGTATTTCCAGAGAAAAATACACAATGGTTGCTACTGCATCTCTTGAAACCTGAGTCCAGGAGCCAATGACTCAGCGTAGCATACCAGGCCTGAGGAGCCTGTTTAAGTCCGTACAGGGCCTTTTTGAGACGCAGAGTTTGTCCTTGTTGGACCTTCATGTTTGGAGGAGTTGAAATATGGATCTTTTCGGCCAGTGGAGCATTCAGGAAAGCAGCCTTGACATCCAGTTGATGGAACTTTAGATCTTTGCGAAGAGCAAGAGATATAAGGAGTCAAAGGGAGCTTTTGTCCCCAGTAGGTGCAAAGGTGTTGACAAAGTCGACACCCTCCACTTGATTAAAACCCTGAGCACAGAGCCTTGCCTTGAATTTGATAATCTCATTTTGTTTGTTTCTTTTGGTTCTGAATACCCAAATGCATTTAATTTTAGTGACATTACCTACATCATCCACCTCCTCCCATACCCCATAGCTGTTAATGTTGCCCACTTCTTTTTCCATTGCGTTTATCCATTCAAGTTTGTATTTACTGTTTAACGCCTGGGTTAGAGTCTTAGGGTCTTTGTAATTAGCATTGACTAGGTAGATTTGGGAGTTGAGTCTCCTGGGATGATCCAGAATGTTGCTGATTGAGATTTTGAACTTGGAACTTTCTTTATCAGTAGCAGGTGATATGATGGATGGATCCGGCGGATGATTCAATAAAACCACCTCATTAATCTTGGGTTTCTGGACAGTTAAGTTCTTGTCTTCCTGATCAATTTTGTTATATACGGGGGAGGACTTGATTTCAGGAAGCGGATCTGAGTCGGGATTGGAAAGCTCCAAGCCATCAAAAACGTTTTATAGAAAACAAACGTTGGCTGAGATGACAATTTTGTTGGTCAGGGGATTGAACACCCGATAGTTTGAAAAGTCGTTGGCAAAACCGACAAGAATCCCTTTGAAACCAGTTTGGGCAAGTTTTGATCTTCTGAGGTGTTTGGGAATCAAGACAACAGAGGTACAACAAAACGGCTTCATAAACTGATAGTTGACTGATTGTTTGTACCATACCTCATAGGGAATCAGATTGTTGTTGGAGGAGACGGGAAGAAGATTGAGAAGGTTGGAAGCAGTGTTGGAAGCTTCACCCCAAAGCCTGCTTGTCACTTTAGCTTGCAGCATAAGACATCAAGTCTTTTTGAGAATTGATTGATTGGCAATTTCTGCAAGACCATTTTGTTGAGGAGTGTATGGTGGTGAGAGGAGATGGTTAATTCCAGCTTCCTTGCAGAAGAGCTTGAAATCCTTACCGATGAACTCACCTCCATTGTCAGTCAGGATATTCACAATCTTTGAGTTGTGCAGTCGTTCGGCCTTTTTTACATAAGTTTTAAAGGCATCTAGAGTCTTGTCTTTTGTTTTGAGGAGATCTATAGACTTGAATCTGGAAAACTGATTGACAATAGTGAGAAAGAACTTGCTCCTTCCAAAAGAAGGTACCAAAAAAGGTACAACCAAGTCCATGTGAACAGTTTCCAGGACTCGAGAGACTGGTTTGAAGCTGCTGTTAAAAGGAGTTGAAATCATCTTCCCCAAATGACAGGTTTCGCAATTTGGAGAGTCCGGTGAGTTTGAGTTTGGAAAAAGAATCTTGAGCTTGGCGTCGCTGGCATGTCCGCGTTTGATGTGCAGATTGGAAGGAGAAGGGGCCGAGTAAAGTGCTTCAACCTTCTTTTGTTCAAATCAAATCCCGCACAGTTCAAGTAGATTGTTCAAAGTAGAGCCAATCAATTCAAAATCATCCAGGGAGATGGAGGATCCAGAGTATCCCACATTCTTGATGACAACTTTCTTTGACTTAATTTGGGATAAGGAGATTAGGCATCTATTGATTTTTGGGACCAACAGAACATTCTCCAGTTTGATTCAAGCTCCATTGTTGTTGATCAGAGAAGCTTCAACTATTGCAACCGCGTTGAGTGCATTGTTTTCATTACCTGTGCCAATCCTAATGGAAGTCTTTTTGGGGTTGTGAAGCCATTGGGGATCATTGATGATGTGGTGCCAGGCTCCAGAATCCAACACAGGAAGTAAGGGAAGAGAAGGAGACGAATTGTTCTGCAGATAGATTTGCGCACTGAAATAGGCGGATGGTTCTTGAGTTGCTTCATTGGCTGATTGAGATGGCGCAGCTGTGTTTGTGAGATGAGCAGTTCCTTGGGAATTACCAGCAGGTCTGAGATGAGGATAAACCATCCAACAGCAATTTTCTGGATGGTTGGAAAGTGGGTTGTGTTTACCCTTTGAACAGGGATGTTTGGGACGCCTCTTTGACTTGTTGTCGGAGGACTTGTAGAGAGCAGTTGAGGATGAGGAGTCTTTGTTTGTCAACGCTTTGGCAAATTGTGTGGACTCAAGATGGGTCACTTCTTGAAGTTTGTTCAGAACTTTGGTAGGTAATTTAAGAAGATTGTTGTTCAGTAGAATGGAATCAACCGCATAGTAAAATTGCAAAGGGAGTTTGGCTAGAATGGTGTAACTTAGAATATTGTTGGGTACTTCAAGTTGGACCGTTGCGAGTTTGTTCATGAGCTTGCAACATTCTTGAATGTAAGCAGTAAGATCTCCTGTGTACTGATAGCGTATGAAAGAGAGCCGGATTCTACCTTGATTTTTGGTGGATAGTAAAGAGTATCTTTCCAAGATTGCCTTCCAAATGGCGATGGTATCAGATTGATTAGAGGGATTAATGACTGCATCAAAGGCCGTGTCTCCCAAGTGTTGTATTAAGATATCAGCTGCTTTGTAGCATATTTGTTTCTGGGCAGGGGTAATCGGAACAACAGGATCTTTGTCTTCTACTCCTTCAGTATACTCAAGAAGTCCTTTTTGACACAGATAGCTTCAAATTGGTAATGCCCAGGAAGAGTAGCTTGTTTCATTCAGGATGGGAAGATTACTCCGCTTCAAATTGTCTTCATCGTCTGACATGACGTGTTCTTTTGGTTCTTTGGGGAAGGATCGGAGGAGCCTGGGACTGTAAATCTGAAAAGTTAGAGGCTAAAAAGAAGAATTTAATTATCAGACAAGGAAGGAGAACACAAGCAGAACAGCAGAAGGGTTAGACAGAGTAGAGAATGAACTTAAAAAGAACCAAAAGAGGTGACAGTCAGGCTTGAGGTTAAAGTAGGTGATCTTTAGGATCTCAGAGCAAAGGACTCGAGATGAGTCTGGCAAAGCAGTTGGAGAGTAATGAAGAGGATCTGAACTTGAACAGGAGGAGGTCGGTCAGTAGTGGAAGGGCAAGAATAATGAGAAAGATAGGAAACAAAAACAGTCAAGGAGATTTGAAACCACTTACTCGACAAGGAGGACCTGAGAGCCCTAAGGGCAAACACAGGATCCTTGTCGAGCAATACAAATAGTGGAAGAACTGAGGCAGATCTGAAGTGTCTAAACTGTATGGAGTATGTCAGGTGTGAAGATGCGCGCGCAAGGTCACTCAGGTGCAAGTCACAAATATGAAATGAAATAAAATAAAAGGAGGAGAAGGAGAATGAGAACAGAGGAAGAATAGGAAAGAAAAAATTCAAAAACAAAAGAATTAATTTATAATTCTCAAAGATACCATCCAAAAAAAATTTCCTTGTCACATAGCTCCAAACCAAAGTTCTTAAAATCGGTGATAGAGATATCAAATTAGAAATAAATACATAAGTTGCCAAATATTCCTGTTATGTGAATATACTCAATTCAATCCATGCATTACATAAATGTTTTGCAGGATTATTCTGAGACCTTCCAGGAATCAATTTGATGTTTGACTCAGAAACCATAACAAAGTCAAAACATGTTTCAATCACAAACCCAGGTGCTATACCTGCTGGCAGGTGCTTCTTTTTTTCATGGTGAGTGGGAATTGTATCTAGTTTGAATGAATCATCAGAATATTTTATGATGTTCTATTCATATTTGTGTGTATAGTGCACCTTTATTATCATCATTTATTTCATTGTTGTAATCCAAACCAATTACCTTAACACATTATCATTATGGCTCACAACTGAAATGAGAATTTTGAAATCAAAACAATCCACCTTCAAATGGATTGATCTGATGGAAGACAAGTTCTCCTCAATGAGAAAAACTATGTGACTTGGGTCACCCTCATGGAAGGCCAAATTTGTCAACTAGGTTTCTGGAATTACATTATTGGTATTGATAACACGGTGACCAAGCAGAAAGAGGAGAAGTTGTATTGTCTCCTCATGTGGTGCCTTGATGAGGGAATTGTTGTTTTTGTCAGAAATAATATTGCAATCAGCAAGAGAGGAGATGGACAAGCATTGTGGAACATACTCAAGGAAAACTTTGTTTGAACTGGAATTCAAGCACAAGGGATAGTTCTGGATCAATTTCTTGAACTCAAGTTTAAGAAACATGATCAATAAATCAGAGACTTTCAAGCAAAAAATAGGAAAATGGAACTTACTGGGACCTGGGTTGAATAAGTATTGTAGTGGTAGATAGTTGTCCTGTTGGGGAAAAAGTTTATTCATAGTCTATTCCAGATTTTTGGCTAAAACCCCTTGCTACACATTGTCCTTTGAATTGCTTCAGATTCCATTCTTGTCAAAAATTTTGGTAAACACCCATTGAGTGTTAATGATTGTTTTATTCTTGGATAATTTTGATCTTTCTATTAATTCAAAGGCACTTCTGACAATTATTGAGTCAATATATTCAAAGACTTCCTTCTTCCATTGGTTCTATACTGGGTTTTGCTTGGCATATTTCAGTTTGTTTGGACCATTTCTATTTTCCTTTGCTATGCCGCTTAATGCTATGTGTATCAGATCATTGCATGAGTCAAATGGCCCTTCTAGTTCTTCAGCCAACTGTGCTCAATGTTGGAGACAAGTATTGACAATTTCACTTTCATTAATTTTACTGCTAATATTTCTTGGTGCTACTTCTATGGGCATCCAGTCCCATCCTGGTTTAGTTTTGGGCTCTTTCCCCCATATTAGTTGTAACTGAGGTCTTTTCAGGAATTTCTTCTTGTATTTTTTCTGCCTGTTGTAAGACTTCAAATGGTGCTGAGCTGCAGGCAGTTCTGTGTAGGTGAAAGGTGCTTCTTAGGCTGCCCTCCTGAGTGTTACAAAAATATTTAAATGTAACCAGGATGAAGGTCCAGAACATTGTGAATAAGGAATTGATGGAAAGGGATAACTTTGATGGTAATTGGTAGCAATGGAACAACACTATCTGAGGCAAGATGGTGCAGGAAAGGACTTGAAAAAAATAAGTTAAATTTTGTTCAGATTTCAATAGAACAAGGCAGTTGCAACTAACAATGCCCAAAATATAACAACTCTGGTTGTCAGTAGAAGATTATAAAAGATAAAATCAATCCCAACCAACCTCCAGGCTCTCAATGAACCTTCCGAAATCTCTGCAATCATCCGCTTGAAGGGTACCAGATGACTGTGGGTGGCTGTACAAAAAACAAAGAAATTTGTTTTATGAATCTCTAGAAGCATTCCAATAGCTAATTTGAACAAGAATCACCCAACAATTCTCAAGGGACTCAACGGTAGCATAGCAAAAATTCAAATTCAGAGAACATAATTGAGGTTTAACACTCCAGGTTTCAAGCTTAAAGAAACCTCTTAGTCAAAAGTGAATGGTTCCAGAAAGACAATCAAAGAATGATTAAGACCAGTATGGTTGGGAAAAGGGATCAAGGAGTGGTATAACACATTCAAGAATCCAACCAAATGAATTTGTCTTCAACCAGCAAGGCTATTGGTTGGTGATAAAGATAAGGCCACAGAGGGGCAGATCAAGTATTTGAGTATGGAGGCTCAAGGATCAAAGGGAAATCATAGATATACCCTGGATAAGATGCTCAGATAAAGGGGGAGGGTCCCATGGATTATTTATTTTTCAAAATGATGGAGGAATGGATTGATTGATGATTCATAAATGATGGGGCAAAAGGCAGGGGAGAGCCCCTCCTTTTATGGGCAAGAGACCCTGTAAAATATTCACAATAGGATAACAAAAATGAGAGAAGAATTACTTTTCTTTCTCAGGGAAATGAAATGATAAGGTAAAATAGTAATGAAAACACAAAAAAAGACAGGAAGATAATTACATGGTAAAAAAAATCAAAAGAGGAAACCAACCCAGGTTCAAGTAAAACAGCAGGCAGTGGATGGGAATCTGCAGGTTGGAAGATGAGCGGCCAAGCTCAGTTGCTGAGGGGTGTCTGTAGTTTGTGAATGATTGCAACAACTGTCAACAACCTCCAGCACCAATAATGCAAGGGACAGTCAAGGTGGAGGATGAGAGGATCATGAGGTTGGGGAATTTTGTTGAAGTGACGGCACCAACAGGTTCCTTGCCACCATTGAGACTCCTTCAAAAAAGATGATGGAAACCAAAGAACTTGAGTTTGGAATCATCCCAGGCAAATAGACCATAACTGGCAAGGATGAGTGCAAAAAGAGTGGAGAATGAGGTGATGAGCAAGGAGGCGTAGGCAGTGAGGGAGATGAGAGGAGGGGCAATGAGTGGTGGAGGAGGATGAGCTAGAGGTGAGTTGGGAGGATCTGATTTTGGCCAGGGACAATGATGAGGAGTGGGTAGTACCTGGCTGCCAGGATCAGAGGGAGATGAGGAGGTGAGGGGACATTCAAAGAAGGCGCCAATGTGCAGTTTACAGATTGGTCCCAGCGCACTTGGAAAAAAGAAATTGGGCACCAAAACAAAAGAGGAGGAATTGAATGCATGACCTGGGGACTTGAAAACCCCAGGGGTACCCTTACTAGACCACTAGGAAAGGGGAAAGTTGGAGGAAAAAAAAATGGAAGAGTTTCCAACACATTTTTTTTTGCTTGGTAGATAGAGAAAAAAATCATACTTTTTTTTTAAAAATTTACCTGTCACATGAGGTGTCCCAAATTGGTCACCCCACCAGGCAGATCATTCATGATCTGATTCAAGTGGTGATGAGTGCAGTGGCATTTTTGATTGATCCTGTGTTTCATGCAGAGGAATTCTAACTATTTTTTTGATAGGTCCTAGTGGAAAATCTGATGAACAATTTGACATTTTCCTGTTGGATTTCATAGTTAGATCTTCCTTACTAAATCTAAAATTCCTTGACAAAAAATATTTCTTGGTTTCAAGTAGTTATATCCAATATACTCCAAATTTCTCTTCATACCCTACCATAATTCCTTCCTGACTTCTGGCTTCCAACTTTCCTTTCTTTGGGAGATTAAACAGGAAGACTTGTGATCCAATAATTTTAATGTGATTAAGAGTAGGTGTTTGTCCCAAGATGAATTTGTAAGATGTCTTTCCTCTTAAGTTGTTTGTCCTATTTTTCAAATAGGTTGCTTCTGCTACTAATTCTGCCCAGCACTCCTTTGGTAGTCCCAAGTCAATTTGAAGAACTTTTGCCTTCTCAACCAGAGTATGGTTCATTCTCTCAGCAATGCCATTATTCTGTGGTGTATACAGGGTGGTAAAAATATTTTCTATTCCTTGTGAGATGCACTATTCCTTTGAGTTTTTATTTAAAAACTCTCCTCCTCCATGACTGATTATTATTTTAAAATTCCTTTCTACTTGGTTTTCCGCTAATTGAATAATTTGTTTGATCAGTTCAAGTTCCTGGTCTTTTGATGGTAAGATGGAATTCAATACAAAACAAGTTGCACTATTTACACATAGCAGGAGGTACTTGGCTCCTCCAAGTGACTTTGGGGTGATTGGACCCATGAATTAAACCAATATCTCCTCCAAGACGTTGTTTGTTTGTTAAATCTGATTTCTGAAAGTCATTATGGCCATCTTCCCTTGCATGAAAGGCTTGAATCCATTTTATCTTCCAGGGTGGCCTAATTGTTTGTGATTTGAGATTTGAGCTGTATGGTAAACTTTTTGACCCACATATAGTAAATTATTTTCTATCTTTCTTTTAAATATTGTGACCTGATCTTTCTGAATGCTAAAGTCCTTATTATGGTGGTTAACAAGATGTCCACCTTTCTCCCAAATCTTTCCTAGAGACAATATCATAGGTGATACTTGGAACATATAGGGCATTTTCAATGACAATGTCTTGGTTGTTTAGTTTTAAGACTATTTTTACCCTTCCTTCAATTTCAATTTTATTTCCTGCATCTCCAATAATGACTGATCTGCATACTTTCTCTGTTCTCTTAAATGGGTTGTTGTTGAAAAAATTTTTCTTTGAGGCACCAGAATCAACTAATACGGGTTTTGAATTTAAATTGGATAACATAGTGGTCAAGGTATTGGCTGTAGCCACAAAGGCCACAGGTCCAGCTAACATTCCACTTGTAGATTTTTCCTTTTGATCATTTTTCTGAGACATAAAATCTCTATTCATATGTCCTGGTTTGCCACAGTTGTGACACTTGTACTTGAATTTCCCCTTGGAATGAATTGCAATTTCTTCTTTAACTTGATTGGTGCCATTTCCAAGAATTGCCTTATTGTTTTTGATGCATGCAATGATCTCTTTAATTGACAGATAATTATTGCCTTGGGTAAGCGCACATAGTAGGGCTTTGTATTTGAATGGTAATTTCTGAATCACTATCCTTGATACAATGGTGTTTTTGAATGAGAACCTGGAGATTGGTTGTGATTGATTTGATCTTTTCTAATCTTCTTCTGAAAACCAGAGTTATTAGATTGTGGGCATTGGTACTTACAACTGCCTTTTTCTATTTAACTCTGAACAAAATTTAACTTATTGTGTTCAAGTCTTTTCCTGCACCATCTTGACTCAGATAGTGTTGTTCCATTGCTACCAATTACCATCAAAGTTATCCCTTTCCATGAATTCCTTATTCACAAAGTTCTGGAACTTCATCCTGGTTACATTTAAATATTTTTCTAACACTCAGAAGGGCAGCCTAAAAAGTACCTTTCAACTCCTCAGAACTTCCTGGGGCTCAGCAACATTTGGAGTCTTACAAAGGGCAGAAATAATACAAGAAGAAAGACCTTAAAGGACCTAAGTTACAACTAATATGGGTGGAAAGAGCCCAAAACTAAACCAGGATGGGAATGGATGGCCAGAGAATTAGCACCAAGAAATATTAGCAGTAAAATTAATGAAAGTTAAATTTTCAATACTCATCCCCAAAATTCAGCACAGTTGGCTGAAGAACTAGAAGGGCCATTTGAATCATGCAATGATCTGATACACATAGCATTAAGCAGCGTAGCAAAGGAAAATAGAAATGGTCCAAACAAACTGAAAGATGCCAAGCACATCCCAGTATATAACCAATGGAAGAAGGCAGTCTTTGAATATATTGACTCAATAATTGGCAGAGGTGCCTTTGAATTAATAGAAAGAGCAAAATTATTTAAGAATAAAACACTTATTAAAAATCAATGTGTGTTTACCAAAAGGTTTGAAAAGAATGCAATCTGAAGCAATTCAAAGGACAATGTGTAGCCAGAGGTTTTAGCCAAAAAGCTGGAATAGACTATGAAGAAACTTTTTCTCCAACAGGAAAACTATCTATACACTACAATACTTATTCAACTTGCTACTCAAACCAAACAGAAAGTCCAACAGTCCAATTTTGTAACAGCATATCATAACTCTGAATTAAGTGAAGAAGAAGCCCTCTTTATCAAGTTAACTGAAGGCTTTGTTGAATAAATCCAGGAAATCAAAACCAAATCTTATAAACTTGAAATATGCAGGAAACTCATGGAAGAAACAAAAATTTTTCAAATAAAATTTAAGAAGTCACTCTATGGAGTTAAGCAAGCAGCAAAAAGCTGTTACAATACCCTGAAAGATTTTTTGATTGCAAAGAACTTCCACATAAGCAATGCTGAACCTTGTCTGTTCCTCAAATCTGATGTATCACTCTATGTCTGGGTGGATGAAATTTTCACAATTGAAGAAGGTTCAGATAATTTAATCGAAGAAATGCATAATCACTTCAAGACCAAGGACTTTGGACTAGCTACTCATGTGCTAGGAATAAAAGTCATCCAAAACCTAAACTCAATCACTCTCAGCCAATAATGCTATGTAAAAAATCTATTGGAAGAGTAAAGAATGGCAGATGTAATGTATCATTAATGCCAACTAAAAGCAATCTCAAAATTGAAATTGAAACATAAGATGAACATAGTATCTTTACAGCGACTGGATTTGATTACCATTCAGCAGTAGGGTCACTTAATTAAATCTCCCAGTGAATTAAAACAGACTTATCCAACATAGTGAGAACACTGTCTCAATTTCTTGAGAGGCCCAGCATGTCAAACTGAAAAGCTTTTAAACATGTCCTTTGATACTTAAATGGAACAAAGAATTATGGCATAAACTATAAACAAGATGAAGACCCACTTCCAAAAGGTTATTTGGACGCAAGTTGGTCAGAAGAGATTGGAAAAACTTCCTGCTCTGGATACATATTTAATGCTGGTGCAGAAGCTTTCAGTTGGCAAAGCAAAAGACTGGGAGAAGTAAGTATATCATGCACCAAATTGGAATTTTGATCTTTACTGGCAAATTTTCCAGCATTCAAATGGCTAAAGTTACTTAACTCTGAAATCAATCATGAGGAAATTAAAGATATCCTAATTTAAATTGACAAAAAAGGTGCAATACAGCACTCAAAGAACACTTTCTGCCACTCAGGGACAAAGCAAATTGATGTGAATTGTAACTTTGTGAAAAATTTGATTGAAAAAAAAGAAGTAAATTTAAAATAACTTGATACCTCAGAAATTTTAGCAAATTGTTTAACCAAGCCACTCAATAGTTTCAAGAACAAAAAATTCTGAAACGAGATGGGAATTTTCAAAATCATACCAGCCCAAGAAAAACTAGCTGTAACAGATCAAAAATTGAGGGGGCGTGTTGGAGTGACAATTTGAAAAAGGTTACAGAGCTTTTGAGGATTGGAAAGTAAAGAGAAAAAATTCCCAAAGAACAATAAATTGGAGTTACTATCAGAAATTCACCATAGCCAAAAGCTCTCACTGTCAACATAAAAAAGATTATGACCCCATAAGAAAACATTTCAGCCCCTGGATACAAAGACCCTTGCTATCCTTTAGCTACAAGAGGTGATAGAATAAATAATAAATATATTATTTAATAAATGCAGCAAAAATACGTATAATATTTGGATTGAGCTTTTGCAAGGTTAATTGGTTTGGTTATAGTTTATTGTTATAAATCAATATGAATAAATTGATTATGAAATATTTTTATAGAGGGGCCACAATTATATTGGGGATCTTTAACACCTCTCTTCAGGGATTTCAGTATGAAAACATGTAGTCCTGGTTACTTTGGGCTCTTTAGTTTAAAGGATATTTTTCCCAAAGATAATATGTATATAAAATACACGGTGGAGTGGCAGGGACTTGTAACCAAAATGCCACAGTAGAGAAAGGATAATAAAACTCACTGGTTTATTATTAAACCTTTGAGTATCTGTTTGGGACGTGCACTGATGGGTTAAACCTGTATAATGGGGTTATAAGGTTGTTCAGCAGTTTTAATTGATAACTAAGAGGTTGAGGACGGATATTACTGATCAGACATTGCCATAAATCACTGACTTATCTCTTATAAGTATTTGATTACCTTGGCACTGTGTCTGGATATAAATATAACTGGGTCGCTGCCCATCAATATCCTCAAAAGAGCTCTTTATTTATAGTTTTTGGAGTCCCAATACTATCCTCCTGAGGGGTACAGGGTCTCAAAGGGACAGACACTATAGCTAGCAGGGTAACCAGTGTTAGCCTGTCACGTTTCCTTGGTGCTATAGCACGGGTAGCATCTAATTCCTAAGGGTATGGGAATTATTCTACTTTATAATAGATATTAGGACGTGTGAATAAAACTAATCTGTCCCATTTATGTATTATTTAATTAATTATCCTTAGTAAATTTTCCCAGTAATTTAATAATTATATAAATAGACACTTCTACCGACATCTTGATGTCAGGTAAGTTCTCATTATGTATTATATAATTGGAGTAAAAGTCATAATATTGATTTTACTCCTTATTTTAGAGTTACAGTTGATTTACTAAAATAATTAATTAAAAATATAAGTCATGGGAATTCATGTGATATTTTTACATCATTAGTTTTCGTAGTATGTCGCAAAAATATTGATGTCTAGAAATTCTCATAAAAGTATATTAAAGTAGTTTAATATATTTTTAGAAGTTGTCATTGTCTTATTTTCGACATTCTTGGTACTTTGAATTATATTTAATAAAAAATATGTATAAGGGTTATTTAAGTATTTTGATATAATATTATGTACTTTTAGACTATCCACTATCCACAGGAACATTTATTACATATTTAGAATGTTCCCGTGTGGGTTGTAGCATGTTTACACGGTACCTAAGCCTCTTAGGCCGCCTGTCACTCTGTCAACCCATAGTCCCACGGCTGCGTACTTGTCAGAGGCCCGGGGCTGTGTAAACAACCTTAAAGCACCAACAGGGCTGTATCTCAGCTGCGCGCAGGTGCATTGGCTGCCGCGGCTGTGTGCGGGAATTGTGACAAAACACATTTCCTTCCGTAACTCCTAAAATATACACAAAACCTCAATTCTGACTGAAATTTAGGTGTGAAACCTGTATGTGACAATCCGTGTGAAGTATTTAATTGACCAAAAAGCTCAATAGTGAAGCCGTGGTATTTTGGTCTTTCTTTCCTTAATTGTTTAAAAATATGAGGAGTTGGATTCTAAGGTTGGGGTCAGTGAGTTTTGGGTGGAAAATCCATTTCTGTAATAATATTTATGGTTTTCCTACTCCTTCTTAGTTTAATTATATTATTATTATTTTTATGTAATTTTTGTTACTTTTGCAGCTTGCTTTGCAATAGTAGATAGCTGAAATTCCCCCACTCCATGTTATGGCCATATCTGAAAAAAATCTGGAGGATGTTGGGAGAAAATTAACTTCATGTGTGTTTCAGTTTGTTTTGCTGGCCCTGTAGTTTCTGAGATGTATTGGTCCATCAGGTATGTTATTTTCTGGTAACCATTCATCTTTGCCTGCAGATTCTCCTTTGTATCTTACTAAGTATAGTCTAACATCTTTTTGTTGTACTCTCTCTTTCTTGTCTCTTGATATCCGGCTGACTTTCCCTTTTTCTTTCACAGGGTAAGTTTATATTGGGATTATTGCTGGAGGGAGGTTGGTACCTTCTCTTGGTTGAAAGTGTTTGACTAGGCTAACAGCAAATACTGGGTGTTTCCTTGATAATTCTTCACTCAAGATTACTTCCACAGCATTTTTGCCATGCATCTTCTTGATAAAAAATGATCCAACAAAGGCTGGTTTCAGTTTTCTGTTACCTGCTAGATTGTTGAAATTGGTTGTAGATATCAAGATCTGATCTCCTATTTTAAAGTCAGGTTCTTTATGTGATTTTTCCCATCTTTGTTTGTTGTATACTACTGCTTCTTTTACACATTTTTGAGCATGATTATTTGCAAGATCTATCATCTTCTTACAGTAAAGAGATGTTGGATGAATAGTGGCTAAGTTATAGTTTAAGTTATTCCTAGGGAGTTTTGGAATCCATCCTCTTTCTAGTAAGTAAGGAGCTTCTTTGGTAGTAGAATGTTTACTGCTGTCAGAAGCCATTTCTAGGGCTGGGAGTAGGCTTACCCAATCATGGCAATAACCATCTGATTTTTTGTATTCTAGACCAAAGCTACAGAAACTTCTTGACATATCTTCTAGGGTCTGTATCATTCTTTCAGCTAATCCATCAGTTTGGGGATGGTATGCTGTAGAAAATGCTAGAGTAGTAACCAGTATATCATGTAGATTCCTCCAAAACTCAGAGGTGAATTTGTGGTCTCTGTCACTGATTATAATCTTGGGTATACCCACATCAGCTATGATCCTGTTCCAGAATAGTAAAGCTACATCCATAGCACTATCTTCTTTGTGGTTAGGTAAGAATTTTGCCTTCTTAGAATATCTGTTGACTATAACTAAGATAGAGTTATATGAATGAGTACCTTCAGGGGGGAGGCCGGTGACAAGTTCCATATTGATGATTTCCCATCTGGTTTTAGGTTCAGAGATCTTCTGTAGGAGTCCAAACCTTTTTCCAGTAGTTTTATTAGATTTTTGGCAGGTCTCACAGCTAGTAACATACTTAATAGTGATTTCTTTCCAGTCTATCCACCAAGCAGTTTTTTTTACTTTTTCCAAGTTTCTTTCTGTGGATAAATTCCCTGATGAACAGTTGTCATGGAATTCCTGGAGTATATGTTGTATATGTTTTTTGTTGCTTAGTACTAATACACTGGAATGTTGGTGTCTGTAGTAAAGGAGACCATCCCAAAAGGTAAAACTTCCTGCTTTATAGGGTTTAAGTAATGAAGCAGGTAGACTATTTATCAGAGCTGCTTCTGGGGATTCACATTCCATAATGGTAATCAGAAGCTTGATTTAAGGAGATTAGTTGTCCCTTACTAGGTTGAAGAAAGCAGTATCTAATTCACATAAGTGGATCCCCATTATTGGAGCATTCAATGCAAAAAGATTGATGTTCAGGATAGGAAAAATATCTTGATCTTCAGGGTGATATGCTGGATTGTTAGAGTCATTAGGCAAAGAATTCCTACTTAGACTATCAGCATTATGATTTTTAGCTCCAGCTTTATGTACTATAGTCATCTGACCTCTATACTGTTGTATTGCAATTTGCCACCTGAGCATATGTCTGCTGGGAGTCTTCATTTTCATAAGATTTCTTACAGCATTACAGTCCATGATTACTTGAAAAGTGGTGCCTTATAAGTAATAGTTTAGCTTTTCTAAAGCCCATACTAGTGCCAAAAATTCCAACTGACTGGCTCCATATCTCTTTTCTGTATCTTTGATTTGTCTAGATATGAAGAGTACTGGTTCCTCTACTGGTCTGTCTTCTTCTATCCTTTCTTGATGTAGAGCAGCTCCCAAACCTTCCATGCAGGTGTCAATGTACAGTTTGAAGGGCTTGGAGTAATCTGGTTGGATGAGTAAAGGAGTAGAGGTCATAGCTATTTTTAGTTCCTCATAGTTTTTCATTCTCTCATGAGTCATTTCAAATAGAGTGTTGTTGTTGCATATTTCATACAGACTCTTAGTTAGCATAGCAAACTTTGGTATGTATTGTCTGTAATAACTGCAAAAACTAATGAAAGACATTAACTATGTTTTGCTTTGAGGCATGGGTCTATTCATGACAGCAGCTATCTTATTTTGATCAGCAGCTGGAGTTAGACCAGAGACTATATGTCCTAAGGCTTTCAATTCTCTGCAGCCAAAGTTGCATTTCTTCATGGAAACCTTCAATCCTTCTCTATAGATAGTCTGGAGTAATAATCTTACTTGGTTAATATTAGTATCCCAATCATCAGAGTATATGATTAAATCATCTATATATACCATCATCCATCCTTGTCTGATGTATGTACCTAGAACTGTATCCATTGTTCTCTGGAAGTGTGATGGGGCATTCTTTATACCAAAAAGCATCCTAAGATATTCATATATTCCCAAATGACATATTATTCTCATAAACTTCCTGCTTTCAGGGCTTATTGGTATCTGGTGGAAACCTTTAAGCATATCCATAGTAGTGATGTACTTGGCCTTGGAAAAGTTATGCAGATCATGATAAATCCGGGGTATAGGATAATAATCTGCCTGAGTATAATTATTGAGCATTCTGAAGTCTCCTACCATTCTTGACTTGTCATTATGCCAAGCTATGATTACAGGTGTGGTCACATCTACCTGTCATTATGCCCTAATTTCCTTAATACTTGTAAGTCTATTAGTTCTTGGATATGTTCCTCAAGAGATTTTCTAGACTTAGGACTAGAAGGATAGGCTGTCCTTCTTAATCTTGGAGGATAAGGAGGCTTAATGGTCAATGTCAATACCATATCATGTCCTTTAATATCACCAATGGGATGATCTTTAGTAAAAAAAGCATTTTGGTTCTCAAAGCAGACTGTCAATATATCTTTCTTCTGTTCCTCAGAAAGTTTCATATTCAGAGCTGCTTGAGAGAAATATTCTTGTTCAAAGTCTTCTAAATGCTTTTGATAAGTAGAGGAGGGGAAGTTAGACTGAATGGTGCATATCTTAAACTTCTTGTCCCAATTACCACCTACTGTGAAGTATCTGCCTTTACTGTGGAACACATCTATACCATATAGACATAAGGCATCATTACCCAGTATCAGGTAGTCACATAGTCCATTGAGCAATACTACAAATTCCACTTGTATCCTCAAAGATAATTTAGTATGAGTTAGTATTATAGGAGCAATCCATACTCCAATAGCATTCATGTTAGAGTTGCAAGAGCTGAACCTGGCTTTTAGGACGGGCAGAAGGTTTTCTTTCCAATTGGGATCCCATTTGTTTAAGAATTCATCACAGACATATGAGCAAAAAGATCCACTATCCAGTAATAACCTTATAGGTCTGTCTTTATACAATCCTGTTGCATAAAAAGTTTGACAAGTGGTATAACTTTTCCCACTCATAGGTTTAACTGTTAATGGTTTGACATCTGGAATATGTCTAGGAATTATGGTAGGATCCCATTGTTGGGGCAAGCTAGAATCCCCATGGATGTTATTGATTTCTACAGAAGTGCCTATATCTCCTTTTTTAACATTAACAGGGTTGGTCAGGATCAATTTACATTCAGAAAGAGATCCTTCAGTATCAGCTATATCTTCATAGTTCTGATTCCCTTCAACCTCCTTCTCTCCTTCCAAGACTGCTATCTTTCTTTTTGGTAATGGGCAGTCTTGTCTCATATGCCCAGTCTTGTTACAATTACAACAAGTTGCAGGCATCCTCTCTTTATCCCTATTCTCATTAGGTTTCTTATTATCAGAGGTATTCATCAGAGGAGGTTGTTCTCTGGTTTCTTTAATGTTGTAGTTCTCTTTTGGTCAAGAAGGGGATTTCTTGTCTAACCCATTCATGTCTATTACTTCTTCTAGCACATTGATTAGAGTTGGCAATTCAGCATCCATACTCATCCTACATCTTACACTATGGTTAAGATTCCAAGGAGACAGGTTGAGGAGTCTTTCATTTAATTCCTCTTTATCAGCATCTGGATAGAAGCAATCCAACCTTATCTTCTGTTCCAAGCACCATTTGTGAGGTTTATCCTTGGAGGGGTCAAATGAGGAATTTTCAAAAGTTTTCATCATTTTTCTTTTCCACATTCTAGAATCAAATTGTTCTTTAATCAGAAGTTTCCAAGAATTCCATGATAAGGATCCTACTTCTTCTCTTTTACTGATAAACCAGTCCAAGGCCACTCCTTCAAATAGTCTGGGCAGCCTGACTACAGCTATAGCTTCTGTTAGGTCATAAGAGTTAATAGTGTAGTCAATAAATTTAATAAAATTTATATGATTGTATTCTCCTTCACCGGAGAACTTGGGCCATTCAGAAATAAGGGGTAACAGTTTGAGGGCTTGCTCCATCTCGGGGGTAGGTCTAGGCCTAAAGGTGTCACTCCTATTCATTCCTAATAAGGGTGGTGCATAAGGAGTAGTGGTTTTTCTGGGAGGTTTTGGTTCCTCTGTGGTACTCCCCAAGGGGTTTGTCAGATGGAATTTTAAGTCTCTAACATCATTTTTGATCAGATTAAGTTGAAGGTCCACTTTGTTATTAAGCACATCCAGTTTTTCACTAAGGAATAGAATGGAGCTTTTAGTAGTGGTTACCAATTCTTCTTTTAAGGGTTGGAAAGAAATAGTAAAATCTTCTTGGATTTCTGATAACATATTCTCAATTGTTTGAGTCTGTCTGATCCTACCTTGATTAATTGTCTGAAATACCTGTTCTGTGTGTTATTTGATTTCTGCCATTCCTACCGTCTTTGTTTGGTTATTATTCAATTTGGCTACTACTGAGGTTAATATATTAATTTGGGTATAAACACCGTCCAAATTTTCACAAACAATTTTGAAATTATGATGCATATCATTAGAAAAGGAAGTAATTACATCAGAGGTTTGTTTGGGCTCAGAATTAGAAGCTAATTGTTGTAAACATTTTTCCATTTTTGAGCTAGGGATATTATCTGATCCCAATCTTTCTTTCCATTTTGCTTTGGATGGGAAGAGGATCTCTTCTTTCCTGATCCTATGCCTTTCAGTTGGGCTAATTGATCCCAAGGATTCAATTTTTCTACGTAGGATTCTACCTCTTTGCTTGGAATCATTTTCTGAAGAGCTATCTGGGTAGCTTTTTCCTGGGAGATTATCTTTTTCATAGACACCATGTCCTCCTTGGCTTGGGCCTCTTTGAACTCTTCCCAATATTTCACGTGCTCTTTGACTAAGTATTTGATCCTGGCTTCCTTGGCCAGATTCTGCTGGGGTGACTGCAGGGAATCTTCTTGTAAAGGAGGGTGGCTTGATTCTACTACCTTCTCTGGCTCTAGGTTGGGAGAGGGCAGAAGTAATTGGTACTGCTCCTTGTCCATCAACATTTGGTTCACGGGTTCTAGTCCCTTCATTATTGTCCTTACTGGTGGTCTCACGATTACTGAGAGCTGTTGGCAAAGATCCATAGGAGGGAATTCTTCCTGAGGCTCTTGTGTTGCGTCTATTCATTTTCAGAATAATATGTTTATAAGTATTTTACAGAAAAAATCCGTAAAAATAAGTTTTATTTCAAAAATCACTTAAATTGATATTCAAAGGTACCAAGACCTTATTGGGGTTGAATTGATCCCTAGTAGGTAATCCTACTGGGTCTTGGTGGGTTCCAATGAGGTCTTCACCCGTCCAATCAATATTCTCAGGGCGTCTGGAGATTTCTGGGACTTCCTGATCCAATAGATCCACTTCAGTGGCGGTGGTTTCTGGTACAGGAGGGTTCACTGGTAAAAAAGTGTATTTTATTGGTTTAATAAAATATGTTAATATTATTTTCTTTAAAAATAATATGGTAATGCAAGTTGTGTACTTACTTTTATATTTCAAAAAGTAATTTATACGGTATTTTTTCCAAGCTTTATGTTTTCTTAATAGAGCCCAAAATTTGATATTCCTTTCAAGATCTTCTTGTTCAAGGAGTTTATTTAAGTTTTTGCGTGCAGAAGAAATATTAAGTTGCTCAGCTTGAGTTAAAGCTTTCCAACCAGTAGGTTTATAATTTTTAATATATTCTTCTTTTCTTATCTTTAACAGATTTAAATGATAGATTCTTAATTCTGCATTGGTTTTTAAATCCACTGAAAAAGATTTTAATGATAAATCACGGTTATAAAGTCAAATAAATTTATCTTTGATTTATTTTTATGTGAAATGTCTGGTCCAAGGTATTAAATATAAAAATGGAATATTTGACGGACAGACCCCCAATTGTCAGCCTCCTGAATGCCAAGACACTTGCTATCCTTTAGCTACCAGAGGTGATAGAATAAATAATAAATATATTATTTAATAAATGCATCAAAAAAATGTATAATATTTGGATTAAGCTTTTGCAAGGTTAATTGGTTTGGTTATAGTTTATTGTTATAAATAAATATGAATAAATTGATTATTAAATATTTTTATAGAGGGGCCACGATTACATTGGGGATCTTTAACACCTCTCTTCAGGGATTTCAGTATGAAAACACGTAGTCCTGATTACTTTGGGATCTTTAGTTTAAAGGATATTTTGCCCAAAGATAATATGTATATAAAGTACACGGTGGAGTGGCAGGGCCTTGTAACCAAGCTTGCACAACAGAGAAAGGATAATAAAACTCACTGGTATTTTATTAAATCCTTTGAGTATCTGTTTGGGATGGGCACTAATGGGTT
Organism: Puccinia polysora; assembly: GCA_025617555.3. NCBI lineage: Eukaryota > Fungi > Basidiomycota > Pucciniomycetes > Pucciniales > Pucciniaceae > Puccinia > Puccinia polysora. The sequence goes on along the minus strand of CM062632.1, from coordinate 31,307,350 downwards.
AAACCTGTATACTGGGGTTATAAGGTTGTTCAGCAGTTTTAATTGATAAAAAAGAGGTTGAGGATGAATATTATTGATCAGAATTAGCCATAACTCACTTACTTATCTCTTATAAGTACTTGATTACCTTGGCACGGTGTCTGGATATAAATATAACTGGGTCTCTGCCCATCAATATCCTCAAAAGAGCTCTTTATTTATAGCTTTTGGAGTCCAAATACTATCCTTATGAGTGGTACAGGGGCTCAAAGGGACAGACACTAAGACAAGAAGGGTAACCAGTGGTAGCCTGTCACGTTTTCTTGGTGCTATAGCACGGGTAGCATCTAATTCCTCAGGGTATGGGAATTATTCTACTTTATAATAGATATTAGGACGTGTGAATAACACTAATCTGTCCCATTTATGTATTATTTAATTAATTATCCTTAGTAAATAATCCCAGTAATGTAATAATTATTTTAATATACATTTCTACGGAAATCCTGATGCAAGGTGAGTTCTCATTATGTATTAAATTACTGGAGTAAAGTAATGATATTGATTTTGCTCATTACTTTTGAGTTCCAGTTGATTTACTAAAATAATTACTTAAAAAAATAAGTCATGGAATTCATGTAATATTTTTACATCATTAATTTTCTTAGTATGTCACAAAGATATTGATGTCTAGAAATTCTCATAAAAGTATATCAAAGTATTTTAATATATTTTTAAAAGTTGTCATTGTCTTATTTTCAAAATTTTTGGTACTTTGAATTATATTTAATGAAAAATACATATAAGGGTTACTCAAGTATTTTTATAAAATTTTATGTACTTCTAGACTATCTACTATCCACGGGAACATTTATTACATATGTAGAATGTTCCCGTGTGGGTTGTAGCATGTTTAGGCGGTACCTAAGCCTCTCAGGCTGCCTGTCACTCTGTCAACCAGCATTCCCGCGGCTGCATACTTGTCAGAGGCCCGGGGTTGCGTACATGACCTTGACGGAGTGACAGGGCTGTATCTCATCCAGGCGCGGGTGCATTGGCTGCCGCGGCTGCGTGCAGGAATTGTGACAAAACACATTTCCATCCGTAACTCCTAAAATATAGACAACACCTCAATTCTGACTGAAATTTAGGTGTGAAACCTACAAGTGACAATACGTGTGAAATATTTAATTGAATAAAAAACTCAATAGTGGAGCTGTGGTATTTTGGTCTTTATTTCCTTAATTATTTAAAAATATAAGGAGTTGGATTTCAAGGGTGGGGTCAGTGAGTGAACCTGCCTAATTTTGGGTGAAGAATCCATTTCTGTAATAATATTTATGGTTTTTCGACTCCTTCTTAGTTTAATTATATTATTATTTTTTTTATGTAATTTTTGTTACTTTTGAAGCTTGCTTTGCAATAGTAGCAAGCTGACAAAACCAGGAACAAAAGAACTTTAAAGCAAGAGTACCGTGTAAAACTATACTATGAGGATTGAATAGGGCATATTTTACATTGTCTTGGAGCAGTTTGTAAATAGACCAATGCGTGTTGTATCTATTTGAATCAATCATCCAAATATTTTATCATCATCTATTAATATTTTGGTATTTAGTGCACTTTTATTATTATCATTTATTTTATCATTGTAATCCAAATCAATTACCTTAACAGCCAAAAATTCCCCAAACTTCCCCAATAAATGCCTTAATCTTGAATCAAGGCATTTCCAGGGTGTTCAAAAATAAACCCAGGGGTTACAAAAGCATCTCAAAACCATGTAAAGCAAAGATGAGAATTTTTGGCCATTTTAAAGGGCTTCAAAATTGCACTCAAAAATTGAAAAAAAAATTGTCTCAAATGTTTGCACATTTTTAATTTTTTTCTTTATTATTTTTGAAACTCTGAAGAGAAAGCAAGTTTACATATATGGAAGGCCATTCAATTATAATCTTCCTAGGATTCAAGTACTTCATTTTCCTGCGAGAAAAATAGGATTCACATAGAAAATAAGACATTCTGTTCATTTCCCCCCCTTATTTTTCTATGGAATTTTCAGAATTTTGAGCTTGAAGTCTTCTAATACGCATTGGGGAGGGCCCCAAAAAATCATTTGGAAATTTTTTGTAGCTTATATTTTACCAAATAATTCATAATTGAAAAGACAAAAGTGGTGTTGTTTGCTCTAAATCAATGATTCCATAATCAATCAAAAATAAAATTATGAAAAATTGAGCAAAAAAAAAATAATTAAATCAAGAACAATTTTGAATAATTTATTTCATTTATTTGTAGACTTTTTAGGAGAAAAAAAATATTGCAACCAAGTTCCAAGTTATCATCAATGAGATATTCCCATTTTTGTGATTCCTTGCTAGCAAAAGCCTTCCAAAGGGGATCCCATTGGGGAGCTGTCCACAGTTCAGAATTATAGTGGAAAGAAACTATGTGCTGAAAATCTTCCAAAGAAATTAAAAATATGGGAGATATTTGAGAATTGGAAGTTGGAGGGTAATTGAGGGGCAAATAAGCTGAAGAAATCAACTTTGATAGAAGTACCACTGGCCATTTGTATTTATCTGGCAGCAGGAAAAAATGGCAATTGAATTTCATCCAGTGAACTTGAGGGGCAGGTCCAGAAGTGTGGTTGAGACATTTTCTTGCTTTGTCAAATTTTTCATCCCAGACTGAATCCATGAATGATTCATCTTTGAAGAGAGAGTTTCATTCCATTTCCTTGATAATTTCCTGACGTATTCAACTCCAATCTTCAGATTTATGGCCCAAATTAACTGCTACTGATCTAAACCCACAGTTCCCATCCCCTATCACATCTTGAGGATTTGAAATTTGTGGTATGGGTGTCTTGGGGAAAGTGAAATCTTTGTATGGATACTAAGGAAAGAAATATTAGCATTATTTCAGCGCAATGAGAAAAATAAAATGAAAAATACTTACTTTATCAATATTCACCACTTCAAACTTATCAGGAGATGAAAAATACAATGTTGTGACCTTGAATATCATCCTAAAAAACAAGGACAGGTTAATAAATGAACTATAAAGCAAGATAAATTCAGAAATGTATTCAACTTTACACTTTCAGAGACTGTAGCTGTGGGAGAAAAGATCAGATTCACTGGAGACCTATAAGCATCTGAATCTAACCTTAGTTTTTCCACCAAAAGAATCAAAATAGTATCAGAAATGGCTTCAAAACACACCAAAAAACAGAAACTTCACAATATTTTTGTAAATGCACCAATCATATTGAGGTAATTAATTGTTCCTCAAAATACAAAAATGATTATTTGGGGCCTTTTCATTTCCCACTAAAAGAATGCAAGCTAAAAATTTTGAAAATTCTTTGAAAACATAAGGAAATAAAAAATTGAACAGAATGTCTTATTTTTATGTGAATCCAATTTTCTGGAAGGAAAGTGAAGTACTAAAATTCTAGGAAAATTATAATTGAATTGCCTGTAATATTTGGAAACTTTCTTTTTTCTTCAGAGTTCCCAGAATAATAAAAAAAAGTGAAAAGATTTGAGACATACAGCCTTTTTTCTTTCAATTTTTGAGTGCAATTTTGAAGGCCTTTGAAATGGCCAAAAATTCTCATTTTTTTACAAGGGTTTGAGATGCCTGTGTAGCCCCTGGAATTTTTTCTTTTTACTAACCCAGAAAAACACATGAAATCAATGATTATTGGGACATATCAAAGTTAGCAAAACCGCCATTAGAAACCTGCCATTTTTTTTGACCAAACCCCCCATTAAAAATTTCAGGTTTCTGAACTACACATACCCCATAACTGGTGTATTTCAAAATGGCAGGTTTCATGGAAATGGAAGATTTCAAACATCAAACCCGCCATCAAATCTGCCATTTATGCATCATCATCCATCAACCATCCATCACATCTAAAACACCCATCCACATAAGCAAATCCAAACCAGTCCCATCTCCATTGCATCACACAAATCTCAACTCCATTGCTTCACATCTCTATTGATTTTCACATCTCCATCTTCACACAAATCCCATCATCATCTCATCACCCCACATCACATCACCATCTTTCTCAACATGTCCAATCAAACTTCCCGCCAGCAAGTTGAAAAAGCAAAAAAGCTGACTGAACTTTTGCTACTGTTTGACTCCCATTCAGACTCTGATTCAGACTCTGATTTGGAATCAACTTGGTTAGCTTTGAATTATATGTTGGAAAAGGAATACATGGTTCCAAGAATACCCACCCTCCACAACCCTATGTATGAAAGGAAAAAGCTTCATCTCATCCCAAACTTAAGCTTCCAGAAACTACTGCAAAATTTGTTGCCTTCATTCATGAAACTTTTGGAGATGATTGAAGACCACCAAATCTTCCAGAAAAATTCTTGGAATCCTCAACACAACCCAGCCATCCAACTCACTATGGACCTTTGTAGATTGGGATCAAATGGAAATGGAACACATCAATTGGAAAATATGTTCTCATTCAGTTATGGAAGCATTGACTTCTACACCAAAAGAGTCATGATTGCTGTCCTATCTTTCCGTTTCTCAGTCCTTTCTTGGCCAACCAAAGAAGAACTCAAGGAGATATCTCAAGTAATGGAGACCAAATGTTTTTCTGGTTGCATTGGGTTTGTTGAAAGAACCACCATCCCCTTGAGTCAAAAACAAAAGCTAGATGGAAACCACTATTTTGATTGCAAAAAAGGCAACTGATTCATTTGTTTTCCAATCACTTTGATAACACTTTTGATCACAGCACTGACCAAATATGTGTCATCTTTTTTTTTTTAGATACTCCATGGCCCTAAAACTTGTTTGTGATAACAACAAGAAGTTCATATCCCTCCAATCTGGCCTTCCAGGTTTTGTCATGAATCATAGGTGTTCAATTGGATGCATATTGCCCACAAACAGTGAACTACTTTTACCACGATCAATAACTTCTGGCCAATTCAGCTAATGCTAGTGGGAAATATGTGGTCCCAGCATACCGGAATTTTTTGCCCAACAATCAAGGACAAACCAATTTCAACTATCATCTTGCCCAATCACAAGTTTGGTTTGGCATGCCATAGGAGTGCTGAAAGGAAGATGGGCCAGCTTAAGGAAATGCAAAAACAGCTTCAAAAAACCAAAGACATGAAGCTCCTCATCAACTGGATTATCACTTGTGTAATCCTTCACAATCTTTTTGCCAACATCAAAGATGAATGGGACAAAATATTTGAAGATGATATTCCTGATCCACCTCAAGTCATCCCTGTATCATCTTGTCCCTCATCTTCTTCTATGAGAGAGCATATTTTACCCCTCACCCTTTCCCACTTTGATGAGTAAGATTTTGTTTTGAAATAGGTATTTTTTTTTTGGTTGTTCAACCAAGAATCCTCTGCTGATTCACTCTGTTTTTTTCTTTTTTTCTTTTTCTTTGTCTTTTTCTTTTTCTTTTTCTTTTTCTTTTTCTTTTTCTTTTCTTTTCTTTTTCTTTTTCTTTTTCTTTTTCTTTTTCTTTTTCTTTTTCTTTTTCTTTTTCTTTTTCTTTTTCTTTTTCTTTTTCTTTTTCTTTTTCTTTTTCTTTTTCTTTTTCTTTTTCTTTTTTTTCTTTCTTTTCTTTTCTTTTCTTTTCTTTTCTTTTCTTTTCTTTTCTTTTCTTTTCTTTTCTTTTCTTTTCTTTTCTTTTCTTTTCTTTTCTTTTCTTTTCTTTTCTTTTCTTTTCTTTTCTTTTCTTTTCTTTTCTTTTCTTTTCTTTTCTTTTCTTTTCTTTTCTTTTCTTTTCTTTTCTTTTCTTTTCTTTTCTTTTCTTTTCTTTTCTTTTCTTTTCTTTTCTTTTCTTTTCTTTTCTTTTCTTTTCTTTTCTTTTCTTTTCTTTTCTTTTCTTTCTTTTCTTTTCTTTTCTTTTCTTTTCTTTTCTTTTCTTTTCTTTTCTTTTCTTTTCTTTTATTTTCTTTTCTTTTATTTTCTTTTATTTTCTTTTATTTTCTTTTCTTTTCTTTTCTTTTCTTTTCTTTTCTTTTCTTTTCTTTTCTTTTCTTTTCTTTTCTTTTCTTTTCTTTTCTTTTCTTTTCTTTTCTTTTCTTTTCTTTTCTTTTCTTTTCTTTTCTTTTCTTTTCTTTTCTTTTCTTTTCTTTTCTTTTCTTTTCTTTTCTTTTCTTTTCTTTTCTTTTATTTTATTTTCTTTTCTTTTCTTTTCTTTTATTTTCTTTTCTTTTCTTTTCTTTTCTTTTCTTTTCTTTTCTTTTCTTTTCTTTTCTTTTCTTTTCTTTTCTTTTCTTTTCTTTTCTTTTCTTTTCTTTTCTTTTCTTTTCTTTTCTTTTCTTTTCTTTTCTTTTCTTTTCTTTTCTTTTCTTTTCTTTTCTTTTCTTTTCTTTTCTTTTCTTTTATTTTATTTTCTTTTCTTTTCTTTTCTTTTATTTTCTTTTCTTTTCTTTTCTTTTCTTTTCTTTTCTTTTCTTTTCTTTTCTTTTCTTTTCTTTTCTTTTCTTTTCTTTTCTTTTCTTTTCTTTTCTTTTCTTTTCTTTTCTTTTCTTTTCTTTTCTTTTCTTTTCTTTTCTTTTCTTTTCTTTTCTTTTCTTTTCTTTTCTTTTCTTTTCTTTTCTTTTCTTTTCTTTTCTTTTCTTTTCTTTTCTTTTCTTTTCTTTTCTTTTCTTTTCTTTTCTTTTCTTTTCTTTTCTTTTCTTTCTTTTTCCTTTTCCTTTTCTTTTTCTTTTCTTTTCTTTTCTTTCTTTTCTTTTCTTTTCTTTCTTTTCTTTTTTTTCTTTTTTTTCTTTTTTTTTCTTTTTTTTTCTTTTTTCTTTCTTTTTTTTCTTTTTTTTTCTTTTTTCTTTCTTTTTTTTCTTTTCTTTTTCTTTTTCTTTCTTTTTCTTTTTTTTTTCTTTTTTTTTTCTTTTTTTTCTTTTTTTTTTTTTTTTTCTTTTTTTTCTTTTTTTTTTCTTTCTTTCTTGTTTTTTTTTTTTTTCTTTTTCTTTTCTTTTTCTTTTCCTTTTCTTTCTTTTATTTCTTTTCTTTTCTTTTTCTTTTTTTTTCTTAGACAAAACTGACCCAGCACCTCACCCCACCACACCACCCACCTCACCCCACCCACCCACCAGTCCACTCTCCTCCTCAAGCACCACCTCCTCCTCACCCACCACCTCCTTCTCACCCACCACCTCACCTCCTCCTCACCCACCACCTTTGGCACCAGTAAGCTTTCCTCTCTCTCCTCATCCTCCCCATCATTGGAAGCTAACCTCCTCCTTTTCCAACCCCCCCTCCTTGCTTGCCTGCCAGCCCCACCTTGCACCTTGCTTTCCCCCTCCTTGCCCGCTGGCAGCACCTCAGCCCCCCTCCCTCCTTGCTTGGCCGCCAGAGCCACCTTGCCTCCCACCCTCTCAATCCGCCGGCCCCACCTTGCTCCTTGCTTGCCCCCTCCTTGCCTGCCGGCAGCACCTTGGACCCCCTCCCTCCTTGCTTGGCCGCTGGTGCCACCTTGCCCCACCTTGCTCCTTGCTTGCCCCCTCCTTGCCTGCCAGCGGCACCTTGGCCCCCCTCCCTCCTTGCTTGGCCGCCGGTGACGCCTCTCCCCCCCTCTCAATCTGCCAGCCCCACCTTGATCCTTGCTTTCCCCCTCCTTGCCTGATGGCGGTACCTTGGCCTTCCTCCCTCCTTGCTCGGCCACCAGTGCCGCCTTGCCCCCACCTCTTGATCTGCCGGCGCCATTTCCGCGGCCCATCCCCCTCCCCCTTGCGTTGGCCCCGCCCCCCCCAGTCAATGCCTGCCTGCCAAGCCAACCCACCTACCCCCCTCCCTGGTTCCCGGGCCCAGCCTACCTGGTCCCACTCCCAACCAAAACCCAACCAAAAGGCCTGTCCTGATTCCCTTGCAACCCGGTAAGTTTTTTTTTTTTTTTTTTTGGAAATCACTTTTCTGGTGAACTTGGGATCAAGTCAAGGTTTGGTTTCATTTTCTTTCATCCAATCTTGTTTCACTGATGATGTCCATTTGACTGACTGTTTTTTTTTTTTTTTTTTTTCAATCCCTCAACTTCTATTGGTGAATGTCCAATTCTTCTCCCACCCGCCTCAAAATGTTGCACAAACAATTAAATCCCATCTTGTTCCTCACCCCAATAAGACTATATGGATTGGAGGGATCAAGATAGAAGGAGATGGACTTACCAACATAATGAAAGGTGGGAAGAATGGGGCCCATCAACAAAGAGGATACAAATGAGGGATTCCAAAATATGTTTGGAGGTTGCTGAGGAAGTTATTAATGAAAAGGTGGTCTGGTCTGGTTGGAAACCGCATCCTTTGAATCTGTAACTTTTAATTGTTGCCAAAAAGAAAAAGAATAGTCAAAATCCCACCCGGGAAGAGTTTGAGCAAGCAAAACAAAAAATAAAACAATTCCATTTCTTCCACAGTGGAAAGGAAATTATCCTCAATAAATATGATCACCAAGCCCTAGTTGAAATAATCTAATTTGTGCCCTTGGATAAAATATCAGAACAAGATAAGAAGGAAATCAACTTTGTCACCACCTTCCTTCATGGTTCAAACAAATTTGTCAACCAAGTTGGCCCTTCAAGCTCTTGGGGTGGAAAAATGTGGGCAGTTGGATGGAAAAAATTGATGCACCCTTCAGAGTTATTTGGATGTTATGTGAAGAAACCATCTATTAGATCTTCTCCTCAAGAGTATGCTTTCCTCAACCTTAAGGCTGTCAAATTATCCCAAATATATAAATAAAAACAAAAAAGATCTGTATGTTGGCGGGTTTAAGAATACTCTCAAACATTGTAATCAAAAATAATTTTTTTGTTTTTCTTTCACCCATGCAAATATATTTAAAAGCCCAGCATTCAAGTTATCTTCTGTATTTAATCTAATGTTCTACTGCTACCAATGCAAGCCAAGCCTACTGATACCTTATCCTTTTTTTTTGTTGCAAGTTGTTCCCCCTCCTTTTCAAGCTGTGCTTGCTGTCAATCCTTCTCCTTTTCCTCCTTTTTAAACTCTAGCTCAGCCTGTTTCAACTTCCACTCAGAATCCAATTTTTGTAGATGAGCCAAACTCTTTGATTTCTGCTTTTGGACATCCATGGCCAGTTGAAAATCCCAATTTTGTTTTTCAAACTTAAGTTTTTTGGATTCAATTTGTGATTTGACTGTTTTTTTCAGGGGAAAAGGAATGAGCATGATTTTGAAATGAAGGATATTCAACCAATGGACTTACATAAATCTTGCTTGTCCATGATTTCTTTAAAGCCTGAAAAACCAGAAGTGTTTCTCCTCTTTTGATGACTTTTGGGGTTGATATTGATGGAATTGGAGGCTTTTTGCATAACCTTGGCAGAGGAGGTTTGAGTCTGAAGGTTGTCACTAGTGTTCAAAGGCAATGTGGGAGGCCACATTGGCTTGAGTTTTTGGCCATTCTGGAATTGATGAGCCTGTTTTTTTTACAATCTAAATAAGTCAGGATTAACCAGAAAGAAGAGAAAAGAGCTTGGTTCCTTACTTGGACCAATGTTGAGGTTAATGGATAATGAGGATTATCTTGTTCCGCATAAGCAAGGTTGATGAGATCTGCTAACCCACAAAGAGAGAAATTCAAAGAAGGAGGGGAGGGGTCCAAGGTTGGGTTTGAATCCTCAATAAAGGCAGAAATAGACGTGATTCAAGCTGATTGCTTTTGGATATCCTCCTTGGCATTGGATGGGGGCCACTCATAGGTTTCTTTGGGATCACCATTGCTAGGCTGAGCATTCCCATCCAAGTCCTCAGCTTCAAATGAATTGGATTGTTGGGAATCAAAACCAGCTAGGGGGGGTGATTTTGGACTTCTTTGCAAAGATTTCATCCATTTGAATATAAAAAGGACAAATGGATCAACTTATCAACCACCAAGTTGATTCCCTTGGCTTTGTTAGAGTTGGTGATACCAAAGCCGCTGGAGATTGACATGGAGTTGGCCTTTTTGTACTTGGCTTGATAATTCTTGAATATCTCCCTCATCTGTTTTGCTGAAAGATCCAGCCTAACTTTTGTTTTTTTCTTGAGTTCATTTTCCATCAGGAGATAACCATTGACCTTAGAGGATGGAGGTTGGCCAACACGTGTTTCATTGTCCAATCCAAAGCAGGCATCATAGTTGGAGGGAATTTTGAGCCAGTTGACCAGGATGATGGGATCAGCTCTCTTGAGCTGACTTGAGCCCTTGGAAAATGATGGGGGAGGTTTGTTTTTTGTGGAGTTCCTTGGCAATGTTTGCTTTGGTGTGTTGAAATTTTGTGTGGACTTGCAGGGGGAGGTTTGCTGAGGGGCCATTTGGAAAGAGTAAGGGAAATAAGTTGATGAGAGTGATAAAGTGACAAGCAAGATAAAGTGATGAGAGATATGAAGTGATGAGAGTGATAAAGTGACAATAGAAATAAAAAAATGATTGGATTCTTTGGATAAGGTTGGAGGTACAAGTTCTAATTGGAGGTAGAGTGATGAGAGAGATGAAGGAATGAGAGCAATGAAGCAATGAGAGCAATAAAGTTGTCAGTGATCAAGTGATGAGAGTGATAAATTGATGAGAGTGATGATGAGAGTGATAAAGTGATGAGAGTGATAAAGTGATGAGAGTGGTGAATCTTTTTATTATGAGGCTGGAGGTAAAAAAATTTGCAATGAGGTTGGAGGTAGAAGGAGGTGGGAAGCCAGGGGTGGATGACATGGACAGGTGGTGGAAGCTTTTAAATACTTTATTTGAAAAAACCCACTTATTTCATGTAAACTTTGATACGTCTGATGTGAAATAAGTGGGTTTTTTGATTTTTAATGGCGGGTTTGAAATGGCAGATTTGGGTTGAAACCCACCATTAAAAAATGGTGGGTTTGGTTAACTTTGATACACCCTATTGTGTGCATTAGGGACATTGGGGAGGTTGTGGGAACGTCAAAAATGCATGAAAACAAGTTTTGAGGGTGTGAAAAATTTGATTCCCTAAATAAAAAAATAAACATTTGAGCAAAAAATGTTAAATTATCAGGCCTTATCAAGTTTGAACCATTTATGCATGCACTCATTTTTAACCTAAGAGTGAAGATACTTAAAATCCAGCAGACTGCACAACTTTATCAACTGTTCCCAATGCAATCACAAGCTGTTTCCTCACCAGCCTTCTGAAGGAGCATAGCTACCTCAGTCAAAGACTCAAGATCAAACAACAATATTGAAATTTCATCATCTGCAAGTCAAACTGGAATGATATGGTTCCTTATATCTCATCTGCAAGGATTTATAGGATTTTTGAAGGAGGGATCAAGTTGTCTATTCATTTATATTTCATTTTAATGTTGCTGGCTATCTGCCAAGTCTTGCTTTTAGTTGAATGAAAAATTAACAGATTAACAGCCAAAAGCGCTAACCAATTGCAAAAAATCAAATTAAGAAAGCTAGATGGCAGAGATGGCCAAAGACAAATTGTCAAGCCGTAATATCAAAATTGAAAAATCACAACTTCCCACAATGGTCAATGAGAATGAATGCTCACCTTTGAGAAAAAGGAATCCTTGACGTGTGCATCTTTCAACCTCAAGATATCTCTGGCCTTACTGGCGCAGCACTCACAAACGCGACTAAAAAGATGAACAAAGAAATTGACACCCTAATGAATTATCTAGGAGACAATGCCTTTGATTCAATCATTACGCCTAAAAATGAGGAAAATCCTTACGCCATATGGAACAAGATTGTGGCACGTTATGCTGCACAATTGGTCAACAATAAGGGTTGAGTCTGGCTGAAGTTCATGAGGTACAAGTTTAATGGAAATCTAAAGGAATACATCTCAGAATGCACCAAAATTCTCAATGAGATAGCCATCGTAAAATTTGGGGTTCCCAACATTGTACTTTTCTACTCAATACTTGCTAAACTCTCAAAGGATCTCTGGAACGTAGTCAACAAAATTATTATGAATGAACACCTGGTCGCTCATCCTGATGCCACATTGGCAAAAATCCAAGAAATGGTGTACTTGGATGATTTGAGGAAAGATTATAAAAAGCCATACAGTCAAGACAAGATCAAAAAGGAAGAAGCAACAGCATTGTTTAAAAATACTGAAAAGAAAAGAAAGCAAAAGGTGAAAACAACAAGGAAATCTAAGTTGGCCTCTGATTTCAAATGCAAAAATGGTCAGCATAATCCAAACGCTTGGCATCCACAAGATCTATGCCACCAATTGCATCCTGAACTGGCTAATACAAAAGTTAACAATAGAGCCCAAGCGAACCAAGCAGAACTAATCAATGATGCATCAGATTTTTCAGAAGTCACGGCTAAAGCATGTTTCAGCTACACTTATCTTTTCTCCAAAGCACCAGTACTTGACACTGGCGCGTCACACCATATGGTGAGCAATCCCAAACTTCTTTTCAATACAAAGAAATTCAACATTCCTGTCAACACCGGAAACAAGGAAAGCCGGTTAAAAGCTGTCCTCATTGGATCCTCCTACCTTGTCAACACGGCCAGAGAGGAACTTCTCTTAAAGAACATCCTTTGTGTACCCAACCTCAGCCAAACCTTAATATCTGGAGAACAACTCTTCAGTGACAACATGACTATGAAGAAGACAAACAACAAGATACTGATTACAATAGATGAGGTCTTCTCTATTTCTGTCCTAAATATAAACCATCTACTTGTACTCAACAATGTCTCTATCAAAGCAATGAAATCTCCCATTTACTTGTTGTGGTGACCAATCCGGGACACCATGGAAAAAGAAAAAAAAAAAAAAAAAAAAAAAAAAAAAAAAAAAAGAAAAAAAAAAAAATATATTTTTTTTCAGTTGTACCCCTATGGGTACCTTCATCTCCTCCCATTATCTTGGTCCTGATCTCCTCCTTGCTTGTCTTCTCCCTTGGCTATTCAATTGGGTCATCCAACGACCAAGTACACCATCCAATCCTCCTCCAACCTATCCTCCTCCTCAACCTCCTCAACCTCCTCATCCTCCTCATCTCTCAACCATCCTCTAATCCATCACCTTCCTCACAAACGACCCAATTGGACCAATGCCATCAGTCGACCCGTCCCACCGCCTTCCAACTTCAAACTCCCACCCCCAATCGTCCTCCCCGATCCCAATCAAAGGCTCGCTAGAAAGTTTGAATGGGTGTGGTTAGATTCCTTCTGGAAGATCATCCCAGCTCATCCTAGCGCTGGTCCTCCTCCATCAAAGGATTCCAATCCCTGTAGATCTAACTCTAAAAATCCACCTGCTACCATCATTCCTACTAATACCACCCCACCCTGGTCACCCGATCCAGCTAACCCTCAGAACCACCAGAGATTGGCCTCCCAGACTAGCTCAATTGGTTTTCTAGACTCGGAAATAATCAACGAGTCCCTTTGCTCCTCTGGCTTGACCCCCGACATCACCCACCTACCCAACCCTAACGTAGCCTGGGACGTGGATTTGGATGGTTGGCAGTATGGTGATAATCATTGGGAGAAGATGAGCAAGAAGTCCGGTATGGGTTGGTACACAAGACAAAGGGCATGGATGCGTAAGGCTGCCGTGGTCACTCAAATCATCCCATCCACCGAGTCATCATCCTCCTCAACTGATTTGAAGCAAGGCGACGAGAGCGGCCCAGTGGCATCTTCTCCACCCCTATCAACATCCCCATCAGCTTCTCATCCAACAGCGACCAACAATCACCCATCCACTCCCAAACCATCTACTCAAATCCATCGCCCATCACCCGATCCGACCGATGACCCCGAGCGACCGCTCGCGGCCGTCGGAAACTCTTCCCCGTTGTCGCCGCCAATCGGGCCAAGACAGCTGTTGTCAACACCCGCAACCGCTGTCGCGGGTGTCCATCTGGTTTCCTGCGGTCATTCTTGACGCGGGCGACATCTCTTTTTCCTCTCATGTAATTTTTTTTTTTTTTTTTTTTTTTTATTTTTTTTTTATTTTTTATGTTTTCATTTTCCCGCACCTATTTGTAGTATCACTTGTACATAGTATACAGGGCCTCATGTCTATAAAACGAGGGGCTCTCCACTGCCTTTTGGCCCAGCATCAGAGGATCCCAGAATCCTATCAGACCATCATCAGTAATCAACTTATCTGTGGGCATCCTTCCCCACCTATCTGAGCCATTTATCCAGGTATATACATGATTGCCCCCTTGATCCTTTGAGCCTCCATACTCAAACTCTGTTCCTTGTGACCTTGATCCTTATCACCAACCAATAGCCTTGCTGGTTGAAGAAGAATTCCTGTCTGTCTGAATTCTTGAGTGTGTTATACTACTCTGATCCCTTTTTCCGACCATACTGGTCTTGATCTCTCCTTGATCATCTTTCTGGAGCCAATCACGTTTGATTGAAGAGGTTTTATTAAGCTTAAAACCTGGAGTGTTATACCTCCCTTCTTCTTTAAGGTTGAATTTTGCCCCGCTATTCTTGAGTCCCTTGAGAAGTGTTGAGATATTCTTGCTCAAATTTGCTATTGATTTGCTTCTAGAGCTTCATAAACAAATTGCTTTTGTTTTGTTCAGCCTCCCACAGTTATCTGGTACCCTTCAAGCGCTTGATTGCGGAGAGTTGGGCAGGTTCATTGAGAACCTGGAGGTTGGTTGGGATTGAGTTGATCTTTCCTAATCAGCTGCTGACGACCAGAGTTATTAGCTTGTGGGCGTTGTTACTTGCAACTGCCTTGTTCTATTGAACTCTGAACAAACCTTGACTTATTTGTTCAAGTCTTTACCTGCACCATCTTGCCTCAGATAGTGTTGTTTCCATCGCTACCGACAACTCTTATCCTCTTCCCTTACTTTGATTTCTCATCCATAAGGTTCTGGACCTTGATTCCGGTTACATTTAAATATTATTGTAACTCCTAGGAGGGCAGCCTAAACAGCACCTTTCCCCTCCACAGAACTGCCACGGCTTAGCACCGTTTGGAGTCTTACATTTGGTCCCCCGGGCCGGGATCAAACCAGAAACCTTGGGATTTACAGTCCCAAGACTTTTAAAATCAACCTCAAAAACCGATCTTTTTTTTTCTTTTTTTTTCTCTCTTCTCAAATCTGATCCGTGGAGGCAACTTATCCTAGAAGTAAGTCCTCCAAATTTGTGCACCACTTGGGCAAGATACTTGTTGTTTTTTGGCGAAACCCTACTCTTGCCACACTCGTGAGCCACTTTGGAAATCTGCTCTTTGGATCCCCTAGGAACTCTGTTATTCGATATGGCATCTTCCGCTACTCCAACCACCCCTGTCCGACCTAAGATGGTAAAGATCAAACCTCAGAACAAGAACTTAGGCTTCAACGGTACAAATGTCAAGCAATTCTTGGACTCCTACAAAATGGCTGCTGAAGTAGATGGAGCTAGTGAATTTGATATGGCTTATCAGTTGCGATTCTTTATCTCCTCTGATGAAGTTATGGAGGTAATTGAGTCTTTCAAGGGATTTGAATCCCACAACTGGACGCTTCTCAGGGAGGCTATGTTGGCATACTGGGGTAAAATAGATGTGGCTAGGTTTACTCTGCAGGATTTGGATGCTCTGGTTTCTCAGTGGATCTCCAATGGTGGTATTTCTTCAGCCTCTGACTATCAGATTTTTAGAAAGTCTTGGGATCCCATTCAAAAATATCTTATCCAAAACAATCACATTGACACAGTGGACGAAATTTGAGCAAAGTTCTTCCAATCTTTTTCGTCGGCTGTGCAGGAAAGGATTAAAGAAGAACTGGTCAAATCTGGATCCATGATTACCACCAGGGATAATCAATTCAAGCTCCCTGTTTTTCTTACCCTTAGGAGTACTGTGGATAAAGTCATGAAAGGTCAAACTGCTCTTACCTTTGAAAAGCCTAGAACTACTGAACCGGTCCATGCTCCTTCTTTTAAAGAGTCAAATGATATTATGATTAAAATGGAGGCAGATTGTAGGCCTAAAGCAGATCCTAATTCCAATCGAGAACCTACTACTATAGATGAAATCACCAAGTTACTTAGAGCCTTTGAGAACAAAATAGATCAAAAGATTTCTTTGCTAGCTACTCCCAAAACTCCTTCTTCTGTCCCCAAATCAACTCTGGTCTGTTACTACTGTCATAGGGAAGGCCATGGAACCGGACGATGCCAGGAACTTCAGAAGGACCTAAAGGAAAAATTGGTAGAGCAGAGGGGAAACAATTACTTCCTCCCTAATGGTGCCCTAATCCCTTTTGACTTGTCTCGTCCTATCCGACATGTGGTGGCCTCTTACCAGCCATCACCTCCTGTGAAAGCATCTCTTGCTTCCTTTGAATTTTGATCATCCTGTGGTACCCTCCAACCTTGGTATCCTCCAGCTATTTCTTCCTCTAGTCTTTCTGGGACTACTTATCAATCTGATCCAGCCAGGAAACAACATGAGGAACCTAAACCTCATAAGGCTCCTTCCTTGCCAACTTCAATCCTTCAAAAACCCGTTAAACGTTGATCATCACTTGAGCCTCCTTCCTCTGATGTAGAAGACATGGAGGTGGAAAAGGAACCACTCATGGAAAGGTTCCCAGGTCACCCTGATCCTTCTCCCTCACCTCAACCTTCTAATCCTATCTTAGATTCTGCGTCACCTGAACTTCCTCCCCCCACCCAGCCCAAAGTTTGATTTGAAAGGGGAATCTCCAAGGATCACCCCAATGCTGTGGAGGGAGTATTAAAGAAAATTTCTGATCTCAAAATTCCTGATCTATCTGTGGCTGAACTCCTATTGATCTCTCCATCTGTTGCTGAAGGAATGAAGAAATGGGTCTCTTGTCGACGTGTGGAAATTGGCCCTGAAGAACTCAAAGTCTCCTCTGGCACTTTAATGGAGGACTCTGGTGGAACCAGTCCTTCTTTAGACTCCAACCTTTATTCCTTTCCCCTTGGCTTTCTTCCTTGTTATCTTGGTGACTCAGCTAAAACTGTTTCTCCTTTTGTGGATTCTGGATCTCAGCTTAACTTAATCTTGGATGCTATGGCCTGCAAGCTCAAACTTAGTCCTAGGGTCAGCTTCAACTCTGCAGTGTATGGGATAGGAAATCAAGCTTGTGAACTGGTTGGTATTGCTGAGGATGTACAGGTCAGGATTGGTCGAAATATTGTTGGAACCTGCCACTTTTGGATCACTCGTTTGGACAGTCCTATGATCTTGGGACAACCCTTCTTAATGGACTTTGGTGCAACCCTGATGTTTTCTGATCAAGTTGGGGAGAGAATTCTTCTCCCTGATGCTGATGGCAGGAAAATTGAAGTTCCTCTTTGCTCTTTGGATTCTGGTTGTTGGGAAAGAGATTTTCCTGGTCATTCTCCCAAATCATCTTTTAAGGGGAAGCGGAAGGATAACTCTAGTTCCTCTCATTTTTTAGGGGAATAGTTGATCCTACTAATAGTTGTAGTTCTATTCAGCCTCAGACTGCAACTCAAGGGTCAACTCCCATTCCTCAGGCTTATTTTTCATTCCTTTCATCATTCTCTTCTGAGCTCAAGAATATTAAAAAACAAAAACATATCAAAATAGAAAAATACAAAAATATTTCTTCTCCATCTCCTTCTCTCTCTGGATCTGTTGTGTCTTTGTTTCCTTCTACTTTTGAGTCTGATCAATCTTCTCTCAGTTCCGGTTTGAATTTCCGCAATGAGTCTAAACTAGATCCTCATTGCAATTCCATTTTTGGTGATTTTGGTATGAAGGAATATGGGCTTCAGTGGAGGCAATTTGGGGTACAAGTAAGTCCTCCCAATTGTGCACTGCCAGGGCAATCCTTTACTGTCATTTTCAAAACCCTACCTTGTGCCACACATGTGAGCAACGTATTATCTCCTGGTTCTCCTTTTATGGAAAAGGCACCCTTCAAGGATATTGCAGAACATCGGACTTGGAAGATGTTGGAACTTGGACTCAGCTTTTGTAATCAAGTCTCTCTGGTCAACTCTTGGAGGAAACAAGAAATTCTCTCTTTTGCCACTAAGTATAAATCAGTTGCTAAGAAGGTCCAACCAGTCAACCAGCCTATGCCTCTCAACCTCAATCCTCCCCTTATGCGTCCTCCTCTATCTTGCGATCCTTACTGTGGTCTTCCTCAATCTCTTACTGGTCCCTTTGTGCCTAATGGATGGGTCACTGAAGAAAGTCTGAAGGTGGTCAACTTTGGTCCAGATGGATGGCTTCTTCCTGATGAGTTAAAATTAATCAAAAATTTCTTATCTCTAAGGGAAAAATCTATTGCTTTCTGTGAAGAAGAGAGAGGTCTCTTGCGGGAATCCTATGGCCTCCGTTATATCATCCCTGTAGTTGAACATGATCCTTGGCAAAAGAAAAAGATCCCTATCCCTGCTGCTAAAGTTGACGAATTCATCAAGTTGGTCCGGGAACAAGTTCAAACTGGCCTGTATGAACAGTCAACTTCTAGTTACTACAGCCCCGTCTTCTGTGTCCTCAAGAGTAATGGTAAACTTAGAATAGTTCATGATCTTCAACCTCTTAATAAAGTTACTAATAAAGACTCTGGTATCCCTCCTGCTACTGAAGAATTTGTTGAATCCTTTGCGGGAAGAGCTTGCTATGGTCTAGGGTATATTATGGGTGGCTATGACGAATGATCCTTAAATCCTATTTCTTGTCCTCTCACTACTTTTGATACTCCTCTTGGTCGATTTCAACTTACTCGATTGCCTCAAGGAGCCACCAAATCGGTTGCAGTCTATCAGGCTCAGATGATGTGGATCCTCCAGGATGAAATCCCTGATCATGCTGGTATCTTTATTGATGATGGAGGAATTAAAGGTCCAGTATCTGACTATGATAATGAGCTCTTACCTTGGCATTCAGGAATTCGTTGTTTTATCTGGGAATATGCTACTACCTTGGAGAGGATTCTGTTTTGAATCAAGGAATCTGGCCTTACTGTCTCTGGATCCAAACTTGCGGCTTGTGTCCCTGCTCTGGAAATTGTTGGTCATGTGGTCTGCAAGGAGGGAAGAAGGATGGCACCAGCCAAAGTCAACAAGATCATCTCTTGGCCTACCCCAATCAATCCAACTGAAGTTGGGGGCTTTCTAGGTGTTGTCACTTATGTTAGAATCTTTATCCCATCTTTATCCGAAATCTGTGCACCCTTGCGTTGTCTAACCAGAAAAGATGCTGAATGGATTTGGACCCAAGATTGTGAATGTGCTTTCCAGCTACTCAAAAGGATAGTTGGTAAAGACATAGTTTTGAAAAAGATCTCTTATGGACCTGGAGCTGGCAAGATCAAGCTGGCTGTCAATTCTAGTTATCAATCTGTTGGGGCCGTCCTTACTCAGGACAATGAAAATGGTTGGGAACGTCCTGCTCTTTATGAATCTTTGTTGTTTTCAGATGTAGAATCTAGATATTCCCAGCCCAAACTGGAACTCTGTGGTGTGGCTCAAATGATGAAGAAACTTCAAACCGTTCTCTGGGGCCAACATTTCAAATTGCAAGTTGATGCTCAATCCATCATTGAAATGATCAACGCTCCCAGTCTTCCCAATGCTCCTATGACTCGTTGGGTTGCCTTTATCCAGCTTTTCTCTTTTGATATTGTTCACAGGCCGGGAAAATCTTTCACCATTCCTGACGGTTTATCTCGACAACCTCTTGGGGACAACAAATCTGATGTTGGAACCAATTTCAATGAAGAGGAACCTTTAATTCAACCTATTTTCTCTTTTTCTTCTCAAAATTATTCTGGCTTTCAACAAGGCTTCTGGTTTAAATTAGAGCAGTACCTTTCAACTCTTCAAAAACCTCCTGATCTCTCTGCTAAGGAATTTTGATCTCTTAAACGAAAGTCTTCTAATTTTTTTGTTCAAGGTTCTAGACTTATGAAGAGAGGCAATCCTTGTGCTCTTATTGTTGTTACTATTCCCTCTAAACAAGATTCTATCCTTGAAAGTCTCCATGAAGGCCTTGGTCATCGTGGGGAAACTGAAAATTATCAACGACTATCCAAACGGTTCTGGTGGCCATCTTTGAAGAAATCCGTCTCCCAATGGTGCAAGAGTTGTGAAGTTTGTCAAAAAGGTGATCTTAGGCGCCCAGCCAAAATTTGTTATCCTACTGGGGAGTCCACTGTCTTTGGAAGGATTGCTATGGATGTGGTTCATATTAAGGCAGGTGGTGCTAAGTACCTCATTGTGGCTAGAGATGATTTTTCCGGATGGGTTGAAGCAAAATTTCTTAAGAACCTTAGCTCTGAATCAGTGGCAGCTTTCCTCTACGAGACCTGGACAATGCGTTATGGCCTGGCTCAATCTTACTCTACTGATGGTGGCTCTGAATTTGGGGGCAAGCTTGCTGAAATGATCCAATCCCTTCCTGGACAACATAGAGTTACTACTCCTTATTATCCTGAAGGCCAAGGCATGGTGGAACAAGGCCATGCCCCTTTGAAGGCTGCACTTGTTAAACTGGCTGGTGAAAGTGGAAAGAATTGTCGCAAATTCCTTCCTCTTGTTCTCTTCTCTGATTGAATCTCAACCAAAAGGACTACTGGCTACTCCCCTTATGAAATCATCTTTGGTCAAAGAGCAGTCCTTCCTTTGGATCTGGAAATGGAATCTTTCTTGGGTATCTCTTGGGAGGAGGTGTCCTCAACCACTGATCTGTTAGTTGCTAGATCCAAGCAACTGGAGCGAAGTGAAGACGTTCGTGATGAAGCTTATCAAACAATGATGGAGTCCAGAGCAAAATCCGTCCAGTATTGGGAGGAAAAGCACTCTAATCGAATCAGGGAGCCCTTGAACCCTGGTGACCTAGTTTTAGCTTATAATTGATCTTTGGAGACCCAGTGGGGCAAGCTTTTCTCTAATCGTTGGAATGGCCCTTATTGAGTGATTCATCAAGTTAGAGGTGGATCTTATGTTTTGGAGGAGCTGGATGGTACTCGGTTGGCCAGAAGGTTCTCTGCTGATCAAGTAAAGAAGTTTCATTGTTGTGGGGGCAACTTATCTCAGAAGTAAGTCCTCCCAATTGTGCACCACCAGGGTCATTTGCTGCGTTTTTGTTTGTAAAACTCTACTGCATGCCACATATGTGAGCACCTGGGACGCCTTCCTTGTTCTATTCCTGCCACTTCTAGGGCTCATTTGGAAGAATCAAGATATTTTCCTCAACTCTTCAATTGCTCTCAAGATCAAGAAATGGCCAATCTTTGCTTCAATGTCTTTGTTCCCTGCCTTTTTTTTTAAAAATCCCTTCAAATTTTAGATGCAGACTAGGGACAGTCTGTAAGTTTGGGAGAGATGAGGTGACCAATCCGGGAAACCACGGAAAAAGAAAAATATATATATATATATATATATATATATATTTTTTCAGTTGTACCCCTATGGGTACCTTCATCTCCTCCCATCATCTTGGTCCTGATCTCCTCCTTGCTTGTCTTCTCCCTTGGCTATTCAATTGGGTCATCCGACGACCAAGTACACCATCCAATCCTCCTCCAACCTATCCTCCTCCTCAACCTCCTCATCCTCCTCATCCTCCTCATCTCTCAACCATCCTCTAATCCATCACCTTCCTCACGAACGACCCAATTGGACCAATGCCATCAGTCGACCTGTCCCACCGCCTTCCAAATTCAAACTCCCACCCCCAATTGTCCTCCCCGATCCCGATCAAAGGCTCGCCAGAAAGTTTGAATGGGTGTGGTTAGATTCCTTCTGGAAGATCATCCCAGCTCATCCTAGCGCTGGTCCTCCTCCATCAAAGGATTCCAATCCCTGTAGATCTAACTCTAAAAATCCACCTGCTCCCATCATTCCTACTCATACCACCCCACCCTGGTCACCTGATCCAGCTAACCCTCAGAACCACCAGAGATCGGCCTCCCAGACTAGCTCAATTGGTTATCTAGACTCGGAAATAATCAACGAGTCCCTTCGCTCCTCTGGCTTGACCCCCAACATCACCCACCTACCCAACCCTAACGTAGCCTGGGACGTGGATTTGGATGGTTGGCAGTATGGTGATAATCATTGGGTTAGATGAGCAAGAAGTCCGGTATGGGTTGGTACACGAGACAAAGGGCATGGACGCATAAGGCTGCCCTGGTCACTCAAATCATCCCATACACCGAGTCATCATCCCCCTCAACTGATTCGAAGCAAGGCGACAAGAGCGGCCCAGTGGCATCTTCTCCACCCCTATCAACATCCCCATCAGCTTCTCATCCAACAGCAACCAACAATCACCCATCCACTCCCAGACCATCTACTCGAATCCATTTCCCATCACCCGATCCGACCGACAACCGCAAGCGACCGCTCGCGGCCGTCGGAAACTTCACCCCGTTGTCGCCGCCAATTGGGCGACAACAGCTGTTGTCAACACCTGCAACCGCTGTCGCGGGTGTCCATCTGGTTTCCCGCGGTCATTCTCGACGCGGGCGACATCTCTTTTCCCTCTCATGTAATTTTTTTTATTTTTTATTTTTTTTTTTATTTCTTATGTTTTCATTTTCCCGCACCTATTTGTAGTATCACTTGTACATAGTATACAGGGCCTCATGTTTATAAAAGGAGGGGCTCTCCCCTGCCTTTTGGCCCAGCATCAGAGGATCCCAGCATCCTATCAGACCATCATCAGTAATCAACTTATCTGTGGGCATCCTTCCCCACCTATCTGAGCCATTTATCCAGGTATATCCATGATTCCCCCTTGATCCTTTGAGCCTCCATACTCAAACTCTGTTCCTTGTGACCTTGATTCTTATCACCAACCAATAGCCTTGCTGGTTGAAGAAGAATTCCTGTCTGTCTGAATTCTTGAGTGTGTTATACCACTCTGATCCCTTTTTCCGACCATACTGGTCTTGATCTCTCCTTGATCATCTTTCTGGAGCCAATCACGTTTGATTGAAGAGGTTTTATTAAGCTTAAAACCTGGAGTGTTATACCTCCCTTCTTCTTTAACGTTGAATTTTACCCCGCTATTCTTGAGTCCCTTGAGAAGTGTTGGGATATTCTTGCTCAAATTTGTTATTGATTTGCTTCTAGAGCTTCATAAACAAATTGCTTTTTTTTTGTTCAGCCTCCCAAAGTTATCTGGTACCCTTCAAGCGCTTGATTGCGGAGAGTTGGGCAGGTTCATTGAGAACCTGGAGGTTGTTTGGGATTGAGTTGATCTTTCCTAATCAGCTGCTGACGACCAGAGTTATTAGCTTGTGGGCGTTGTTACTTGCAACTGCCTTGTTCTATTGAACTCTGAACAAACCTTGACTTATTTGTTCAAGTCTTTACCTGCACCATCTTGCCTCAGATAGTGTTGTTTCCATTGCTACCGACAACTCTTATCCTCTTCCCTTACTTTGATTTCTCATCCATAAGGTTCTGGACCTTGATTCCGGTTACATTTAAATATTATTGTAAATCCTAGGAGGGCAGCCTAAACAGCACCTTTCCCCTCCACAGAACT
Organism: Puccinia polysora; assembly: GCA_025617555.3. Taxonomy (NCBI): domain Eukaryota; kingdom Fungi; phylum Basidiomycota; class Pucciniomycetes; order Pucciniales; family Pucciniaceae; genus Puccinia; species Puccinia polysora. Next base: position 31,283,875 of record CM062632.1, on the reverse strand, counting down.
TCCACGGCTTAGCACCGTTTGGAGTCTTACATTGTATTCCACTATAGCACAACCAAACTGGCACAATAGATTGGGACATCCAAGTGAGAGATTTCTAAAGAGGATCTTCCCTAAAGCCAGTACAAGAAAATGTGAAATCTGTCTTGAGAGTAAAATGAAGAAGAATTCATTTCAAGGTCAAGTCATCCTTCCCCACCTATCTGAGCCATTTATCCAGGTATATCCATGATTGCCCCCTTGATCCTTTGAGCCTCCATACTCAAACTCTGTTCCTTGTGACCTTGATCCTTATCACCAACCAATAGCCTTGCTGGTTGAAGAAGAATTCCTGTCTGTCTGAATTCTTGAGTGTGTTATACCACTCTGATCCCTTTTTCCGACCATACTGGTCTTGATCTCTCCTTGATCATCTTTCTGGAGCCAATCACATTTGATTGAAGAGGTTTTATTAAGCTTAAAACCTGGAGTGTTATACCTCCCTTCTTCTTTAAGGTTGAATTTTGCCCCGCTATTCTTGAGTCCCTTGAGAAGTGTTGGGATATTCTTGCTCAAATTTGTTATTGATTTGCTTCTAGAGCTTCATAAACAAATTCCTTTTGTTTTGTTCAGCGTCCCAAAGTTATCTGGTACCCTTCAAGCGCTTGGTTGCGGAGAGTTGGGCAGGTTCATTGAGAACCTGGAGGTTGGTTGGGATTGAGTTGATCTTTCCTAATCAGCTGCTGACGACCAGAGTTATTAGCTTGTGGGCGTTGTTACTTGCAACTGCCTTGTTCTATTGAACTCTGAACAAACCTTGACTTATTTGTTCAAGTCTTTACCTGCACCATCTTGCCTCAGATAGTGTTGTTTCCATCGCTACCAACAACTCTTATCCTCTTCCCTTACTTTGATTTCTCATCCATAAGGTTCTGGACCTTGATTCCGGTTACATTTAAATATTATTGTAACTCCTAGGAGGGCAGCCTAAACAGTACCTTTCCCCTCCACAGAACTGCCACGGCTTAGCACCGTTTGGAGTCTTACATTGTATTCCACTATAGCACAACCAAACTGGCACAATAGATTGGGACATCCAAGTGAGAGATTTCTAAAGAGGATCTTCCCTAAAGCCAGTACAAGAAAATGTGAAATCTGTCTTGAGAGTAAAATGAAGAAGAAGTCATTTCAAGGTCAATTCACACCAGTGTCAGAAATATTGGAGGCCATCCATGTTGACTTAATGGGACCTTTTCCTGTTAAATCTTTGAGCGGATCTATTTATTTCCTGAACATACTTGACCAATTTTCTGGCTATAAAGTAGTAAAATTCCTGAGCTCTAAGTCTGACACTCTTCAACATCTGAAAGAGTTCCAAAGATGGGCAGAGAAACAAACCGGACTCAAAATTAAAACTATTGTATCCAATAATGGCGGTGAGTTCAAAAACTCTGAATTTCAAGCCTGGACCTCAGACCAAGGAATTTCACATTCCTTTTTGTTGAAGTACTGACCCAGCTCTCTCTCCCGCGCTCAACCTTAAGCTTACATAATCAGCGGCACCTCAGAGAGAATCACAGAGCTCATGCCCTACAACTCACAAGAGGGGGGGGGCCGGCTCTTCCTTCCTGATCACCTCACCAGAGCTTCAGCCTTTTGTTTTCTCCGCTAGAGCCCAATCCTTTTCCTCTTTCTTCCTTCTCTGTCTCTCTTTGTCTTTTTCTATTTCTCACTTCCCACTGTCACACCTGTCTGCCTCAATCCTCAACTTTGACAGCCATCAAACCTGCGCTTCTCAGATCAAGACAACCGACAACTTGGCCTCAGTCAACTCATCCAGTCCCCTCCTCAATCTCAATTCTGCCTGGTAAGAGCTGCTCCTTCACCATCTTTGCAACATTGTTCTTATTTGTCCCTCAGATTTCCAAGCTCAACTCTTTCAGCCTTCCCACAATTATCCTACCAAGTAATACAACCTCTGCCAATCCTCTAGGTGTCTCTGCCGGTCCCATTGGTCTCCTCCCATTTCTATCAACTCAGTTGTCCTCTTTCCTTTTTTTTGTATTCCCTTTGTCTCAAATCTGTGTCTGATTCAATCTCCTTAGACCCTCTGTTGGTTGTAATTCAATTCTAGTTTCTCAAATGTTTCACAGTTAAAAGCCAAAAGGCTCACCACGACAACCAACGGAGGCACTCACAATGGCGGAATCTTCCAGCAACTTCTCCAGAGATGGAATCCAACAGGCAATGCTCAAAACCGCGCTGGAAACCATTCCCCTACTCTCTGAGGACAACTACAGCATCTGGCGCGATAAGATGAAGGGGCTACTCCGACTCAGAGGAGTACTGACCACCCTCAAATCCAGCTCCGATCAACTCTCCTCACTGGACAACAACAAAATTCAACTCCTTCTCATCTCCAAGGTTGACTCGGTGACTCACAACAACATTGTCACTGCCACCAATATCAATTCAGCCAAAGCCATCTGGCAGGCAATCAAGGAAAGATAATCCTTGTCAGAAGCCTCCAAATGCGCTCAAATCTTAAATGACTTTCTCCACGTCTCATTCAAGGAAGAAGACATCACACACTTTGTCACAAAAATCAAAACCTCAATCAAGAAAATGAAAAATATTGGCATTGATCTTCCTCAAGACATCCTGGCTTACCTCATCCTCTTCAAGTTCCCTGTTGCTCTTCACAACCTCAAGCGGCAACTCATTCACTCCGACAAAACAATAGGAGTCAACTTTGTCTGTAACCATCTCATTCAGTACAATAACAAAGTGAAGGCAGAGTTCTCAGACAAAATCATCTCAGCTCCCAAGACCCCTCTTGTTTCTGGCAAGAACAGATTCAAATCCCAGTCAAACAATTGTTGTGTGGAAGGCTATCATAACCCCAAACAAGATAAGAATCACCTAGAAAGCAAGTGCTTCCACCTTCATCCGGAGAAGGCCCCAGAATGGTGGAGGGAAAATAAAGCCAAATGGAGAGAGAAGCAGAAGAAAAAATCCAAGTCAGCTCACTACCACGCATTTGTCACCAACTGGATTGAATCAAAAGTAACAAAGAGCCAGAACATACTAATGGACAGTGGCGCATCAGCGCATTTCGTCAACGGCAAGAGATTCTTCTCCAAGCTGATCAAATCCAACAATGGAGAGCACATCTTGACGGGCAAAGATGGCGCCAACCTTCCCATCAAAGGCACGGGAACTTTCAAACTGGTCTGGAAACATCAAACCATTGTCCTCAGCAACTGTCTATTTGTCCCCAATTTAGTGGTCAACCTAATAAGCCCCGGAAAACTGATTGCCAAAGGCTGCTCCCTGAAATCTTCCAAAGGACAGTTCTGACTCATCCGCAACAATCACTGCCTCCTGCAAGGCAGAATCATCAGAATCTGTTTGTGGTCAACAACCCCAAGAGCATTGGACAGAACAACTGTTATCTGTCTACCTCAAAAAACTCCGCCACATCCACCCGGGACCTCCACCTCTCCCTAGGCCACGCTTCCATTGGTAGACTCAGAGAGATTCCAGATCTCAAGCTTAATGATGATGATTTCTTCTGCAAGGACTGCGCCCTTGGCAAAATCACCAAATCTCCATGCAAGATACAGGCCACTCTTGCGACTAAACCCTTTGAACAATTGCATCTTGACCTTGTTGGACCTATCAAACCCAAGTTGCATTGACAAGAGAAATACATCCTAACCATTGTGGACAACTTCTGGGGCTACTTGAGTGGAATTCCTCTCTTCAGCAAAGAAGATACTCCAAATACCCTCATAGAAATCATCAAACAACAGCAATCTAAATTGGGATACTATCCCTGCAAAGTCTGCTCCAACGGAGGATCCAAATATTTCAACAACAGACTCTCCTGCTTCCTCAAGGAGATTTCTTGCAAGAAACTAGTTTCTGAACCCTATCATCCCAAACACAACGGCAGGGCTGAAAGAGCCAATAGGACAATTTTCAAAAGTGTGCGTACATCCCTCAGCTCCTCCAACCAACCCAAGAGGTACTGGTTGGAGATACTCAAAGCATGTTGCCTTGCTCTGAATCAGATTCCCCGCAAGGGCTGTTGCCAATTGCCTTGGGAAATCATGCACAGCAGTTCACTTCCTCTCTCCTACTTCAAACCTCTGGGAATCCCAGTTATCTACCTCAACCATCTCAGAATAAAGGGAAAGAAATTTCATCCTAAGGGTCTGGAAGGAAGACTCATTGGATAAAATCCAGAATTTTGCTCCTACAGAATCCTCTGCCCCAATGGATCCATCATCTTAAGCAAGCATGTGCAATTTGACAAATCTTCCAGAAATCTCCGTGAGTCAAGTCCAGACTTGGACTTCTCAGTTGATGGATTCAAAATCAATGACAATCCAGATGTCCTGAACAGTCGTCCTTCAGCAGCAGAGGAAGAGTCCTCCTCCTCAGCACCTCCTCCTGACAGGAACTTCACCCAGTACAGAGAGACGCCCGAAACCCAATCAGACTTGTCTGACTCAAATCCTCCAGAAACTAGCAACTCAGAGGCCTCAAATCATCCTTCCAAAGACCAGTCACCACAACACAGTCCTGTCCCAAAACCTCCAACTCATCCTGCTCCTCCTTGAATTCTGCAAAATTGCGCAAATCTCAAGCCCCCTCAATGCTACAGGTTTCACCACTATTTCAAACCCAAAACGTACCTCAAACCTATCACCTGTGAAGAGGCAGAGAGATGGAAACAGGCAATAGGAAAAGAGCTGGATCAATGTAAGGATTTGGAGGTGTGGGAAGAGTAAAATGGACCCAAACCAATCAATGCGCTCAAAACTACCTGGGTATTCAAAATAAAAGACAATTGCCACAACAACACTCTCATCTTCAAGGCCAGAGTGTGCGTGAAGGGCTACAATCAAATCCACGGGCTCAACTTTGAAGAAACATTTTCCCCCACAGGAAGAATTTCATCTCTCAAAGTTATCCTCCAACTCACCCTAAGAGAAAACCTTGAAATCAAGCAATTTGAAATCAAGGCTGCCTTCCTTCACGCTCCCATTGACAAGGAAGTAATTATCAAGACTCCCAATGGTTCGTCTTGACATAGAAAATACCTGAAACTCAAGAAGGGTCTCTACGGACTGAAACAAGCCCCAAAGAACTGGTACCAAACCCTCATGAGTTGGATCAAGTCTACAGGATTTGTGGAATCCAACAGTGACCCGTGTCTCTACAAATCAACGGACGGGAAGTCTTTCACATTCTTCCACGTCAGTGATCTCATCCTTGTGGGAGATAGGTTTAACTTCAAAGGAAAATTCAATGATAAATTCAAAAACTCTCAGTGCCACGCTCCCGACACAATCCTGGGAATGAAATTTGATCGAACCGGCAACTCAATCCTGCTCAGCCAACCAAAGCACATAGCTCATGGCTTGGAAGAACTTGGGCTAGAAAACGCAAAAGGAGTCCAAACTACTCTAACTCCTCACCTTCAACTCACAGAAGCTTTGGACAAGGATTTCAAAGACTTCAAATGCCTCAACATCAACATCTGCTCAGGGGTGGGTCTCCTGAACTACATAGCTTCTTGGACTCGCCCAGACTTCAGTTTTTTGGTCTCAAGCCTTTCCAGGTTTCATAATAAACCCGGCCTAACTCACTGGAGAGGAACTCAAAAGAACCTGGCAATACCTGAAGGCCACCAGGGACGTAAAACTCACCCTAACTAATGACGGATCTGCCAAACCCCTGATGTTCTACAGCGACTCGTCCTGGGGTGAGGATCCAACATTGAGGAAGTCCCAATCCGGGTACTTGCAATTCTTATTTGGATCAGTCATCTCCTGGGAAAGTTTCAAACTACTTCTAATAAAGGCAAGATTTATGCTCAATCAATCTAAGCTGTCCCACTGCTACTTGGCCAAAGCTATACAAACCGCCTGCAATTTGAGCAATATTTTACCTTCAAGCACTTGGAATTTCAAAACTCCCTACTTCAGATGGTTTCAACGTATGCCCAACTTCAACATTCTCAGACCATTTGGATGTGAAGCTTATTGCTTAATTCCAAGTCAAAGACGCAATAACAAGCTCAATCCTACTGGTGAGAAATGTAACCTCATTGGGTTTCTGAATGATTTCTCAACCTATAAACTAGTGAAATTGAACACCCGGAAAATTATTGCAAGTCAAAATGTTAAATTTGTTGAGACCAGTTTTCCGGGAGTAAAGGCAGGAATAGCCGTTGATCCCTTTTCACTGAACAAAGAGCCCAAGAAGTCTCAAGTTAATCAATTTACTTCTGTCGACCAAGAGTCAAATGTTGAGATATCTCCAGATATTGTAAATCAACCATCAACAAATCCTTCAAAATTAATTAGCTCTGAATTCTCAACTAGTAACATTCTTAATTACAATTGAAGAGGTATGCCTATGGCCTTGTTAAGTGAGATTAGAGAAAAAAAAGAGATCCTACAACTTAAAAAGAAGCTATGAACAGCATATACAAAGAGGATTGGAAGAGAGCAATAAAGAAAGAACTCGCTAGTTTAATCAAATACAAATTCTGGTTGAAAAGAAAGAAATCATCAAGTTCTAAGCCCTTGAAGTGCACATGGGTCTTTCAAACTAAGCGAGATAACTCAGGTAATTTCATCAAACAAAAGGCCAGACTATGTGTTCAAGGTTTCAATCAAAAGGAAGGGATCAATTATCACAGTACCTACGCTCCCACTTGAAAGCTATCTTCACTTAGAATGATGATTTCCTTTGCATTAATGCACAACTTCAAATTTCATCAAATTGACCTCAAATTGGAATTTTCAAATGCTCCGCTCAATGAATATGTATCAATTTTCTCCCCTGAAGGAACTGATTGTCCAGGAGAAATACTCAAGTTGGACAAGGCACTTTACAGTTTGAAACAAACTACTTTGGCTTGGCATGAAACTCTAACCAAATATCTCTTTTCTATAGGCTTTAGAAAATGTGATGCAGAACCTTGTCTTCTGTGGAGGAAAGGAACCTACCTCTACATACACTTAGAAAACATCACAATATTCAGTCTCAAACCTGAAGTTTTTGTCAAAGAAATGAAGAAAAGATTTGATGTTAAGGACCTAGGTCCAGCCAAACTCCTTCTAGGAATGGAAGTCAAACAATCCAAATCCTCAGTTAAATTGTCTCAGTTTCAGTATGTCAAGCAGATTTTAGAAAGAGCAAAAATCAATCATTTACCGCCTCTCAAAACGCCCATGAAACCTAACTTGAAACTCACAGCTGCCACCAATGATGAAATTTGTGAATTCAACCGTTTAGACATGAATTATTGAGCAGTCGTTGGCGCACTAAATTATCTGAGCTGCACAACAAGACCTGACCTTTCATTTGCAGTAGGAGCCTTATCCCAATTCCTCAATAAACCAGGAATCAAACACTGGAACGCGTGCCTACAAGTTTTACAGTACCTAAAGGGGACTCTTAATCAATCCCTTACAATCTATAAAAATGAAGAACCACAATCACTGATTGGCTATTCTGACGCGGATTGGGGTAGTTGTGAAAACTCTAGAAGATCAATTTCAGGCTACTTTGTGAAATGGAATGGAAAGTTAATTTCTTGGAAATAAAAGAAACAATCAAATGTTGCTTGCTCTTCTGTACAAAGTGAATATAAAGCTCTATCTGACCTTGTCAAAGAAATTATGTGGCTAAAAATCATTCTTAAAAAAGCTCTTAATACCACTTTTAAAAATCCAACCAAAATTTTTGAAGACAGTCAGAGCACAATAAATCTAGCTTAAAATACCGCAAATCATTCTAACTTTAGAACCAAGCACATTTCAATCAAATATCACTTTATTAGACAAGAAATCAAGCTCAAACATATTTGCTTCAACTACATCCAAACTGAACACATGCTTGCAGACTTTCTTAATAAACCTGTTAGCAATCCAATCTTAATCAGATCTTTGAAGGCCCTAGATATAATGGGTAATTCCACCTCTGAAGAAGGTAATTATGGGGGAGTGTTAAATTATCAGGCCTAATCAAGATTGAACCATTTATGCATGCACTCATTTTCAACCTAAGAGTGAAGATACTTCAAATCCAGCAGACTGCACAACTTTATCAACCATTAACAATGCAATGACAAGTTGTTTCCTCACCAGCCTTCTGAAGGAGCATAGCTACCTCAGTCCAAGACTCAAGATCAAACACAAATGTTGAAATTTCATCATCTGGGAGTCAAACTGGAACAATAAAGTTCCTTATATATCATCTGCAAGGAACTATAGGATTGTTAAAGGAGGGATTGAGTTGTCTATTAATTTATATTTTATTTTACTGTTTCTGGCTATCTACCAAGTCTTGCTTTTAGTTGAATGAAGAATTAACAAAAAAAAAAAACAAAAAAAAACAAAAAGACAAAAAAAATTTAAAGAAAATTATAAAAAATTGAAAAAGAAATTGAAAAATCAAAAAAGAAATCCAAAAAATTCAAAAAAATTCAAAATTAAAATAAAACTAAAAAACAAAATTTCGAAGATTTAAAAACTCCAGAGCCATCAATGCACATTCATGGCCCTATCAATAAATTGAAATAAACCATTAAAAACTCTAAAAAAATCAAAAAATTGTGCCCCCAAAAAAATGGGTAAATCAAACTTAAAAGAAAAAATTTGAATAAACCACAGAACTGAAAAAAATATAATATTTGAATAAAATAAAATGAAAAAATCTCAATAAAATGGCCCTAAATGAAAAACTCCAAAAAAAAACAAGTTAAACTTGTGTTTTCCTGATCCAATCATAAGAAGTAGAAAGAATTTGTATGATGGGATCAGCCCAACACAAGTTGAACTTATTCCATTGGACTAGCATAAAACTAAATCACCCCCTCCCCCCAACACATAGGGCTACTCCATTGAGGTGGACGTGATACAGGCCCACCTCAATGGAGAAGAACTAAATTAAAAAAACCAAATAACAAAGTTCAACTTGTGTTAAGCTGATCCCATAATGAGAATTAAAAATAATCCTGATTATGAGATCAGCCCATGAAGAAAATTTGAACTTAATTACCAATAAAATCTCACTCAAAACACTCAACATAATGATGGTAACCCAAAAATCTCAATATAATGATGCTAACTCAAAACACTCAACATAATGATGTTAAAAATTTGATAAACCCTTAAATCAATAGAAGTACAAGATCAACATCAGAAGTAAATGTTAGACCAAAACAAAATGATGAATTGAAAAACCAAATGATGATATGATATCATGTTTTTAAATTGGAATAAAACTTAAGATAATCTTTGAGATTATCAAACCAACAAGAAGCTTTTTTTTAAGTAAAAAAAGGTGGTTTTGATAACATGGACAGGATTGGAATCATATATCCCTCAAGCAAAAGATGAACCAAGTGGTTATTGTTAACAAAGGCAATGAAGTTTGTTTACATTGTTTCTTTTAAACCCATTTTCATGGGTGTATACGCACAAATTGAAGCCAATGAAATGAAACAAATTGGCCTTCCATAAGCATCTACTATGATTTGGCCCATATTTAACTTTGAAAGCCATTTTGATGAGGGAATATTTTCATTGAAGTCTTTAACATCAGGTCTTTCTTTGATATTTTCAAAATCTTGAATACCACCAAGTATCTTAAAATATCATCCCTTATTCTTCCTCAATGTTTCAATCATTTCCTTTTTGACTTTAAAACATCCATTGGAATTATACCCAAGTCATTTAGCAATGACTCTAGATCTGCAATTCTCTTTGCCAAAAGGATCCCAAAACTCACCCAAAAAATTATGTAAGTTATCAGGTATTTGATTGATTTATTTAAATTTTGGTTTCTTTGATCAAGAGCTACTTAGCCAAAATTCTAATCACATTAATGAAATCAATACTCAAAATAGATGAGATTCTGATTGAATTCTCTACTTCTTCTTCCTCAGAAAAGGATTTTAGGGAGCCTGATTCACTTTCAGTTTATTCCACTGAACTATGAAATTCAAATTCTCATCCCAACTTGTACTGAAATATATCATTTCAACTCAGTTCATCAAAACATAAAAAATAGCACTTCTAAAAATAAAATAATTACAATTTTTGGTCTTTTTTGTGCCCTTCTAAGCTTTCTTTTCTTCTGAAGATCCTTCTCCATGTGCTCAAATCTTGAATGTTCACGTAAGATGTCCTTCAATATTGATTGAAACTGGCTGGAAAAAATAGTTATAAATCATCCCTTGGCTTGAAAAACAAAGTTGTTGCATGTTTGACCCAGGAGTTTAAAATATGCACCTTGACTTCTTCAAGTTTTCCCATGAAAGTCAGCTGAGTTTTTAACACAATTGAGATGATTCAAGCACTGGTTAAGTGTCCAGCTTCCAAAAAGAAAAAAATAACTCATAGTTCAATCAATCCAAGAACAATTCAAGCCCTTCAAAAAATCCAACAATCTAACTTACTGTACTTGAAGGTTGATAGTCTAACGTTGACTGCAAATGAAAAATCCCAGGCAAAATGTATCCTCTCCATGCTAGTATTTCACCTAAGATGTGGGAACGAGGCCAGCCCATTGTCTTGGAATAAAAATTTGTGCACACCTCGCCATCATGGTCAATCTTTAACTTCTTGAATTGTTCCCAAATTAGTTTAATTGCCTCAATTGACAATTTGTAACCCAAAGTTAAAATTTCTTTTGGAAGAACAGTTCCTAAGTTGATTCAAGAGTTTTTAAGAAACGTATTCACTGATTTGATTTGGCTAGAAATGGTTCCTTCCAGGTTTTTTCCATACATCCAAAAAAATTCCCAAAGATCCCAAAAGTAATTGTTTGAAAGTAGCAAGGGCCCCTTATACCCAAGACATTGTTTTATTTCCAAAGTCAGGGTTGAAACCATTCCACACCATTAAAACCATTTCTTTGATAAGGAGAATTTAATTTTACATAAACTCAAGAACATCCTCATGGTTTTACAAGAAACACTGAATAAAACTTTCAACATAAGCCATCCCAGCAGAGATGAACAGAAGGAGCAATAAATTGGCCTACTCTTAGTTCTGATTCATTAAATTCTACCTACCCCTTGGTTTAAGAGGCTTCCCATAATTTCCCCACAGACATAAAAATTTGCCATCCTTCATTGTCATTAATGAAGGAAACTTTGCAATTTCCTTTAATATTTTTAGAAAAGTGCCAAGAGAACAAATTTCTGGGTGACTTTGGGAAACTATGTTAAATGTCACAAATTGGAGCTTTTTCAAAGTCCATCATAAATATTTTAGGAAGCCTCTCTGAATCATAAGCTAACTCCTCTGTGAAAAAACTTGATGACCTGGTGGACCAGGACCACTATTTCATTTTAAAGATGGGTAGTGATGAGTGAATGAAACAACCAGTCTTTGAAAGATATGAAGGAGAGAAGAAATTATACCAACAGGAAGTCTGAGAGATTGAGGCTCAATAGCCTCACACAGAATATTCAGCTACTTCAATTGAGAAACATTTGAGAACACTATGAAGTAGTTGTTTGAAAATTAAGAAAAATTGAGAATCTTGGTATGAAGAAAACAAGATCAGAGTCAGCGGCGTACTGGTTAGAGCGGTCTAAGAGGCTGAGGAATAGATCTTGAGACCTTCTGGTCGGATTGAGTAAACCTGGAGAGCAGAGATCAGTAATCAGTACAAGAAAGATTGGAGTGTTGGATTAACGTTTGGTATTACCAGCTTGAGATGATTCCAGGCTAGGTTGCGTGGTTGCGTTGATCTTGAGGAGCTTGATGGTGAAGTGATCTTGATTTGAAGGTAGGATGATGTGAGAAGTAGGTTGAGTAGTAGCAACAATGAAGGTCCAAGAGTTTTTTTAGTCCTTCCCTTGTAGATACTTGCAGATATCCAGATTTAGAGTATCTGCATCAGTGCAAATGCGCATGCAACTAAATATCAGAGGCGGTTATTTCCAAAATTCCCCCTTAATTCAACACACAGACTTCAGACACTAACGTGGTGTAAAAATTGTAGGATTGATGCTGGGTTGGTGCCCTTGGTTAAAGTGTTGGCTACAATCAAGTTTTAGGTCACAAGTTGAACCTTGATCAGGTTGAACTTGTCAGCTTGCTACTATATGCAGAGCAAAACTGTCAAATAGTAACACAAAATACAAAAAATAAGAATATCTCAATTAAAAAAGCAAGGATTTGGAAATCCATAAATATTATTACAGGAATGGACTCCTCACCCAAAATTAGGTAGGGTCACTCACTGACCCCACCCTTGAATTCCAAGTCCTTATATTTTTAAAATAATTAAAAGGAAAAGTACTGGAAATTACAACACCTGAATGGCACTTTTTGGCCATTTTAATATTTCACACGTGTTGTCACGTATAGGGTTTACACCTCAAATTCACTCAGAATTGAGGTGTTGTGTATATTTTAGGAGTTACACGCGGAAATATGTTATGTCATAATTCCCGCGCACAGCCCCGCATCATTACATAACCCTACGTACTAGCAGCAGCAGGATCCCCCGTACTAGAGACGCGCGCAGCTGATTCTGCCACGCATGCAGCGGATCCTACCCTGCACGCATCTGTACTACTGATCCCCGCCCCTGGATCAGTCGTGACTAATCTGACAACTAGGTACCTCTCAGAAGAGCTACAACCTAGTTAGGGTTGCCTAGTATATGTAAAAAACGGACATATGCATTAATAATGATCTAAAAAGATCAAAACTTAAATAAAATTGATGAAAATTAAGTTTTAAACATTTTTTAATAATAAATCAAAGATCAAGGACTACCACGTAAACCACAGATCTTGATCTTTGAAGACCACAAAACACTAAAAGAAGTGTTCATAAAAATTATCAAAAATTATCTAAATGATCAGCAAATGACGGACAATCAGTAAACATCCACATTTGCACGCTTTAAAGCAATATCAATAGTACAAATAAAGGATGAGTACAGAATGATCAAATTTACGCCATAACTAATTAACAGATCCTGTGGCTAAAATAGTACCAAAATCCAGCAGATCTAAGGACAGCTGATTGACAGCAACAAGTAGACGTGCTAATCTTGTCCTGACTAGCTGTCCAGCTTCAGCCCACCAGCAGAACCATCTCTACGTGCCCTGAGAAGACCAAAATCACCCCAAAAAGGCATTTATACAGACCTCTTTGGATCCATTATTCAATCAGTTTACCAGGAATTATTTATTATCAATCAGACACAGTGTCATTTTTAATCAAGTGCTTATAAGAAGATAAGCAAGTGATTTATTACTTAATCTGCAGTATTATTATTTTACCTTTATAACCAATCAACCATTGAAGTTTAGTCAAGCAGTCTACCCCATCTGCTCTGAAACCCTTCCAATTATTCCAGGATTTTTGTGGTAAAGTGCTCAGAGTGAGTGTTACCCTTCCTGTCTAGGCCGCTTGTGCTTTAAAGCCTGGCCATCAGTGGAATAAGTCCTTTCTGAGGCACCCATATTTATTCCAAGGTTCTTAAATACTGCCTAAGGAGGCCCCTTGAAGAGAGGTTGCTAGTCTGTAAAGATCCCCAGTAGTATGATACTGTGGCCCCTCTTTTATATTATATTGAAAACCCTTTACTACCAAACCAATTAAAACTTGAAACTGCTCTTATTTGAGCTTCTAAGCTTTTATTATTGGAATAATACTTATTACTATCATTCCAGCATTTTTATCACTCTCTGTAGCTAAAGGTCTGCAAGGTTCCTGGTATCAGATAGCTGACAGTCCTTGAGATTGTGGCTTAGGCCTTTTGTTTTTAATTCAATGAATTTTGTCTTAGAATTTGAACCAAAATTGATAATTTTGTCCAGGAGCCCCTTGTTGTTGATTAGGTGACAGCTGGGAATTTTTTCAATCCTCCACAGTTTGGCAATCATGTGGTTGATCCAACTTGACTCCAGTTGGCTGTTGCTTAGGGCATTTAACTCAACTTTGGTGGATGAGTGGGTTATGTTCTGCTGATGGTGGTTGGTCCAGTAGATGGGAGCTCCTCTGAAAAAAAATGAAACTGTTTTGAGACTTCCTTGTGTCAGCATTGTCTGCCCAGGTGGCATTGCTGTAGACCGTTCAACTGCTGTTGTTGTGCTTTTTTGAGATTCTAAGGCATTGGTTCTTATTCCCAGCTAGTTATTTCCACACTTTGACTAGTTTGTTCCAGTGCTTGATCCCTGGTTTCTTGGAGAAGCGCGCAAGCAACAATACAGCAAAGGTTATGTCCATTTGAGCCAGCTGGGCAATGAAATTGAGTCTTCCAACTGGGGATTGGTAATTCACATTCAATTTTTTCAGCTCTTCAACTTCTTCTTCAATTTCAGGCGTCAGCTGGAGGCCAGGAGTACATGGGTTATTTGAAAATTTTCAGTCTATAATCTTCATCTCCCCTGGTCCCTTTTCTATGTTTAGGGGAAGTGAGAGCTTAATTGAATTCTTGTTGCATTCAACCTTCATCCCAAGCAGGGTATTTGGGAGATGAGCCAAGGATTTGTGAAATTATTTGAGAAAGCTTTCTTTGAAGGTCTCAACAACTTCAACCATCAATAGGTTGTCTACGTGGACAAAGATGGCGGATCTCTTTTCATTTCCTAGGTATAGACAAGGATCTGCATCCAACAGAGTGAATCCTTGACATTGAATCCAGTTGCTCAGGGTTGCGTACCAATTCTTTGGATCCTTTTTGAGGCCGTAGAGAGATTCCTTTAGCTTGAGAATCAGAATTTTTTGCTTTGAGCCAGTTTGTCTTCTAAAGTATACATCTTTGTCAAGGGGAGCGTGAAGGAAAGCTCCTTTCACGTCAAATTGGAGGATTGGGAGATCCTTCTTGACTGCCAAGAGCAGCACCTCTCTAAGAGAGACTAACTTTCAAGTTGGGGCGTAGGTGTCTAGATAATCTACCCCATCCCATTGATTTAATCATTGGATGCAGACTCTGGTCTTGTAGGTTTTGGGACTGCCACGTGTGTTTTTCTTGATTTTGAAGGTGTACATTAAGTTGAGTATGTTTTTGGGCTCTTCTCAAAAGTAGTCCTCCCACACTCCAAGTTCCTTGCAGGTGTTCATTTACACTTCAAGGGATTTGTTCCATGGTTTGGACTTTATGGCTTCAAATACATTGTTTGGAACAAAAATAGCTGTGTGCCCATAGAGTTGGGGCTTTTTGAGGTTTTTCCAGTTGCTCAAAAATGTTGTGGGAGCTTGAATGACTGTGAGCTGGTTGATGAAAGTCTCCACATTGCTCCCAGAGTCTTCAGATTTGGATTTGGAGTCAACAGATGATTTTTCTTCTTGTGGAGGTTCAACATTAGGTTTGGGATGTTGAGAAGTACAGGAGGGATTTGAAACGTCTGGTGTTGTCCAGTTTTTTGATTCTTTGGGCCAGCCATCTCTCAGAGAGGAACTGACCTTGTAAAATCTGATGTGCTTGGCTTCTACCATGGAACCTGACTCCATCAGCACCCTGTATGACAGGAGCTTTGGCTGGTATCTGATGAGTCTGCCCCAATCAACTTTTTCTTCAAATTTATTTGGTTTGCAGTTTGCAAGGTTCAGATAAGTCAGACTGGAGCTGATGGGCTTGAGATAATTCATGCATGTGTTCCCGGGGCATCAATACCAAGTGGTTGGGAATCTGATTGAGAGACAGACAAAAGCTCATGATAGTTTTGTGCCAATATGATTGGGGGATTTTAGAAGAGGCATGCATTGATCAAACGGACTCTGCTATGGCTTGGTTTGCTTGTTTTTCCCTTCCATTGTGCTATGGATGGAAGGGTTCAGAGACAAGCCGGTGTCTTGATTTGTTTTCCAGAAAGGTGGTGAGATTGTTGTTGATGAACTTGCCTCCTCCGTAGCTACACAGTTCAGTCAGGTAATATCACAATCAATGGTGTTCATTCTGGATGAAAAATTGCAGAACTTGGCTTGCCTTGTTTTTGATTTTCAGTGGAAAGCAGCCTATGTAGCCACTAAAGTTGTTATAAAGGGTCAAGAAAAATCTGTAGCCCCCTTTTGCAGTTAGGTTGATGGGCCCCAAGAGATTGACATGGATACGCTGGAAGACTTTGGAGGCTTGAGTCAACACTTCTTTGAATGGTGACCTAGTGATCTTGGATCTGTCACAGCCCTTGCATTGAAAGGTTTGCTTAACTTTGTTGGGGATTGATGATACAAGGTTTTTTTCCACTCTGGTAAGGCTTTCATGTCCTAGTGTCAGCTCTCTGATACCAGGAAAATTGCAGTCCTTTAGCTACAGAGAGTGATAAAAATGCTGGAATGATAATAATAATTATTATTCCAATAATAAAAACTTAGCATCTCAAATAAATGATATAATAAGAGCAGTTGCAAGGTTTAATTGGTTTGGTAATAAATGGTTTTCAATATAATATAAAAGAGGGGCCACAGTATTATACTACTGGGAATCTTTACAGACTAGCAACCTCTCTTCAAGGGGCCTCCTTAGGAAGTTTAAGAACCTTGGAATAAAGATGAGTGCCTTATAAAGGACTTATTCCACTAATGGCTGGGATTAACAGCACAAATGGCCAAGAAAGGAAGGGTAACACTCACTCTGAGCACTTTACCACGAAAATCGTGGAATAATTGGAAGGGTTTCAGAGCAGATGGGGTAGATTTCTTGACTAAAATTCAATGGTTGATTGGTTAACAAAGGTAAATAATACTACTACAGACTACTTCATAAATCACTTGCTTATCTTCATATAAGCATTTGATCAACAATGACATGGTGTCTGATTGATAGTAAATAATTACTGGTAACTGATGATGGAATAATGGATCCAAAAGAGGTCTGTATAAATACCTTCTTGAGGTGATTTTGGTCTTCTCAGGGCAGGTAGAGGGGGTTCTGCTCGTGGGCTGAGGCTGGCAAGCCAGTCAGGGCAAGATAAGAACGTTTTCACAAGGGCTGCTGACATGCAAGCAGGGCTTGGCACAGAGGGGTCTCTACCCACAGTAGGCTTGGGGGCAAGGTTAGTGAAAAGAGGCAACAAGGAGCAGAGGAGGATTGGGTTGAAGAGTGCTGAATGACACTTGCTGGGAAAGATCTCCTAGTAAGAAGTATTAAACTGATTTCTTGGGGAACCATCAGGAAGAGGGAAGAGGAGGCCTGTTTAAATAGACAAGAGGTTGGAACTAAAACAGAGGTACAAGTGATTGGGGCTCAGACTATACATATGATGTCATGGGAACAGCCTAAGTAACAGAGAGGGCTCATCAGGTATGCTACTACATTAGGTTAGGCTGCTTCTACATTGGGGCAAGGTTCCAGGTCTGAGCTTTCTAAGTTGGGAGAGTACAGTTGAAGGATGTACAGTTTACATGGGGGTCATGACACTATGTACTAAGTAGAGAGAGTATGTAATACAATCTGCAAGAGGATGTACATCAGGATTCCAAAAGGATAAACCACACAGAGGAGGTATGGGTTAGACAGAGAGATAACCCACAGAGGTATGGGTTAGACAGAGAGGTAACCCACAGAGGTATGGGTTAGACAGAGAGGTAACCCACAGAGGTATGGGTTAGACAGAGAGGTAGAGTAGAACCTGGGAGATTGAGTATGTGCAAGCCTATGGAGTCTATCTGTGTATAGTATGAGGTTAGACTATATGTAGATATGTACTGCATGAAGATCCTGAGGTATATAGTTACTGGAGACATATTGATATAAGTCCCCTGAGTCCTGGGGTTGAAGTTCCTTGGAAAGTAGATCAGGCCTGAGGGTAAGACTGGGTTTGCTGAGGTTAGACTGACGTTGGACTGAGTTTGGTGTCAGTATGACACACGTCCACTTGGTGCTGTCAATCAGATGTCATTAGATCTGCTGGATTTCTGTACTATTTTAGCCACAGGATCTGTTAATCTGTTATGGCGTAAATTTGATCATTCTGTACTCATCCTTCATTTGTACTATTTATATTGTTTTAAAGCTTAAAGATGTGGATGTTTAATAATTTTACATCATCTGCTGATCATGTAGATAATTTTTAATAATTTTTATGAACACTTCTTGTAGTGTTTTGTGGTCTTAAAAGATCAAGATCAGTGATTTACATGGTAGTCCTTGATCTTTGATTTATTATTGAAAAAATTTTAAAAACTTAATTTTCATTAATTTTATTTAAGTTTTGATCTTTTTAGATCATTAGTAATGCATATGTCCGTTTGTTACATATACTAGGCAACCCTAACTAGGTTGTAGCTCTTTTGAGCTGTACCTGGTTGTCAGATTAGTCACGACTGATCCAGGCGCGGGGATCAGTTAGTACAGATGCGCGCGGGGTAGGATTGGCTGCATGCGTGGCAGAATCAGCTGCGCGCGGGTCTCTAGTATGCAGGAACCCGCTGCTACTAGTACATAGGGGTATGTAATGATGCGGGCCTGCGCGCGGGAATTGTGACATAACAAATTTCCGCGTGTAACTCCTAAAATGTACACAACACCTCAATTCTGAGTGAATTTCAGGTGTAAAACCTATACGTGACAATACGTGTGAAATATTAGAATGGCGAAAAAGTGCCATACAGGTGTTTAAATTTTTAGCACTTTTCTTTTTAATTATTTTAAAAATATAAGGACTTGGAATTCAAGGGTGGGGTCAGTGAGTGACCCTACCTACTTTTGGGTGAGAAATTTATTCCTGTAATAATATTTATGGATTTCTCACTCCTTAATTTGTTAATTGAGGTTTTCTTATTTTCCATAGTTTGTGTTACTATTTGACAGTTTTTCTCTGTATATGGTAGCAAGCTGACATTCCTCCGCTCCAAGATATGTCTATATCTGAAAAAAATTTTGTGCTAATGCCTCCTGTTGGCTCTGTAGTTCCTCAGGTGTATAGGTCCATCAGGGATATTATGTTCAGGCAACCATTCATCTTTATCAGCTGATTCTCCCTTGTATCTAACCAGGTAGAGTCTGATGTCTTTTCCATTGATCCTATCTTTCTTATCTTTAAGTATCTTGCTAATTTTACCTTTTTCCTTTTCAGGTTCTTCTGTAACAGGTATTGCAGGTGAAGGAGTATGTTCTCCATTCCTTGGGTGGTAGTGTTTGATGAGGCTTACTGGGAAGACTGGATGTTTCCTAGAAAGCTCATCACTGAGGATTACTTCCACAGCATTTTTACCATGAAGTTTATTAATGGTGTAAGGTCCAATAAAAGCTGGTCTAAGCTTTTTATTTCCACCCAAGTTGGTAAAGTTAGTGGTAGAGATCAAGACTTGATCACCAATTTTGAATTCAGGTTCCTTATGGGTTTTATCCAACCTTTGCTGGTTATACTCTATAGCATCCTGGAAACATTTAACAGCATGTTTGTTTGCTACATCTATCATGTTTTTGAAATCAAGTGATTTAGGGTGAATATTGATCAGGTGGTGGTTAAGGTTATCCTTGGGTAGTCTAGGAATTCATCCTCTTTCCAGTATTTAAGGTGCTTTCTTAGTGGTAGAGTGCTTGCTACTGTTGTAGGCCATCTCCAGTGTAGGTTAAAGGCTAACCCAATTGTGGCAATAACATTCAGAATTCTTTTTTTCTAGTCCAAAGCCACAGAATCTCCTGAGCATGTCTTCCAGGGTCTGAATCATCCTTTCAGCTAATCCATCCGTCTGAGGGTGATAAGCGGTAGAGAAAGCTAAGGTGGTTCCAAGCATCTCATGTAGGTTCCTCCAGAACTCAGAGGTGAATTTAGGATCTCTGTCACTGATAATAATCATGGGAACTCCAACATCAGCAATGAGTCTGTTCCAAAATAATAGGGCAACTTCCATAGCAGTGTCTTCCTTGTGATTAGGTAGGAACTTTGCTTTCTTGGAGAACCTATCCACAATGACCAAGACTGAGTTTTAGGAATAGGCTCCTCCTGGTGGTAGTCCAGTTCCAAAGTCCATATTGATGATCTCCCATCTCTTCTTGGGTTCAGAAATCTTTTGTAGTAGTCCAAACCGTTTCCCAGTTGTTGGACTTCTGACAAGTTTTGCAACTGGTAATGTACTGTATAGTGGAGTCTCTCCAATTAACCCACCAAGCAGTTTTTTTAACCTTATCCAAGGTTCTATCAGCAGAAAAATGACCAGATGAGCAGTACTCATGGCACTCAGCCAGAACATGTTTGATATGGTCATCCTTAGTTAAGACTATGACACTTGAATTTTGATGCCTATAGTATACCAGACCATCCCATATGGTGAACCTTCCGGCTTTGTATGGTTTCAAAAGAGGTTCAGGTAGGCTATTGATCAATTCAGGAGGTGGAGAATTACTTTTCATAATAGTAATCTTAGTCTTTATGCCAGAACTGTAAGCTTCTTTGATAGAGTTTAACAATGATTCATTTAGTTCACAAACGTGGATGCCCATTATAGGAGCTTCAATGTTTAACCTGTTAATATTAAGGATAGGGAAGATTTCATTATCCTCTGGATCATAGGCAGGGTTACTTGGGTCATTGGGTAACGCATTCCTGCTTAAACTATCAGCATTCTGATTTTTAGTCCCAGCTTGATGAACTATGGTCATCTGTCCTCTGTACTGTTTTATAGCTATCTGCCATCTCAACATATGCCTGCTAGGGGTCTTCATGTTCATCAATGTTCTGAAAGCATTTCAGTAAGTAATAAATTTCAACTGAATTTCATTGAGTAAGAAAAATGCAGACCTGAAGGGACATGACACAATCTAGACACCAGTGGTTTCAGTTTGGAGACAAAGAAATAAGAGAGAGATGAAAGAAAACAGAAGACAGAAAAGGTTGCAGAAATTATACCAGACAATAGACAAAGAGCAGTGAGAGAATCACAGTAGATGGATCTGGAATGATGATGATGTAGTTTGAGCTGAGAGTTTGTGAGGCGGGTGTTTGAGGTTGAAGGCGGTAGTTGAGTTGGAAAGATTGAATTGAGGCAAGAGGAATATGAAGATTGTAGAAGAAGAAAAAGAGACAGTCGGCGAGCAAATGAGAACAACAAGAAAAGAAAATGAGAAGGAAAAATAAACAGTTGGGAAAAGAACGCGCAAGAAGTAAAGAGCCCCTCGAGGCCCCCCAAGATGAGTTGAGTCGAGAGATAGAGTCAAGAGACCGCTAGCTGAGGGCGCGGGTGGGAGCGCAGACAGGTTGAGAAGAGAACGCTAGCTGAGGGCGCCAATGAGAGCGCAGACAGGTTGAGAAGAGGATAGGTTTTGAAACCCCCCGTGGCTGGTAGGATTTCAAAGTGTGAACTGAGGATCAATCACTTGAAGAATTTTTGCAAGAGCGACTTTGGGCAAGGCCTTAGTTTAGCCATTGGCAATCATATCCTAGGATGAGATTAATTTGATTTTTAGATTGTTTGCCTTCAGTTCTTCGCGGATGCCTTTGGTTTTGATGTCTATGTGACGGGTCTTGGAGTTACACCCAAACTTCTTCAGTTTATCATTGAGTCCCTTATTATCTATGTAGTGCAGGCTGGGTTGAATGGGCTTTGCCCACATTTCAGAAATGAGTACTCTCATCCAGATGGCCTCAAGGAATGAGACCACAAGAGGGTTGAGCTCTGCTTGGGTAGTGGAGTGCATGACATTTTGCTGGCAATAGCTGCTCCAGGAAATAGGGGATACAAATAGTAGAGAGACATGACCGGACTGCAAGTGTCTTGTTTCAAGATCATCATTCCAGGTTGTGTTGCTATAACATTGCAGTTGAGTCTCAGGGTGTTTCACTTTGAGTACAAGGCTGATTTGCTTGATGGCCTTCAAATATTTCCAACAGCGCTTAACTTCTCTCCAATGATTGATTCCTGGTTTTTTGAAGAACCAAGCTAGACTTGAAACAGCGTAGCTGATGTCAGGGCAAGTTAGGCAAGCAATGTAATTCATGAGGAACACGATTTATCAATAGTTGATATTGAGAGCTTTGAACTTGTCGTGTTATTCATCAGTTGCAGGCCAAAGATTTAGGTGAGCAGTCAGAGGAATCAACAAGGGATGACAATTGCTCAGGTTAAGTTCTTCAAGTCCGTGCTCAATATGCTTTGGTTGCGAGAGGAAAATTTTGTCGTTCTCCTTAGAATACTTCATACCTAGGATAGTGTTGGGTTTGTGAGCGCTGGAATTTGGAAATCATTGGAGAAAATTCTCTTTGAGCTTGTTGCCGAGACGGATGAGAATGAGGTTGTTGACGTGAAAGAAAATGATAGATTTGTGTGAAGGATTCAAATAAAGACAGGGGTCGCTAGAAGATTTGTGGAATCCCTGGCTAGAGAGACATTGCGTGAGAGTGTTGAACCAGTTGAGAGGGGCTTGTTTAAGTCCGTAGAGAGATTTATTCAACTTGAGTTACTTTGAGTTGCTAGAACATCCCTTTGGGGTCTTGATGATAATGTCTTCCTTGAGAGGAGCGTGCAGGAATGCACTCTTAAACTTGAATTGGGAGATAGGAAGCGCATGGAAAAGACCAAACAGAAGGGCTATTCTGAGGGAGGCTGCTTTGCCCGTTGGAGAGAATGTATCCTGGTAATCGAGACCATAGACTTGATTAAACCCTTGGACGCATAAACGGCTTTTATAAATGAGCGGGTCTCCGTGGCAATTGTCTTTGATGCGGTAGACCCAAGTCATGTTGAGAGGATTGGCAGGTTCTGGACTGTCGTAATCTTCCCATAATTTGAGGTTTTCTATGCCGCTTAATTCAACATTCATCAAGGCTTCCAAGTTTTTGGAGTCATAACAATTCTTTGCCTGTTTGTAAGATTTGGGAAAGAAGTAATGATGATAGCCGTAAAAATTGGGAGGTTTCAGCAAGGATTGATTGCAAAGCAGCCTGGTGGGAGCGAGTTCATCAGCCACTTTGAGAGATGATTGGGACTCAAGGTTGTCGGCTGAGGAGGAAAAGCCGGGTTCGGAAGAAGTGGAAGCAATAGGAATTGGACTAGGGACAGCAGGAGAAGAATTGCAAGGGAGTGGAGAACTTTGAGGAGGAGGAAAATTGATATTGAGGGAGATATCAGCGGGTAATTCGTCGTTGGAGTCCAGATTGAAGTCAGATTTGATGATTTTAATGTGTTTGGAGGATATGATTGAGTTGTTGGGTTTGAGAATGAGGTAAGAATGCAGATCTGGATTGAAGCCTATGAGCGTTCCTTTGAGTCCTCAATTGGAAAACTTATCCCCACGTGAGAGATTCATATTCAGATACACTATTTTGGAGCCTAAAGGATGGAAGAAATCCGTAGGTAGAGACTTGTTGGTGAAAACTTCATAAGGAGATTTCTGATTTGGGAGTTTTGGAATCTGATTGAGCATGAGCGTGGTGGCTTCAGAAACTTCAGCCCACAAAGGTTGAGGAAGTTTTGATGAGCAAAGGTTTGTTCTGATGGCTTTGGCTACAGTACAATTGGCGCGCTCAACTCGTCCGTTATGTTCATGATGATAGGGCTCGGCAACAATGTGTTGGATGGCATTTTCTTTGAAGAAAGATCAAAGCTCATGCAACATGAATCCTCCTCCGCCTTCAGAGCAGACGGTGGAGGGAAAACAGCCGTGTTATTGCTTTTTGAATCTGAGAATGGATAGAAAATTAAGGCAGGCGTCAGATTTGTTTCTAAGAGGAATAGCTGATAGATAACCAGAGCAGCTGTCAACAATGGTCATGATGTACCTCATCCCGTTGCGGGATTCTGCGTTGATAGGTCCCATGAGGTCGACGTTTAATTTTTCAAAGGGATTTGAGGCAGGAGTAGCCTTCTTGGTGAAGGAGGATTTGGTGATTTTGGAAAAGGCGCAATTGCGACATTAAAATTCTTCAATTAGGGAGTGAGGAATATTGGGTTGAACATTCTTTAATTGGCAGGGACTGGCGTGACCAAGAGATTGGTGGAGATAGAGCAGTTTGTCGTTATCCCAGGTCTTTTGGGTGAGGTAGCTGATTTTGGAGGAATTGCCAATAGAAGACGGGAGATTAAGGGTGAAGAGATTGTTGCAAATGAATCCTTTGAAGGCGAGGGTTTTAGAAAGGAGAATCTTGAAGGAATTGCCATAAGCGTAAAGGGAGCAGTGCTTTTTGGAGATTAGGATGCCTGGACTGATGAGGTTAACAACCAGATCAGGAACAAATAAGAAGTTTGAGAGACGGATTTGAGAGTGTTTCCAATTTAAAAAAACTTCTCCTTTTCCTTTGATTGGGAGAGTTGCGCCGTCTTTTCTGGTGCTAATGTGTCCTTTGTTGCATTTGGTAAGGGTAGTGAAGTATTTGGTAGAGTTGAACATGTGTCACGAAGCCCCTGAGTCAAGAATGATTCAATGATTGGCATTGACTTTGCTGATCCACGTAGAAAGAAGGGCAAGGTAATGCGCAACTTTGGGATTTTTAGATTGTTTTTGCGCTCTCCATCTTGCCTGAGCTTCTTTCCACCAATCAGGAGCAAGGTGTTTGTTTTTATGCCAGCAACATTCTTCAGGGTGATTAGTGACGTTGGGGTTATGGTAACCCTGCTTGAAGCAAAGAGCTTTGGCAGTAGAGGCTTTTGGTTTATTAGACACCAGGGCGGTTTCTCTTACAGGTGCGTCGGTGAGTTTTGATTTGGATTTGTTTTTGAGTTGAGTGAGGTGATTGAGAACAACATTGACGGACACCTCTTTGTCAGAGCGCATAATTTGTTGTCAAAGAGAGTGGAGGGAAGTGGGAAATTTGAAAAGTACAAGATAGGCTATAATGTCTGTAGGAAGTTCAATACCAACGTCGACCATCTTTTTGAGAGTTATTTTAATATCAGTGATGAAGGAGGAGATAGCCTTGGATTTGAAAGGGAGATATAAGAAATCTTTAAATATTCTGGCTCAGTTTGCGGTTTGAGAAGACGCAAACCATTCCTTGATGGTCTTCCAGAGATTCTTGGCAGAATTGATGTTATCTTGATTTACTACGTTGTTATGAGTAGTGGAGTTGATTTTGGAAAGGATAATAACGCGGGTTTAAAGATTGTTGGAAGAACTGAGAGTTTTGGCATTGTCATCCAGGAGTGATTTGATTCCTTTGAGTTCAAAGAGAATGGAGTTTTTATCTTTCCATATCAAATAGTTTTCTTCGGTGAGATTGGGAACGGCTTTGAGCGCGGCTTTCAGCATGATTTGTCAAAATCCGTCTGAGGTGCCAGGTCCCTCCATGGTCTTGACCGTAAATTAGTGAGTCGTGCGATTTGACTTTTAACCATTTCAAATGAATTTCATTGAGTAAGAAAGATGCAGACCTGAAGGGACATGACACAATCTAGACACCAGTGGTTTCAGTTTGGAGACAAAGAAATAAGAGAGAGATGAAAGAAAACAGAAGACAGAAAAGGTTTCAGAAATAATACCAGACAATAGACAAAGAGCAGTGAGAGAATCACAGTAGATGGATCTGGAATGACAATGACGTAGTTTGAGCTGAGAGTTTGTGAGGCGGGTGTTTGAGGTTGAAGGCAGTAGTTGAGTTGGAAAGATTGAATTGAGGCAAGAGGAATATGAAGATTGTAGAAGAAGAAAAAGAGACAGTCGGCGAGCAAATGAGAACAACAAGAAAAGAAAATGAGAAGGAAAAATAAACAGTTGGGAAAAGAACGCGCAAGAAGTAAAGAGCCCCTTGAGGCCCGCGGTCAATCCCACAGGGTAGATGAGTTGAGTCAAGAGATAGAGTCAAGAGACCGCTAGCTGAGGGCGCGGGTGAGAGCGCAGACAGGTTGAGAAGAGACCGCTAGCTGAGGGAGAGAGTGAGAGCGCAGACAGGTTGAGAAGAGGATAGGTTTTGACAATAAAAGTGAATTTGGTGCCTTCTAAGTAATAATGGAGTTTCTCTAGGGCCCATGTTAAGGCCAGGCATTCCATTTGGCTTGCACCGTACCTTTTCTCAGTATCTTTAATTTGTCTAGATATGAAGAGTATAGGTTTTTCCACTGGTTTATTGTCTTCTATGAATTCCTGGTGTAAAGGAGCTCCTAGCCCTTCCATGCTGGCATTGATATAGAGTTTAAAAGGTTTAAAGTAATCTGGCTGGATCAGTACTGGAGCTGAAGTCATTGCAATTTTGAGTTCCTCATAGTTTTTGACTCTATCATGAGTCATTTCAAACATGGTGGTGTTGTTTCAGATCTCATACAGAAATTTGGTTAGAAGAGCAAACTTTGGTAAATACTTCCTATAGTAGCTGCAGAAGCTGATGCAGGATAGGAGTTCAGTTTTATTCTGAGGCATAGGCCTATTCATTACTGCTGCTATCTTGTTTTGGTCAGCAGCTAAGGTTAGTCCAGAGACAATGTGTCCTAAGGCTTTGAGTTCCCCATAGCCAAATTTACACTTTTTCATTGATACTTTCAATCCTACGGCAGAGATGGTTTTGAGGACTAGCCTTAATTTCTCCATGTGAGTATCCCAATGATCAGAAAAAATGATAAAATCATCAATTTAAAAAATCATCCATCCCTGTCTGATGAATAATCCTGTGACTATGTCCATCATCCTTTGAAAATGAGAAGGAGAATTTTTAATACCAAAAGGCATCCTAAGATACTCATAAATTCCCAAATGACAGATAATTCTCATGAATTTTTGGCTATCAGGGCTGATAGGCATTTGGTGAAAAACTTTCAGCATATCAATGGTGGTTATGTACTTAGCCTCGGAAAGGTTATTTAGAGCATGGTCAATTCTTGGAATTGGATAATAATCAGCTTGGGTGTAGTTGTTAAGCATTCTAAAATCTCCAACCATTCTTGACTTATCATTGTGCCAAGCTATAATTACTGGGGTAGTAATATTCACTTGTTCATTGTGGCCTACTTTCCTTAAGACTTGTAAGTCAACCAACTCTTGAATATGGGTTTCCAGAGAAGCTCTGGATTTTGGAGTAGAAGGGTAAGCGGGTCTCCTTAGGTTAGGTGGGTAAGGAGGCTTAATAGTTAGAGTTAGGATCATATCATGTCCTTTGAAGTTACCAATGGGGTGATCTTTGGTACAGAAAGCATTCTGATTTTCAAAGCATACTTGTAGGATATCCTGTTTCTGTTCTTCATTGAGAAGAGAATTCAAAGAAGCTTGAGAGAAGTATTCCTGATTGAACATCTCTAAGTGTTTTTCATAATTTGAATCAGAAGTTTGAGCATTGACATGACATATTTGGAACTTCTTATTCCAGTCTCCTCCTACAGTGAAGTATCTAACTTTGCTTTGGAATACATCTATACCATAAAGGCAAAGAGAATCATTACCAAGGATAAAATAATCACATACTCAGTTTTGGAGCACTACGAATTCAATTTTTAGTTTGAGTGATCCTTTAGAGTGAGGGAGTATGATATCAGAAGACCATACTCCAACAGCATTGAGAGCAGAATTACAACTGCTGAACTTAGCTTGAGGTACTGGTAGTAAGTTCAGTTTCCAGTTTGGGTCTTGTTTTTCCAGATAAGTTGAACCAACACAAGAGCAAAAGGCTCCACTGTCTTGAAGTAACTTAACAGGGGAACCTTGGATTAAACCAGTAGCATAGCATCTTTTGCCTGAAGTGAAACTTTTACCAGCAGAAGTTTTTAGAGTCAAAGCCTTAGCCTCAGAGATGTGGTGAATCTTCATGTTGGGATTCCATTTTTGAGGTAAGTTAGAATCCTCATTGACGGAATTTATGTCCAGAGAAAACTCAATACTACCTTCAATAACATTGATAGGGTTAGCAATTATTAGATCACAATCAGAGAGTGATCCGTCAGTATCATCAAAGTGAGGGTCAGGATTATCATACTCTTCTCCTTCAATAAGATTAATCCTTTTCCTAGGTAGAGGACAATCAGGTTTTACATTTCCTGTTTGGTTACAGTTCCAAAATACTTTTTCTTTTGATTCTGGAGTCTTCTTGACTTCCAAGGTAGATGGATTAGTAGCAGGGGATTCCTTAGTTTTGGCAGTAAATTCTTCCCTGTTCCTAGTATTTTTTTCCCTTGGAGGTCTATTGACCCTTTTATCAAGACCATTCATATCAATAGTTTCTTCCAATACACCTATTAAGGTGGAAAGATCTGAATCCATAGGCATTCTACACCTTACACTGTGGTTGATTTGTCCGGGACATAATTTGAGGAGTCTTTCATTGACTTATTCTTTATCAGCATCAGGATAAAAACAGTCCAACCTCTTTTTCTGGTCTAAGAACCAATTATGAGGTTTGTCCTTGGATGGATCAAACTGGGAAGTTTCAAAAGTTTTCATCATCTTTCTTTTCCAAATCCTGGTACCAAACTGCACTTTTATCAATTCTTTCCAAGAATTCCAGGATAAAGATCCAACTTCTTCTCTTTTATTGATAAACCAATCAAGAGCTACTCATTCAAATAATCTGGGCAATCTTACCACAGCTATTGCATCAGGGAGCTCATAGGAAGAAAGAGTATAGTCAATAAACTTAATGAAACTGACATGGTTGTATTCTCCTTCTCCAGAGAATTTAGGCCATTCAGTGATGGAAGGAAGTAGCTTCAAAGCCTGCTCCATTTCAGGAGTAGGAATGGTCCTGAAAGACTCATTCCTAGTTATCCTGGCTCTGGGAGGAGCACTAGGAGTATTGGTGAACCTGGCAGGTCTAGTTTCTTCTAAGTCAATGAACTGAGAGTTAGTAGAGTTGATCTTAAGATCTCTGAGATCATTATTAATCATACCTAACTCCAAATTAAGTTTGTTGTTTAATAAATCAATTTTTTTAATCAGATGAGCTGAAGGAGTAGGACTAGTTTTATTAACTTCTTCTTGAAGCTGGTCTATGATTGCAAGAATATCTTCCTGAAGAATTGATTGATTGTCATCAATATGTTTCATCAGGTCAAACTTACTAGCTCTTTTACTATCCTTGATTTGTTGTATTTCCAACTCATCAATTCTCATAATCTTAGACTGAGTGTCAATCAGTCTAAAAATAATTGAACTTAATTTTTCCAATTGGTTATAAACTTTGTCAAAGCATTGGCTAATAATAGTAAAATTGTGAGACAAATTTACGGAAAAGCTATTAAGAGCTTCTACATCTAATTGTGGTACACCTTTTTCCACATCTGGGCTAAGGATATTATGTTGTCCCAATCCTTTGGGTTCCTTAACTTCTGATGGGCTGAGGACCTCTTCTTTTTGGGGTCCTTTACCTTTAAGGAAGCTAA
Source organism: Puccinia polysora (assembly GCA_025617555.3). Taxonomy (NCBI): domain Eukaryota; kingdom Fungi; phylum Basidiomycota; class Pucciniomycetes; order Pucciniales; family Pucciniaceae; genus Puccinia; species Puccinia polysora. Next base: position 31,254,665 of record CM062632.1, on the reverse strand, counting down.
CTGATCCAAAGGATTCCAGTTCTGCACGTAGCTTTCTACTTCTTTCCTTGGGATCAACCTTTCCAGAGAAATCTGAGATTTCTTTGCCTGAGAAATGGCTTTTCTCATACCTGGTTGATCCTCCTAGGTCTGAGCCAACCTGAATTGTTCCCAAAAGCTCACGTGCTCTTTCACTAATACTTTGACTCTTTCCTCCTTGGTTGAGTCCAGCTGGGGTGGCGTAGGAGGACCTGTACCCTCTTGGGATAACATGGTGGGCGGCGGTTGGCTCTCCAACGGTCTGTTGGTCGAGTTGGCGGCCGCGGGCATTGCCTTTGTTGTCCCGCAAGACGCTATGGTCATGGGTTTGAGTCCCCTCATTGCGCTTGCGACTGGAGTCCTTGTGCGCACGGGTTCCTCCGGGCAGGGATCCATATGACAGGGCTCTACCAATTGCACGGGTGTTGCGCCTATTTTGATACATAGCACCAAAAAAAATTGTGTAAGTCTTTTGTCAAAACTTTTGAAAAAAGACTTTAAAATTATAAAAATAATATTTTTTGTGTGTTTTATATTTTTAATAATTTTTTGAAATATTTTAACTTACTTAGAGTTAAATTCAAGGGTACCAACACTTGATTGGGGTAACAGCTATCCTTGGAGGGTATTCCAACGGGGTATGAGTGAGTTCCAATCAGATCCTGGGATAAATCCAAGGGTAAATCCAATGGTACACTGTCTGGGACATCCTCTAGGAGGTCCTGGTCAATGAGATCACCACAAACAGAATCCACTGAGATGGATAAAAACAAAAAATATAAGTTTGATATCTTTTTGTATTTTTACGTGTTAAAGTGAATTGTAGAAAAAAATAATCACTTTTATTATTTTTGGATTTTTCTTTATCTTCAGGCTTATTTAGTTTATAAATATGAAGCTTCCTTTGATAAATCTTCCACTCCTTATGTTGCCTTAATAAAGAATTGAAATTGATAATTCTTTCAAGCTCAAGTTCTTTGTCTTTTATAACCTGCTGTTTATAATAAAGCAATTTCTCCTGTTGTTGCTCAGGAGTTATAATAACAGGGACAAAGTTACGGATTTTTTCTTCTTTTTTCTTTTTAAGAAGATTCAAATAATAATTGATCAATTCTCCGTTGGTCTTAAGATCCACTAGAGAAATAAATGATCAAAAATATATTTTATAAGTATGTTAACTTATTTTTTAAAAATATGAATAGACTGGTCCAAGGAATAAATAATTAAGAATTAATTATTTAAGGATATTACCCGGCCAGACCCCCAGTTGTCAGCTCTCTGATGCCAGGAACCTTGCAGTCCTTTAGCTACAGAGAGTGATAAAAATGCTGGAATGATAATAATAATTATTATTCCAATAATAAACACTTAGAAGCTCAAATAAATGATATAATAAGAGCAGTTGCAAGGTTTAATTGGTTTGGTAATAAATGGTTTTCAATATAATATAAAAGAGGGGCCACAGTATTATACTACTTGGGATCTTTACAGACTAGCAACCTCTCTTCAAGGGGACTCCTTAGGAAGTTTAAGAACCTTGGAATAAAGATGGGTGCCTTATAAAGGACTTATTCCACTAATGGCCGGGCTTAACAGCACAAATGGCCAAGACAGGAAGGGTAACAATAACTCTGAGCACTTTACCACAAAAATCCTGGAAAAATTGGAAGGGTTTCAGAGCAGATGGGGTAGATTGCTTGACTAAACTTCAATGGTTGATTGGTTAATAAAGGTAAATAATACTACTACAGACTAATTCATAAATCACTTGCTTATCTTCATATAAGCATTTGATCAACAATGACATGGTGTCTGATTGATAATAAATAATTCCTGGTAACTGATGATGGAATAATGGATCCAAAAGAGGTCTGTATAAATACCTTTTTGGGGTGATTTTGGTCTTCTCAGGGCACGTAGAGAGGGTTCTGCTTGTGGGCTGAGGCTGGGAAGCCAGTCAGGGCACGATTAGCACGTCCACTTGGTGCTGTCAATCATCTGTCCTTAGATCTGCTGGATTTCTGTACTATTTTAGCCACAGGATCTGTTAATCTGTTATGGCGTAAATTTGATCATTCTGTACTCATCCTTCATTTGTACTATTGATATTGTTTTAAAGCGTGCAAATGTGGATGATTACTGATTTTCCATTATCTGCTGATCATGTAGATAATTTTTAATAATTTTTATGAACACTTCTTGTAGTGTTTTGTGGTCTTCAAAGATCAAGATCAGTGATTCACGTGGTAGTCCTTGATCTTTGATTTATTATTAAAAAATGTTTGCAACTTAATTTTCATTAATTTTATTTAAGTTTTGATCTTTTTAGATCATTATTAATGCATATGTCCGTTTGTTACATATACTAGGCAACCCTAACTAGGTTGTAGCTCTTTTGAGCGGTACCTGTGTCATCCTCCTGGATGCCAAGACCCTTGCTATCCTTTAGCTACCAGAGGTGATAGAGTAAATAGTATATATATTATTTAATAAATGCAGAAAAAATCCGTAAAATAATCGGATTGAGATTATTGCAAGGTTAAATGGTTTGGTTATTGTTTATTGTTTTGAATCAATATGAATAAATTGATTATTAAATATTTTCAGAGGGGCCACAATTATATTGGGGATCTTTAGATAATATGTATATAAAATACACGGTGGAGTGGTAGGGCCTTGTAGCCAAGCTACCAAAACAGAGAAAGGATAATAAGACTTACTGGTATATTATAAAATCCTTTGGGTATCTGTTTGAGAGGTGTACTGATGGGTTAAACCTGTATACTGGGGTTATAAGGTTGTTCAGCAGTTTTAATTGATAAAAAGAGTTTTGAGGACGGATATTACTGATCAGACATTGCCATAAATCACTTAATTATCTCTTATAAGTATTTGATTACCTTGGAACGGCGTCTGGATATGAATATTATTGGGTCTCGGCCCATCAATATACTCAAAAGAGCTCTTTATTTATAGCTTTTGAAGTCCCAATATGGTCCTTCTGAGGGTTTTAGGTGCTCAAAGGGACAGGAACTAAGGCTAGCAGGGTAACCGGGGGTATCCTGTCATGTGTTCTTGGTGCTATAGCCCGGGTAGAATCTAATTCCTTAGGGTATGGGAATTATTCTACCTTATAATGGACATTAGGACGTGTGAATAACACTAATCTGTCCTATTTATGTATTATTTAATTAATTATCCTTAGTATATGTTCCCAGTAATCTAATAATTATATTATTAGACATCTCTACGGACATTTAGATGTCAGGTAATTCCTCATTATGTATTATATAACTGGAGTAAAAGTCATAATATTGATTTTACTCTTTATTTTCGAGTTCCAGTTGATTTGTTAAGAGAATTACTTAAAAATATAATTCATGATAATTCATGTAATATTATTGAATCATTATTCTCCTTCGTATGTCACGAAGATATTGATGTATAGAAATTCTCATAAAAGAATATTAAAGTATTTTAATATATTTTTAGAAGTTGTCACTGTCTTATTTTCGACATTCTTGGTACTTTGCATTATATTAAATAAAAAATACATGTAAGGATTATTTATGTATTTTTATATAATATTATGTATGTTTAGACAGTTTACTATCCACAGGAACCTTTATTACATATGTAGAAAGTTCCCGTGTATGTTATAGCCTGTTTACGCAGTACCTGAGCCTCCTGTCACTCTTTCAGCCCGTAGTCCCGCGGCTGCGTACTTGTCAGAGGCCTGGGGCTGCGTACACGACCTCGAAGGGTTGACACGGCTGTATCTCAGCCGCGCGGGGGTGATTTGGCTGCTGCGGCTGCGTGCGGGAATTGTGACAAAACACATTTCCGCCTGTAACTCCTAAAATATACACAACACCTCAATCCTGAATGAAATTTAGGTGTGAAACCTATACGTGACAATGTGTGTGAAATACTTAATTGGCCAAAAAGCTCAATACCGGAGCCGTAGTATTTTGGTTTTTCTTTCCTTAATTATTTAAAAATATAAGGAGTTGGATTTCAAGGGTGGGGTCAGTGAGTGACCCTACCTAACTTTGGGTGGAGAATCCATTTCTGTAATAATATTTATGGTTTTTCTACTCCTTCTTAGTTTAATTATATTATTATTATTTTTATGTAATTTTTGTTACTTTTGAAGCTTGCTCTGCAATAGTAGCAAGCTGACATTCCCCCACTCCAAGATATGGTCATATCTGAAAAAAATTGGAGGAAGTTGGGAGAAAAAATTAACTGCATATGTGCTTCAGTTCCTTTTGCTGGATCTGTAGTTTCTGAGATTTATTGGTCCATCAGGTATATTATTTTCTGGTAACCATTCATCTTTGTCTGCAGATTCCCCTTTGTATCTTACTAAGTATAGTCTGATTTCTTTTCCTTGTACCCTCTCTTTCTTATCTCTCAATATCCTGCTGACTTTCCCTTTTTCTTTTACAGGTTCAGGTTCTATTAGGATTATTGCTGGAGGGAGGTTGCTGCCTTCTCTTGGTTTAAAGTGTTTGACTTGGCTAACAGGAAAAACTGGATGTTTTCTTGATAATTCTTCACCCAAGATTACTTCCACAGCATTTTTGCCATGCATCTTCTTGATAAAAAATGGTCCAACAAAGGCTGGGTTCAGTTTCCTGTTTTCTACCAGGTTGTTGAAGTTAGTTGTAGATATCAAGATCTGGTCTCCTATTTTAAAGTCAGGTTCTTTATGGGATTTGTCCCATTTTTGTTTGTTGTATTCAACAGCTTCTTCCACAAATTTCTGAGCATGGTTATTTGCCACATCTATCATCTTCTTAAAGTCAAGAGATGTTGGATGAATAGTGGCTAAGTTATAGTTCACGTTATTCATAGGGAGTTTTGGAATCCATCCTCTTTCTAGTATGTAAGGAGCTTCTTTGGTAGTAGAATGTTTACTGCTGTTATAAGCTATTTCTAGGGCTGGGAGTAGGCTTACCCAATCATGGCAATAACCATCAGAGTTTTTGTATTCTAGACCAAAGCTACAGAACCTCATTAGCATATCTTCTAGGGTCTGTATCATCCTTTCAGCTAATCCGTCAGTTTGGGGATGGTATGCTGTAGAAAATGCTAGAGTAGTTCCCAGTATGTCATGTAAATTCCTCCAAAATTCAGATGTGAATTTGGGGTCTCTGTCACTGATTATAATCTTGGGTAAACCCACATCAGCTATAATCCTATTCCAGAATAGTAAGGCTACATCCATAGCACTATCTACCTTGTGGTTAGCTAAGAATTTTGCCTTTTTGGAATATCTGTCAACTATAACTAGAACAGAGTTATAAGAATGAGTACCTCCAGGGAGGAGGCCGGTGACAAAATCCATATTGATAATTTCCCACCTGGTTGTAGGTTCAGATATCTTCTGTAATAGTCCAAACCTTTTTCCAGTAGTTTTATTAGATTTCTGGCAGGTTTCACAGCTGGTAACATATTCTGTAGTGAATTCTTTCCAGTATATCCACCAGGAAGTTTGTTTCACATTGTCTAAGGTTCTTTCTGTGGATAAATGTCCTGATGAACAGTTGTCATGGCATTCTTGGAGTATATGTTGTATATGCTCTTTGTTGCTCAGTACTAATAGCTGGAATATTGGTGTCTATAGTAAAGGAGACCATCCCAAAAGGTAAGCCTTCCTGGTTTATAGGGTTTAAGTAGTGAAGCAGGCAGGCTATTTATCAAAGCTGCTTCTGGGGGTTCACATTCCATAATGGTAATCAGCAGCTTGATCTCCTGAGAGTAGCTATCCCTTACTAGGTTGAAGAAAGCAGTGTCTAATTCACATAAGTGGATTCCCATTATTGGAGCACTCAATGCAAAAAGATTGATATTCAAGATAGGAAAGATATCTTGATCTTTGGGGTCATATGATGGATTTTTAGAGTCATTAGGCAACGCATTCCTACTTAGACTATCAGCATTCTGAAGTTTAGCCCCAGCTTTATGCACTATAGTCATCTGTCCTCTATATTGTTGTATAGCAATTTGCCATCTGAGCATATGTCTGCTGGGGGTTTTCATGTTCATAAGAGTTTTTACAGCATTGAAGGCCGTGATTACTTGAAAAGTGGTGCCTTCTAAGTAATATTGCAGCTTCTCTAAAGCCCATACTAGTGCCAAACATTCCAACTGACTGGCCCCATATCTCTTCTCAGTATCTTTGATCTGTCTAGATATGAAGAGTACGGGTTTTTCTACTGGTTTTTCTTCTTCTATCCTTTCCTGATGTAAAGCAGCTCCTAGCCCTTCACTTCAAGCGTCAATGTATAGTTTGAAGGGCTTAGAGTAATCTGGTTGGATAAGTAGAGGAGTAGAGGTCATAGCTATTTTTAATTCCTCATAGTTATTTAGTCTCTCATGAGTCATTTCAAGTAGTGTATTGTGTTTGCATACTTCATACAGACTTTTAGTTGGCATAGCAAATTTTGGTAAATATTGTCTGTAATAACTGCAGAAACTGATGAAAGACAGTAATTCTGTCTTGTTTTGAGGCATAGGTCTATTCATGACCGCAGCTATCTTATTTTGATCAGCAGCTAGACTTAGACCAGAGACTATATGTCCTAAGGCTTTCAATTCTCCGTAGCCAAAGTTGCATTTCTTCATGGAAACCTTTAGTCCTGCTTTGGAGATAGTCTGGAGTACTAATCTTACTTGGTTAATACAAGTATCCCAGTCATCAGAGTATATGTTTACATCATCTATGTATACCATCATCCAACCTTGCCTGATGTATGTACCTAGAACTGTATCCATTGTTCTCTGGAAGTGTGATGGGGCATTCTTTATACCAAAGGGAATCCTAAGATATTAATATATTCCCAAATGACAGATTATTCTCATAAAATTCCTGCTTTCAGGGCTTATTGGTATCTGGTGGAAACCTTCAAGCATATCCATAGTAGTGATGCACTTAGCCTTGGACAAGTTATGCAGAGCATGATCAATCCGGGGTATAGGATAATAATCTGCTTGAGTGTAATTGTTGAGCATTCTGAAGTCTCCTACCATTCTTGACTTGTCATTATGCCAAGCTATGATTACAGGTGTGGTGACATCAACCTGTTCATTATTTCCTACTTTCCTTAATACTTGTAAGTCTATCAGTTCTTGGATATGTTCCTCAAGAGCTTTTCTAGACTTAGGACTAGACGGATAGGCTGGCCTTCTTAAGTGAGGAGGATAAGGAGGCTTAATGGTAAATTTAAATACCATATCATGTCCTTTAATATCACCAATAGGATGATATTTGGTACAAAAAGCATTCTGGTTCTCAAAGCAGACTTTTAATATATCTTTCTTCTGTTCCTCAGAAAGTTTTGTATTCAGAGTTGCTTGAGAGAAATATTTTTGGTCAAAGTCTTCTGAATGCTTCTTGTAAGTAGAGGAGGGGAAGTTAGAATGAATAGTGCATATCTTAAACTTCTTATCCCAATTACCTCCTCCTGTGAATTATCTTCCTCTACTCTGGAACACGTCTATACCATATAGACATAAGGCATCATTACCCAGTATCAGGTAGTCACATAGTCTGTTGAGCAATACTACAAACTCTACTTGTATTCTCAAAGATCCTTTAGTGTGAGGTAGTATTATAGGAGCAGTCCATACTCCAATAGCATTCATATAGAGTTGCAAGAAATGAACTTGGCTTTTGGGACAGGTAAAAGGTGTTCTCTCCAATTGGGGTCCCATTTTTTTAAGAATTCAGCACAGACACATGAGCAAAAGGCTCCACTATCCAGTAATAACCTTATAGGTCTGTTTTTATACAACCCAATTGCATATCACGTTTGACCAGTGGTATAACTTTTCCCACTCATAGGTTTAACTGTTAATGGTTTGACATCCCTAATGTGTCTAGGTGTCTAGGAATCATAGTAGGATCCCATTGTTGGGGTAGGATAGAATCCCCATGGATGTTATTGATCTCTGCAGAAGTACCTATATCTCCTTCTATAACATTAACCGGGTTGGTCAAGATCAATTCACATTCAGAAAGAGATCCTTCAGTATCAGCTATGTCTTCATAGGTCTGATTCTATTCAACCTACTGTTCTCCTTCCAAGACTGCTATCTTCCTTGTTGGTAATGGACATTCTTGTCTCATATGCCCAGTCTTGTTACAATTCCAACAAGTTGCGGGCGTCCTCTCTTTCTCCCTATTCTCATTAGGTTTCTTATTGTCAGAGGCATTTATCAGAGGAGGTTGTTCTCTGGTTTTTTTGATGGTATAGTTCTCTTTGGGTCTGGAAAGGGCTTTCTTGTCCAACCCATTCATGTCTATTACTTCTTCTAACACATTGATTAGAGTAGGCAAGTCTGCATCCTTACTCATCCTACATCTTACGCTATGGTTACGATTTCCAGGACACAGGTTGAGGAGTCTTTCATTTACTTCCTCTTTATCAGCATCTGGATAGAAGCAATCCAATCTTTTCTTCTGTTCCAAGCAACATTTGTGAGGTTTGTGCTTGGAGGGGTGAAATGAGGAATTTTTAAAATTTTTCATCATTTTCCTTTTCCACATTCTAGAACCAAATTTTTCTTTGATCAGAAGTTTCCAAGGATTCCATGGTAAGGATCCTACTTCTTCTCTCTTACTGATAAAACAGTCCAATGCTACTCCTTCAAATAGTCTGGGTAACTGGACTACAGCTATAGCTTCTGGTAGGTCATAAGAGTTAATGGTGTAATCAATAAATTTAATAAAATTTATATGATTGTATTCTCCTTCTCTGGAGAACTTTGGACATTCAGAAATAGGGGGTAACAGTTTGAGAGCTTGCTCCATCTCAGGAGTAGGACAAGGCCTAAAGGTGTCACTCCTATACATTCCTGATAAGGGTGGTGCATAAGGAGTAGTGGTTTGTCTGGGAGGCTTTGGTTCCTCTGTAGTACTCCCCAAGGGGTTGGTCAGACGGACTTTTAAGTCTCTAAGATCATTTTTGATCAGATTAAGTTGCAGGTCCACTTTGTTATTGAGCACATCCAATTTTTTACTAAGGGATAGAATAGAACTGTTAGTGGTGGTTGCCAATTCTTCTTTTAAGGAAAAGGAAGGAATTACATCAGAGGTTTTTTTGGGCTCAGAATTAGAGGCTAATTGTTGTAAACCTTTTTCCACTTTTGAGCTAGTGATATTATCTGGTCCCAGTCTTTCTTGCCCTTTGGCTTGGGATGGGAAGAGGATCTCTTCTTTCCTGATCCTTTTCCTTTCAGTTGGGCTAATTGATCCCACGGATTCTACTTTTCTACGTAGGATTCTACCTCTTTCCTTGGAATCATTTTCTGAAGAGCTATCTGGGTGGCTTTTTCCTGGGAGATTATCTTTTTCATAGATACCATGTCCTCCTTGGCTTGGGCTTCTTTGGGAGGAACACTAGGAGTACTGGTGAACCTGGCAGGTCTAGTTTCTTCTAGGTCAATGACCGGAGAGTAAGTAGAGTTGATCTTAAGATCTCTGAGATCATTCTTAATCATACATAACTCTAAATCAAGTTTGTTGCTTAATAAGTCAATTTTGTTAGTCAGATGAGCTGAAGGAGTAGGACTAGTTTTCTTAACTTCTTCTTTAAGCTGGTTTATGGTTGCAAGAATATATTCCTGAAGAATTGATTGATTGTCATCAATATGTTTCATCAGGTCAAACTTAATAGCTCTTTTACTATCCTTGATCTTTTGTATTTCCAACTCATCAATTCTCATAATCTGAGACTGAGTGTCAATAACTCTAAAAATACTTGAACTTAATGTGTCCAATTGGTTATAAACTTTGTCAAAGCATTGGCTAATAATGGTAAAATTGTGAGACACATTTACAGAAAAGCTATTAAGAGCTTCTACATTCTATTTCAGTACACCTTTTTCCACTTCTGGGCTAAGGATATTATGTTGTCCCAATCCTTTGGTTTCAGCCACAAGACAGTTGGACTTGTCCAAATGTCTGGCAACTAATATGTCCTGCTGGTATAGTGGCTAAGTACTAGGCTCACTTCCCAGTATCTGATACCAAGGTCACTGGTTCAAACCACAATGGAGACGATAATGAAAATTTTGAATAGTTTTTGTAATTACATATTAAATCTTAATAATATTATATAATGTTGTATAAGTATGTTTTTATGAGTATGGATTATGGAATTAAAACCTTGATAATTTATATTATCAAGAAGGGGACCCAATATAACTTTAAATTAAGTTATGAGGACTCAGATGCGTCCCAATCATTGATATAGAAGTTCCCAAAGTGTTTCCTCTCTTTGGGAAGGAGTTACAGTAATCATATTAACCCATACTCTCTATACTGTATAAATTAATTACACATTATCCTTCTTTGGGATGTAATTATAAGTAATACTCCCTCTGTACACTTAATACACCTTACTGAGCCTTGAGAGCGTTCACTCAGAGGCTTTAGAACTTAATTGTAAGGTATGAACCTTCTAGTAGCACTGCCAAGAGTAGATACACCTTATAGGTATAGTATAATTATAAATTAATTACTTATTTAATACTATCCCCTTTTGGATGTAATAATGCTTTAATATACTTCACTGAGCCTTGATTGCGTCCACTCAGAGGGCTCAGAGTTCATCTGTAGGCTGTAAACCTTTTGATAAACATTGCAAAGAGTATACATACTGTATGTGTATAGTATGAGTTAAGATACTTATAATTAAAATTAAATTATTTGCCAAGGTATTAAGCTACATTAAATCAATATAAATAATCATTATGATGGAATCTAAGGCTTCTATACCGTTCATCTGAGTGATGTATAAGTCCTAAGACCCAGTAAGTAAACGTTTAGTAAGTAAAATGAAAACTTTACCTTGAAAATCCTTCCCAATGGGTACTAGTTCTTCATTACCCATTGAGAATGATGTAATGATGTCTTGGGCCTTTGAGGACGAAAACAAGGAGAGCCTGACACTCCCCTGGTGATTAATAGAGTCCCCTGAGGGCTCCTGTTACCTTAAAAGAGCAGGGTCTTTACCCTATAGCCCTTTCATCATCCATTATATATTATTATTTTAACAAGAATACAAGCAAGAGTTAACAAGCCCATTAACCTTAATCTCAAGAAGAAGATTGACTGGGGCTATAAACTTTGGTATTAAATTCAATCAATAACCTATCTGGCAACACCAATTTCGAGTGGAAGGTCTCACTTGAATAAGTAACCCCTGTGTGTTACTCTTTAAAGGGTGTGAGCTTATTTATAAGAAAATCTCCTTTTGGTCTTACTCCTTTAAGACTAAGGCCCCTTACCTATTATAAAGGTTTAAGGTGTGGCTATTCACTCATAATAACTTGGTATTATTCGAGTCTGTAAACTTTTAAAGTTGCTGTTTGGAATATATAAGTCAAAACTAATTTAAATATTGGTTTGTCTTTATTCTTTTGCAGGTTTAACCATGGCTAGGTATAGCAATAGAGGTTAAATCCCTGACAATTGGGGGCCTCATCTGATTTCAGTACCTTTGAGATTGTTTTTTTTCCCTAAAGTACGCTATTTTGTGATATTTTAGGCAAAAGTTTTTGCTGATTTATAAATTTTCTGATAAAAATCAGTAAATATAAAAAAAAAAATAAAAACAGCAAATTTTCGAAAATTCTGGGATTTTTTTTAAATTCCTTCTTTTTTAAGTGTTGAAGCATATTTTGTGCGCACTTTTGACCAATTTTGAACGAAGTTGTTTTGCTGATTATTGATTTTTTTCATTCCATATAGGAAAATTATAGAAAATAGAAAAAAAGGAGAAATTTTTGAGAACTGCTTTTAAAACAGTTAGCCTTTTTTAAAGATATTATTCCACTGAGATTAAGCAATCTTAATCTAGTGTGCTTGGTTTTGACCTGGTTCTGTTTTGTTTGTTTTAAATATATATATTGAAAAAAAGATTTAATTAGGAGAAACCGTCGAAAAAAAAAAAAACCAAGTTTTTTTTTCACAGCATCCTAAAAGGAATCGTTGTCTATTGTCCGAGGGTGTGTGTTCGACAATCTTGCTCTCTGTCGACTTGGAGTTCAACAAAGACAATTGCCGCGTAATTCCAGCTAACGGTAGCTCCGCGTAATTTCGGGCCAAGGCAGAGGACAGCCGCATTTGTCAATTAAACGGTGCCGGTGACCTACCGCCGCCTGAACAAAGGATAGATCGTCGTTATTAGTCCCATTATTGGTTAGAAGACAAAGTTAGTATATTTTTTTTTTTTAAAAAAAAAAAAAAAAAAAAAACATAGTATCAGCGTACCTAAGTTACTTCTTGACACAACATAGTGTCGAGACAATTATCCATTGCTTCCTTCCTTCCATCTAACCGAGGAAGGTTTCCGAGCTTTGTATTGGAAACTAGCTCAGTCCCGCGAAGCGAAGCAAGGGGACCAAGTATCCGTAGCGTCGAACCTACGGAAAGGGCGAGATCGCCAACAACGGATATCGTGACTCACCGTGAGTCTTCCGTCGTCCTTTGACTGGCGTACAAACGTATTAAAGTGCCTATTGCTTATTGTTTCTAACTGCGTACATTAATGACGATGAACACCAGAAGCAAGGGGACTCAGCTTGTGCCCCCCGGCAATTTTGAACAACAAAAATGGCGACCTACCGCCAGGATCAGCCAATCTGCTGACCTGCCACAGCCAAAACAAGATCAATTATCTGGAGGCTGTGGCGGCCAGCAACACACAAAACCAGGCAATGTTCCTGACCCAAGCCCTGGCGACGCACAGGGCCTTGATCAAGATATTAGGGAGGGAGAGGCTCATGAAAGAGACGGAGAGTTGGGACCCAACCCAGATCAAGAAGCCAGTGGCTCCCAAACCAAAGGCAAAGAGGAAACCATCAGGGGGGATAACCCCACAACCAGTAGCCTCTGGTTCCCAGGTTCCTTTGAGGAACAGAGATCCCTCTCCTCCTCACAACCAGGGAGGAAGGATGAGGAAAAGAAGAGATCACAGGAATTCAATTTATGGAGAGATGATGAGGATGGCGAGATCTCTCCAAGGGGGATTTCAATATTTAGAGGAGGAAAGAGCCAAGAGGGCAAAGAGGGGTTAAGGTTATCCCTTGAATCAGAAATTTTGTTAGAAAAATTTCGTGATGTTGTATTCAAAGAGACCCTTCACATTAAGAAGGCAGTAGTACACACAAACCAATATTGTGTTGAAGGCTTTGCAGCCATGGACAAGAAGTACAGTTGTATAGTATCTGATAGCATTGCCCTTAAATCTATTTTAGAGAATTCTGCAAAAGATATAGAAGATTTGACTAATAAGACCATTGAACTGGACCTGATCAAGGTCCAGAATAGTGATTTAAGTAATTTAGATGACAAAGTGACAAGTATTAGTGAATCATTGAAAGATTCTGCAGAAGAATCTGTAGCAGTAAGGAAGGATGTCCATTCATTGACATCCATGATGTTACAAATAAGTCACTCCTTGGAGCTGCTGGAACACAAATTTGACCAAAATATGAATTCTGTCAGAGAAGAGATATTGAAATATCAGGTTGTGTCAGAACAAGGTTTAGAAAGTTTGAGTACAAAGATTGATAAGGTACATAAACAATTAGAGCACAACCATGACAAGCTTGTCAGTAGATTGCTCTCCTTGTCCCCAAGCAACCTCAGTCATGCCATGGAAACCACCAACCATGACAGAGGTCATAGGATGGATAGGAAGATAGCGGAAAAATTGACCCATTACAGGATTCTAGTAAGAATGAAGTTTTCAAACAGATACTGCAGGGATTGCCCAAGATCAGTGAATGGCCTGATTTCTCCGGAGAAGGTGAATATGACCACACTGAATTCATTTCATGGATTGACACATTGAAAGAGGACACAGGATTACCTGATACTTTGATCACTTGCAGGTTAAGTATCTTGTTTAAAGGTATAGCCTCAGACTGGTATAGAGACAGAAGGAATTCAGTAGGTGTGCAAGACTGGGAATTTTGGAAAAAAGAAATAAGTTCAAAATTTGGTACAGCAAATTGGAAGAGGAAGTGTTTGAATGCTTTTAACAAAGACAGATTCCTACCAGGTGTTACACCACCAGCAACATGGGTAACCAGACAGAGGAAGAGGCTTAGAGCCTGTGATCCATACCTGGATCAAGATAGTATTAATTTCAAGTTACTATCCTTGATGGATGGTGAAGTTTCATTTGCAGTAAAAACTAGTATGAAAACTACGGATGATTGCTCAAACTTGATTAATATACTGGAAGACATAGTAGAAGACACATCTCTAGGTAGGAGGAAATCATATCCTCCCAAAGAAGTTCCTATGGAAAAATCCAAAGGCAAAACTCAGCCAAAATTGAACCTGCAGGGCACAGAAGTCTCTTGTTACACATGTGGGAAGGCAGGACATACTTCTAGGACTTGTCCTCAGAAGGCAATCAAAGTAAATAACATAGAAACTAACAAAGAAGAACAAGTGGAGATTGCTTATGATTCTTGTGATGACCAAAGTGAGGAGGATGATAACCACTTAATCATAGGATTCATAAATTCAATAGACTCAGCAAATGACTTGGTACGAATGTCATTCTGCGGAAAGCCTTGCAAGGTGCTTCTGGACTCAGGTGCTTGCAAGTCAATAGTAGGAAGGGGATACCTGGAAAAGTTCTATCCCCAATGGAAAGAGCACTTATTAGACTCACCCAATTTAAATTTACAAAGCTGTTCTGGTGCACTGGAACCTTTAGGAATGGTAAAAATTAGATTGTTCCTGAAAGATTTGGCTCTGGTGATCAAGTTTGTAATAATTGATAATACAATGGTTGAACACTTCATCATTGGAAGTGACTATATGAAAAAGTATTTTTTTAGTTTATTCCATGGGCAAAGTTCTTCATCCTTTACCATTGGAAACAGTGAAAGGTTTTACTTCAATAATTTTGGCATGGATATGGTGAACAATGTTTCAGAAAATGATTTTGGCCAAGAGCTCTTTAGAGACTCAAGA
Source organism: Puccinia polysora (assembly GCA_025617555.3). Taxonomy (NCBI): domain Eukaryota; kingdom Fungi; phylum Basidiomycota; class Pucciniomycetes; order Pucciniales; family Pucciniaceae; genus Puccinia; species Puccinia polysora. Next base: position 31,239,637 of record CM062632.1, on the reverse strand, counting down.
ATCAGTTCTTCCTTGAAAGCAGAGGAAAAGGAAGAACTATTTTCCTTGTTGTTTAGGCATCAAGCAGCTTTTGCAACAGTAGATCAGCCTTTTGGGTCAATCAGGGGTCATGAGGTCAAGATTACTTTAACAATAGACAGGCCATATCCCCCATCTTTGAGGAAACATCCTTTCCCTGCTAGCCCTAGAAGCAAGGAGGCATTGAAAGAGCATATAGATACATTATTGAGGTTGAATGTGATCAGAAAAGTAGGAGCTAATGAGGACGTGGACATCACTACACCTGTAATCATAGCTTGGCATAATGGGAAGTCCAGAATGGTTGGGGATTTTAGAGAACTGAATTTGTACACAACCCCTGATAGGTATCCTATGCCAAAGATTGTTGAGTCTTTGAGCAAATTGCACCAGGATAAGTATATTTCTTGTATGGATGTTCTGAAAGGTTTTCATCAGAATGTTGTAGACCATGACAGCAGGAAATTCCTGAGGATAGTATGCCACCTAGGAGTGTTTGAGTATTTGAGAATGCCTTTTGGTATCAAGAATGCCCCATCCCATTTTCAGAGGATGATGGACTCAGAATTTCATGAGGAATTGATGCAAAACTGGTTGATAGTCTACATAGATGACATAATTGTATTTTCAGAAACATGGGATGAACATAAGGAAAGGATTTCCATTGTACTCAAGAAGGTGATCAGGATGAATATGAAAATATCTTTGACAAAGTGTTCATTTGGATTCAATGAATTGATGGCTTTGGGTCATGTTGTGAGTGGTCTGTCACTTGGGATAGATCAGGCAAGAGTAGCAACTGTATTGCTGAAGCCCACGCCTAGTAACATTAAAGAAATGCAGAGTTTTCTAGGTTTTGCAGGATATTAAAGGCTACATATTAGGGATTTTGGAATAATAGCTTCTAGCCTGTATAAGATATGTAGTCCAAATCTTTCATTTGAAATGACTACAGAAAGGTTGAAGGCCTATGAGGTACTTAAGGAAAAGTTAACAAGTGCACCCTTGCTATTTCACCCAGACCCTAAAAAACCATTCAAACTGTATGTGGATGCATGTATGGAAGGTCTTGGAGCTGCATTACACCAAATACAGATTGTGAATGATAAACCAGTTGAGGGGCCAATTTGCTTCATATCCAGACAATTGAAGGATAGTGAGAAGAGATATGGTGCCTCACAATTAGAATGCTTGTGCTTGGTGTGGGCCTTAGAGAAATTGTATTACTATTTGGATGGTTTTCAGTTTGAAGTCATTACTGACTGTACAGCCTTGAAGTCTCTTCTGAACATGAAGACACCCAATAGGCATATGTTGAGATGGCAGATTGCTATCCAGGAGTGGAGAGGCTCCATGACTATAGTCCACAGGGAAGGCCTGGAACATAAGAATGCAGATGGGTTGTCACGATGGGCACTACCTAATGACATCAATAATCCTGCTTATGACCCAGAAGATACTGTAGATACATTACCTATCATGGCCATTTCAATGAGTAGTGTAGCACAGAGTTTTTGGGATTCTGTGTATGACTCTTATTAAGGAGAAAAGAATACTTCACTACTAGTAGAAATTATTCAATCTAAAGTCAATAGACAAGACCTGATTGAGGGACTGGATGAACAATGGAAGAAGGAACTAATTGTTGGCAGGCTAGTCCTGTTAGACAGGTTATTATATCATAAGTCAGCCCACTGCTGTTCAGTAGTATTAGTGAAGGATGAGCACATACAGTTGTTGATGAATGAATGCCATGATAATATCTGTTCAGGACATTTGTCTAAGGAGAGGACAACAGATAGGATGAAAATGATAGCTTGGTGGCCTGGTTGGAGAAACACTGTCTCAGACTACTGTGATTTGTGTGAGAGATTCCAGAAAGCTGACAGATCCACAGGAAAGAAATATGGTTTGCTTCAGTCAATAGAAGAACCTAAGGATAGATGGTCCACTATTAATATGGACTTTGTATCTGGATTACCACCGGGAGGAAAGGATAACCACAATTGTGCACTAGTAATAGTTGATAGGTTCTCCAAAAGAGCTAGGTTCCTGCCATGCTATAAGGATAGCTCTGCCATGGATGTAGCATTATTGTTTTGGAATAGTATTGTGAGTGATGTAGGTTGCCCACAAAACATAATTAGTGATAGAGACCCTAAGTTTACTTCTGAATTTTGGAAGAGTTTGTTTGATTTGTTAGGAACCAAATTATCTTTCTCCACAGCCTATCACCCACAGACTGATGGATTGGCAGAAAGAATTATACAGACTTTGGAAGACATGATAAGAAGGTATTGTGCCTATGGGATTGATTTCAAAGACAATGATGGTTATACTCATGATTGGGTATCATTGTTACCTGCCTTAGAATTTGCCTACAACTCTAGTAAGCATTCCACCACTAACATGTCACCTTTTGAATTAGAGAGAGGTTGGATCCCGCGCATGCCCAAGGATATGCTCCTCAGCAAAAGTATTGTACTGCATCCCACTGCAGATTGCTTTAGAAATATGATGGTTAAAGCCAAAAATTTTGATAGCAAATGTGTTCAAGAAGCAGTAGAGTACAATAAGGGTAGATGGGATAGAACACACAAGGATCATGACATCAAAGTTGGAGACATGGTTTTAGTTTTGACAGTGAATTTTTCTAATATAGCAGGGCATAGAAAACTCAAAGACTCATTTGTTGGGCCATTTGTGGTAAAAGCCTTACATGGTAAGAATGCAGTAGAGGTGATTCTGAGCACGGAGTTTGACAGGAAACATCCAACTTTCCCAATCAGTCTGGTTAAGAAGTTCTTAGAACCCACTGCAAAGTTCCCACTGAGGAAGGTACCTGTGGTTGTGGTCCCACCTCTACAGGATGTTGCAGATGGATTACCTCACAAGATATTGAACCATAAGATTATTAGAAAGGACAGTAAAGATGTAAGAGTTTATCTAGTCAGGTTTAAGAATAAATTAGCTGATAGTGACTTATGGTTGGAAGCTAAAGACATTAAAAACTATGATATTGTATTAAGGAGATATAGAGCCTCTAAGAGAGCTAAAAATTCCTCTGAAGAGTAATTTTCTTTTGGTGGTAGGGAGTGTCAGCCACGAGAAAGTTAGACTTGTCCAAATGTCTGGAAACTAATATGTCCTGCTGGTATAGTGGCTAAGTACTAGGCTCACTTCCCAGTATCTGATACCAAGGTCACTGGTTCAAACCACAATGGAGACAATAATGAAAATTTTGAATAGTTTTTGTAATTAAATATTAAATCTTAATAATATTATATAATGTTGTATAATTATGTTTTTATGAGTATGGATTATGGAATTAAAACCTTGATAATTTATATTATCAAGAAGGGGACCAAATATAACTTTAAATTAAGTTATGAGGACTCAGATGCGTCCCAATCATTGATATAGAAGTTCCCAAGGTGTTTCCTCTCTTTGGGAAGGAGTTACAGTAATCATATTAACCCATACTCTCTATACTGTATAAATTAATTACACATAATCCTTCTTTGGGATGTAATTATAAGTAATACTCCCTCTGTACACTTAATACACCTTACTGAGCCTTGAGAGCGTTCACTCAGAGGCTTTAGAACTTAATTGTAAGCTATGAACCTTCTAGTAGCACTGCCAAGAGTAGATACACCTTATAGGTATAGTATAATTATAAATTAATTACTTATTTTTAAAACTATCCCCTTTTGGATGTAATAATACTTTAATATACTTCACTGAGCCTTGAGTGCGTCCACTCAGAGGGCTCAGAGTTCATCTGTAGGCTGTAAACCTTTTAATAAACATTGCAAAGAGTATACATACTCTATGTGTATAGTATGAGCTAAGATAGTTATAATTAAAATTAAATTATTTGCCAAGGTATTAAGCTACATTAAATCAATATAAATAATCATTATGATGGAATCTAAGGCTTCTATACCGTTCATCTGAGTGATGTATAAGTCCTAAGACCCAGTAAGTAAACTTTTAGTAAGTAAAATGAAAACTTTACCTTGAAAATCCTTCCCAATGGGTACTAGTTCTTCATTACCCATTGAGAATGATATAATGATGTCTTGGGCCTTTGAGGACGAAACCAAGGAGAGCCTGAAACTCCCCTGGTGATTACTAGAGTCCCCTGAGGGCTCCTGTTACCTTAAAAGAGCAGGGTCTCTACCCTATAGCCCTTTCATCATCCATTATATATTATTATTTTAACAAGAATACAAGCAAGAGTTAACAAGCCCATTAACCTTAATCTCAAGAAGAAGATTGACTGGGGCTATAAACTTTGGTATTAAATTCAATCAATAACCTATCTGGCAACACCAATTTCGAGTGGAAGGTCTCACTTGAATAAGTAACCCCTGTGTGTTACTCTTTAAAGGGTGTGAGCTTATTTATAAGCAAATCTCCTTTTGGTCTTACTCCTTTAAGACTAAGGCCCCTTACCTATTATAAAGGTTTAAGGTGTGGCTATTCACTCATAATACCTTGGTATTATTCGAGTCTGTAAACTTTTAAAGTTGCTGTTTGGAATATATAAGTCAAAACTAATTTAAATATTGGTTTGTCTTTATTCTTTTGCAGGTTTAACCACGGCTAGGTATAGCAATAGAGGTTAAATCCCTGACATTTGGGTTCCTTAACTTCTGATGGGCTGAGGACCTCTTCTTTTTGGGGTCCTTTCCCTTTAAGGAAGCTAACTGATCCCAAGGATTCCAGTTCTGCACGTAGCCTTCTACTTCTTTCTATGGGATCAACCTTTGCAGAGAAATCTGAGATTTCTTTGCCAGAGAAATTGCTTTTCTCTTACCTGGTTGATCCTCCTGGGTTTGAGCCAACCTGAATTGTTCCCAATAGTTCGCGTGCTCTTTCACTAATACTTTCACCCTTTCCTCCTTGTTTGAGTCCAGCTGGGGTGGCGTAGGAGGACCTGCACCCTCCTGGGATAACCTGGTCGGCAACAGAGGGCTCTCCAACTGTCTGTTGGTCAATTTTGCGGCCGTGGTCGTTACTGTCGTGCTTCCATGTGACGCTATGGTCACAGGTTTGATTCCCCTCATTGCGTTTGCGACCGGAGTCCTTGCGCTTACGGTTTCCTCCAGGCAGAGATCCATATGATGGGGCTCTGCCAGTTGGACGGGTGTTGGGCCTATTTTGATACATAATACCAAAAAATATGTAAGTCTTTTGTCAATACTTTGAAAAAAGACTTTAAATTTATAAAAATGATATTTTTTGTGTGTTTTGTATTTTTTATAATTTTTTATAAATATTTTAACTTACTTAGAGTTAAATTCAACGGTACCAACACTAGGTTTGGATCACAACTATCCTTGGAAGGTATTCCAACGGGGTCTGAGTGATTCCCAATCAGATCCTGGGATAAATCCAATGGTACACTGTCTGGGATGTCCTCTAGGAGGTCTTGGTCAATGAGATCACCAAAAAAAAAGTCCACTGAGATGGATAAAAAAAATATAAGTTTAATATATTTTTGTATTTTTACATGATAAGGTGATTTTTAGAAAAAAAAAATCACTTTTATTATTTTTGGGTTTTTCTTTATCCTCAGGATTATTTAATTTATAAATATAAAGCTTCCTTTGATAAATTTTCCACTCCTTATGTTGCCTTAATAAAGAACTGAAATTGATAATTTTTTCAAGCTCGAGTTCTTTGTCTTTTATAACCTGCTGCTTATAATAAAGCAATTTCTCCTGTTGTTGGTCAGGAGTTATAATAACAGGGACAAAGTTACGGAGTTTTTCTTCTTGTTTCTTTTTAAGAAGGATAAAATAATAATTGATCAATTCTCCATTGGTCTTAAGATCCACTAGAGAAACAAATGATCAAAAATATATGTTATAAGTATGTTAACTTATTTTTTAAAATAAATAGACTGGTCCAAGGAATAAATAATTAAAAATTAATTATTTAAGGATATTTCCCGGCCAGACCCCCAGTTGTCAGCTCTCTGATACCAGGAACCTTGCAGTCCTTTAGCTACAGAGAGTGATAAAAGTGCTGGAATGATAATAATAATTATTATTCCAATAGTAAACGCTTAAAAGCTCAAATAAATGATTTGATGAGAGCATTTGCAAGGTTTAATTGGTTTGGTGGTAGATGGTTTTCAATATAATATAAAAGAGGGGCCACAGTATTATACTACTGGAGATCTTTACAGACTAGCAACCTCTCTTCAAGGGGCCTCCTTGCGCAGTTTAAGAACCTTGGAATAAAGATGGGTGCCTTAGAAATGACTTATTCCACTAGTGGCTGGGCTTAAAAGCTCAAGAAGCCTAGACAAGAAGGGTAACACTCACTCTGAGCACTTTACCACGAAAAATCCTGGAATAATTTGGAAGGGTTTCAGAGCAGATGGGGTAGATTGCTTGACTAAACTTCAATGGTTGATTGGTTAATATAGGTAAATAATACTATGGCAGACTAAGTCATAAATCACTTTCTTATCTTCATATAAGCACTTGATTAACAATGAAACGGTTTCTGATTGATAATAAATAAATCCCTGGTAAAATTGACTGAATAATGGATCCAAAGAGGTCTGTATAAATACCTTTTTGGGGTGTTTTTTGGTCTTCTCAGGGCACGTAGAGAGGTTTCTGCTTGTGGGATTAGGCTGGCAAGCTGGTCAGGGCAAGAATAGCACGTCTACTTGGTGCTGTCAATCAGCTGTCCTTAGATCTGCTGGATTTCTGTATTATTTTAGCCACAGGATCTGTTAATTAGTTATGGCGTAAATTTGATCATTCTGTAATCATCCTTTATTTGTATTATTGATATTTCTTTAAAGCGTGCAGATGTAGATGTTTACTGATTTCCCTTCATCTACTGATCATTTACATAATTTATAATAATTTTTATGAACACTTCTTGTATTGTTTTGTGGTCTTCAAACTTTATTTTTGTTAATTTAATTTAAGTTTTGATCTTTATAGATCATTACTAATAGATATGTCCTTTTGTTAAATATACTAGGAAACCCTAACTAGGTTGTAGCTCTTCTGAGCGGTACCTGGTTGTCACAACGGATCCAGGCGCGGGGATCAGTAGTACAGATGCGCGCGGGGTAGGATCCGCTGCGTGCGTGGCAGAATTAGCTGCGCGCGGGCCCCTAATACGCGGGATCCTGCTGCTGCTAGTACGTAGGGTTATGTAATGATGCAGGGCTGCGCGCCGGAATTGTGACATAAAACATTTCCGTGTGTAACTCCTAAAATATACACAACACCTCAATTCTGAGTGAATTTTAGGTTTAGATCCTATATGCGACAACACGTGTGAAATATTAAAATGGCCAAAAAGTTGCATAAAGGTGTCTTTATTTGCAGTAATTTTCCTTTTAATTATTTTAAAAATATAAGGACTTGGAATTTAAGGGTGGGGCCAGTGAGTGACCCTACCTAATTTTGGGTGAGGAATCCATTCCCGTAATAATATTTATGGATTTCTCACTCCTTTCTTTGTTAATTGAGTTATTCTTATTTTTTGTATTTTGTGTTACTATTTGACAGTTTTGCTCTGTATATAGTAGCAAGCTGACATGATGTTTGCTCGCGTTTGAAGGAAGCCTTGATTATATTTGAAAAAGCACAGGACTTGCATAAAGGTTCTGGTTTAATTGGTATGTTTAACTTGTTTTTGATTGTGTGGTAGCTGACATGACCAGGCCACTTTTGTAGGAGTTCAGCATTGGAAAGGAAGGAATTTTTACTGAATTTATTAAGGGTATGACAATTAGATTGTTTTTATAGTGGCCTTTGAGGATTGTCCTTTGATTTTTGGAAAAAGAGAAATTGTTCATTTCAAAAGAGAATTCATATTGGTCCAGGAGTAGAAAATGGACAGATAGGAGAATGGCAGAAAAATCAGGGACATATAGGATATTCTTTAACCACAATTGGGAACCATCATCATTCTTCAGGCACACAGTAAAAGATTATTTGATGTTTATTATATGGATTCTGGATCCTGTCTTGACAAATACTTGTTCTTCTTCTGAGAGTTTTCAAAGAGGTTGGAGCCCAAGATTATGTGGGACCTGGAGGCAGAATCAAGAATTAGGAATTTTACAAGGATAGAGTGAGAGTGATGAAGAAAGTTGGAGGTGACATGGGTTTCTCCTGTTTTTGGTCTGTTTTGTCAAAGCTTGGGATGGAGGGTCAAGCATATGCAGATTGAATGTTGGGCTAAATGATTGTGATTTCCTTTTTGGAATATGAGTAAATTAAAATTTTTTTTGTCAAGTAAGGTTGTTTCAGCTTTAATTAGATTGATTTCTATTGTGTTTTTCAGGAAACTTCTCAAGTGGTTAAGGAGCACCTCTGGGTTGATGAGTCTGTCGCAATGGGTTATCTGATGACTAATGCTGTCTAGGCTGGGAGATAGGTCATAAAGGATTGTATATCCTAGAATATCTTAAGGAATTGAGATGCCTACTTGATACAGTTGATTCTTTGATTTCTTGATCTGGGTAATAAATTTCTGGATTTTGTCAGCTCTCTGATACCTGGAACCTTTCAGTCCTTTAGCTACAGAGAGTGATAAAAATACTGGAATAATAATAATAATGATTATTCCAAAAACAACCGCTTAGAGGCTCAAATAAATGATATAATAAGAGCAGATGCAAGGTTTAATTGGTTTGGTAATAAATGGTTTTCCATATGTATATAAAAGAGGGGACACAGTATTATACTACTGGGGGTCTTTACAGACAAAGCAACCTCTCTTCAAGGGGCCTCCTTAGGCAGTTTAAGAACCTTGGAATGAAGATGGGTGCCTTAGAAAGGGCTTATTCCACTAATGGCTGGGCATAACAGCACAATGGCCTAGACAGGAATGGAAATGCTCACTCTGAGCACTTTACCACGAAAATCCTGCAATAATAGGAAGGGTTTCAGAGCAGATTGGGTGGATTGCCTGACTAAACTTCAAGGGTTGATTGGTTTTAAGAAATAAATAATAATAATACAGAATTGGTCATAAATCACTTGCTTAGATTCTTCATAAGCACTTGACTAACAATGACATGGTGTCTGATTGATAATGATAATTCCTGGTAAACTGATGATGGAAAAATGGATCCAAAGAGGTCTATATAAATAACTTTTTGGGGTTATTTTGAGCTTCTCAGTGCGCTTAGAGAGAGTTCTGCTCATGGGCCAAGGCTGGTAAGCCAGTCAAATCAGGATTTGCACGTCCAATTGGTGCTGTTAATCAGCTGATCCTAGATCTGCTGGATTTCTGTACTATTTTAGCCACAGGATCTGTTAATCTGTTATGGCTTAAATTTGATCATTCTGTACTCATCCTTCATTTGTACTATTAGTATTGATTCAAAGTGAACAGATTTGGATGTTTACCAATTCATCATTATTTGCCGATCACGTAGATAATTTTCAAAAATTTTTATGAACACTCCTTGTAGTGTTTTGTGGTCTTCAAAGATCAGAGTCAATGATTTATGTGGTAATCCTTGATCTTGAATTTATTATTAAAAAATTTTCTTAACTTAATTTTTATTAACTTTAATTAAGTTTTGATCTTTTTAAATTATTACTAATGCATATGTCAACTTGTTACATATGCCAGGCAACCCTAATTAGGTTGTAGCTCTTTTGAGGGGTACCTGGTTGTCAGATTAGTCACAACGGATCCAGACGCAGGGATCAGTCAGTTCAGATGCGCGCGGGGTGGTATCCGCTGCGTGCGTGGCAGAATTAGCTGCGCGCGGGTCTCTAGTACGCGGGAAACTGCTACTATGAGTACGTAGGGGTATGTAATGATGGGGGGCTGCGTAGGGGAATTGTGACATAAAACATGCGCAGGGGGTGGGATCTGCTGCGTGCGTGCCAGAATTAGCTGCGCGCGGGTCTCTAGTACGCGGGAAACTGCTACTATGAGTACGTAGGGGTATGTAATGATGTGGGGCTGCGCGCCGGAATTGTGACATAACATATTTCCGTGTGTAACTTCTAAAATATACAAAAAACCTCAATTCTGAGTGAATTTTAGGTGTAAACACTATACGTGATGACACGTGTGAAATGTTAAAATAGCAAAAAGGTGCCATACTGGTGTTGTAATTTTTAGTCCTTTTCTTTTTAATTATTTTAAAAATGTAAGGACTTGGATTTCAAGGGTGGGGTCAGTGAGTGACCCTACTTAATTTTGGGTGAGGAATCCATTTCTCCAATAATATTCATGGATTTCTCACTCGATATTTTGTGAATTCAGATATTCTTATTTTTTATAGTTTTGTGTTGCTATGACAGGTTGCTCTGTACATAGTAGCAAGCTGACAGATTTCATTTTTATTAAAGGTGATCTGAAGGAATTCCTTGTAGACTATTGCTCTGTTTGAAGCTTCAGAAGAGTCAAGAAACTTTAGGATTTATCTCCATATGGACTTTTAGTCCTTGCTGTTTTTGTGGTTGATGATATTGGCATGTATGGCGGTGTAGAGACTCCTGTGGGATTTTATAAACAATTTAGAAAATAGCTTTCTGGCATTTGTTGAAGGTGAATTTAGTATTAATTCTACTTGTTTAGAGATCTAGTAAAAATAAGGTTTGTTTTGAATCATCTACCCTACTAGTACTATAGTAAGTCTGCACAATAATTTATGTCTATTAATTGCTGGTTTCTTTGAGACTTAAAAGTGTTGATTTTGAGATTGAATTTCTTATAAATAAAAACCAGAAAGCTGGAGACAGGAAGTTAAGAATTGAGCCAACTGATTCAGAAATGACGAGGAAAGACAATGAGATGAATAATGAAGATACCAACAGCTAGGACTATGATCAGAGTCAAGACAACATGAGCGGCAGAAGAGAAGCTGAGATGAGATTAGATGAGGTGCAAGAGTATCTGAAATAGACAGAGGATCAGAGCTTATGAATGTTAAGAACCGTTTGGATGGATCTCTTACCAGGCAAGAAGGACACAAGATAACAGATCAAGAGTTGAGGCAGTGAGTCTTGGTTATGAAGAAAAGGAAAGAAGAAAAAAGAAGAAGAAAAGAAAGAATGAAAAATAGAACAGAAAAGGAGTTAGATTGAGTCGTATTGATGAGATAGTCAAGGTTGAGTTGTATTGGTGAGATCGTCGTTGCTATGCCAAGATGGAAGATTGACCAGAGGGAGAGGTCAAGAAGATCAGGAAGAAGCAGGATCCCCGGGGAGGATCCCCCGGGGATCTGGGAAGTATTGGAACGGTCCTCTCTAGCGTGCGCGGTGGTAGGATGCTAGAGGGGGCTTGTAAGGCGTCCATTTCTCAACAGTCCCTTTGACTGGTGAGTAGATCCTCCAATAAATTATTTATCATTTGTGGAGAATAATTTCTTTTGTAGAAGCTGAAGAGAACTGATCAAGGATGCTTTTGAGAGTGAATCGGCGACCATGGACTGGCTGGGAATGAGGTTCAGATCAAACTCTTGATTTGCAAAGTCTTCACGAAGACCTTTAGTTTTGATGTCTATGTGCCAAGATTTTGAGTGGGAACCAAATTTTACTTATCTTGTCATCTAAGCCTTTGTTGTCTATGTGTAGTTTAGGTTTGAATTCAAGACCTTGGGAGATTTCCTTGATGAGATGTCTGATCCATTTGATTTCTAGATAACAATCAAGTAGGGCATTCAGTTCCGATTCAGTGGAGGAATAGGTGATATTTTTTTGTCAAGTCGAGTTCCAAATAACTGGACTTTGGTAGTGGAAGACAATATATCCGGTTTGAGATTTTTGAAAGGTAGGGTTTTCTGCCCAAGTAGCATCGCTAAAGCTCAAGAGGATGTCCTGATTTGGGTTGTATTTGATGATCAACTTGAAATCTTTGGTCGTCTTCAAATACTTCCATACTTTTCTGACTTCCCGCTAGTGGCTCATTCCGGGTTTGGAATTGAACCTAGCTAGGCTAGATACAGAGAAAGATATATCTGGGCGAGTGTACTGAGATATATGATTGAGAAGACCTGTCGCAGACCAATAGTTGATATTGAGCTGGCAGAATTCTGCGTGATCATTGTCAGAGGCAGGTTCAAGATTGAGGTTTTGAGTTAGTGGAGACATTGTGTCTTTGCAAGACAAGAGACCGAGTTCTTCCAGTCTGCAATTGATGTGATTAGGTTGACTCAAAAGAATTCGATCGTCCTTGATTTCCATGAGCATCCCCAGTATAGTGTTGGGTGGATGACATGATGAGTTTTTAAATCAACTGAGGAAGTTTGATTCAAAGGTGTTGGAGTTTCCCACATGAATTAAGTCGTCCACGTGGAAATATAGAATTTCTTTTGTATTCCGGTTGAGATAGAGACAAGGATTGCTTGTTGACTCCTTGTATCCTTCAGACTTGATCCATAACGTGAGGGTTTCGTACCAGTTTTTTGGTGATTGTTTTAGGCCATACAAAGATTTTTTTAGTTTAAGATACGGGGATTTTCTGCTTGATCCTTCTGGTGTCCTTATGATTACAATTTCTTCCAGAGGACAATGTAGAAATGCCCCTTTGACGTCGAATTGAGTGATCTTCATCTTTTCTTTCAAGGCGTATACTAAAGCTAATTGCAGAGATCCAATTTTTCCATTTGGCGCCCAAGTTTCATTGTAGTCAACACCTAATACTTGATTGAATCCTTGGACGCATAAGCGGGCTTTGTATTTGACTGGTTCGCCGTGACACTTTTCTTTCACTTTGAAGACCCACGTTGTATTTAGAATGTTATCCGGATTTTCGTAGTATTCTTCCCAAACATCTTGCAATTCTATACCTTCTAATTCTGTTTCAGTGGCTTTCTTCCATTTTGGCCACTTGGGGCATCTGCGTGCGGCCTTATATGACGGAGCTTTGTATTAATGGTGGAAACCATATTGTTGAGGCTTCCTAGTTTTGCATCGGGGTCTTTGGTATAAGGATGGTTCAGGCTGCTCTGCCGGAATAGGCTGAGAAGGAGAACTTGGAGTAGACAAATCTGTGGAATCCTTGCAGTTCTTCTCTTCCCAATCTGATTCTGATCCAGAGGGGTCTTCCGGCAAATCCCAAATAGTGTATTGTTTCTTGGCAGAAGAAAATTCGGAGTTGTCCGATTCCAAACTGACTTGAGAGAAGAGATCAAGGCTGGGAGACTCGAGGAGCGGGAATTGAAATGAACCTTTCTTGAAAAACTGGACATGTTTGGTTTCAATAACAGCACCAGATGAGCTTAGTACAAGATAGGAGTGGAAAATTGGATTAAACCCAACTAAGATTCCTTCTAAACCTTTTTTGTCAAATTTCTTTCCTCTTTGAAGATGACTTCCTAAGTATATGACTGGTGATCCTACGGGTTTGAAATAGTTAGTAGGGAGATCCTTTTTGAACATAAGTTCCCAGGGGAATCGGTAATTACCTTCCCTTGGGATCTGATTTAACATAAAACAACAGCTTCTGATTACTATGTGCCAGTAGTTTTTGGGTAATCTGGAGGAGGAGAACGTTGCGCGTGCAGATTTGACAATTGTTTGATTTGCCTGTTCCAATCAACCGTTATTTTGAGAATGATACGGTTCCAAGGTGATTAATTTGATGTGTTTAGACATAGCGAAATCCTTCAGGGTTTTATTGGTGAACTCTTTACTTTTATTGGAGAAGATTTCCATTGGGTAGTAATTGAGTCGCTTGAATTCTGTTTTGAGGATGTTGATTATGACTTCTGGAGTTTGGTCCTTAGACAGTAGAGGAAATGCCAAGAGATAGCCAGAAAAGTTGTTGACGAGAGTGAGAATGTAGCGGTGGCCCGCCTTTGATTGAGGCGTAATTGGTCCAATCAGATCGAGATGAATCCTTTTGAGAGGTTTAGAAGATGGTGCCGAAGTTGCTGAGAAATGGGATTTAGTGATTTTGCTTCTTACACAGTTGTCGCATTGAAAGTTACTTAGTTCTTCTTTAGAAAACTTATCTTTCAGAATAGGCTTCAGAGTAGAGATTGCTGCGTGGCCATACATCTTATGGAGATCTGATAGGGATGGAGGTTCAATGTTGGTGGAACCGGAAGATTGATTTATGAGATTAACCAAGAGTTTATCTCCCGCCGCTTGAGGTTTCTCAATTACAAATAGGTTTTCTCAAATTAATCCTCTTAGAACAATTGCGTTGTTTTGGGTGATAGAGAATTGGTCTCGTTCTTGAAGTAGACTACACCCCTTTTTTGATAGAAGTCCTGGACTGATCAGGTTGACCACTATATCCGGCACGTACATACACTCCTCTAATGTTATAATAGACTCATTCCATTCGAGTCAAACGGTACCAGTACCTTGAATCTTAAGATTAGCTTCTAATTTACCCGTCTTAATCTCTTCTGGGTCGTCTTGAAGATTGATTGAAGTAAAGTACTTAAGGTTGTTGAATATATGGACATTTGCGCCGGAGTCCAACAGAAGGTTTGGTGTATTGTTGGAATTAATCCAGAGAGTGAGCAGGGCATGGTAATTAATAGTTGGATTATTTTTGATTTTATTTTTCCACTCATTCTGTTGTTTGACCCACCATCCTGGCGCCATTTGAGGATGAAGATGAAAGCAAGAATTTTCAGGATGAGGAGCGTTTGGATCGTGATAGCCTTCCCTACACCTGAGTCAAACCTTCTTATTGTCTATCTCAGCTCTGCCTTTGGTAGTTACTAGAGTGACATTGGTCTTAGACTTGCCTACTTTGATTTGGGCTTTCCGTTTGTTGTTGTATTGAGTGAGGTGATTAAAAACTACTTCCACCGTGATCAGCTTCTCCATATGCATAATTTGCTGTTTAAGATTCTCCAGAAGAGGAGGAAATTTGAATAGAATGAGATATGCGAGTATATCTTTTGGTAGTTCTATGCCCACGTCCGCCATTCGAGTAAGTGCTTTCTTGGTATCAGTGATGAAGCTTTCTATTGCATGTTTGTTAAAGGGAGCATGTAGGAACTGATTGAAGACTTGAGCTCTATTTGCAGTTTCAGACGAGGAGAATCAACAAGTAATTTCGGCCCAGAGTAGCTTAGAGGAAGAGATATTTGTTGAATTGACCACATTGGCGTGGGTGACACTGTTCAACTTAGAAAGGATGATAGCTTGGATTTTGCAATCTTGTTTTGTCGTTAGTTGGCCTGAATTCCTGGTTACAACGTCCTTGATTTCCTTGAGATTGAAGAGCATCAGCATCTTGTCTTGCCAAATAGAATAGTTATCTTCATTGAGAGGGGTAATGGCATTGACCAAGGCTTTAAGGGCGACTTGATGAAAATAGTCGTTGGCTCCCGCCGGTTTGTTCATTTTTGGTTGATTTGAGTCTCCTTTGGCTTTTAAACGTTTTGATTTCAAGATTGAATTTCTTAGAACTAAAAACCAGAAAGCTGGAGACAGGAAGTTAAGAATTGAGCCAACTGATTCATACATTACGAGGACAGACAATGAGATGAATAATGAAGATACCAACAGCTAGGACTATGATCAGAGTCAAGACAAAATGAGCGGCAGAAGAGAATCTGAGATGAGATTAGATGAGGTGCGAGAGTATCTGAAATAGACAGAGGATCAGAGCTTATGAATGGTAAGAACCGTTTGCATGGATCTCTTACCAGGCAAGAAGGACACGAGATAACGGATAAAGAGTTGAGGCGGTGAGTCTTGGTTATGAAGAAAAGGAAAGAAGAAAAAAGAAGAAGAAAAGAAAGAATGAAAAATAGAACAGAAAAGGAGTTAGATCGATTTTTATTGATGAGATAGTTGAGGTCGAGTCGTATTGGTGAGATCGTTTTTGCTATGCCAAGATGGAAGATTGACCAGAGGGAGAGGTCAAGAAGATCAGGAAGAAGCAGGATCCCCGGGGAGGATCCCCCGGGGATCTGGGAAGTATTGGAACGGTCCTCTCTAGCGTGCGCGGTGGTAGGATGCTAGAGGGGGCTTGTAAGGCGTCCATTTCTCAACAAAAAGAGTTCTCCTTTCAGAACTAGATTAGTTATTGACTGTTATTGGTAGGGCTATTAAATAATGGAACCAATTTATTGGATAATTGGTTAGTGGTTTATCAGATATATTTTATCTTAACTAATACACTGATTTTGAAGGTTCCAAAGTTTTAATCAAAGGGATGGTTCAGGAGAGGAACTAAGGATGGGTTTATCCACATGGGGCTGGGTAGGGGAAAAGTTGAAAGATGCTTTTGTTGTGCTCTCTTCTTTTTTAAAGGTTATTTATTGACTGATGGGTGTTTTTTTCTTTAATTTGGTGCTGAATATTTTAGGTCACAGAAGAAACCTTCTTCAAAGCACCTGATTGGGTGGTTCCAATGTTTGATGAGTGAGGTTATGAAATTGGTTTTTGATTTACTTTAATTTTTTTTAATTTCCTTTTATTTATTGGTAAAATGATGATCTCTTTTTTTTTTGATCTGGGTAGTACCACAGATGAATGAGTGGTTGAGTGATTGGGTGATGTTGGGGGGATTGTTAGTGGGATGAGAGTGATAAAAACTGGATAGGGCAGAGAGTCCCTCCATAAATAGAAATATCTTTCCCCCCAGTGGTTCTCAAGGATGCACCTGAGGATCTCCCTGTTCTTGGTGATGAACAGTGAAATACAGTTACATGAGGCATTTCTGCTGATTGGAAAAACATTTTGACAGTTACATGAGTCATTTCTGATGTTTGGGAAAAGGTTTTTTGAGTTACATGAGGCATTTCTTCTGGTTGGGAAAATGCTGTAAAGGGATTTCATGCATGCAAAGCCTTGCATATAGTACTGTGAAGAGCTGATGTGGGTTATTACTGATGGTTTGTTTTTTACCATATGTTCCTGACTGCATATGAGGCTGTGTAGTGCTTGATTGATTTTGTGCTGTTGTGAAATTGTACTGATGGGTTGTTTGTTTACAAATAGTTCAGAATGCCTGCATATATTTCTGGGTAGTCCTGTGCTTACTTGTACTGGTGGTTGCTTGGTTACACATGGTTAAAAATGCCTGCATATATTGCTGTGCGGTGCTGTATTGAGTTGTTCCTACTTGCCTTTTTGGTACTACATGCTACTGATTGCATAAATTGCTTTGTGGTGCTGGTTACCTGTACTGGTGGGTTTTTTGGTACTACATTCCAGTTAATGCATATATATTAAGTATGTATATTGGTTGGATAGCTATTAGTTAAGTGAATGATTTTATGCTGGGTCCAGGTGGTTGTTTTAAGATGTATATTGTATGATGTGTCCACTGAGTCTTTTTGGGTTTTCAACTCAGTGCTTTTTTTGTTAAACCAGGGTTGGCGGGTTCTCAAAGCTGTTTGGTGGTTAACTAATAAGATTCAATTAGATTTCTTGAGAACTCAAAACCAGCTGAGGCTGTGAGAACAGACAAACAAATCAGAAGAAGAATTTAGAAAGAAGAGAAGAAATGAGAAGATGATGTTGAGCTGAGGAATAACAGAGGTAGATGGTAAAGTAGAAGGATAATGTTTTCATGAGTAGAAAGAAACATACGATGAGAGTGAGAAATGAAAGGAAAACAAAACTTACCTGAGGAATAACAGAGGTAGATGGTAAAGTAGAAGGATGAGGAATGAAATTCTTCTACTTTTCTCAAGCTCTGTCCTCAGGTAGAGATACTAACAATCAGATGTCACAAGTATTGTGACATGGTAAAAATACAATGAGTATTGAATGAAAAAGAAAGAAGTTGCGCGAGTCTAGAGATTGAGTGGGGAGCACATTGACATGTTCAGTGTGTGACACATAGAAGAAAAAGGAAAATGGAAATGAAAACATAGAATCATAAAGAGAACATAAGAAAAATAAAGAGTAACAAAATGAAGATAGAGATATGAAAACATGGAGATATGTAAATCCTCCAACACCCCCCCTTGCTAACCATTACCGCTGAGACCAATTAGTTTTTGATGAACTTGTAGAAGAATTATGTTCAGCGGTTTGGTTAGCATATCCGCAACCATGCCTTTGGTGCCTACATGATGAACCTTAAAGGCACCGCTAGCAACACATTCCCTGAAGAAATGGTGGCGCGCGTCAATATGTTTCGTCCGGGAATGGTGTTTGGGGTTTTTTGCTAATGATTTGGCACCCTCGTTATCAACGTAGATGGGAACTGGAGAGGTGTCGCGCAGGTGTAATTCAAACAGGAGATTACAGAGCCATAGGCCTTCCTTGCAAGAGTCCAAGAGGGCCTTGTATTCGGCCTCAGAGCTTGAAAGAGACACCGTTGGTTGCTTCTTCAATCTCCATGAAACAGCGCCAACGCCCAGGCGGAAAGTGTAGCCTGAAATAGAGCAACGGTTGTCCTGGTCTTCAGCCCAGTCGGAGTCGGAGTATCCAGAGAGAACCAGGGAGGAACCCCCAGGAGTAAGCCAAAATTCTTTTGTTGAGTTCAAGAAGCAGAGCACGCGGAGGGCGCTATCCCAGTGGTTGGCGGACGGATCTTGAAGGAACTGAGAGAGTTTATTATCAGCAAACAATACGTCAGGCCTCATGCATTTGGAGATCCAGAGGAGAGACCCAATCAGCTGGTTGTAGCGCGGAGGAGATGGTGGGTCAGATGGTGCTCTCTTTTGCAGAGTTTTGAACGACGCTGATGTTGGAGACTTTGCAGAGGAAGAGCCAGGGGGTAGGAAGGAGGAAGCAACGGAGGAGATATAGTGGGCTTGGTTGAGTGAAACGGTACTGCATTGTCAATTGCAATGAATCGAGATTGACAGGAAAAGATTCAACTCATTGTTGGAGCCGATTTTGAAACGCTGACCAATGGCAGAGATGAAAGAGGAAACAAAATCAGGAGTGCCAACGATTGCCAGATCATCAACATGAGCAGTGAGTGCACCTACCAAAGCACCGTCTGTTATTTTAAAGTAAAGCAATGGAGCATAGGAGGAACGGGAAAGGCCCAAGCACAGAAGAGCCGCGTTCAGCTTGATTTTCCACTGGCAAGGGGATTGCTTCAGCCCGTAGATAGCTCTGGAGACCTTGCAAACCCAGTTGGGGTGTAGAGGATCCTCAAAGCCCGGCGGTTGAGACATATACACTGGTTCATCCAAATGGCCGTTGAGGAAAGCTGTTTTGAAATTGACTTGCCTGCCGACCCAATTTCTTGAGCCCAAAAGGCTAATTAGGAGGAGACAGAGAGTTTCCAGACGTAGAGTCAGGGCAAAGACTTCCAAAATATCGAGACCAAGAACTTGCGTGAATCCCATGGCAACCAGGCGCGCTTTGAGCTTGACAATGGAGCCGTCAGGGCGACATTTAACTTTGAAAACCCATTTGGACCGGATGATTTTTTGTCCTTTGGGAGGAGGAACGAGTGTCCATGTCTTCATACCCTGTAGAGAAGAGATCTCTTCGTGAGCCAAAGCAATCCAATGACGCCGGTGGGGTGACTTGAGTAACTGCTTCCACGTCTTGGGCGCCAGAATGTTGTCTTTGACAGAAGCGGAGCGTGAGTAGGTGCCAAAGCGTGAAGGCAGGCATTTTTTCCTGGTTGAACGTTGTGGCGCAGGAGGGGAAGAAGAGAAAAAGGGTGGGGAGCCAGCAAGAGCGTTGGGCGGGGAAGATGGGGAAAGGGGAGGGGGAGAAGGGGAAAGGGGAGGATGGAGAGCAGGAGGGTCAAGCAAAGGGGAAGGGGAGGAGGGAATTGGTGATAGGGAGACGGGTGGAAGAAGATCTGAGTCATCGGACATGGGGGGGCTTGTCAAAAGAATAAGATAACGCAAGGTCGCGGGTGGGAGACAAGACTGAGATGTTGGGAGAGGGATTATATTTGCGCAGTCCGGCCCCGCAGGGTTCAAAAGAGGAATGAGAGGAGAAGAATGACCAGCAGAAGGGGAAATGGGAGTAGAAGGGGAAATGGGGTCAGACGGATTGGATGAGCATGTTGGGGAGGTAGGGGGCCAGCTAAGGTCAAGGGGAATGGTAGAGGTGTTATCCTCAGCTTTACAAAGAGGTTGGCCGTACGGGAAGGTCAAGTCGTCAAAGATGCAATCTCTAGATTTGATTACCTTTTTGGTGGCCATATCAAGGAGACAATAGCCATTGCCGTGTGAAAGATAGGAGAGGAGAACCAATGCACAACCCTTTGGGGAGAGTTTGGTCTGGTTGGCTTCAGGAATTTTGTACCATGTCAAGAATCCAAAAGGGTGGAGATAAGAGATGGGAGTATCTTCCGCCCCAAGGATTGAATTTGGCAAAGTGAATCCACGGGGGGTTTTACAGGGGTAGGAATTGAAACTGAAGAGAGCGTGCTTCAGTGCATCAGCCCAGAAGGATTTAGGGAGATTAGAAGAAGAAAGAGAGGAACAAATTAGGTTGAGAATTTTCCTGTTGGAACGTTCTGCAACCCCATTGAGCTTGGTGGAATGAGGAGGTCCGGGTTTGTGTTGTATACCCTTTTCATGTGGGAATTAGGACAGTCAATCATTCAAGTATTCCGCGCTTTTGTCTGTCCTGAGGCATTTTATAGACAGGTGAAATTGATTTTCAAAAAAAGAGAAAAAAAGTTTGATTGATTCAAAAACATCCGATTTGCAACGTAGTGGATACGCGAATAGAGCTTTGGAACAGTTGTTGATGAAATTAATGATGTAATTGTATCCTTCTCTTGAAGTTGTGTCAAAACTACACAGGTCTGAATGGATGATTTCTCCTGGTCGCTTGGATCTGTAGCTTAACCAAGAGTGAAACGGTGTTCGCGTCATCTTTGATTTGATGCATGTTGTACATTTGTGGATTTCGGATTCATTATTGTACTCAGGATGAATGTTGTTTGACTTGAGTAGCTTTCAAAGGGACTTCAGGTTTAGATGGGAAAGTCTGCGATGGTAGCCAAAAAGACTGTTATCAGAGATTTGCGAGATGGCAGAGAGAACTGATTCCTTTCTGCTTACGTTATCTTGAGGGAGATAGTACAAGTTTCCTTTTTGGTACCCGCTAGCGACTGGTGAGGCGTTTATGTTTGAGACGGAGCTATCAAAGATTTTGCAGGTGTTCAAAGTGAAAGTGAAAAGAAAACCAGCGTTTCAGAGACCCAAAACTGAGAGCAGGGGTTCATGAAGGTCTGGTACTACTAAGGACCAAATGCAAGCGAACGGAAGTGAGAGATAGCCTTCTTTATTTGAGGATATGTTTGTTCCGTTGGCAAGTCAAATTGAAGTGGAATTAGGTTTCTTCTTGTTCACTTGCCATTCATACAGAGTCATTGATAATGAGCATCCGGAGTCCAAATTTAGGTCGTTACTGTGAGTCTGATTCGTATTTGTGAGACTGCATGATGCATATCCCGCGTTAATAATGATTTCAGAGTTGGTGAAATCATCATCGTCATCTTCATCAACGGCCACCTCTTTTGCCTTTGTCAAATTTGCTTTGGCTTGTTTGGACCAAGAAAATCTATTTTTCTGAGTTCTTCTGTTTCTTTTAGAGTATTCCAGCGCTTCAAGAACTTCAGGGCACCTCGAGAATGAGTGTCCTTCTATCTTGCAGTTAGTACAGTAGTAGGTTTTTGTTGATCCTTGGTTTTCCCAGTTGCATTGATTTTGAAATTTGATGTTGGTTGTCTGAGCCTTAGCAGAGTTTATCGAGTAGGTATCTTCATTTCTTGTCTTCCTTCTAAGATTTTCCTGTTTCAGCGCGTTGATCAGCTTTGATGAAGGCACTGATTCTTTGTTCATCATCCCAGAGACGCATCCAAGCCAGTCGTCAGGAAACAATAGGAGAATGGCTGTTGATTGCAAATTGTCGGCAGTGAGTGGGTTCTTGGGGGTTATAAGAAATGACAGTTTTTCTCCATAGGAGACTATTTCGGAGATGTGAGTTGTCATATCTTTGTCTTTCAGCTTAGTCAGAAGAAGTTTGCAAAGCCAGTACATCCTTCCTCCAGAAGAGTTGTCTTGATGGGCTTCTTTCAGTGCGTTCCACATTCCAATTGCGCTTTCTTTGTGTTTTCTAATGAACTGAAAGTTAGAAGGTCCAATAGACCTGGAAATGACTGAACATACTGCTAAATTGTCTTTCAACCAAGATTTGCCTTTGAGTGAGTCGTTTGTGAGGAGATATCCAACGCGAGAAGCTTGGAAATGGATCCTCAAGATCATAGCCCAATCTAAATAATTTGATTCTGAACCGGGTGAGTTTAAAGGGATAATTGATGGTGTCTTGAGCACCGGATGAGAGTTTTGGCTTTTGTCCATGATTGTCTTTTTTTTTTTAAACGGTATCAACAGTTTACCGGATCCTTCTGTTTTGTTTTAATGGTGCGGCTCTGGGATCATAACCTGTTGAGCTGAGGAATAACAGAGGTAGATGGTAAAGTAGAAGGATAATGTTTTCATTAGTAGAAAGAAACATACGATGAGAGTGAGAAATGAAAGGAAAACAAAACTTACCTGAGGAATAACAGAGGTAGATGGTAAAGTAGAAGGATGAGGAAAGAAATCCTTCTACTTTGCTCAAGCTCTGTCCTCAGGTAGAGATACTAACAATCAGATGTCACAAGTATTGTGACATGGTAAAAATACAATGAGTATTGAATGAAAAAGAAAGAAGTCGCGCAAGTCTAGAGATTGAGTGGGGAGCACATTGACATGTTCAGTGTGTGACACATAGAAGAAAAAGGGAAAAGGAAATGAAAACATAGAATAATAAAGAGAACATAAGAAACATAAAGAATAACAAAATGAAGATAGAGATATGAAAACATGGAGATATGTAAATACTCCAACAGATGAAAATGTAGAGCCCTACAGCGTAGATTCATCAGGATAGTCAAAAAGGAAAGCTTTGTGTGGTGAGAGTTTAAGAATGTGAGGAAAAGTTGAAGAGACAGGAGGGATGTTGTTTGAGAATAGACAGAAATAGCCGCTATATCTGATGGATAGTCAGACTGGGTTTGAGAGCCTTATTGGAGAAGTGAGCATCTTACCAGTCAGCGATTTAAGAGGCGATTGGATCAAGTTGGTAAGTGCGTTGATAGTAGAGAGGATGAAATTAGGAGAAATGAAAGAAGAAGAGAAATAAAATAAGAAAGAAAACAAAAATAGAAAATTAGACTGATGACAAGTAAGACGGTTGAGAACTTAGATGATCAGAAAATAGGGAGATGGAGATTCCTGGGAGAGAATAGACACCGTGTCATGAGATTCATGAGAAGAGCTATTTTGGGGTCCCCGTCGTGGACTCAGAGAGGACCTGCGCACTGAAACGCAGAGAGTGGTGAGCATGGGGGATGAATACTCAACATTAACCAACCCCTGCTTGTCAGGTGGTCAACCAATGGGGGTATGCCATAAACTAGGCTGTGGCCGCTTTCAACTGAATCCACCAGGACTTTGGCATTGATGGCAATCCATCCTATTGGTTGTAACACCATGAGGAGCACTACAGCTGAAAAATTGTTTCTTGTTGCCCTGAGTTTATGAATGGCAAAGGTGGGTTGATGACCCAACAAGATTGGTCCCCCTTGGCTATTGCCCCATCAACCAATTTGGTCTGGCCATCAGCCAAAGCTTGTTGCATTACCAGAGGGAGTTGATGACCCAACCAAACTCACTGGATACACCATATTCACTTAGGATCTCCAAGGTTTACCCATACAGTCTTTCACTGGTTTTTGATACCTGGGTTGGAAATGAGCTGTCCATAATCTGTTTTGGCTGTATCTTCTAAACCATGAGAGGGGGGTAGTTGGGCGGGTGACTATAGGTTATTTTTATTTAGAATCCATTTCTGAGGTAATTTTAATAATTAGGATTATATTTATACCAAAACGTTGAGTCTGATGACTGCAGGCAACTTTGGCCTACCATCGCAGGGTCTAGTATGGATATCAAAATGGTTCTTATACTGATTTTTTTAACAACAGTAAGATTCTGGATTGGGGAATTGAGTATATCATTGATACCTTGCAGTTCAAGGAAATTGCAAATAATTTCATTCCAGAGAGAAAATTTCTTGATTTTCAAGAATGGGATGCTTTTGATTGAGTTTTTGAAGATGGCTTGGGTCTGAGCTTCCAAAATTTCTTTTATTTGTCTATTTCTGGTTCCAACAGTGTGGTTTGTTTGTTTGGTCTATCAAAAGTTCTTCCTTAGAGCAGTTCTTGAGCTTTCAATGATCTTTTGGAAGCAGAAGCATATTTTGACTGCTAATCATGATGAAATATGGCTCCTGATCCACATAACTCTTCTATAAATCTTCTCTAAAGCAAGAAATTCTGTGTGGCTTGGTCTAAACAAAAGTGGAGAGAGAAAAATAGGGCACAGGATGGTGAAAAAAATATTTTTGCTTGTTAAATTGGGTGTTCTGAGCCTGGTCACTTTTTTGTTCCTTTTCTTGGGTCTTGCTTGCGCAGATTGATTATTTTTGTGGTTGAGGGATGGCTTTTGAGGGTCTTGAGGCAGTTTTTTGGGCTATGAAAATGGGAAAGGGAAAAATCAGACCAGAGGTGGAGGTTTAATGAAATCTTCAGTTGCATTTGAATCTTCTCCATGCAACTATGAACAAAGTTCAAGAAGGTGGCTTGGTGTGGTTCATCAGTGAATAAATCAAAAATAAATCATTAATGAAATAAAAGAAGGGCCGCAGTAGAGACTGGGCAGCTTTAAAAACTCTCTTCAGGGGATCAAAATTATAATCTGGAAACCCAGAAATTTGGAACCTTGGTACAAAAGCAAAAAGGGAAATATTCCACAGAAATATTTGTGTTTTATGACTGGGATAGGGTAGAAAAGAAGTCAGAGAAGATAGGGATAAATTTCTGGGTAGAGGGCTAAAGCCTGGGTACCTGAAATAACTGAACTCAGAGGAAGCTAGTGTTCCTATTAGGCTTCTTTGAGGACTTACCACCATGAAATAGTTGAGTTATAAGAGTGAACTGTTCAAATAAAGGTGAGAATTAATCCATTAATAACTTAATGATCCTTAATAAGTACTTCATTCCAGTATGAAACAGCGCCTGTAAGTATGATAATGAATAAATGGGGGATAAACAGCAGGAAAATTAGCCTGTATTTATCCCTTTGCAGTTTATCAAGGTTTAAAAAGAGGTTCGTCAGGTTAAATGGGGGGAAAGAAACCAAAGTGATTCATATCTCACAGGCTGCTTCTGGTGGTTCAGGGCTGAGGGCCTTCCCAAATTTTCAGAAATAATTCATTTAATGTTTTTATTGCGGGAATTTTGACAGCAGAAGTGAACCTTCAAACCATGTGCACCTCCTTTGGTAGGTTTATTGATGGAGGTTTCAATGACATTCTGATTTATTGAAAAATATTTTCTAGAAATTTATCATGTAGTAAAGTTGGGTGTCACAGGTTTTGGTTTTGAGAAGCCTGTGTAAGTTATTTTTTGCCATTTTTTTCATTTTTGGTCATAAGGTGTTCTACGCTTTTTGGGGGTTTGTCACTTTTCATTCCTGTTGTATTTTAAATTATCTATGGTTTTTAAAATTTTTGATGGATTTTCATGCATTTAAAATATAAAGGCCTTACCTATGCATGCTTGAACCTTTACATCAGGGGTAGTTGTGATAATATTAGTTTTGACAGCTGGGGGTGTTACCATCTGCCTTGGTACTTCCTGTGGCCTACTTCTGAAATGGCTGTGTGCCCAAGGCTAGGTCTGCATTATTATCCTTTTCTTTGAATTATTGGGGTGTGAAAATTTATGCATGCAGTGTGGTAGAGAAAACCTTACCTGTAGCCATCAGACTCGATTTTTTAGTATAAATATAATCAAAACCTAAAAATAACCTCAGAAATGGATTTTAAACCAAAAATAACATATATTCACGCAGCCAAACAACCCCTTATCTCTCATGGTTTAGAACATACAGCCAAAACAAATTATGGCCAGGTCATATCCCACCCAGCTATCAAAACCATTGAAAGGGCATATGGATATTCTTTGAAATACCTGAATCAAAACCAGTAAAATCTCACTGCCACACCTCAACCAAACATACAATCAATATCCTTGCCTGTATAAACAGCATCATAAGCAAGTCAGGACCATGTGTAACCAAAAAACCACCAGTAAAAGCTCACCAAAGGACTAACCATAAATATTTTCAGGCATTGAGGACCATGTAGAACCAAAAAAACCACCATTATAAGTTCACCACAGCACAAACTCACCCCAGCACTAACCAGAAATATATATTTGTGCAGGAAGCACACTCAGTGCAAAACAATTAAACAGAAACAAGAGAACTCTTATCAGCACTAGACAGCACCATATGCAGGGGTGTGCATGCAAAACCAAATGTGCTACATTTTTTTCCAGCCAGAAAAATATATCATAAATCTGTAATACATTTTACCAACCAACAGAAGTGCCCTATGTACTTTTACTTCCCTGTAAATAACCTATACAGAGAGAGCCTCAGGGGAAGCCCTGAGCACCCCTGGGGGAATTATTTTTCTATTTAAGGAGGAATTCTCTGCCCTATCCAGGTTGTTGAATTTACCCCCCCCATAATCATCACCCCCATCATCCATCACTCCCATCAGCCATCATCATCACCACACATTCATTCTTGGTAATACCCAGATAAAATCTCATCGGTGAAACAATAAAAAAGCATAAGAAGGAGAAATAAAATCAAAAACAAGTTTTAACACCTCATAACCAAAACTTTGAACCAACCCAACCAGGAACTGGGAAAAGGGTTCTTTTTAGGCATAGAGTATTCTTCACCTAATAAAATAAAAAACCTTTCCTAATTCATTAAAAATCACCAATTGAGAGAGAGGGAAAAAATCAAGGATCAAAAACTCTTTTAACTTACCCAGCCTCCTGTTGGTAATCCATCCTTTGGGTTCCTCCCCTGATCTACCCCCCTTAAAAAACACCTTATCCTTGAGTATTAAAATATTTTTTAAGATAAAAAATATCTGATCAACCTCTTTTTCATACCTTCCAATATTTTATATGCATTTGGTAGACTTCAAAACCATCCTATGAATAATAGGTCATAATTAATCCAGGTCTGATCTGATACTATTTTAAGTCTCAAATAAACCAGCAATTAATTCAAAAAAATTATGGTGAAGATTTAATATAGTTTTAGAATTGAAGTAAATTCAATGCACTTTGATTTACTACTACTCTAAAGGAGTAAAACTAACACTAAATTCCCCTTCAAAGACTTCAAGAAAGCTATTTGTTAACTTAAATCCAAATTACAAAAAATTAATCATTACAGGGGTATTCAGAAATCATGCAGGAAGGGTTAGTTAATTAAGCTTTCAGAGTAGATTAAAATTGATTTTCAGGAGTGCAGGATTGCAGAAGTATGGAGGTGAGGGATTGGGAGTTCAGAGATGCAAGAAATCAGTAGGTGCTTAGGCTGTGGGAAGATTTTTATTTTTGGTGGTTTTTCAGCTAGCTCTTAGATATTAGCAGGCTGAAATCAGGGGAACCAGAAAACTTCACTTTTGAAGTGCAGGTCAGTTGGATTGGCCAAAGGGAAATGTTTACCACCAAGGAATAAATCAAAGAGATCATTGATTTAGTGAGCATGGTTAAGGTATAAATGTTTCTGGTCTGGGTGTCTCAAGATTTTGAGGGAGAGGAAGTTCTTCAGATCTTCATTGCCCCCCACCTCGAATTTTCAAAACAAAAAATTGATGAGATTGTGGAAAAATTGGCCTTTGACAAAAATTGAAAGATTGTTGACATTGTTTGTTGGAGAACCAATCAGATGGGAACATTCAAGTTTAAAGTAGACTTTTGGGTCATATTTCAAGTTAGTCAGCCCAAGATTGAGGAGCAAATGGTGGAGTCCCAGATTCCATTGGCAAGGTGACTGCCTAAAGCCATAGGCTGAAGAATATAGCTGAAATACCCAATCAGGGTGAAGGGGGTCTTCAAAGCCAGGCAGCTGCTCCATGTAAAAAACATGGTAAATTCAATAATTCAGGAAGGGGGTCTTGAAGTAAACCTGATGGCCAACCAAATTCTTTGATTTTAAAAGGCTGTGGGTTAGTTTCAGAGTCTCCAATAAAAGATTTGGGGAAAATACCTCTTTTTAATATAGAAAATGTTTTGGGAAAAGCACATGGAATCAAAGTTTTTGAATAGAGGAATTGGGTTGGTGCTTGATTTTGAATACCTACTTAGACCAAATGATATTAAAATTCTGCAGTCAAGGGAAAATATTCCATGTTGAAATTACTATGAGGCAGGAGAATTTGTTGTCAGCAGCGTTGAGCCAATGGCTATTGTGGGGAAATTTTAAATTCTGCAGTCAAGGGAAAATATTCCATGTTGAAATTACTATGAGGCAGGAGAATTTGTTGTCAGCAGCGTTGAGCCAATGGCTATTGTGGGGAAATTTTAGGAGTTGGTGCCATGTCTTAGGTGTTTCTGGTTTTCTCAAAACTGCTGTGATTTTTGAACAGTGCCCATATTGATTAGGGGCTTTTCTATCTCTGCCATATTTGCCCCTAGGTTGTGGAGAGAGGAAATTTGAAGACCACAGGGTTTTTCAAAGGAATAGATTGAAAGCATGAAGGGAATGGCAAAGAAAATATTCCCCAGAGGATTTGGAAAGGGAGGCATGAAGAAGAGCACACCATATGATGTTTCCAATTGCCCAATTGGTGTGCTCTGAAACTTCATTCAACTGTGGTGACTGTGGAGGACCTGGTTTGTGATGGATCCCAGCTGAGTTTAGTTTGTGAGAAAATATTTTGGAGAGACACTCTTCACCATTTTTGGTTCTCAATTCTTGCAAGCTGAGGTTGCCATCTTTCTCAAAGGTGTTTAAAAAAGATTTGAGGCAGTTTAAAGAATAAATTTTATATCTCATTGGGAAGGCAGCAGTTTATTTAGAATATTCATCTACAAAAGTGACAAAGTATAGATAGCATTGACAGGAGTGAGTCTTGTAAGATCCCAACTCTGAGTGAATCAGTTCTCTGGGGAAGTTTGAACTATAGGGATGCCAAGACTTGAAGGGTTTCCACATCAGTTTGCATTGAAAACATGTATGGCATTGTTGAAAATTAATTTCATTCATGACAATTGCAAAAATTTTGTGGAGATTGATTATTTGTTTCAAAGGCTTGAGTGCTATGTGAGAAAAGCACAAATGGGGGCCTATGAGAGAAATATCATCAGGAGGGCAGGATGGAGTGAAAATGGAGTTTGATTTTTCAGAATAAGAAGGAAGATAGTACAATTTTATACCCTATAATGTAAGCTCTCTGATACCAGGAACCTTGCAGTCCTTTAGCTACAGAGAGTGATATAAATGCTGGAATGATAATAATAATTATTATTCCAATAATAAACGCTTAGAAGCTCAAATGAATGATTTAATAAGATCAGTTGCAGGGTTTAAGTGGTTTGGTAGTACATGGTTTTCAATATAATATAAAAGAGGGGCCACAGTATTATACTACTGGTGATCTTTACAGACTAGCAACCTCTCTTCAAGGGGCCTCCTTGGGAAGTTTAAGAAACTTGGAATAAATATGGGTGCCTTAGAAAGGACTTATTCCGCTAGTGGCCGGGCTTAACAGCACAAACGGCCTAGACAGGAAGGGTAAAACTCACTCTGAGCAATTTACCACAAAAATCCTGGAATAATTGCAAGGGTTTCAGAGCAGATGGGGTAGATTGCTTGACTTAACTTCAGTGGTTGATTGTTTAATATAGGTAAATAATACTACTGCAGACTAAGTCATAAATCACTTGCTTGTCTTCATACAAGCACTTGATTAACAATGACACGGTGTCTGATTGACAATAAATAATTCCTGGTAACTGATTAACTTCTAATCAATCCAAAGAGGTCTGTATAAATACCTTTTTGGGGTGATTTTGGTCTTCTCAGGGAACGTAGAGAGGGTTCTGCTTGTGGGCTGAGGCTGGCAAGCCAGTCAGGGAATAATAAGCACGTCCACTTCGTGCTGTCAATCAGCTGTCCTTAGATCCTCTGCATTTCTTTACTATTTTAGCCACAGGATCTGTTAATCTGTTATAGCGTAAATTTGATCCTTCTGTACTCATCCTTTATTTGTACTATTGATATTGTTTTAAAGCGTGCAGATGTGGGTGTTTACTGATTGTCCGTCATCTGATGATCATGTAGATAGTTTTTAATAATTTTTATTAACACTTCTTGTAGTGTTTTGTGGTCTTCAAAGATCAAGATCAGTGATTTACGTGGTAGTCCTTGATCTTTGCTTTATTATTTAAAAATTTTTAAAACTTAATTTCCAATAATTTTTATTTAAGTTTTGATCTTTTTAGATCATTAGTAATGCATATGTCTTTTTGTTACATATACTAGGCAACCCTAACTAGGTTGTAGCTCTTCTGAGCAGTACCTGGTTGTCAGATTTAGTCACGACTTATCCAGGCGCGGGGATCAGTAGTACAGATTCGCGTGGGGTAGGATTCGCTGATGCGTGGCAGGATCAGCTGCGCGCGGGTCTCTAGTACGCGTGATCCTGCTGCTACTAGCACGTAGGGTTATGTAATGATGCGGGGCTGCGCGCGGGAATTGTGACATAACACATTTCCGCGTGTAACTCCTAAAATATACACAAAACCTCAATTCTAAGTGAGTTTTAGGTGTAAACCCTATATGTGACAATACGTGTGAAATGTTTGAATGGCCAAAAAGTGCCATACAGGTTTTGTAATTTTTAGTACTTTTCTTTTTATTATTTTAAAAATATGAGGACTTGGAGTTCAAGGGTGGGGGCAGTGAGTGACCCTACCTAATTTTGGGTGAGGAATTCATTCCTGTAATAATATTTATGGAGTTATCACTCCTTACTTTGATAATTGAGGTATTCTTATTTTTCATATTTTGTGTTACTATTTGACAGTTTTGCCCTGTATATAGTAGCAAGCTGACATATAACAAGTTGCTAGAGTGTTTCCCAAGATTTTCATTTTGTTGTATTTGTAGAGATCATGCCCCCATGAAAAAAAAATGATCAACTGATTAGAATTGATCATTAAATTTTCATGGTGAACCTGGTTCTGGTAAATACAGAGGTGAGATTGAAATTTCACAAACCAGAATTGGAGAAAAGTGGTTCATGTAGGGAGGAAAATAACAGCTTTTTGACAGCTTTATTTACTTCTGCTGGCAGACAAGAGGTCCCTTGATTTGTGAAATTACCAGAATTGTTGGTAAGGCAGAAGAGAGTTTGATTGGGTTTGATATCTGACACAGTTGAGAGATCTGGTGTTGTCAGCATCCTGGATGCCAAGACCCTGGCTATCCTTTAGCTACCAGAGGTGATAGAATAAATGATAAATATATTATTTAATAAATGCAGCTAAAATCCGTAAAATATTTGGATAAAGCTTATTTCAAGGTTAATTGGTTTTGATATGGTTTATTTTTATAAATCAATATGGATAAATTGATTATTAAATATTTTCATAAAGGGGCCACAATTATATTGAGGATCTTTAACACCTCTCTTCAGGGAATTCAGTATGAAAACACATAGGCCTGGTTACTTTGGGACCTTTAGTTTAAAGGATATTTTGCCCAAAGATAATACGTATATAAAATACACGGTGTAGTGGTAGGGCTTTGTAACAAAGCTGCCAAAACATAGAAAGGATAATAAGACTCACTGGTATATTATTAAATCCTTTGAGTACCTGTTTGGGATGTGCACTGATGGGTTAATCCTGTATACTGGGGTTATAAGGTTGTTCAGCAGCTTAAATTTATCAAAGAGGGTTGAGGATGGATATTATTAATCAGACTAAAGCCTTAAATCACTTAATTATCTCTTATAAGTATTTGATTACCTTGGGATGGTTTATGGATGTGAATAAAACTGGGTCTCTGGGTATCAATATCCTCTAAAGAGCTCTTTATCTATAGCTTTTGGATTCCCAATATTGTCCTTCTGAGGGGTAAAGGGGCTAAAAGGGATTGACGCTGAGGCTAGCAGGGTAACCAGTGGTAGCCTGCCACGTGTTCTTGGTTCTGTAACACAGTTAGCATCTAATTCCACAGGTTATGGGAATTATTCTACTTTACAATTGATGTTTGGACGTTTGAATAAAACTAATCTATCCTTTTTATTTATTTTTTAATTAATTATACTTAGTAAATCTTCCCATTAAGTTAATAATTATTTTAATAGAAATTCCTACCGATATTCTCATTTCAGGTGATTTCTCATTATGTATCAAATATTTGGAGTAAAGTCATGATATTGATTTTACTTCTTATTTTTGAAATTCAATTGATTTACTAAAATAATTACTTCAAAATGTAATTCATGGGTATTCATGTAATATTTTTACATCATAAGGTTTCTTAGTATGTCACGAAAATTTTGATGTCTAGAAATTCTCATAATAGTATATTATAGTATTTTAATAAATTTCAGAAGTAGTCATTATCTTATTTTCGACATTTTTGGTACTTTGAATTATATTTAATAAAAAATATGTATAAACGTTAATTAACTATTTTTATATAATTTTATTTATTTTTAGAATATTTACTATCCACAGGAACATTTATTACATATTTACAATCTTCCAGTGTAGGTTGTAGCATGTTAACGCGGTACCTAGGTTTCTCAGGCTGCCTGTCACTTTTTCAATCCATAGTCCCGCAGCTGCGTACTTGTCCAGGACTGAGTAAACAGCTTTGACCGAGTGACAGAGCTGTATCTCAGCCGCGCGCAGGTGCATTGGCTGCCGCGGCTGCGTGAGGGAATTGTGACAGAACACATTTCCGTCTGTAACTCCTAAAATATACACAAAACCTCAATTCTGACTGAATTTTAGGTTTGAAACCTATAGGTGACAATAAATGTGAAATTTTTAATTGTCCAAAAAGTTCAATAGTGGTGCCGTGATATTTTGGTCTATCTTTTCCTTAATTATTCAAAAATATAAGGAGTTGGATTTCAAGGGTGGGGTCAGTGAGTGACCCTACCTAATTTTGGGTGAAGAATCCATTTTTGCATTAATATTTATGGTTTACTTCTCCTTCTTGGGTGAATTTTATTATTATTATTTTAATGTTATTTTTTTTACTTTTGCAGCTTGCTCTGCAATATTAGCAAGCTGACATTTCCCTACTCCAAGATATGGCAATATCTGAAAAAAATCTGGAGCATGTTGGGAAAATATTAATTTCATGTGTTTTTCATTTCCTTTTGCTGTCTCTGTAGTTTTAAGATGTATTGGTCAATAAGGTATATTATTCTCTGGTAACAATTCATCTTTTTCTGCAGATTATCCTTTGTATCTTACGAAGTATAGTCTAACATCTTACCCTTGCACTCTCTCTTTCTTGTATCTCAATATCCTGATGACTTTCCCTTTTTCTTTCACAGGGTCAGGTTCTATTGGGATTATTGCTTGAGGGAGGTTGCTACCTTCTCTTGGTTGAAAGTGTTTTACTAGGCTAACAGGAAATACTGGGTGTTTCCTTGATAATCCTTAACTCAAGATTACTTCTACAGCATTTTTGTCATGCATCTTTTTGATAAAAAATGGTCCAACAAAGGCTGGTTTCAGCTTTTTGTTACCTTCTAGATTGTTGAAGTTGGTAGTTGATATCAAGATCTGATATCATTTTTTGAAGTCAGGTTCCCTACGTGATTTGTCCCATATTTGTTTGTTGCGTTCTAATTCTTCTTCTACACATTTTTGAGAATGATTATTTGCCAGATCTATCATTTTCTTAAATTCAAGAAATGTTGGATGAATGGCGGCTAAGTTATAGTTTAAGTTATGCCTAGGCAGTTTTGGAATCCATCCTCTTTCTAGTATGTAAGGGGCTTCTTTGGTAGTAGATTTTTTACTGCTGTTATAAGCCATCTCTAGCGCTGGGAGCAGGCTTACCCAATCATGGCAATAACCATCTGAGTTTTTGTATTCTAGAGCAAAGCTCAAGAACCTTCTTGACATCTCTTCTAGGTTCTGTATCATTCTTTCAGCTAATCCATCAGTTTGGGGATGGTATGCTGCAGAAAATGCTAGAGTAGTACCCGGTATATCATGTAGATTCCTCCAAACCTCAGAGGTGAATTTAAGGTCTCTGTCACTGATTAAAATCTTGGGTATACCAACATCAGCTATGATCCTATTCCAAAAAAGTAGAGCTACATCCATAGTACTATCTTTTTTGTGGTTAGGTAAGAATTTTGCCTTCTTAGATTATCTGTCAACTATAACCAGGAAAGAGTTATATGAATGAGTACCTCCAGGGGGGAGGCTGGTGACAAAGTCCATATGAATGATTTCCCATCTAGTTTTGTGTTCAGAAGTCTTCTGTAGGAGTCCAAACCTTTTTCCAGTAGTTTTATTAGATCTTTGGCAAGTCGCACAGCTAGTAACATACTATGTAGTGATTTCTTTCCAGTCTATCCACCAAGCATTTTGTTTAAATTTCTCCAAGGTTCATTCAGTTGATAGATGCCCTGATGAACAGTTTTCATGGAATTCCTGGATTCTGTGTTGTATATGTTCTTTGTTGCTTAGTACTAATACACTGGAATGTTGGTGTCTGTAGTAAAGGATACCATTGCAAAAGGTAAACCTTCCCGCTTTATAGGGTTTAAGTAATGAAGCAGGTGAAATGTTTATCAGAGCTTCTTCTGGGGATTCACATTCCATAATTTTAATCAGCAGCTTGATTTCAGGGGAGTTGTTGTCCCTCACTAGATTGAAAAAAGCAGTATCTAATTCACATAAGTGGATCCCCATGATTGGAGCCTTTAATGCAAAAAGATTGATGTTCAAGATAAGAAAGATATCTTGATCCTCAGGGTCATATGCTAGATTGCTAGAGTCATTAGGCAAAGCATTCCAACTTAGACTATCAGCATTCTGATGTTTGGCTCCAGATTTACGCACTATAGTCATCTGACCTCTATAATGTTGTATTGCAATTTGCCACCTGAGCATATGTCTGCTGGGGGTTTTCATGTTCATGAGAGTTCTTACAGCATTCAAGTCTGTGATCACTTGGAAAGTGTGCCTTCTAAGTAATAGTGTAGCTTTTCTAAAGCCCATAATAGAGCCAAGCATTCCAACTGACTGGCTCCATATCTCTTTGTATCTTTGATCTGTGTAGATATGAAGAGTACTGGTTTCTCCACTGGTTTTTTGTCTTCTTTTTTTCTTGACATAGATCAGCTCCTAAAACTTCCATAAAGGCGTCAATGTACAGTTTAAAGGTCTTGGAGTAATCTGGTTGAATGCGTAAAGGAGTAGAGGTCCTAGATATTTTTATTTCCTTATAGTTTTTCAATCTCTCATGTGTCATTTCAAAGAGAGTGTTATTGTTGCATATTTTGTACAGAATTTTACTTAGCATAGCAAACTTTGGTATTTATTGTCTGTAGTAACTTCAAAAACTAATGAAAGACAGTAACTCTGTTTTATTTTGAGGCATGGTTCTGTTCATGACAGCAGCTATCTTATTTTGATCAGCAGCTAGAGTTAGACCAGAGACTATATTCCATAGGGCTTTCAATTCTCCATATCCAAAGTTGCATTTCTTCATGGAAAATTTTAATCCTTCTTTGGAGATAGTTTGAAATACTAATCTTATTTGGTTTATATGAGTATCCCAAACATCCAAATATATGATAAAATCATCTACATATACCATCATCCATCCTTGTCTGATGTATGTACCTAGAACTGTATCAATTGTTCTCTGGAATTATGATGGGGCATTCTTTATACCAAAGGGCATCCTAAGATATTCATATATTCCCAAATGACAGATTATTCTCATAAAATTCCTGCTTTCAGGGCTTACAGGTATCTGGTGGAAACCTTTAAGCATATCCATAGTAGTGATATATTTGGCCTTGGACAAGTTACGTAGAGCATGATCAATCCGGGGTATAGGATAATAATCTGCCTGATTATAATTACGGAGCATTCTGAAGTCTCCTACCATTCTTGACTTGTCACTACACCAAGCTATGATTACAGGTGTGGCCACATCTACCTGCTCATTGTTCCCAACTTTCCTTAAAACTTGTAAGTCTATCAGTTCTTGGATATGTTCCTCAAGAGCTATTCTAGACTAAGAACTAGAGGGATAAGCTGGTCTTCTTAAGTTTGGAAGATAAGGAGGCTTAATAGTTAATTTTAATACCATGTCACGTCCTTTGATATCACCAATGGGATGATCCTTAGTACAAAAATCATTTTGGTTCTCAAAGCAGGCTTTCAATATATCTTTCTTCTGTTCCTCAGAAAGTTTCATAATAAGAGCTGCTTGAGAAAAGTATTCTTGATTAAAGTCTTCTAAATGCTTTTGATAGGTGGAAGAGGGGAAGTGAGATTGGATTTTGCATATCTTAAAATTCTTGTCCCAATTACCACCCACTGTAAAGTATCTCCCTTTACTCTGGAACACATCTATACCATATAGCCATAAAGAACCATTACCTATTATCAGGTAGTCACATAATCTGTTGAGCAATACCACAAATTCCACTTGTATTCTCAAGGATCCTTTAGTATGGGGTAATATTATAGGAGCAGTCCATACTCCAATAGAATTCATGGTAGAGTTGCAAGAGCTAAAATTGGCTTTTGGGATTGGCAGGAGGTGTTCTTTCAAATTGGGATCCCATTTGTTTAAGAATTCAGTATAGACACATGAGCAGAATGCCCCACTATCCTTGATAACCTTACAGGTCAGTCTCAATATAATCCTGTTGCATAGCAAGTCTGACCAGTAGTATAACTTGTACCACTCATAGATTTAACTATTAATGGTTCAACATCCATGATATGTCTAGGAATTATGGTAGGATCCAATTTTTGGGGCAAACTAGAGTCCCCATGGACGTTATTTATTTCTATAGAAGTGCCTATATCTCCTTCTATAAAATTAACGGGGTTTGTCAGGATCAATTCACATTCAGAAAGGGATCCTCCAGTATCAGCTATATCTTCATAGTTCTGATTCCCTTCAACCTCATGCTCTCCTTCCAACACTGCTATCTTTTTTTATGGTAATGGGAAGTCTTGTCTCATATGCCCCGTCTTTTTACAATTTCAAGAAGTTCCAGGAATTCTCTCTTTGTCCCTGTTCTCATTAGTTTTCTTATTATCAGAGGTATTTATCAGTTTTTCTCTGGTTCTGTTAATGTTGAAGTTCTCTTTAGGTATAGAAGGAACCTTCTTGTTTAACCCATTAATTTCTATGAATTCTTCTAACTCATTGATTAAAGTTGGTAAGTCAGCATCCATACTCATCCTGCATCTTACACTATGGTTAAGATTTCCAGGACACAAGTTGAGGAGTCTTTCTTTCACTTCCTCTTTATCAGCATCTGGATAGAAGCAATCTAGTATTCTCTTCTATTTCAAGCACCATTTGTGAGGCCTATCCTTGGAGGGATCAAATGAGGAATTTTTGAAATTTTTCATAATTTTTCTTTTCCACATTCTAGAACCAAATTGTTCTTTAATTAGAAGTTTCCAAGAATTCCATGGTAAGGATCCTACTTCTTCTCTTTTACTGATAAACCAGTCTAAAGATACTCCTTCAAATATTCTGGGCAGCCTGACTACAGCTATAGCTTCTGGTAGGTCATAAGATTTCATGGTATAGTCAATAAATTTGATGAAATTTATTTGATTGTATTCTCCTTCACCAGAGAACTTAGGCCATTCAGAAATTGGGGGTAAAAGTTTGGGGGCTTTTTCCATTCCAGGAGTAGGACTAGGCCTGAAGGTGTCACTCCTATGCATTCCTAGTAAGGGTGGTGAATAAGGTGTAGTTGTTTGTCTGGGAGGTTTTGGTTCCTCTGTGGTACTCCCCAAGGGGTTGGTCAGACGGACTTTTAAGTCTCTAAGACCATTCTTGATCAGATTAAGTGGAAGGTCCACTTTATTATTAAGCACATCTAATTTTCTACTAAGGGAAAGAGTGGAGCTGTTTGTGGTATTCACCAATTCTTCTTTTAAAGGTTGAAAAGACATAATAAAATCTTCTTGGATACCTGATAACATATTATCAATTGGTTGAGTCTGTCTGATTTTAACTTGATTAATTGTCTACAATAATTTTTCTGTTTGTTCTTTAATTTCTTCCATTCCTACTGTTTTTTTTGTTTATTTATTAATCTGGCTAATACTGAGGTTAACTTACCCATCTGGGTATAAAAAACATCCAAATTTCCACAAAAAATCTTGGAATTATGGTGCATATCATTAGTACAGGAAGTAATTACATCAGAGGTTGGTTTAGACAAGTTACTGGGTTCAGAATTAGAGGCTAATTGTTGTACAACTTTTTCCACTTTTGAGCTAAGGATATTATCTGATCCCAATCCTTCTTTCCCTTTGGCTTTGGATGGGAAGAAGATCTCTTCTTCCCTGATCCTTTGCCTTTCAGTTGGGCTAATTGATCCCAAGGATTCCACTTTTCTACATATGATTCTACCTCTTTCCTTGGAATCATTTTCTGAAGAGCTATCTGGGTCGCTTTTACCTGGGAGATTATATTTTTCATAGATACCATGTCCTCTTTGGCTTGGGCTTCTTTGAACTCTTCCCAATAATTTACGTGCTCTCTGACTAAGTCTTTGATCCTGGCTTCCTTTGCCAGATTCTGCTGGGGTGGCTGCAGGGAATCTTTATGTAATAGAGGGGGCCTAATTCTACTACCTCCTCTGGCTCTAGGTTGGGGGAGGGCAGAAGTACTTGGGGCTGTTCCTTGTCCATCATTAATTGAGTCATGGATTCCAGTACCCTCATGGTTGTCATTATTGGTGGTCTCACCGTTACTGGGGTCTCCTGGCAAAGATCCATAGGAGGGAATCCTCCCTGAGGCTCTTGTGTTACATTTAAGTTGATATTCAGAGGTACCAGGACTTTATTGGGATTACATTGGTCCTTAATAGGTAATCCTATGGGGTCTTGGTGTTTCCCAATGAGGTCTTCACCTGTCCAATCAATATTTTCAGGGCGTCCAGAAATACCTGGGACTTCTTGATCCAGTAAATCAGTTTCAGTGGTGGTGGTTTCTGGTATAGGAGGGTTCACTAATGGTAAAAGTTTATTTTATTGGTTGACAATATATTAATATTATTTTAATAAAAATAATATGGTAATACAAGTTTTATACTTACTTTTATATTTTAAAAAGGAATTTATACAGTATTTCTTCCAATCTTTATGTTTTCTTAATAGGGCCTTGAAGTTGATACGCCTCTCAAGATCTTCTTGCTCAAGGAGTTTATCTAAGTGTTTACGTGCAGAAGATATATTAAGTTTCTCAGCTTGAGTTAAATTTTCCCAACCAGTAGGCTTATAATTTTTAATATATTCTTCTTTTCTTATCTTTAAAAAATTTAAATAATAGATTATTATTTCTGCATTGGTGTTTAAATCCACTGCAAAAGAATTTAATGATAAATCATGGTTACAAAGTCAGATAAATTTATCTTTCATTTTATTTTAGGTGAAATGTCTGGTCCAAGGTATTAAATATAATAAAATGGAATATTTCCCGCCCATACTCCCAATTTTTAGCCTCCTGGATGCCAATACCCTTGCTATCCTTTAGCTACCAGAAGTGTTAGAATAAATAATAAATATATTATTGAATAAATGCAGCTAAAATTCTTAAAATATTTGGATAAAGCTTATTGCAAGGTTGATTGGTTTGGATATGGTTTATTTTTAGAAATCAATATAGATAAATTGATTATTATATATTTTTAAAGAGGGGCCACAATTATATTGGGGATCTTTAAAACCTCTCTCCAGGGAATTCAGTATGAAAACACATAGGCCTTGTTACTTTGGGACCTTTAGTTTAAAGGATATTTTTCCCAAAGATAATATGTATATAAAAAAACAGTGGAGTGGCAGGGCTTTGTAACCAAGCTTCCGCAACAGAGAAAGGATAATAAGACTCACTGGTATATTGATAAATAATTTGTGTATCTTTTTGGGATGTGCACTGATGGTTTCAACCTGAATACTGGGGTTATAAGGTTGTTCAGCAGTTTAAATTTTAAAAACAGGGTTGAGGATGGATATTATTAATCAGACTAAAGCCATAAATCACTTACTTATCTCTTAAAGGTATTTAATTACCTTGGCACGGTTTCTGGATGTAAATATAACTCGGTCTCTGGGTATCAATATCCTCTAAAGAGCTCTTTATTTATAGCTTTTGGAGTCTCAATATTGTCCTTCTGAGGGGTACAGGGGCTCAAAGGGACGGACACTGAGGCTAGCAGGGTAACCAGTGGTATCCTTTCACTTGTTCTTGGTGCTGTAACACAGTTAGCATCTAATTCCACAGTTTATGGGAATTACTCCACTTTATAATTGATGTTTGGATGTTTGAATAACACTAATCTGTCCTTCACATTTATTATTTAATTAATTATCCTTTGTAAATTTTCCCATTAAGTTAATGATTATTTTAATAGACATTCCTACAGATATTCTGATGTCAGGTGATTTCTCATTATGTATTAAATATTTGGAGTAAATTCATGATATTGATTTTACTCCTTATTTTAGAAATTCAATTGATTTACTAAAATAATTGCTTAGAAATGTAAGTCATGGGTATTCATGTGATATTTTTACATCATAAGTTTTCTCACAAAAATTTTCATGTCTAGAAATTCTCATAATAGTATATTAAAGTATTATAATATATTTTCAGAAGTAGTCATTATCTTATTTTTGACATTTTTGGTACTTTGAATTATATGCAATAAAAAATAAGTATAAAGATAATTTAAGTATTTTTATAAAATTTTATGTATTTTTAGACTATCTACTATCCACAGGGATGTTTATTCCATATTTAGAATGTTCCCGTGTAGGTTGTAGCATGTTTATGCGGTACCTAGATTTCTTGTGACACCTGTCACTTTTTCAACCCGTAGTCCCGTGGCTGCATACTTGTCAGAGGCCCGGGGCTGCGTACACAAATTTGACAGAGTCAAAGAACTATAGCTCAGCCACGCGCCGGTGCATTGGCTGCTGTGGCTGGATGCGGGAATTGTGACAGAACACATTTCCATCTGTAACTCCTAAAATATACACAACACCTCAATTCTGACTGAATTTTAGGTTTGAAACCTATATGTGACAATTAATGTGAAATATTTAATTGGCCAAAAAGTTCACTAGTGGTGCCATGGTATTTTGGACTTTGTTTTCCTTAATTATTTAAAAATATAAGGAGTTGGATTTCAAGGGTGGGGTTGGTGAGTGACCCTACCTACCTTTGAGTAGAGTATCCATTATTGCAATAATATTTATGGTTTTCCTTCTCCTTCTTAGTTTAATTTTATTATTATTATTTTTATGTTATTTCTGTTACTTTTGCAGCTTGCTCTGCAATATTAGCAATCTGACAGGTGTCATTGATAGTGAGAAGCCAGAGTCAATATTTAAATTAACATTTTTCATTTCTGAGGCTGATGAAATAAGCAATTTCTTATCTAGAACTGCAGTCAACTCAATTTTGGAACCTGAGGAATCTGAGTCTCTAATGCCTGCATATAGAGGTGCCACTGAGGTCTTTGCTTCTCTTGCAGAGGTTTTGGAATCACCTGTATGTTTTTCTTTTGTCTCTGTGCATCTTTTCCAATTTTCCTTTTGTTCAGCAAGAAGAAAAGATGTGTTGTTGCATTGGTTGAAATTTTGGCCCTCCATGTTGCATAAAAACCACCATTTGATTTTTCTGTCATATTTTTCAAAAAATGTTTGGAGGTAGGTTTTTCTTTTTCTCAGGAGACAGATGTTACCATTCTGATTGATATTCATGTTTTGAATATTTTTTTCAAGATCATTTACTATGGAATCTTTTTTACCTGTGTCTTGATTCAGGAGAGATGATACACAATGTAGCCAGTCCTGAGGGATGTTCCTGAGGATAGCTGCACAGTGGAAATCATCAAAAGTGAGAGGCTTTTTGGCAGTGTAAAGAATCCTGTTGGATATTGATATAAAATTCTAAAAACAGATTTCTGGAAGTCCTTGAAGGGAAATTTGGTATGAATTCTAGTCCTTTAGAGTGTTAGTATAAAATAAGGCAGGTTTGAGTCTTCTGAACTTCTAGCACTATAGTAAGTCTTCACAATAATTTATTTTGAATTAATTTCCAGTTTCTTTGAGACTTAAAATAGGTCTCAGATCAGACCTAAATTCATTATGAACTGATATTTTCAGCCTACTAGGTGCCACGGACCTAGCTCCTTCTAGCTACTAGAGGTGATGAAAAGTG
Source organism: Puccinia polysora (assembly GCA_025617555.3). Taxonomy (NCBI): domain Eukaryota; kingdom Fungi; phylum Basidiomycota; class Pucciniomycetes; order Pucciniales; family Pucciniaceae; genus Puccinia; species Puccinia polysora. Next base: position 31,197,336 of record CM062632.1, on the reverse strand, counting down.
TAAAGTAAAAATGTTAAAAAATGCAAGAGATATATTTTTGCTAAAAGGCTGAAATCTATTTATATATTTATAAAAATAAAATTAAAAGGAGGGGCCAAGACCTTAATGGGGTTGTTGAAACCTCAGGAACACAGGTATATTTCTGTTAATGAATACATAGGTGCAATTGTGGTGCCTTTGGATTTTACAAGGATTCCTTTCAAGAAGGGTGTGTGTAATTTCCTTGGGGTTTGGGTTATGCAGAACCTACAAAAATAGTATAAGTCATCAGGATCACTTACTAGATCTGGAACCGGACTTATTCTTGATGGTTGGACCAATATGCAGGGATTCAGGGTGCTTGAAGCTGCTTCTGAGGCAGGCTGAATGGTTGGGTGTTGATTTTGGCCAAAAAGTAAGGATTAAAGAGTTTTTTCTATAATTTTATCAGGAAGGGGTCCAGGATCACACACTTATTTCTAATAAGGGTTTGATGGCTCAAGGAAGAAAATATCTGAAGCAATAATGACTATATGACTGGATGTATGAGTTAGAAATGGCTTGGGGAAGAGCCTTTATTTATATTTTTTGGGTCCTTTCATGGTACAGTCTTTTTACCAGAAAAAAAAGGGTGGCCCAGGCTAGTGCTGAGGCCAGGGATCCATCAGTTCGTCCGCTTAGACCTGCTCTGGTCACTAAAGAGGTACAGAAAGCCCTTTCTAATCATGCTTTGGGGCTTGATACATTTTTATGTACCCTTAATGACCTCATTGTATCTACCAAAGAAGTAGTATTCAATTAATATTTTTCAATATAAGTCATGGTTTCCTGAAGCCAGGGCCTTGAACAAATGCTCTGAAGACCCCATTCAAAAAGACTATTTTGAGCATGAGGCCATTATGTCCATATTGGGATGTTTTACAGTCACTTAATTGGACAGTACACTCCTTTAATGTTTAGTTGCGTACAGTTTTAGTTACCAGGGACAAAAGTTGGGTGTTTTATGGATTTTTGGTACCTTGTGAGCCTTCTAGAGCGAATTTAGGCCTCTTTTTATCCTGAGCGAACACTCTCAGGGTGTTAAAGTAACTAAAATGTACCCTTTTGGGTCCAAACCTACCATACAGGCCCTTTTACAGGGGCCCTGAAAACCTTTGATACATTTTCTAAAAAGGGTGCAGGGCCCATTTTTCCGGATTTTTTTTGGTTTATCTGTTTTCATACTATTACTAACCAAATGTTGGCCCTCTTTGGGCCCCATGTAGTGTGGAACAGGGCTGTAGGGTGTATAGGTAGTACCCTACAGTCCATTTCCATTTTGACAAAGGGGGGGCTGTACAGTGAGCCAGCTGGTTGCCTTGCCTAATGGTCCGGCTGGTTGCTAGGATCGCGTGCAAGGTAGTTGGTTGATTAAATGCAGGGATGGTCACAGGAAGCAACCGCCGCGCGCCGTAGTTGCTTGACTACCCACAGTAGTGTGTATCAACTGCCATGCGCGGTAGTTGCTGACTAGCAACTACTCCAGGCTTGTGCAAGGTAGTTGCTTGAATGCTTGAGGGGCCAGCGCAGTATTGGATAATATACATCTGTGCGCAGGGCTATGGAAAAAATCATGCAGTGGCTTCTTTGCGCAGTTGCAGAGGGTATGTGGCTGTATGCAGGGCTATGGACAAAAGCATGCTATGGCTTCTTTGCGCGGCTGGGGAGGGTATGCGGCTGCGCGCAGGACTATGGAAGAAAGCTTTCTGTGGCTTCTTTGCGCGGTTGCGGAGGGTATCTGGCTGGCCAGCGCGTGCTGTAGCTTCTTCGCGTGGTTGCAGAGGGTACACAGGTAAACCATGGTTCTACCTGATGGAGTAACTTCTTGGGGGTGGTGCCAGCAGGTGACTCTACCTAAATTGGCACCACAGATCAATTTCTTTAATAATATTTTTAGATTTATTACAGGTTAAGTTTTTATTTCTTAATTTTTGTTTTTATTTTTAATTGATTTTTTCCTAATTTTATTCTTGGGGGCTTTAGTCAGTTGGTTCTGAATAGTGGCCAGCTGACAGATATTTATATAATTTTTGGAGATTATTCCAGAGTTATTGGATCATTGGTAATTGTTTGATCAGGTATATGCAATCTGAGCCAATATCATCATGTTGAAGGTTGTAGGGCTTTTCTTTCAAGGGGTATCTGTTGAAATTCCATCAAAAAAAAACTTTGTATTTGATGAGATGCAGTCAATCTCTAGTGAATACATTGCCATCACAGCAAGTTAGTCCAATTGGGATAAATCCTTACTCCCATATAGAATGGAACTTTGGGGCTTGGATTTATCCCGGTTGGTATAACTCCTGTATTTGTGCAAGATCAGAACTCCTGCGCCACTAAAAATCCAATTATTCTACATGCTTTCTCCTCACCATTGGTTTCATCAAGCCAGATAAACAACAGAACAGACCTACTTAGGAAAATGAAACCAAAAAACCAATTGAGAGTCTGGCAACTTGAAAGAAACCAATTGAAAAAGCCTACCAGAAACAAAACTTAAAAAAACAATCAAAAGCCAATCAAATTCAGAAAAACTCCCTCTAGCCATCCAACTTGGTAATAAAACATCCACCAAGTATACTTCACACAGGCAGAAACCAATCTATGCACTCAGGGCTCAAAAAGGGACAAAGGACAATAGAGAGTGGTTCAGCTACTCCAGAAGAGGAGTTGAAAACCCAAAAGGGTAGATCACAAAAAGGCCAAGGCCAATTATTTCTAACTAGACCACAGAGGGGTCTGCAATCAAACCCTGACTGCCTGTGAAGAAAACTTGAGCCAACTTGAAAAATCTTTCATTTCCTACTGTGCCTTGACCTGAAGACAGAGGGACTTTTTCTAAACCCATGCCCATATGAATTATTCTGTCTATTCTTTCCTTTGAACTTGCTTAGTCAGCTCAGTTGCTGTTTTCAAAAAAAGAGTAATAAAATTGAAACTCCAGGATTAAGACACCGGGAGTTCAACTGTCAGCTTTCTGATAAAAGGAACCTTGCAGTCCTTTATCTATAGAAAGTGATGAGAGTACTGGAAAACAATAATAATAATAATCCAAAGATAAACACTTAAAAAGCTCAAATAATAAATATGGTAAGAGTTGGTGCAAGATTTAATTAGTTTGGTTCAAGTTTGTTTCAATTTTTTATAAAAGGAGAGGCCACAGTATTATACTACTGGAGATCTTTACAGACAGAAAACCTTTATTCAAGGGGCCTTTTTAGGCATTTTAGGAACCTTGGAATGATAATGGGTGCCTTATCAGGGCTTATCCACTAATATGGCCAGGAAAAACAGCACAATGTCCAAGGCAGGAAGGGAAACACTTACTCTGAGCAATAATTCCACAGAAAGCCTGCAAATATTCAGGAAAAGAGTTTCAGAGAAGTTGGGTTTGATTGCTTGAATATACTTTAATGATTCAGGTTGATTTTTTTTAGAAAAAATAATAATAATGAATAATAAGTCATAAATCACTTTCTTATCTCTTTATAAGCACTTGATTCAAAAAGAAACAGTTTCTGATCTATCATAATAAATTCCTGATTAAACTGATGGGGAATAATGGATCAAAAGTGGTCTGTATAAATACCTTTTGGGGTGATAATGAGCTTTTCAGGGCACATAGAGAGGGTTCTGCTCATGTGCTGAGGCTGGTAAGCCATTCAGGGCAGTTTTAGCACGTACAATTGGTGCCGTCAATCAGCAGTCCTCAGGTCATCTGGATTTCTGTACTATTTGAGCCACAGGATCTGTTAATTGGTTCATGGATTTATTCTGATCATTCTGCACTTATCCCTCATTTTTACTATTAATATTGGTTTAAAGTAAACATATGTGGGTATTCATTGAATTTCCACGATCTGCTGAGCACGTAGAAAATTTGCATTAATTTTTACGGCCACTCCTTGTAGTGTTTTGTGGTCTTCAAAGATTGGGATCTGTTTTTTTGTGGTGACCTTCAATATTTGATTTGTTTTTTCAAACAATTTAAAATTAATTATATAATATTTTTATTTAATTTTGAAGATTTTCAGACCATTTAAAATGCATATTTCACATTATTAAATATGCTAGGTAAATCCTACTAGGTTGTAGCTCCTGTCAGCAGTACTTGATGTCAGATTTGTCACAACTGATCCTGACTTGGGAATCAGTCCATTCAGATGCGCACAGGGTAGAATCTGCTGAAATTGGCCGCGCGCGGGACTTCTGTACGCAGGAATGTGATGCTACAGTTATGTAGGGGTTTCATAGGGACGCGGGACTGCGCGCTGGAAGTGTGACATAACACATTTCCATGTGTAACTCCTAAAATATACGCAAAAACTCAATTTTGACTGAATTTTAGGTGTGAAACCTATACATGACAATGTATGTGAAATATTAAATTGTCCAAAAGGTGCCATATTGGTGCTGTGACCGCATGGTCAATTGTTATTTAATTATCTAAAATATGAGGAGTTATATTTCAAGGGTGGGGTCAATGAGTGAACCTCCCTTATTTTGGGTGGGGCATTCATTTCTGAAATAATATTTCTGGATTTCCCACTCCTTCTGAACATTTTTATTTATTTATTTTTATTTTGTATTTTTGTTACTTTAACAGGTTACTCTGTATATAGTAGCAAGCTGACATTCCCCCACTCCAAGATATGTTTATATCTGAAAAACAATGTTTTTCTAATGTCTCCTGCTGGATCCGTAATTTCTGAGGTTTATAGGTCAATCTGGGATATTGTGTTCAGGAAAACATTCCTTCTTATCAGCTGAATCTCCTTTATACCTGGCCAGGTAAAGTCCGACATATTTTTCATTGATCCTTTTTTCTTATCCTTGAGGATCTTTTTGACTTTCCCTTTGTCTTTTTCAAAATCATCTGCAACACGTATCTCTGGTTAAGGAGTATTTCCTCCTTTTCTAGGATGGTAGTGTTTGATAAGAATCACTGGGAAGATGGGTTGTTTCCTGTAAATTTAATTACTGAGGATTAATTCTAAAGCATTCTTACCATGTAGCTTTTTGATGGTAAAGGGCCCCACACAAGCAGGTCTAAGCTTCTTCCTTGCAGTTAGGTTAGTAAAATTGGTTTTAGAAACTAAGAATTGATCACCAATTTTTAAATCAGGTTCTTTGTGATTTTTATACCATCTCTGTTGGTTGTATTCCAGAGCATCTTGAACACAATTAGCAGCATTTTTTTGGCTACATCTATCATTTCCTTGAAATCAGGTGATTTTGGATGAATATTGCTTAGCTTCTGGTTGGGTTTATCCTTGGATAACTTAGTAATCCATCCTCTTTCCAGTATATAGGGAGCTTCCTTAGTAGTGGAGTTTTTGCTACTATTATAAGCCATTTCTAGTGCTGGTAGAAGGATAACCCAATCATTGCAGTAACCATCATTATTCTTGTATTCTAGACCAAAGCAACAGAATCTTCTAAGCATATTTTATAAGTTCTGGATAATTCTTTCAGCTGGTCCATCTTTCTGGGAATGATAAGCTGCAGAGAAGGCTAAGGTAGTTCCTAACATGTCATGGAGATTTCTCCAAAACTCAGAGGTAAATTTGGGATCTCTATCACTGATAATGATCTGAGGAACTCCTACATCAGTCATGAGTCTATTCCAGAATAGCAATGCTACTTCCATGGAAATATCCCTCTTATTGTTGGGTAGAAACTTTGCTTTCTTGGAAAACCTATCTACTATGAATAGGGCTGAGTTATAGGAATAAGCTCCTCCAGGGGGTTATGTGGTCACAAAGTCCATGTTGATAATCTCCCACCTTTTCTTGGGCTCAGTGATCTTTTGAAGGAGACCAAACATTTTTCCAGTAGTCCTGTTAAACTTCTAGAAATTTTCAAAAATAGAGAAATACTGGATTTTGGGGTCTATCCAACTGATCCACCAAGCAGTTTGTTTGACTTTATCCAGGGTTCTATTAGTAGATAAATGACCAGATAAAAATTTTTCATGAGAATCAGCTAGGATATTTTTGATATGTTCTTCTTTGGTCAGGGCTATAAAACTTGAATGTTGATGCATGTAGTATACCAGACCATCCAATATGGTGAATCTGCCAGCTTTGTAAGGCTTTAGGAGAGGTTCAGTTAAACTGTTAATTAGTTCAGGTGGTGGTGAATTACTTTCCATAATGGTGATTGGAGTCTTCATGTCAGAGCTGTAAGTGTCTTTTATTGAGTTGAGCAGGAATTCATCTAGTTCACAAATGCAGATTCCTAGAATGGGAGCTTCAATATCAAACATATCAATGTTTATTACTGGAAATATTTTATTCTCCTCTGGATGATGAGCAGGATTTCTTGGATCATTGGGTAGATCATTTCTGCTTAAACTATCAACATTTAAATGTTTAGCTCCAGCTTGGTGAATTATTTTCATCAAGCCTCTATATTTTTGTATGGCTATCTGCCACCTTAACATGTGCCTCCTAGGAGTCTTCATATTCATTAGAGTCCTGAAAGAATTGCATTCAGTAATTAACATACCATTGGTTCCTTCCAATTAATGATGGAGTTTATCCAGGGCCCAAACTAAAGCAAGACACTCCATTTGGATTTCCCCATACCTTTTCTCAGTATCATTAACTTGTCTGGATATGAAGTGTATAGGTTTCCCCACTGGTTTTTCATCTTCCATGAATTCTTGGTGTAAAGCAGCTCCTATTCCTTCCATGCTAGCATCTATATAGAGCTTGAAAGGTTTAGATTAATCTGGTTGAATCAAAACTGGAGCTATAGTAATAGCTATCTTGAATTCCTCATAATTTTTCAGACTTTCAAGAGTCATCTCAAACAAGGTGTTGTTGTTGCAGATTTCATACAAACACTTAGTGAGAAGGGGAAACTTAGGTATTTAATTCCTATAATAGCTGTAAAAAATGATAAAGGATAGAAGTCCAGTTTTATTATGGGGCATGGGCCTATTCATAAAAGCTACTATCTTGATTTGGTCAGCAGTTAGAGTTAGTCAAGAAAAAATACGTCCTAAGGCTCTGTGTTCTCCATGACCAAAGTTACACTTTTCATTGATACTTTCAATCCCACAGCAGAGATAGTTTTGAGGAATAGCCTTAATTTATCCATGTGTTTATTCCAGTCATTAGAGTAAATGATAAAATAATAAATGTATACCATCATCCATCCTTGTCTTATAAATAATCCTAAGACAGTGTCCATCATCCTCCAGAAGTGAGAAGGAGAATTTTTGATACCAAAAGGCATCCTTAGATACTCATAAATTCCCAAATGACATATAATTCTCATAAATTTCCAGTTATCGGGCTGATAGGTATCTGGTGAAAGACCTTCAGCATATCCATAGTAGTGATCTACTTAGCATTTGAAAGGTTGTGCAAAGCATGTTCATTGCTTGGGATAGAACAGTAGTCAGCTTGGGTGTAGTTATTCTGCATTCTAAAGTCTCTGTCATAACCACAGTTCTGAAACCCCTTCAACTAAAACAATCCAACCTCTTCAACCAGCTTCACCCTCTTCCTGTATGGTATAAGCTCTATGTCCATGTACACCTCAGAACTGTGTCATGTGATTCAGTCAACCTTCTCAGTATCTCTCCCTCTTTCCATGGCTTTGTACATCCTCCATCTTGTCAGCTCTCTGATACCAGGAACCTTGCAGTCCTTTAGCTACAGAGAGTGATAAAAGAACTTGGAGCAATAATATTCCAAAGAATAAACACTTTAAAGCTCCAATAATGGTACGGTAAGAGCAAGTGCAAGGTTTATTTGGTTTGGTTATAAATATTTTAAATATAAAATATAAAGAGGGGCCACAGTATTATACTACTGGGGATCTTTACAGACTAGCAACCTCTCTTCAAGGGGCCTCCTTAGGCAGTTTAAGAACCTTGGAATAAATATGGGTGCCTTATAAAGGACTTATTCCACTAATGGCCGGGCTTAACAGCACACGTGGCCTAGACAGGAAGGGGAAACACTCACTCTGAGTACTTGACCACGAAAATCCTGGAGTAATTGGAAGGGTTTCAGAGCAGATGGGGTTGATTGCCTGACTAAACTTCAATGGTTGATTGGTTAATAAAGGTAAATAATACTACTACAGACTAAGTCATAAATCACTTGCTTATCTTCATATAAGCACTTGATTAACAATGACACCGTGTCTGATTGATAATAAATAATTCCTGATAACTGATTAACTGATTGGAAACAAGAGGGCAAAAGAGCCTGTTTAAATATTCCTTTTTGGGTGCTTGAGGGCCTCTAGAAGGGGTACTAGCCATGGGCTGAGGCTAGGGGGGCAATCAGGGCAAGATTGGCACGTCCTCAAGGTGCTGTCAGCCTGCTGGCCTTAGATCTGTCAAGGAACAGCTCCTTTTTAGCTGCAGGATCTGTTAATCAATAGATTAGTCATTTTGCTGATCCTGCACTGATCCTTAATTTGTACAGTAAGTACTGGTCCAAAGTGAGCAGACGTAGATTTTTATTGATTCTCCATCCTCTGCTGATCCTGTATGTAATTTTTAATAATTTTTACGACCACTCCTTATGTAGTTTCGTGGTCTTTGAAGGTTCTGATCAACTTACTTCGTGGTGAGTCTGGATCTTTATTTAATTAATAAAAAATACTAAAAATTAGTTATTAACTAATTTAAATTGATTTTTAAGGTTTTTGAACCTTAATCTGTGCTCGTGTGTTGGCTTTACATATGTAGTGTATATCCTACTATGTTGTAGCTTCTCTGAGCGGTACCTGATTGTCATAGGAGGCGCGGGGATCAGTCCATTCAAATGCGCGCGGGGACTGATCCGCTGCTCAGATGCGCGCGAGAGTTCAGCGCTGTAGGGACGCGGGGCTGCGTGCGGGAGTTGGCGTACGCGGGAGTCCAATGCTGTAGGGACGCGGAGCTGCGTGCGGGAATTCAGCGTACGCGGGAGACTGGAGCTAGGGACGCGGGGCTGCGTGCGGGAATTGTGACAAAACACAATTTCCCGTGTAACTCCTAAACTACACACAACACCTGAATTTCGACTGAAATTTAGGTGTGAAACCTATACATGACATATCATGTGAAATATTAAAATGGCTAAAAAGTGCCATACTGGTGCCGTGGTCATTTACCATTCTGTATTAAATTAATTAAAAAATATAAGGAGTACGAATTCAAGGGTGGGGTCAGTGAGTGACCCTACCTTATTTTGGGTGGGGAATCCATTTCTGCAATAATATTCATGGATTTCCTACTCCTTCATTTTATAATGATTTTATTTATTCATTTATCTTTATTTTGTTAATATTATTATTGTTGCTGCTTTGTCAGGTTGCTCTGTGCTAAGTAGCAGGCTGACACATCTCTCCTCAACCCAATTGTTATATGAGTTAGTACATATTGCACTTGGTATATACATAGTACATAATCTCCACTGTCTGTTCAGCCCATACTCCCAGGACTCCAGATCAGTAAATTTCAAACCTTCCTGGATAGGCCCATCACCCAATTAGCCAACTACAGCCACCAGCCCAATCAGTCAACATGTAATACCGTGGGAACTCCAACCTGAAACACCAGCCAATCATCCCTCAAGGCCACCTTCTCAGCTTCCACAGTACTGGCCTCTCCTTCCCTCCTGGACTAATTACCCCCAATGAATTAGTATACTACTTCTTACTGGTTAGTCCCTCTGCCAGTAGGTGTCATCTCAGCACAAGACAACCTTCAAACAGCCTGCTTAACTCATATCACCTTTTCCCTTCCTGGTGTTACTCTTATAGGATTCAACAACTTCATCTTCAACAACAACCTCCTGGACTGCTCTTCTCATCCTTCCTCTTCTCATAACTTGTACTCCTCCTTTCATCTCCTTCATTGCAATTACAGAAATTCATCCTTGAGCTCTATGAGTGGTAGTTCCTGTGCCTTCTGCCCCTTGCATGCCAGGGGCATTAGTGACATTATACTAATTCCTTCCCCTTAATTACTGCCCAGTCTCTACCTCTCAAATCATCAAATTCAACCAATTCCATCCCATCCCATCTTCAAACTTGGATAATACTGCCTACGCATGTTGTGGACCAGTGTGCAATTGAGCTGAAAGGTTTGCAGCCTTTCACTTTTGCAAAGGAGTGATATACAACTTGTGGCTACTCCTGCTGAAGCTATTCATTCCCTTTTTTGAATTCTCATTGGCCAAATCCCTCAATTTTCCTTTTCAAAATCTTCAACCCTCCTTTTCAACACTCCCTCAAAAGATTTATTGAAGCTTCTTTGAATATTCCTAGGCGCCCTATTGACACCAATTCAAAACAAATACAAATCCCTTAGGCGCCCTTTGACGCCCTTTGACGCCCTTTGACGCCTTGGACGCGCCTTTGACTTCTCTTTGATGCCTTCAACACGCCTTTGACTGTACTTTGACGCTTTGACTCAGCTTTGACCTGCTTTAAAACTGCTTCAACACTGCTTCAACGCGCCTTTGACTTCTTTTTGATGCCTTTGACATCACTTCGACGCCCTTGACATGCCTTTGAAAATCTTTGACCCCTTTTGAACTATTTCTTCAAAGCTATTTGTACGCTTCTTTGATGCTTCCTGGAGGTATCTTTGATGTCAGTTTGAGGAAAGTAATAAGCCCCTCGACGCCCTCCAATGCGCCTTTGACGCGCCTTTGACGCGCCTTTGACGCCCTTTCAGTGCCCCCTTTCTTCAAACTTTCTGGGAACTTTCTTCATTGAAAATTTTCTGTTCTTCCTCAAATCTTGTCTGGGTACTTTTTTTGGGTCATTTCTCTTCTCTGGCATATTTTGACAGCATTCCAGCCAAATGTACATAAACTTCATTCATTTGAAGTCCACCTCCCACCAGAGCAGCAAGATGCAGAGGTTTTGTCATCACTATCTCCAATCAGGAAAAGTCAGCTCCTCAAGCTTGTAGACGTGGGAGGATCCATTAAAACCTTCCAATGCCTGAAATCTCAACTTCCATGGACACTGGTATCCCTCCTCCAGCTCCTCCTAGAGCTTCTCTTTCTCCTTCGCCACCTGCAGTTAGTTGCATCACTAATTGTGTAATTGGTCAATATCCCCAAGCAGACTTTGGATTAGATTCTCCATCTTATGATCCCAGAATCATTCCTATTCCAGAAGACAAGGATGAGTAAGGAAGTGAGGACTTGGACTTTGATCCAAGGATCCTAAGTAATCTTAATTAACCAACTGTTTAAACTCAAGAAGCAATTCCACCTCCAGCTTCCACTGCAAACCCTGGTCCTCCAACCCAACCTCAACCTCCAAAATCTGCTGTGGACCCAAATCTCATAGCCCTCCTCCAGACCATGAATTCTTCTTTTGCAAACCTTTCTCAACCTCCCTCAACCAGTACTTCTCACTCTGGAACCTTCAAGTCTCCTTCCATGAATAATCCGGATACGTTTGAAGGCAACCATTCATAGAAAACCCCAACCATTCCTCCAATCTTGTGAACTCATTTTTGGAAATGATGAAGGAACTTTTAGTGTGGACCGGAAGAAGGTACTCTTTGCAGCTTTCTACCTCTCTGGAAGTGCAAATTTATGGATCCAACCCTATCTGGCTCACCTTTCCAACCAGGAGCCCTCTTTCCTCCTCAACTCATGGTCCAACTTCACAGAGAAACTTCACACCCTTTTTTGCAAAAGAAGAGAATTCTTCAAGGCTGAAAAGGAACTGGTGAACTTGAAGATGAAGGAATCTGGCTATGCTTCAACCCACATCACTGAATATTGATTACTTATGATCAAAGTCTCTGGGTGGGGTGATAGAGCCTTTTACTTTCACTTTCAACAAAGCCTTCCTTCACGCCTTCTGGACCAACTAGCAGGATAAAACGGCTCTTAAAAAACTCTCAGGGATCTTATGGATATATTTTTGGACTATTATACAAGATATCATGAAGGGGTAAAAGAAAAATCTTCTTCTCTCAATAATTCTGAACCCCACAGTTCTTCTCAATCTCAATCTACCTCTAATCAGCCTGACAAGGGTAGTGGTGAGGATAGGGAGCATAACCAGTCCCCAGAAAAGTCAAATCAAACTATGAAATTTACCAGAACCTCTTTGGACCTAGTTCCAGATGGAAAACTCAAGGCATATGAAAAGGAAAGAAGAGAGAGGGAAGGCTTATGCTTATATTGTGTTGGTAAACACAAGACAGAAGACAGTATAAAGAAATGTGTCAACTCATATTTTTCTCCAAATCCATCACCTTCCAGTGCTTCCCCAAAGACAAACCAAGATTAAGCTCACCCTTTTCTTCCTCTTTTTTAAGGCTTATATCTATTTTTTTTTTCATTCAGGTGGAAATCAATCTGTTATGGTCTATTCAATGGTTCAAAAGTACCTATACCTTACAGGACTTCCCTTCTGGGCAAAAATATTCATCTTTTCAAATCCCAGCTCATTAAATCTACTTCCCAAATGGTTTTAGTAACTTCCTTTCCTAGCTTTGAATAGGAACTTCTTCAAGTCAATGCACCATTCCCTGAACATATCAACCTGGGAATGGAATCTCTTCATAACTGGAATCCAGAGGAAAACTTGGAAGATGGGGCTGATCACCCCAAGACACCAGCTACCCAGTGACCTTTCCTCCAGTCCTGTTGAACTCAACCTGGCTACACTGCCCACAGCTGTCCTTCCCTAAACTCTGCCTTTGGAGCTGCAGCCCAATGGGTTTCCCCGAACTTCAGAACCTTTTGCAATTCCCCAACACAACTTCCAATTCCCTTTGAGTTCAACACACTTTCTACTTGCTTGGATATTCATTGATACTTTATTTTTCACAGGAGGAAAATATATTGGATTCATCCTTGAATACAATGCAATTGGTTACTTCTTCTGAAGTTTCTCTTTGCTACTGATGAAGTCCCTGAAGAACGAGAAACCATTTTCAAAAAATTTACTGCTGAGTACCATTCTTTCCTAGATTTTCTCTCCAAGGTTAAAGCAGATCAACATCCTTTTCACTGCGCTTACAGTGACCAAATCAAACTGGAAGGTCCATTGTGTCCAGTTGGTTTTTTCTATTCACCACCTCAAAATGAAAGTTGAACCCCACAAGCCTAAATAGCACAGAATGTAGAGAAATGTTTCATCCAACCCCAGCACTTCAAGCACTGGAGAAGCTGTCATTTTTCCTTTTCAAGAAGAAGGATGGTGGTTTACAATTATGTGTTGATTTTTTGAAAACCTGAGGCTTTTATAAAGGAGAGCCTTCACCCAATTCCTCTAATAACTTTCACTGAATTTCTTCTTAGTTTCTACCATCCTCACCAAAAATGATCTCAGGGTGCTTACCCCTTGAGAATCACAGGCCTTTGATTTCCTAACTGATATTCTTCTCTAAAGTATTTCCATGTCTTCCACAGATCTCATCAGAAGACAATGGTATTTCATAAAACTCCTTTCCTTCTTCAACACTAACTTACAGTCGTTGGAATTTCTTCACTGAATCCACCCGGCCTCCAGTCACATTGGGACAACATGTTTCCAGAAGGGGGAACACTTACTCTGAACAGAATCCTGATGAATTCAAAACATCTGAGATTTTTTACCTCTCTTTGAAGATTCTTGAAGCTCAACTGAGTGAATTGATCATAAATCAACCAGCTAAAACGTTACTCCAGGATATCATTAAAAGATTGAATAAAGTGAATGGAGTGACTAACAATTCTCCAGATTCCTACAGCTGCTCACTTCTTCTCATGGTAAAAGTGGGTATAACCAACATGCTTAATAACTAAAGCTAGAAATACTACTTCAATCAACCAAACCCCTTGATAAAGATAAAAACAGCCTATGGATAATTATAAGAACTATGCTGACCTTAATAGAAACTGAATTCCAAAAGGCATCCATCCTGGGAATTAAGTATGACTATCTGCAAAGAAAATCACTGCTGAAAGAAATTCCAAGATAGCTCTTTGAGAGTTGGTTGGGAAACTTTTCTTATTTTGGAAAAATTAGGTACTCATGCTTCAAAATCCAAAACCCTGATAAATTCATTCATCCATCCATCCTCAATCTCACCAACCTTCTGGGAACCAACACCCAAATTCATTGCTATTGGATTTCCCTTCTCAAACATCCAAATTCCAATCAAATCGATTCCCTTCTTCATCAATCAACCAAACTTCTTTCTTCATTTCAAAAACAATTCATCCTATAATCCTTTTCCAAATCCAAACTTCAATCAATCACTTCCAAAATGAAATCACAAAGAAAATATGAAGAATCAAAAATAAAAATAAAATATTTTCCTTCTATCCTCCACCTTCCCAATAGTCTTTTTAATTCTAAATATCATATCAGACAATATTTCCAAATCAAAATATCCTTCAGTCCATCTAGCACTCCCATTTCCATCCCTCATCTTCCTTATTCCTTCCAATCACCAATTGTCAAATCAGGCAATAACCTCATTTTTATCTCTCTTACCTTCCACACCAAACTTTATCACTTCCATAAATCCTCCTTCTACTTCTTCATTCTTACTTCTCTACTCCTTGTCCTTCATGTTTTTCATTTTCTTCACCTTCATCCACATCCATGTTCCTCCTCAAAGCTCTCCAGGAGCACTCTCATCAATTTCCTAGTCCAAGGAATAATCCCCCTCAATCCCTCTTAAACACCTGGCAACACCTTTCAAACCTCAAAGTCAAACTTTGAAGTCAAACCAGTCAAACTTCAAAGTCAAACCAGTCAAACTTCAAAGTCAAACCAGTCAAACTTCAAAGTCAAACAAGTCTAACTTCAAATTCAAAGCAGTAAAATTGTGAAAGTTGAAGCAGTAAAACTTTGAAGTCAAAGCAGTCAAACTTCAAAGTCAAACTGTTGAAGTCAAACCAGTCAAACTTCAAAGTCAAACCAGTAAAAATTTGAAGTTGAACTGTCAAAGTCAAACCAGTCAAACTTCAAAGTTCAACCAGTAAAAATTGTAAAACTTTGAACTTGAAACTATTCAAACTTGCCTAACTTCTCAAGCTTCAAAAAAAAAACTTCAAATCTTCAACTTCAAACTTCAACCTTTTGAACTCCCATTCTAGCCTCAGACTTCAAGTCCCAGACCCTGTGCAATACTTCACATGCTTCAAGCTATTCTACCTTGCTTCCAAGCTTTCCAGCTTCCAACTAGCAAGCACAGTAGACCTCAATCTTCACCTCCAGAACATTATTCTTTGGGCATAAGGAGCTTCCCCTCCCTTTTTTTGGGGGTGGGGGGGTACTGTCATAACCGCAGTTCTGAAACTCCTTCAACTAAACCAATCCAACCTCTTCCACAAGCTTCACCCTCTCCATGTATGGTATAAGCTCTATGTCCATGTACACCTCACCACTGTTTCATGTGATTCAGTCAACCTTCTCAGGATCTCTCCCTCTCTCCATGGCTTTGTACATCCTCCATCTCTCCTCAACCCAATTGGTATATGAGTTAGTACATATTAAACTTAGTATATACATAATACATACTCCCCACTGTCTGTTCATCTTTTACTCCCAGGACTCCAGATCAGTAAATTTCAAACCTTCCTAGATAGGCCCATCACCCAATTAGTCAAATAAAGCCTCCAGCCCAATCAGTCAACATGTAGTACTGTGGGAACTCCAACCTAAAACACAAGCCAATCATCCCTCAAGTCCACATTCTCAGCTCTCACATATACTGGCATCTCCTTCCCTCCTGGAATAATTAACCCCAAGGAATTATTTTACTACTTCTTATTGGTTAGTCCCTCTGCCAGTAGGTGTCATCTCAGCACAAGACAACCTTCACACAGCCTGCTTAACTCATATCACCTTGTCCCTTTCTGGTGTTACTCTTATAGGATTCAACAACTCCATCTTCAACAACAAACTCCTGGACTGCTCTTCTCATCCTTCCTCTTCTCATCACTTTTACTCCTCCTTTCATCTCCTTCATTGCAATTCCAGAAATTCATCCTTGAGCTCTATGAGTAGTAGTGAATGTGCCTTCAGCCCCTTGCATCCCAGGGGCAGTTGTGACAGTCTCCAACAATTCTAGACTTATCATTGTGCGAAGATATGATTACTGGAGTATTAATGTTCACTTTTCCATTATGTCCTAGTTTCCTTAAGACTTGCAAGTCAATTAACTCTTGGACATGAGCTTCTAGAGCTGGTCTAGATTTGGGACTAGAAGTATAAGCTGGTATCCTAAGGTTTGGGGGGTAAGAAGGTTTAATGGTCAAGGTTAGAATCATTTCATGTCCTTTGATATCACCAATGGGGTGATCTTTTGGTTCAGAAAGCATTCTGGATTTCAAAGAATTTTTGAAGAATATCCCAATTTTTGTCTTCACTGAGCAGAGAATTCAAAGCTGCTTGCAAGAAGTATTCTTTGTCAAAGATTTCCAAGTGTTTCTCATAGGTTGAATCAGAAGTTTGAGCATTGACATAGCATATTTGGAACTTTTTGTTCCAGTATACTCCTATAGTAAATTATCTACCTTCACTTTGTAATAAATCTATACCATAAAATCAAAGAGAATCATTATCTAGAATGAAGTGATCACATACTCTGTTTTGAAGCACTAAAAAATCAATTTTCAGTTTGAGTGATCCTCTAGAGTGAGGGAGTATGATATCAGAAGAACATAATCCAATAGCATTGAGGGAAGAGTTACAACTGCTAAACTTAGCCCAAGTTACTGGTAATGAGTTCATTTTCCAATTTGGATCCTCCATTTCAAAATAATCTGAGCCAAAACAAGAGCAAAAGGCTCCACTATCTAAGAGTAACTTCACAAGCGAGCCCTGGATTAAACCAGCAGCATAGCATGTTTTAAAAGAAGTTTAACCTTTACTGGCAGAGGGTTTCAGGGTCAAGGCTTTAGCTTCAGGGAAATGGTGAATCTTCATGTTGGGATTCCATTTTTGTGGTAAGTTGGAAACTTCATTGTCAGATTTTATGTCCAGGGAAGATTCTATACTTCCTTAAATAACATTGATGGGATCATTAATCATTGATTCACACTCAGAGAGTGATCCATCAGTGTCATCAATTTGGGGTTCAGGATTATTATCATAATCTTCTCCTTCAATATCATTAATTCTTCTTCTGGGTTGAGGACAATCAGGTCCTACATGTCCTGTCTGGTTGCAATTCCAGAATACATTTTCCTTTCTTTCTGGAGCCTTCTTGACTTCCAAGCTGGTGGGATTAGGGGCAGGGGAATCTTTGGTCCTAACAGAATATTCCTCATTTCTCCTGATATTCTGTTCCCTGCGTCTATTGAACTTCTTGTCAAGACCATCCATATCAATTGTTTCTTCTTATACTCCCATCAAGGTAGAAATTTCAGAGTTTATTGGCATCCTGAAACTTACACTATGGTTGATTTGTCCCTGAACTAAGTTGAGAAGTCTATCATTAAACTCTTCTTTATAAACATTGGGGTAAAAAAAATACAATCTCCTTTTCCAATCAAGATGCTATTTATGAGGTTTGTCCTTGGATGGATCAAAGTGGGAAGTTTCAAAATTCTTCATCATCTTTCTTTTCCAAATCCTGGTTCCAAATTTTTCTTTGATTAATTCTTTCCATGAACTCCAGGACAAAGATCAAACTTCTTCCCTCTTATGGATGAAACAATCAAGAGCTACTCCTTCAAAAGATCTGGGTAATTTTACCACAGCTATGGTATCAGGGAGTTCATAAGAGGCAAGAGTGTAATCAATAAAATTAATGAAACTGACATGGTTATATTCTCCTTCTCCTGAGAATTTAGGCCATTCAGTGATGGGAAGAAGTAACTTCAAAGCTTTTTCTACTTCAGGTGTAGGACTAGACCTATAATATTTATTCCTAGCTGTTCTGTATCTAGTGGGAATACTAGGAGTACCAGTGAATCTAGTGGGTCTAGCTTCTTCCAAGTCAGTAACTGGGGGGTTAGTAAAATTTCTTTTAAGATCTCTGAGATCATTCTTGATCATACCTGGTTCCAATTCAAGTTTTTTACTCAAAAAATAAATTATATTGATTACATGAGTCAAAGGAGTATGACTTATTCTCTTAAATTCTTCCTTGATGTAATTTATTGAGAAAATCATTTCTTCTTTTAAAGTGGATTGGAAACTGCTAATTTATTTCATTATATCCATTTCACTTAAGCTTATACAGTCCTTTACTTGTTTAACTTCTAGCTCATCAATCTGAGTTAGGGTGGCTTAAGTTTGTATTACTTTGTTAACTTTCAGATTCAACTTATGCAATTGCTCATATAATTTATCAAGGCACTTGCCAATAATAGTAAAATTGTGAGGAAAATTCACATAAAAGAGGTTAAAAGCTTCTAAATTTAATTTTTGTACATTTTCTTCCACTTCCAGGCTAATTATGTTATCTTGTCCCAATCTTTTGGGTTCCTTAACTTCTGATGTTCTGAGGATCTCTTCTTCTTGGGATCCTTTCCCTTTAAGGAAGTAATGGTAACAAGGATTCCAACTTTGCACGTAACATTTTAATTCACTTTTTGGGATCAGATTTTGAAGCAAGATCTGGCAGCTCTTTGCCAGAGATAAGTCTCTGTCCAAAATTTTGAAAAAAAATTAAAAAAATATAAAAATAATATTTTCCAGGGATTTTTTATTTTTGATAACTGTTTTATATAAATTTTAACTTAATTATATTTAATTTGAACGGTACTAAGACTTGGTTGAGGTCAAGACTGTCCTTGGGGGGTATTCCAACAGGGTCTGAGTGGGTTCCAATCAGATCTTGGGATCTATCCAAGGGCAAATCCAATGGAACACTGCCTGGATGTCCTCAAAAAGGTCCTGGTCAATGAGGTCACCAAAAAAAGTACACTAAGGTTGATAAAAGAATGAAAAATATAACCTTTATATATTTTTTGTAATTTTCTGTGATTTTTATAATATTTTTAAAATAAAATAATTTTAATGCTCACTGTTGTGATTTTGCTTTTTTTAACTTCTTTTTTATTTATTTTATAGATAGAAAGTTCTCTTTGATAATTTTTTGACTCCTTGTGTTGCCTTAATAGATAATTACAATTTATAATGCTTCCAAGTTTAAGCTTGTTCTATTTCAAAGCTTGTTGCTTTTAATAAAGAAGCCTTTCCTGTTGTTGTTCAGGAGTAATAATAACAGGCAAAAAGTTGGTTAGTTTCTCTTCTTTTTTCTGTTTAATCATATTTAAATAATAATTGATCAATTCTCCATTGGTCTTAAAATCAACTGGAAGAAAAAAAAATAGGTTATAAGTATTTTTTCTTATTTTTTTAAAATTAAATTGCCTAGTCAAAGGAATAAATAATTAAAAAAATAATTTAGTTGTGGATATTTCCCGACCAGACCCACAGTTATTGGCTCTCTGATACCAGGAAACTTCCAGTCCTTTAGCTACAGAGAGTGATAAAAATACTGGAGTAATAATAATAATAATATTCCCAAGATAAACACTTAAAAAGCTCAAATAATAAATATTTTTAAGAGCTGGTGCAAGTTTTGATTGGTTGGGCTCAAAGTTTTTTCAATTTTTTATAAAAAGAGGGGCCACAGTATTATACTACTGGGGATCTTTACAGACAGACAACCTCTCTTCAAGGGTCCTTCTTAGACATTTTAAGAACCTTGGAATGATAATGGGTGCCTTATAATGACTTATCCAAAGATATGGCCAGGAAAAAGAAAACAATGGCCAAGGAAGGAAGGGAAACACTCACTCTGAGTCAATAATTCACAGAAAGTCCGGCAAAGATTCAGGTAAGGGGTTTCAGGGCAGATGGGGTTTATTGCCAGACTCAACTTCAATGAATCAGGTTGGTTAGCTTGGGGAAGTAATAATAATATTGCACACTAGTCCATAAATCACTTGCTCATCTCCTTATAAGCACTTCACTAAAAATTACATGGTTTCTGATCCATAATAATAAAGTCCTGGTAAAACTGATGGGGAATAATTGATCCAAAGATTTCTGTGTAAATACATTTTGGGGTGATGATGAGCTTCTCAGGGCTTATAGAGAGGGTTCTGCTCATGGTTTCAGCTTGCTGATATCAGGAACTTTGCCTTCCTTTAGCTACAGCAAGAGATATTGGTGTTTGAATAATAATAATTCCAAGAAAATTCAATAAAATGCTCACATGATTGATTTAGAAGCAAGTGCAAAGTTTGAGTGGTTTGGTTGTATTAAATTGATTTAAATATATTTTTCAAGAGGGGCCACAGTTTATGCAAACATGGGATCTTTATTGTATAAAAAATCTCTTCAAGGGGCTCTTTTTAACCGTGTAAAGAACTTGGGAAAGTGAGGTCCTAAGTGATTACTCAAAAGGGGTTTACTCAAGGGGATTGGGTGAACTGGCTGACTCACAGCACTTATGCCTGGAGGCAAGGAGGAGATAACTTACTAATTTAAGCAGACACTCCAAGGAACTTGCAGAAATTCATGTTTGAAAGGGTGTCAGGACAATTATTGGGGATATTGCTGATATTCTTCAATGGAATTAACAATTGGTTTAGAATTAATAATTATAAAATCAGACTGAGGCCATAAATCACTGCTTTATCTTAAATAAACACTTGATCAAGGATGCATAGGGGTCTGGATTGATTATTTAAAAATTATTGTGTTTTAAAACCATCTAAAAAGAGCTGTTTATATACCTTTCTCAGGTAATAAGAACTTCTCAGGGCATGTAGAGAGGATTATGCTTGTGTGCTAAGGCTAGAAGGCTAGCTAAGGCTACTTTTACACGTAGTCTGGGTGCTTTCAGCAGGCTAGCCTTGCCTGTGTCATATTTTCATGTGAAATAATTGTCAGAAGGTATTTGAATGTAAATTTATTATTTTTATGGTTCAGACACACTTCCTTATTTTGTATTACTTGATATAGAGTGGCATGGGAAGAAGTGGTTATTTGTAGATTTTAAACCACCTTCTGCACATGTTTGTAATTTGTAATAATTTTTTGGTAGATTTCTTGATGTGTTTCATGGTTCATAAAGATTTGGTAGTCCCATTTATGTGACAATGTTCATTTTCGTTTCTCACAATTTATTTGTTTTAATTTTTCAATTTTCATATTTTTGTTCAATATTCTTAGGTTTCAAACATCTCCCTATCCATCAGTCAGCTTGTTACATATGCATGATGTATGCATGCAAGTTGTAGCATTTGCTTGCGGTACCTGACTGTTGAATTAGCATAATTGAAGTTGACGCGCACAGACTTGACAGCTGCGTGCAGGAATCAATTTTTTACACGCGCAGGCTTGAAAGCTGCGTGATGGAATCCATCATCTGTGGCCAGCCGTCATTTTTCATGCGGGTTTCTTGAAATGTGCCTGTGAACCCTTGCTGTAAGAATGCGGGGTTGCGCGGGGGAATTGTGTCACAACACTAATCCCCCTGTAACTCCAAAAACATACACAACACTTCAATTTTGATTGCATTTTGGTTGTGAAATCTATAAGTGGCATTATTTTTGAAATATCAACATGGCCAAAAAAGGTGCCATCGTGGTGCCGTGGTTTATTGGTCTTTTCTTCTAAAATTATGAAAAAATGTCAGGAGTTGGAATTCAAGGGTGGAGTCAGTGAGTGACCCTACCATTTTTGGGTGGGAAATCCATTTCTGTAATAATATATATATATTTCCTACTCCTTCTAAGTTTATTATTTATTTTCTGTTTCTAATCTACTTTGACAGGTAGCTCTTGTCAACTAGCAAGCTGAAACATGTGCTGAGGCTGGAAGGCAAGTCAGGGAAGGCTCAGCACGTCCACTTGGTGCTGTCAATCATCTGTTCTCATATCAGCTGGATTTCTGTACTATTTTAGCCACAGGATCTGTTAATCTGTAAATGGTTTAATTCTGATCATTCTGCACTTATCCTTCATTTTTACTATTATTATTGGTTTAAAGTAGACAGATGTGAATATTTATTGATTTTAGTCATCTGATGAGCACGTAGGTAATTTTTAATAATTTTTACGTCCAGTCCTTTTTGTGTTCTGTGGTCTTTACAGATTAGGATCTGTCTGTTTTGTGGTAACCTTCAATATTTTATTTATTATTTGAAACACTTCAAGATTAATTATATAATGTTTTTATTTAGTTTTCAAGGTTTTTAGATTATTTGTAATGGAAATTCCACATTATTACATACGCCAGGTAAACCCTACTAGGTTGTAGCTCCTGTGAGTGGTACCTGCTGTCAGATTTGTCACAATTGATCCTGACGCGGGGATCAGTCCATTAAGATGTGCACGGGGTAGGATTGGCTGCAAGCGGGACTTCTGTATGCAGGAAAATGATGCTACAGGTACATAGGGGTTGTGTAGGAATGGGGGACTGTGTGCAGGAATTGTTACAAAACACATTTCTGTGTGTAACTCCAAAAATATACAATTCTGACTGAATTTTAGGTGTGAAACCTACATATGACAATGTATGCAAAATATTAATTTGTCCAAAAGGTGCCATATTGGTGCCATGACCATTTGGTAAATTTTTATTTAACCATTTAAAATATGAAGGAGTTATATTTCAAGGGTGGGGTCAGTGAGTGACCCTCCCTTTTTTTTGGGTGGGGAATCCATTTCTACAATAATATTTATTGATTTAATAATAATTCTTAATATTTTGTTTATGTGTTTTTATTTTTTATTTTTGTTAATTTTTCAGGTTTGCTCTGTACAAAGTAGCAAGCTGACATCAATGCAATTAACACTCTAAGTATGCTCCACTTCAAAAAGGATAAATGAAAGCTCAAGCACTTCTGTAAAGAAGAATCCTTTAAAAATCAAACAAGAAAACCAAGCTCACTCTTAGAAACCAGCAAAAATTATGTTGGGGGCACTCACCCAAGCCATTCTAAAAACCTCCAGCAAAAGAATCCTATGCCTGAGCATGCATAACTTATTTCTCTGGAAAAAAAGGTTGCAAACTTTAGGTATCTCCAATGACTCCAAGATATTGTCAACTCACCAGATCATAATCTGACAAGCAACAATAATCTCATTATCAGAAACATCCTTATCTCCAAATGAGACCCTGTGATTCATACAAAAATCATCAATCACAGGAATAAGGAAAATTCCAAGGTCATCTGGAAATCAATCCTGAAATTATTTTTCTACCCAGAAGTATCAAATAGAGCAAGAGAATACAAGGAATTTCTCTGGATTACCTTTAAGTGTAATTAAATTCAGAATTTTATCACTCAAATCAAGAAAGCCATCAATCAACTGCACAAAGTGGGAATCCCCATTCCTGAAGACATACTAGGATACACCATTCTTGAAAAATTACCACCAATCCTAGACAGTATCAGTCAACAAATCACCCACTCCAACAAAATTATCAACCCAGAACTAGTCATCAGTCACCTCAGAATATTCCTCAACAAAAAAAATACATGAGCTCAGTCAAGACCAAAAAAAACCCTGCTCCATACCACTAGCCCCAGGGAAATCAGATTGAAAAAGGAGAAACACAGTCTCTCAGTACAAAACTCAGTTTCTGATTTCTGTATCCTCCATCCCAAGGTCAGACCCAGCTGGCTATCAACCGGGAAACCCACATCACCGTCAGCTGCCTCCATCACTTTTTCTCAACTTTAGACAACTCCCTAGTCCTCAATTCAGGCTCTACCTCTCACATGATCTCAGATCCCATTCTTTTTAAAGCCTTTCAACAGAAGAACTAGCATCAGTGAAAACTGGCTCTAAAACCCATCTAAGATACATTAAAGGATCCAGGACAGTGTTCTTGAAAAATGAAAATGAGCCTGACCTCTGGCTAAAGAATTTCTTATATGTCCCCAATCTATTTGCAAATCTCCTATCTGTATCTTTTCCTGGATAAATATGATTCAAAATCAATAAATTTTCTGTGACAAGGAAGGAAGAAAAATTCTCAAAGGGCCTTACCAGAAAAGCTTACACATCTTACCTCTCAAGCCAAAAAAATGAAAATTAATCTTCTACAGCGCCAAAATCTTACACAAGTCCCTGGGACATGTTAGCTACCACAGAATCAGAAAAAGGTTGAATATCCCAGTGAAACCAGAAACCATATTCAAGTCCTGCACCATTGGAATGATAACCAAGGCATCTTTCAAAAGCAGACATGGATCGGCCTTCAGAACCTTTGAAGAACTACACTTGGACATCATTGGGCCCATCAGTCTAGCTCCAATTGAAAACCATAGATACATCCTCAGTGTGGTTGACAGCCACTCAAGGTACTTCTTGGGAATCCCTCTCAAATCCAAAGACAAAACATTTTAAAAAATCTCTCTTATAATAGACTTGAAAGCCAAAAGATTTGGATACCACCCCAGTATTCTAAAATCTGGAAGAGGTGGTGAATTCAAGAATGATAGCTTCAAGCAATACTGCAAAAATAAATTGATCAAGACCAGATACTCCAATCAATACACACCTCAGAAAAATGGCATAGCCAAAAGACAAAACAGAACCATACTGGAGTCAGTTAGAACCATCTTCCATGACTCATGTTTAAACAAAAATACATGGAACTATTTTCTTAAAAACAGTAACCTCACTCTGAATCAAATAACCAGTCACAAATAAAAGAAATCTCCTTATTATCTCCTCAAGAAAAAAATTCTCCCTTTTGAGTACTTCCATCCCATTCCAAATCCTGTATCCTTCCTTGCTCTAACCAAGAGCCCATCCTCCAAGCTCAAAACCAAAGGTGAAACTGGAATAATGATAGGCTTCAACAAAGATCTCAGATCCCACCATATTCTAGCAGAATCTGGAAGGATTTTTGAGACCACAAATGTCAGATTCCTCAACTTTGTTCCAAAGCCAGATAGTCTACACTCCATAGACTTTGAGTTTGAGAATAAAGACCAGAATAAACCCAACAGAAAACTCAGAGATCAAACAAACTCCTCAGGATTGGAAAGTGAAAGCAAAGAAACACCAGATAACATTAAAGGAAAACTCAGTGAATGATGAGCTGAAGACAAAAATGAAGACACATTGCCTATCCAAAAACTAGAACAAGTCAGCTTGGTGAATTTCCTGACTCCAGAAACACAGAAAAATCCTCCCAGATAAAACCTGGGAGAAAGATCCTTGAGATTCAAGCCAGTCAAATACCCATACCTCCAGTGAATTCTCAGAAGCCATCAAAACAGAGTTTTATTCCATCAAAAACATTGAAGTAAGGGAAGATTCAATCATAATTCTTGAATCCTATCTGAAGACCATCATGGTTCTCAAATCCAAGCCTGCAACTTCTTCAGCTCCCCCCCACAAAAAGGCCAGAATCTGCATCCAAAGATTCAACCAGATTCCTGCCATTGACTAGGAAAATAATTTCTTGAAAACTGAAAATTCCACTAGTTTTCTAACAATCCTCATCCTTTCCATCTCCAAAAATCAATCCCTCACACAATTTTATGTGAATTCTTTATTTATATATACCCCCCTGAAGGAAGAAATCTACATTAACAATCCCACAGGGTGCCCAAAAACTGCCCCTTTCCTCAACCTGAAGAAATCTCTCTACGTTCTGAAACAATCTCCATCCAACTGATACAGAACCCTCATCAATGAGCTCAAGGAAATGAGATAAACCCCTTTCAAACCCAACCCTTGCTTTTACATCCACCAAGACTCTAAATCTGTACTCTTCTTTCATGTAGATAAACCCACTGTAGCTGGAAGAACCTAAGATTTTGAAACCCTCTTCCTCAAACGCTTCCCAAACTCATCAGCTCAAAGTTCAGGAACCCTCCTAGGAATGGAATTGACTATCTCAGATCTCAAAATAACCCTCTTTAAAAAACTCATGAAAAATGGACTTGAACTTCTTGGGTTAACCAATTGCAAAAGAATTCTCACTACTCTTATCCCAAGTATACAACTCTTGAAGGCAAGCAAGGAAGAAATCAATACATTCCAGAAGCTCAAAATAAAATACATAAAATACACTGGAATGCTTAACTAACTCTCCTTCAAAAAATAACCAGATATATTCCCCACAGTATCCATTATTTCCCAGTTCAACAACAACCCAGGAATAAATCACTGGATGGAAGTACTTCACTCTTGGAAATACATTGCTGGAACTACCTCAAATTCTCTTCTTTGATCTCCTTCTTCTTTTTCATTCTCCTCAAGACATGAATACTTTAGGAAAGATACCTGGGTCAATTATCTAGACTCCCAAAAATCAAGAATTAGTTAAATCTGCTTCTGGCGCAACTGCCACATTTCCTGGAATAGCTGCAAACAAAAAAACATCACAATGTACCTCACCAAAGCCAAATTCAACTCACTTGCTGTAGAGAATGGTGGTTTTGAATTTTCTTCCCTTCTAGTACTATAGTAAGTCTGCACAATAATTTATTAAAGGAATGAAATTGAGTTGTATTGACAGCTGAACCTAGAGCTAAGGAAGAAATAAATCAAGAAAATATGAGAACAAAAAAACAGCTCATAGATCATGAAGAGAGTAAACACAAACAGGAAATGATGACTGCTATGGTCACTATCAGAGATGGTGGAGATATGTGAGACTGTTAATTGACAGGATCTTGAGGAATGAGGTTAAGTCAAGCAGGAAAGGCTAGGTTCGAGCAGATGATGAGCATTCGGGACAAGTAGAGAATGATGAAGAAAAGAAAGATCTCACCGGGCATGATTTCAGGCAGGGAGAAGTCAACGGGATGAGTTTGATAGATGGACAACGGAAATATCAAGATGACAAAAAGAAAATAAAGAAGTAAAGAAGAAATATAAGGTAAGAAATATAAAGTAAGAAGAATCTTGAGATTGAATCGATTTAGATGATTGTGTTGAATTAGGTGAATCGAGTGAGGTGATCAAGTTGAGTTAGGTGATCATGGTCAGGTGATGGAATCTATGGGATGATGAACATCTCTAGGATGATGGTGATGGTGTGATGGTGATTCAGTGAATGATAAAGTGAGAAGTAGTCGAGTAGAGTCCCTCAGGGGATTGCGACAGGGTGAGTGAGTTTGTGAAAGACATGACGCGCCCCCCGGTTAGATGAAACATCACTGCCGTGAAATCTCAACATTTATTTAAATTAATAGCTAGTTTCTTTGAGACTTAAAAGAGGTCTCAGATCAGATCAAGATTAATTATTAAATTTTATTGGTAGTTTTGTTGAAGAATGGACAAAATATATTGGATTATTGGTTAGTGGTTGATCAGATATATTTTATATCAACCAACATTCCAATTTTGAAGGGTTCAAGGTTTTATCAAAGGGATGGTTCAGGAGATAACCCAAGGTTGGGTTTACCCACAGGGGGTTGGGTAGATGAAATGTTGGTAGTTTCTTCTTCTTCTGCTCCCTTTCTTTGGAAGGTTTATTTTAATCACTAATGATTTGTTCTTCTTTGATTTTATGCTAAATATTCAGGTCACAGAAGGACCCTAGTTCAAGCACCTCATTGGAGGGTATTAATTGGTCAAAAGATGGGTTATAATCTGGTCTATGATTTCCTGTTTCTTGCAATTGGTTCACCAATAATATTTATCTGGGGAAGTACCACAGATGACTACCAATATGCTAGGTTATTGTCCTGGATGGCATGGCATGAATGGCCAGAGGGAAGGAGGAGATATAACTTGGATAGGGTAGAGAGACCCTCCTTAAATGAAAACATCCTTCCCTCAGGGGGTTCTCAAGGCTTCCCCTGAGGGTTCTCCCTGTTCTGGTGAGGAACAGTGAGATACAGTTACATGAGGCATTTCTGCTGGTTGGAAAGAGCTTGTACAGTTAAATGAGGCATTTCTGCTGGTTGGAAAAAGTCTTTAAAGGTTTTTTCATGCATGTAGAGCACTGCATAAATTGCTGTGTAGTGCTGATAAGATGTTTTGGTACTGATTGATTGTTTTTTGCTGAGTTTTTGGATGGTGTTTTTGGTACCACATGATCCTGCCTGCTCATATTGCTTTTCAGTACTGGGTTGAGTTTTACTGGTGGTTTTTTTGGTCCCATATGATCCTGACTGCATGGATTGCTGTGTAGTTCTGGGTTCACTTTTTTCTTGTAGATTATTTGCTAGACTTGTTTCTAACTTCATCCATTGCTGTGCAGTACTGGTGGTTTTTTTGGTATCTTGGTGCTTATTACTTTTTTGGCACTGAGTGTTCTCCCTGCATGAGTATATTGCTGTGTAGTGGTGGGCTAGGTTTTTACTGGTGGTTTTTTGATTCTAGATGGTCCTGGCTGCCTGCATAGATTGCTGGGTAGCCCTGTGGTGAACTTTTACCGGTGGCTTTTTGATATTGTATGGTCCTAGTTGCCTGCATAGATTTCTGGTTAGCCCTGTTACTTGTGGTTTTTTTGGTACAAAATGATACTGGCTATATAAATTGCTATGGTTTGATGTGGTGATTTGCTTATGGTAGTTTTTTTGGTTTTGGTTGAGACTGATTTAACTTCCTCCTGCCTATACTGTTCCTGTATACTTCTGCATATGCTCCTGTATGTATATTTGCTTTTTTTTGGTGAGGTGACAGGAGCTGAATTAGTTGCAATGCCTCCTGTATCTGTATTTCTGTATTATGGATGAGATGAAAGGGTTGGTGTTTGGTCCTAGTTTTGAGGGTAAGCTGTTACTGGTATTTACTTGAGGGTTTCTACTGTAAATCTTCATGCCCTCCACAGAGCTTTGAAACCTGGTTGGCTATGGTTTTGCCACAGTTGAAGGTTTCTTAAGCTTTATCTTCTAATCCATGAGGGATAGGGCAGATGCTTTTGCTTAGTTACTGTCACCTTGCTACTATGTACAGAGCAACCTGTCAAAGTAACAGAAGAAATATGATAAAAACAATTAAATAAGAAAAGTAAAATAAACTAAAGAAGGAGTAAAAAATCAATGAATATTATTGCAGAAATGGATTTCTCACCCAAAACTAGGTAGGGTCACTCCCTGACCCCACCCTGGAAATCCAACTCCTTCTATTTTGAAATAATTAAATAAAAAAGGGACCAAAAGAAACAATACCAATATGGCACTTTCTTGCCATTCAATGTTTCACATGTATTTTCACATATAGGTTTTACAACTAAATTTCACTCAGAATTGGATTGTTGTGTATATTTTAGGAGTTACACACAGAAATGTGTTATTTGACAATTCCCGAACGCAGCCCCGCATCCTTACACATCCCTACTTACCCATAGCTACACATTCCCGCGCACAGAGGTCACGGGCGCAGCTGGTTTTGCCACAAACGCAGCGGATCCTACCCCATGCGCTGTGGAGACTCCTTTGGGATAGGTTAAAGTTAGCAAATAGCTTTCTGGCAGTCACTTGAGGGGGAATCTAGTATTACAACTTCAAATAAGATAGACGAATACTAAGGGTGGTTTTGAATTGCCTGCCCCTCTGATTACTATAGTAGTTTCACAACAATAAAAGAAAAGAGAAATGGTGGCTTATTTTCAAATAGAGTTTCTACTATAGTAGTCTCTATCAGACCTAGGATCAATCTATTCAAGCTTGATAAGGAAGAAATGGTGGAACAGATAGGTGACCTGGTGGATAGAAGCTGAGTGAGGGAAGAATCCTTTATCTAGTCTTATCCTTCATATATTTTTTTTATATTTATTTTATTGGTTACTGATTGATACTCCTTTGGTGATATAGGTGATGATTTGAATAAAGGTTGAAATGGTTGGGCCTATAGTTGATGACTGATGGTGATGTTTGATGATGATGATGATTGATGAAGTAGGTGATGATGATGGATGAGGTAGGTGATGCTGAAGACTGATGATGGTCAAGGTAGGTGGTGATGATGATGGATGATGATGGATGAGGTAGGTGATGCTGATGACTGATGATGGTCAAGGTAGGTGGTGATGATGATGGATGATGATGGATGAGGTAGGTGATGCTGATGACTGATGATGGTCAAGGTAGGTGATGATGATGATTGATGATGATGATGACCAATGATGATGATGGTAAGGGATGATGATGATGACTGATGATGATGATGACCAATCATGATGATGGTAAGGGATGATGATGATGACTGATGATGATGATGTTAAGTGATGATGAGGATAGATGATGATGATGATGGTAGATGATGATGATGATGACTGATGAAGATGATGGTAGGTGATGATGATGAGTGATGATGATGATGGTAGGTGATGATGATGAGTGATGATGATGATGGTAGGTGATGATGTTCAGGTTATGGGCACATGGTGGTGATGTTCAAAGGTATGTGGTATGGAGTAAATAATGGTGGTGTTGGATGGTCAAAAGTATGGGTTACTGCATTGGGTCATGATCAAAACTATTTGCTGATGATGGTGGAGGATCCAGGGTAATGGTGGTGGTTGATGATGATGATGATGGTGATGGTGATGGTGATGGTATGGGATATGAGATTGGTGATGATGATAGTATGTGTTATGGGATAATGGTTGAGAGTAGTAAAAGTATGCGTTAAGGGTGCCTAGGAGGCATGGTGATCCCCTGGAGGGGAGGATGGGGGG
This sequence comes from Puccinia polysora, assembly GCA_025617555.3. Lineage (NCBI taxonomy): Eukaryota > Fungi > Basidiomycota > Pucciniomycetes > Pucciniales > Pucciniaceae > Puccinia > Puccinia polysora. The sequence goes on along the minus strand of CM062632.1, from coordinate 31,166,763 downwards.
AACTGATGGGACCTGGATGGGGGGAGAGAGGCCCTCTATTTATAGAAAATCCTGCCCTCAGGGCTGCCCCTGAGGGTCTCCCTAGTATAGTGAATACAGTTGATGAGGCATTTTGGCTGGTCAGAGGAGGAGGCTGTGCAGAATCTACATGCATGTACACCCTTGCATGCATTTCTGTGCTGAATTGATACAGGTGCCCCCTGCATGAATTATCTTCTGTATAGTGGTGGTTGGTTATTTGTTTGGTTGTACAGGCATTACCCAGCATATGTGGCTTCTGTATGGTTTCCTGTAAGATGCTGTACAGCCTGTGCATGCAGTGTCTTGCATATATTGCTGTGTATACGGATGAGGTGGTTTGATTGGTACTGTATGGATGTACTGTATGGTGTATTTACTTGAAGGCTTCCAGGGTATGTCCATGAACTTTCACCGGTCTGTGGCACCTGGTAGGGGTATGGGTAGACCAGATTTGGTTTGAGCTGTATCTTCTAAACCATGAGAGATAGGGAGGTACTTTGGCTGAGTGACTAGGGGTTATTTTTGGTGTAGAGTCCATTTTTGAGGTCTGTTTGATGATTGGATCTGTCCTTATACTAGAAAAGTGACCCTGATGGCTATAGGTTAGGTTTTGGAGCACCACAGCAAATCTAAATTGACTGATCCCCGCGCCTGGATCAGATGTGACAAATCTGACAACCAGGTCGGGCTCAAGGTAGCTAAAACCTGGTTAGGGTTAGCTGGCATTGGTAATAACCTGACATATGCATTAGTAATAGTTTAAAAACTATAAAACTTAAATAAAATAAATAATAAACCAAGTCTAAGTATTTTTTAATAATAACCAAAATATTGAGGATTACCACATAAATCACTTATCCTGATCTTCAAAGACCACAAAACAATACTAAAATTCATCATAAAAATAATTAAGAATTAGCTATGTGCCCAGGAGATAATGCAAAATCAGTAAATGTCCCACATCTGTCCACTTTAAAACAATATTAATAGTACAAATGAAGGATGAGTGCAGAATGAGCATATTTACACCATAACAGATTAACAGATTCTGTGGCTAAAATAGCACAGATATCCAGCAGATCTGACCTCAGCTGATTGAAAGCACCAATTGGACGTGCTTTATTTTGACCTGACTGGATTTCCAGCATCAGAACAAGAGCAGAAACATCTCTACCCACCCTGAGAAGCTCATAATCACCCCAAAAATGTATTTATACAGACCTCTTTGGACCTATTTTTCCCCAATCAGTTTACCAGGAATTATTATTATCAATCAGACACCGTTTCATTTTTAGTCAAGTGATTATAAGAGAGATAAGCAAGTGATTTATGACTGAGTCTGTAGTATTATTATTAATTTCTCAAAACCAATCAACCCATTGAATTTATTCAAGCGAATCCTCCCAAACTGCTCTGAAACCCTTCCTATCATTGCAGGATTTTGTGGTAAAGTGCTCAGAGTGAGTGTTTCCCTTTCTGTCTTGGCCATTGTGCTGTTTTTCTGGGCCATATCAGTGGAATAAGCCCTTTCTAAGGCACCCATCTTCATTACAAGGTTTTGAAACTGCCTAAGGAGGCCCCTTGAAGAGAGGTTGTTTGTCTGTAAAAACCCCAGTAGTATAATAATGCAGCCCCTCTTTTATAACAAATTGAAAACCCTTCCTAACCAAAACAACTTAATCTTGCACCAGCTCTTAACATATTCATTGTTTGAGCTTTTTACGTGTTTATCATTGGAATACCATTATTATTATTATTCCAGTATCTTCTATCACTCTCCGTAGCTAAAGGACTGCAAGGTTCCTGGGATCAGAGAGCTAAAAAATGGGGGTCTGGCTGGGAATTATCCTTAAATAATCAATTTTTAATTATTTATTCCTTGGACCAGTCTATTTATTTTTAAAAATAAGTTAAAATACTTATAACAGATATTTTTGATTCTTTATTTCTCCAGTGGATCTTAAGACCAACAGAGAATTTATCAATCATTATTTGAACCTTCTTATACAGAAAAAAGAAGAAAAAATCTGTAACTTTTTGCCTATCATTATAACTCCTGAGCAACAACAGGAAAAGATTCTTTATTATAAGGAACATGCTTTAAAAGAAAAGGAGCTTGAGTTAGAAAGAATTATCAATTCTAATTCTTTATTGAGGCAACATAAGGAGTGTAAAATTTATCAAAGGAAGCTTTATATCTATAATATAAACAACCCATAAGATAAAGAAAAATTCAAAAATAACAAAAGTGAGATTAAAAATTATTTTCTTTTGAAATATCATCTTACCATTTAAAAAATTCAAAAACAATATTAAAATTATATTCTTTTATTATTTTAACCTTCTCAGTGGATTTTGTGTTTGGTGACCTTATTGACCAGAATCTTCTGGAGGATGTCCCAGACAATGTACCCTTGGACTTGCCCTTGGATTTATCCCAAGATCTGATTGGAACCCATTCAGACCCCATTGGAATACCCCCCAAGGATGGTAGTGGCCCCAGCCAAGTGTTGATACCTTTGAATTTTACTATAAGTAAATAAATATATATATATATGTGTGAATTATTAAAAATTTAAAAAATTTAAAATTATTATTTTTTTATATTTTTTTAAATCTTCTTCAAAAACAATTTTGACAAAGACTTATACCTTTTTGCTCTATGAATCAAAACAGGTGAAACACCCAAGAAACCGGCAGAGGGCCATCCTATTGATAGTTTCCCGGAGGAACCCATGTGTGCAAGGACTCCAGTTGCAAGCGCAATCAGGGGGCTCAAACCCGTGACCATAGCATCACCCGGGACAACAATGACAACAACCGCGGCTGCCAACTTGACCAACACACGGTTTGAATGACAGCCATTTCCCAGCGTGTTATCCCAGGAGGTTACAAGTCCTCCTACGCCACTCCAGCTGGACTCAACCAAGGAGGAAAGATTCAAAATCTTAGTGAAAGAGCGCATGAGTTACTGGAAACAATTCAAGTTGGCTCAGACCCAGGGGGATCATCCAGGTATGATAAAAGCCATTTCTCTGGCAAAGAAATCTCAGATTTCTCTGAAAAAGTTGATCCCAAAGAAAGAAGTAGAAGGCTAGGTGCAGAGTTGGAATCCTTGGGATCAGTTAGTTGCCTTAAAGGGAAAGGACCCCAAAAAGAAGAGGTCCTCAGCCCATCAGAAGTTAAAAAACCCAAAGGATTGGGAAAAAATAATCCCTCTAGCCCAGAACTGGAAAAAGCTGTGCCAAAATTAGATTTAGAAGCCCTTAAAATCTTTTCTTTAAATGTGTCTCACAATTTTACCATTATTAGCCAATGCTTTGAAAAAGTTTATGAACAATTGGAAAACTTGATTCTGAGTGTTTTCAGGGTTATTGAAACCCAATCCCAGACTATGAGGATTGATGAGTTTGAAATACAACAAATCAATGAAATTATCAAATCTAGTAAGTTGGATCTGATGAAGCATATTGATGATAACCAATCAATCCTTCAATAAGACATGATTGTAACTATGGATCAACTTCAGGAAGAAGTTCATAAAACTAGTCCTACTTCTTCAACTCATTTGATTTAAAAAATTGATTTATTCAACAACAAGCTTGACCTGGAGTTAGGTATGATTAAGAATGATCTCAGAAATCTTTAGGTCAATTTCAGTAACTCTCCAGCCACTGACTTGGAAGAAGCTAGACCTGCCGGGGTTTCAAAGTGCTCCTAGTATTCCTCCTAGAACCAGAATAACTAGGAATGACCCTTTTAGACCAAGCCCTACACCAGAAATAGAGAAAGCCTTGAAGTTACTTCCTCCCATCACTGAATGGCCTAAATTCTCTGGAGAAGGAGAGTATAACCATGTCCTTTTTATTAATTTTATTGATTACACTCTTGCTTCCTATGAACTCCCTGATGCAATAGCTGTGGTGGGGTTACCCAAAATGTTTGAGGGAGTGGCTCTTGATTGGTTCATCAATAAGAGGGAAGAAGTAGGATCTTTACCCTGCAATTCTTGGAAGGAATTGATCAGAGAACAATTTGGTACCAGGATTTGGAAAATAAAGATGATGAAAACTTTTGAAACTTCCCAGTTTGATCCTTCCAACAACAGACCTCATAAGTGGTTTTTAGACAAGAAAAGAAGGTAAGACTATTTCTACCCAGATTCTGATAAGAAAGAGGTCAATGAGAGACTTCTCAACTTGTGTCCCAGACAAATCAACCATAGTTTAAGGTGCAGAATGCCCATGAACTCTGATCTCTATACCTTGATAGTTATATTCGAAGAAACCATTGACATGAATGGTCTATAAAAAAGAATTAACAGACTCCCCAGGGAACAAAATGCTAGGAGTAGATAAGAATAAACTTCCAAAACTAAAGATTTCCCTGCTGCTAATCTAACCAACTTGGAATTCAAGAAGACTTTAGATTCCAAGGAAAAATTATGTTGGAAATGCAACCAAACAGGACATGTTAGAACTGACTGTCCTCAGCCCAGGAGAAGAATTAATCCTATTTAAGGAGAAGAGTATGACAATCCTGAACCCCAATGTGATGATACTGAGGGATCACTCTCTGAGTGTGATTTAATTATCACCAAACCCATCAATTTTATTGAAGGAAGTATAGATTCCTCCTTGGAAATAAACTCTGCTGATGAGGATTCCAACTTCCCTCAAAAATGGAATTCTAGCATGAAAATTCTCCATGTCTCTGAGGCTAATGCCTTGACTCTGAAACCTTCTGCAGGTAAAAGTTACACTTTTGGCAAAACATGCTACGCTACTGGTTTGATCCAAGGTTCCCCTGTTAAGTTACTCTTGGACAGTGGATATTTCTGCTCTTGTGTTGGTTCAAATTATATGGACAAAAAAGACCCAAATTGGAGGCTGAACCTATTACAAGTACCTCAGGCTAAGTTTAGCAGTTGTAATTATACTCTCAATGCTGTTGGAGTATGGTCTTCTGATATCATACTTGCTCACTCTAAAGGATAACTCAAACTGAACATTGAATCTGGAGTGTTTCAAATGGAGTATGTGATTACTTTATTCTTGGAAATTATTCTCTTTGCTTTAATGGTATAGATTTATTCCAAATCAAGGGTAGATACTTTACTATAGGGAAAGACTGGAACAAGAAGTTCCAAATATGCCATGTTAATTCTCAGACTTCTGATTCAACCTATGAGAGACACTTGGAAAGTTTTAACCAAGAATAATGCTCTCAAGCAGCTTTGAATTCCCTACTCAAGGAAGACCAAAAACGTGACATCTTGTAAGTTTTCTTTGAAAATAAGAAGTCTTTCTGTACCAAGGATCACCCCATTGGTAATATCAAAGGACATGACATGATAATAACTTCAAACATTAAACCTCCTTAACCACCTAACCTCAGGAGACCTGCTTACCCTTCTAGTCCAAAATCTAGAGCTGCTCTGAAAACTCATATCCAGGAGTTAGTTGACTTGAAAGTCTTAAGGAAAGTAGAAAACAATTAACAAGTGGATATTACTACCCCAGTAATCATAGCCTGGCAAAATGATAATAAAAGAATGGTGGAGACTTTAGAATGCTAAATAACTATACACAAGCTAATTACTATCCTATTCCAAGGATTTACCATGCTCTAAATAACCTCTCAAAGGCTAAATATATCACTACTATGGACATGCTGAAAGGTTTTCACCAAATAGCTATCAGGCCTGATAGCCGGAAGTTCATGAGAATTATTGTCATTTGGGAATTTATGAGTATCTTAGGATGCCTTTTGGTATCAAAAATGCTCCTTCTCATTCTCAAAGAATGATGGACACAGTTCTGGGATTATTCATCAGACAAGGATGGTTGATGGTGTACATTGATGATGTTATCATTTACTCTGATAATTGGGATACTCACATGGAGAAAGTAAGACTAGTCCTCAAAACCATCTCTACTGTGGGATTTAAGGTATCAATGAAAAAGTGAAACTTTGGTTATGGAGAACTCAAAGCCTTAGGACACATTGTCTCTGTACTAACTTTAGCTGCTAACCAAAGCAAGATAGCAGCCATGATGGACAGGCAAATGCCTCGCAATAAAACTGAACTTCTGTCTTTTATTAGCTTCTGCAGCTACTATAGGAAGTACTTACCAAATTTTTCTCTTCTAACCAAGTGTCTTTATGAAATCTGCAACAACACCACTTTGTTTGAAATGACTCATGACGGAGTCAAGAAATATGAGGAGCTCAAGATGGCAATGACCTCGGCTCCCCTACTGATTCAGCCAGACTATTCTAAACCTTTCAAGCTATATATAGATGCCAGCATGAACGGGCTAGGAGATTCTTTACACCAAGAAGTCATAGAGGATGAAAAACCAGTGGAAAATCCTATACTCTTCATATCTAGACAAGTTAAAGACACAGGGAAAAGGTATGGTGCAAGCCAAATGGAATTTCTTGCCTTATTATGGGCTCCGGAGAAACCCCATTACTACTTGGAAGGCACCAATTTCACTGGGATTACTGACTGCAATGCTTTCAGGAAATTGATGAACATAAATACCCCTAGTAGGCACATGTTAAGGTGGCAGATAGCCATACAACAGTACAGAGGTCAGATAACCATAGTTCACCAAGCTGGTACTAAACATCAGAACGCTGATAGCTTGAGTAGGAATGATTTTTCAATGATCCAAGTAGCCCTTCTTATGACCCAGAGGATAATGATATATTTCCTATACTAAATATTAACATACTTGATATTGAGGCTCCTATTTTAGGAATCCACATCTGTGAACTGGATGAATCTTTGTTCAACTCTATCAAGGAGGCTTACAGCTCTGATGTGAAGACTCTAATCACCATTATGGAAAGTAATTCTCCACCATCTGAACTGATTAATAGCCTACCTGAGCCTCTTCTGGAATATTGAAAATATTTAAGGTTCACCTTATGGGGGGGGGGTCTAGTATACTAAAGGCACCAGCATTTGAGTGTCATAGTCTTAACTAAGATAGACCATATAAAACATATCCTTGCTGAGTGCCATAATAAATGCTCTTCTGGCCACTTATCTACTGATAGGACCTTAGAGAATTTCAAAAAAACTGCTTGGTGGATCAATTGGAGAAACTACACTAACCAATATGTTACCAGTTGCAAAACTTGTCACAAGTCCAATAGCACCACTGGGAAAAGGTTTGGTCTACTACAGAAGATTGCTGAACCCAAGAAAAGATGGGAAATCATCAATATGGATTTTGTAACTGGATTAACCTCAGGAGGCTCTTACTCTTACAACTCAGTCCTGGTTATAGTAGATAGGCTCTCAAAGAAAGCAAAGTTTCTACCTAATCACAAGGAAGACACTTCTATGGAAGTTCCCTTGATATTCTTGAATAGACTAATTGCTGATTTTGGAGTACCCAAGATTATTATCAGTGATAGAGAAACCAAATTTACCTCTGAGTTCTGGAAGAATCTTCATGAAATGCTAGGAACTACCTTAGCTTTCTCTACAAATTATCACCCCCAGACAAATGGTTTAGCTGAAAGAATGATCCAGACTCTAGAAGATATGCTCTCAAGGTTCTGTTGCTTTGGTCTAGAATATAAGAATTCTGATGGTTATTTCCATGACTGGGTTAGTCTTTTACCCGCATTGGAGACAGCTTACAACAGTAGCAAGATCTCCAATACTAAAGAAGCAGCCTACATACTGGAAAGAGGATGTATCTCTAAATTACACAAGGATAAAATTAACCAGCAGTTAACAAATATCCATCCTACATCACTTGATTTCAAGAACATCATAGATGTAGCCAATAGAAATGCTGTTAAGTGTGTTCAGGATTCTGTTGATTATAACCAACAGAGGTGGGATAAAGCCCATAAAGAACCTGATTTCAAGATTGGAGATCAAGTCTTAGTTTCTACCACTAACCTTTCTAACTTAGCTTGTAACAGGAAGCTCAGAACAGCTTTTGTAGGACCTTTCACTATCATAAAGCTTCATGGTAAAAATGCTGTGGAAGTTATCTTGAGTGATGAACTCTCCAGGAAAAACCCTGTCTTCCCAGTAAGTCTCAGCAAACACTACCACCAAAGGGAGGGAGAACATACCCCTTCACCAGAAATACCTGTTGCAGAAGAAACTGGAAAAGACAGAGGAAAAGTTAGCAAGATCCTTAAGGATAAGAAAGACAGGATCAATGGAAATGATGTTAAACTCTACCTAGTGAGATACAAGGGAGAGTCAGCTGATAAAGATGGATGGTTGCCTGAACAAAATATCCCAGATGGACCCATACACTTAAGAAATGACAGAGCTAGCAGAAGGCATGAGACCCAGGAATATTTTTCAGATATAGACATTTCTTGGAGGGGGGAATTTCAGCTTGCTACTATGTACAGAGAAACCTGTCAAAGTAACAGAATGTTGAAATTGAAGAAACTTTTCTCAAACTGATGTGCACTACATCTACATGTCACACACCTGTACCTTTGTCTCATCATTTTGCTGTTCTCTTTCTTCCTCCGTTCTCCTTCCTCTTCTCTTACTTGTTCTTTCTACTATTTCTTGTCATGCCTATTTCTTTTTTTTTTTTTTTTTGCTTCCGCATCCCTTTCAAACTTTGCCAATCGGGCTCTTTCAGTCATCTCAGACTCTAACTTCAAGCCCCACTCATCATCTCCAACAAGCGCTCTTCTCATCATCTCCAACAAAGAGCTCCTCACCTTTCAGTCTACTCATCCCAGCCCTTGTGGGCTGCCTTCCAATTAGACTGTCTCTCTCATCTGGTGAGAAGAGTGATTCAGATTTCCATTTCCTCTCATCCTGAAGATCTGACGGTACCCTTCTTAGTCGTCCTACTCCTTACCAGCTGGCCACGGTTCTCTCTCAATTCCTCTCCTCCTTGGTGTTCCTCCTTCCCAGCCTCTTTGCGTTCCTTACTTCCTGTCAACCGGGGGTATGATACCTTTTCATCTATTTGCCTCTCACATTCCTGTCTCATTGCGGTTGTGAACTAGGTCCTAAAAGACTTTGACCTCTGTTCTTTAGGCTGGTTTCTATCTTCAGTTGTAATTCATAAAAAGGCCAAATTCCTTCACACAAGAAATAAAAAAAACAATCAAATAAGAAAAGTAAAAGAAACTAAAGAAGGAGTGAGAAATCCTCAAATACTATTGCAGAAATGGATTCCTCACCCAAAACTAGGTAGGGTCACTCACTGACCCCACCCTGGAAATCCAACTCCTTCTATATTTTAAATAGTTAAATAAAAAAGGGACCAAAAGACACGACACCAATATGGCACTTTCTGGGATTTCAATGTTTCACATGTATTGTAACTTATAGGTTTTACAACTAACTTTCACTCAGAATTGGAGTGTTGTGTATATTTTAGGAGTTACACACAGAAATGTGTTATGTCACAATTCCTGTGCGCAGCCCCGCATCCTTACACATCCCTAAGTACCTATAGCTACACATTCCCGCGCACAAAGGTCACGCACGCAGCAAATCCTACCCCGCGCGCATCTGAATTGACTGATCCGGGCGCCTGGATCAGTCCTGAAAAATATGACAACCAGGTACCGCTCAAGATAGCTACAACCTAGTTAGGGTTAGATGGCATATGTAATAACCTGAAAAAGGCATTAGTAATAGTTTAAAAACTATAAAACTTAAATAAACTTAATAAGAAACAAAGTCTAAGTATTTTTTAATAATAAACCAAATATTGAGGATCACCACGTAAATCACTTATCCCGACCTTCAAAGACCACAAAACAATACTAAGAGTCATCATAAAATTTATTAAAAATTACCTAATTGCCCAGCAGATGACAGGAAAGCAGTAAACGTCCACATCTGTCTACTTTAAAACAATATTAATAGTACAAATGAAGGATGAGTGCAGAATGAGCACATTTATGCCATAACAGATTAACACATCCTGTGGCTAAAATAGCACAGATATCCAGCAGATCTGATTTCAGCTGATTGACAGCACCTAGTGGAAGTGCTAATCCTGCTCTGACTGGCTTGCCAGCCTCATTCCAAGAGCAGAAACCTCTCTACGCACCCTGAGAAGCTCATAATCACCCCAAAAATGTATTTATACAGACCTCTTTGGACTAATTATTCCCCAATCAGTTTACCAGGAATTATTCTTATCAATCAGACGCGGTTTCCTTGTTAGTTAAGCGCTTATAAAAGAGATAAGCAAGTGATTTATGACTTAGTATGTAGTATTTTTTTTCATTTCTCAAAACCAATCAACCCATTGAAGTTAGTCAAGCAAATGTGCGCCATCTGCTCTGTAACCCTTGCTATTATTGCAGCATTTCGTGTTAAAGTGCTCAGAGGGAGTGTTTCCCTTCCTGTCTTGGCCATTGTGCTGTTTTTCCCAGCAATATCAGTGAAATAAGCCCTTTCTAAGGCACCCACCTTCATTCCAAGGTTTTTAAACTGCCTAATGAGGCCCCTTGAAGAGATTTTGTTCGTCTGTAAAGACCCCCAGTAGTTTATTAATGCGGCCCCTCTTTTATAAAAAATTGAAAACTCTTTTTAACCAAACCAATTAAAACTTGAACCAGCTCTTAACATATTCATTTTTTGAGCTTTTTACGTGTTTATCATGGGAATACTATTATTATTATTATTCCAGTATCTTCTATCAATCTATTTAGCTAAAGGACTGCAAGGTCCCTGGTATCACAGAGCTAACAACTACACACTGGAAGCAGCTAATCTCTGCAATCAGGGATCAAAAAGATACAAAGTAAAATAGAAAGTGGTTCAACTACCCCAGAAAAGGACTTGAACACCCAACAGGGTAGATCCAAAAGAGGCCAAGGCCAATCTTTTCTAACTAAACCACAGAGGGTCTGCAATCAGACCCTGACTGCCTCTGAACACAACTCTATCCAAGTTAGAATATTTTTCATTTCCTACTGTGCCTTGACCTGAAGACAGAGGGACTACTGCTAACCCCATCCTCAAAGGAATTATTATCTTTCTTCTTGCGTTTAAACTTTATTTAACTTTAACCTTGCTCATTCAGGCCATTTTCTTCTCTCAAAAATTGATTAATAAAACTGAAATTCCAGGATTAAGAAACCAGGATTTCAAAAGTATCTTTAATGGTCAAAAAATTGAGTGCTATAATTTCTGCTATTTCATTTACTTTTGATTTAGAATTTTACTTTTTACTGATAAGACCTATCTGGGTGATTTACCTCAGATGGATGAAAGATTATTGATGAGTGGCCTCTCAGTTCTGGGACCTATGAGGGTTGAGTGGATGGATGAAGGATCTCTGAGGTTAGAACCTGGGAAGAATGATTTGTATGCCCTGGGAGGAATGAGGATACAACTTTGATGGGGCAGAGAGACCCTCCTTAAATAGAAAAATCCTGCCTAAGGGGGTTATAAAGTCTTCCCCTGAGGCTCTCCCTTTCCTGGTGAGGAAAAGTGAGGTATATTAAATGAGGTATTTCTTCTAGTGGGAAAAAAGGTTTTACAGTTACCTAAGTTATTTATGCTGGTTCAAAAACCGTTTTACAGGATTTCCATGCATTCAAAGCCTTGAAAATATTGCTGTGTATACAGAGCAGGTGATCTAGGCGGTTTATTTGTTGCACAGTCTTTGGTACTTGTAGATTTTTGATGAGATGATTGGTTGAATTGTCTGATCAGACCCCTGCATATTTATTACTGTATGTCTGATGAGGTGATATGGTTGAACTGGTTGCACTGCCTCCTGAATATTTATTGCTGTATGTTTGATGAGGCAATTTTATTTTACTGGCTGAACTGCCTCCTTCATATTCATTTCTGTATTTTTGATGAGGTGATCTGGTTGAATTGGTTGCACTGCCCCCTAAATATGTATTCCTGTATGTTTGATGAGGTGATCTGGTTGAAGTGACTGCACTGCCTCCTTCATATGTATTCCTGTATCTTTGATGAGATGATCTGGTTGAACTGGTTGCACAGCCTCTGGTCTCCTGATTGGTAGTTTGTTTGTTACTAAATGAAGTTTCTTTCATATATTACTTCTGCATACTTCTGCAGGAGTTTGTTTGTGTCTGGATTTTTTCTGTCTGTGGTATGTATTAGAGGGCTTCCCAAGTATTTTCATAGGTATTTCACTGGTATCTGACAAGTGATTGGGCATAGATTGGCCATAATTTATTTTTTTGGGCTGTATCTTATAATCCATAGGGATAGAGCTTATGCTGAGTGACTTTAGTTATTTTGTTAATAATACATTTCTGAGCTGAATTTTACTGTTTAAGTAGTATTTATAATGGAAAAGTGAGTCTGGTGGCTATAGGAAAGGTTTGAAGAACCACAGCAGTGATAATACAGTTGAGGAATTCATAATAGTTTTCCATTGTATTGATGTTATCAAGCCCATTTTTGGTTTCCATTTTGGTGAGAAGGAGCTTTTGGATCCAGTTGAATCTACCTCTTTTTAGAGATTCATGGTTTGCTTGACAAAGGGAAAACCACAATCCATGAGAATTGAAACATTGTTCTCAAATTTAGCAGAGTTGTGAAGGATCAATGTATTGTGTAATCACAGAGAAGACAAATTTGTCCTCTGCTTTCCAGGAATTTTATTTTGACATTGGTTTAGACTTGTCTATTGGGCAATTTTAATTCCAAACCCCAAACAACCCATTCACACCTTAAAATGGTTTTGTGTGGTGCAGTTTGCAACCCATATGGGTTGTGAAAAGCTTTTTGTGACCCAACTAAGGTGTGAAAATCCGTTGAAAACCCAGATGGGTTGAAAAAACATGCCACGTAACCCATTTTGAGGTGTGAACAGGTTTTTTAGGGTTGCAAATTTTTATTTTTATTTTTATTTATTTATTTATTTATATACTTATTTTATTTATTTATTCATTTATTTATTTATTTATTTACTTATTTATTTATTCATTCATTTATTTATTTATTTAGTTATTTATATATTTAGTTATTTATATATTTATTTGTTTATTTACTTATTTATTTATTTATTTATTTATTTGTTTATTTGTTTATTTATTAATTTAATTATTTATTTATTTATTTACTATTTATTTATTATTTATTTACTATTTAATTCTTTATTTATGTATTTAATTCATTATTTTTTCATTTTTTTCACAACTTTTATGGGTTGTGAACATGCATTCACTCCTCATATGGGTTGTGAAATTCTTTTCAAGTCTGTTTCAAAAATGTAACATTTCCCTTGTCTATCACATGGTAAATACTTGTGGCATCAAAATAAGCATTGATAACTATTTCCAAGTCTAGGTATTTGGAATTGGGTCCAGAATATTTGAGAACTGGGAGTTGGGCACTTGAGAGATTTGGCATGATGGTCTCAACAATTCAAGGGAGAGGAAAATTTTTGTTCTTGAACATTATTGATTTCAAGCCATAAAAAAAGAATATGGATCCTTAGATTAACTTAAGATTCATTGGTGATAGTCTCTGGGCTCATAATATGATCCAAGCAACTAGGGCAGGGGATGAGGTGTGAAAAGGGATAAGATTTATTGACTCCAAAAAGAAAGATGAAGATAAAGAAAAAAATAGAATAAGAAAATAAACAGATAAACTGCTTAGCTAGGGCATCCAATGATGTGGGCAAGAGACTGAGTAGAAGAATGCTTTTGCATGTGCTTCCCCAGGTATAAGGCACAAATATTGAAAGAGTTGTGAAATGAGACAGAACGGAAATAGCATAAAAAAATACAGACAATTGTTAGAGGGAAAAAAAACACCTCCTGGCATTTAGTTGGAATATTCCATTCAGATCAATTAAATTTCCTAATCAACATCCATGCCTTATTTACATACTATGCAAATGTGTGTAAAAACATACAGATACTCTTCCTATTAATGATTTTGTGTGTTGATATTTTTATACCATTCTTTCAAACCTTTGTATATTCTGAAATTTGAAATTTTTCATTCAAATTTTTAATCTTACAAGAACAGCCAAACTCAAACAGGCCTCCTTGGAAATCTCATTCCTTCATTCTGCTGTCATCTACACTGAAAGTCATGTTCAAGATCTCTTACTTGAACTGAATTCAAGTTGAAATCAGTTTATTACTTTTTTTTTAGTATTCTCATCCAATAGAGTTCATATTAGCACCAGACAAATATATGATATCATAAGACTGACAATATCTGACAGAATTGTGGTGCTTAAAGCCTCCCATCTGTTTATTATACTAATTTCACTGTTATATTGGGTATTCTGAATGATCAAGTAGACCCACAATAAAATTCTATTACCATCAAAACCCCATTGAGCTACTTGAACCAAACTCAAAGATAAAATCAGTCAAAAGATGATCCTTTTTAAAAATTTAGTCACCTATTTGCAAGCCTCCAAAACCAGCATGGAAAGAGAGATATCCTAGAATAAGCATACAAAATCCATAAATGAACATTAAATAGAATGCTATAAGCCATGGTCAAGTAAAAAATAGAAGGAAATAAAGGCACCATATCACTTATCCCCAGTACATTCTTGTACCAAAAATGTCAGCCACAAGACAAAGACAGTTCTCCAAATGTCTGCACAACTCATATGTCTTCTTGTTATAGTGGTTAAGAGCTTATTTAATCTTCAATTATCTGACACCACGGTCACTTTTTCAACCCACCATAGAGAAAAGAATGAATATTGATAAATAGTTTTATGATTATATTAGAAATGTTGATAATATTTTGTAATAACGTGTAAGTATGCTTTTATGAGTATTGATTATCGAATTAAAACCTTGATAATTTATATTACCAAGATGGAGATCCAATATAACTTTAATTAAGTAATGAGGACTCAGATGCGTCCCAACCATTGATATAGAAGTTCCCAATTTTTTCCATTTATTTGGGAATAATTTATAGGAATTATATTAAACCTTTTTTTTTTGTATGGATAAGTTGCATAATTTAAATATTATCCCTCTTTGGGATGTATTAATACCTTAATATACTCTACTGAGCCTTTTCTGCGTCCCCACAGAGGTCTCTGATCTCATTTTTAAGGTAAAAAATTTTTAATATAATTTCCAAGAGTATACATACTCTATATGTATAATGTATGCCAAGGTACTAGGAATTAAGAGGTATGTACATGCCAAGGCTATCACGTTACATGTAAAGGGAGGTATGTAAGAATTCTGAGGTTTTCTGGGACTTCCAAACCGTCCATCTGATTGATTTTTAAGTCCTAGGATCAATTATTTACTCCTTTTGTATGTAAATTCAAACCTTAAACTGAAAGTCCCCCCCAATGAGTACTAGTACCCCATTCCTCATTGGGTATGATTTAATGAGTCCTGAGCCCTTGGGGAGGAAACCAGGGAGAGCCTGGAACTTCTTTGATGATCCCTTGAGTCCCCTGAGGGCTCCTGTCACCTAAAAAGAGGAGGGCCTTTATCCTATAGCCCCTCCACCAGTTATATATTATCATTTATTTGTAAGAGAATATGGAAAGATTTAACAATCCCATTAAACTGAGTCTCAAGGGGATATTGAATGGGGCTTTAAAATTTAGTATTATAATCAATTAATAATATTATTGGAAACTCAAATTTTGAGTGGAATGTCTAAATTGGAGTAGTTAACCTTGTGTGTTAATACTACAAAGGGTGTGAACTTATTTATAAGCAAAGCTAATTTGAGATTCATTCATTTAAAGCCGGGCCCCTTTCCTTCTATAAAATTTTAAGGTGTGCTTTTTTACTCAAAATACCTTTTTATTGTTTAAGTGTGTATGAGTTTTGCTACTGTTCTGGTTATTTAATTCATTAATTTATTCAATTATTGGTTTTTTCTTGATTTTTCAGGTTTATTCACGGCCCAGGTAAAGCAGTAAAGGTTAAATACCTGAAAAAAACCTATATCATTATCCAACAGCCATTTGTATAATCATTAAAAAAGTAAAAGTAACCAGAAAAATCAGTTTTTATTTTTCACCAAAGAAGGTGTCAGAGTGCCAGATTCATCCTAAAAATCACTCTTCTGATGAATTTACTAGAATTCCAATCATACAAGAAAAATATAAGTATCCAGAAGCAGCAGTGCATGTATTTCAAGAATTTTTCAAATCTGCCAAAATAGTATAATTATCTTGATATGAAGGGAGTTCATGCAAAAAATTATGAATGAAATGCACTCAAAATCAGCCAAAGTTGCACAAAGCCAAGGTTTTTTTAAACCATTCAATCATACCAGACCAAAAATACCAAGCTCACTTTCTGAAAAAGAGATTACTATAATGACACATTTTTTGAAAAAAAGATCCATCTTGGCATTTTTTTGCTAAAATCACTCCAACAGGAATGACTGGTGTGATTATAGTAGTCTTATTTTTCCTAAATTCATAACTTCTGGCATGTTTTCCCACCCAAGGAAGGAATCTGGACCCTAAAAGATTGTGCCATTACAAAAAATTTGAGATTTTAGAAATTTGAGGTTTTCCACACCTTTTTAAGGTTTATAGGAGTTTCTAGGGAAGGAAGACAAAGATTTTGGGGGCAAATTTCACTTCCCAAGGCCTTTTAAAATGAATTTAGGCCTTTGTTGGCCAAATAAAGGCCTCCGAACCCTGTATTTGGTGTGTTTTGGGTAGAATGTTTTGGAAGATTCACAAATGGGCATCTTTTGAGTTAATGTGAAATCTAAAAATTCAACAAATATGAATTTTTTGCAAAATTTAAGCCTGCTACTATTGAATAGCCAGCTGAAAAATTACCAAAAATTTTCAATAATAATAACAATAATAATAATAAATGACATAAATAATGGGACATACTAAAGTCCTATTGCAGAAATAAATTACCAACCTAAAAATAGGTAGGGTCACCAACTGGACCTACCCTCAAATTCCAACTCCTTGACAATTTCATGAATTTTGCCAAAGGAAAAACAGAACCAATTTGGGAATTTTTTGGCTGTTTTTATATTTCACATGAAACATCAAATACATCTTATCAAACTATAATTAAGTCAGAAATGGAGTGTTGTCTATATTTTAGAATTTATTTTTGTGTTTTTTCCAAATTCCTGAACAAATCCCTGTCATTCTGAATTACCACTCACATCTGCACAAATCCAGGACGCAAACAGTATACAGGCTATCAGCTGAGCCTCCAGATTTCATGACCCAAATGACCATAAAAAACTGTGACACAAGGCTTGAAACATCAATCAGAAATGCACACATAATGTGTATGCCTATCAATAAAAAATGTCATCAAAGATACAGATAAGCTAAAATATTGCAGGAAAATCATGTGAAAACCCTTCAGCCAAAATTTAATTTCAAATACTTCTCAATCCTGAAAAAGTAACAACTTTACTACCTTGATAACATAGAAATTTCCAGAAGATTAAGATTAATTAAATAGAATGTCACATAACCTTACAAAAATACAAATAAATCCACCAACAGAATGTATACTTTCAGATTCCAGATTCCAAGACCCTTGCAATCTTTTAGCTACCAGAAGTGATGTAGTGAAAGGATAAATATATTCCTCTGAATAATCAATAATGATGCAAAGAAGGATTTTAATAATTTGTGATTGTGCAAGTTAAATTTCTTTTTTTTGATGGTTTTTTTAAAAAAATATAAAAAAAGGGTGTTAGGTTTTTCACACCCCCAAACCTCAAAAACACGGGGTTTGGAATTCCCCACAACATCCTGCAAGGTCCCCCACCCGCGCGGTAAACCTGGAGAAAACGCAGTCTTTAGGGGTTGTCAAAAAAATAACACAGGGGGATAGGGGGGCATCTAAAAACCCTGTAGAATAAATAATAAGAATTTTGGCCATTTTTAAGGGCTTCAAAATTGCCCCCAAAAAAGTGAAAAAAAAACCTACACATCTCAAATCTTTTAAAATTTTTAATTTTTTTTTATCATTTTAAAAGATCTGAAGAGACAGAAATTTTCCAAATATGGCAGGCCATTCAATTATAATTTTTTCAGAATTTTAATACTTCAATCTCCCGCCAGAAAATGGGATTGACATAAAAACAAGACATTATTTTCAATTCTTTTTTGTTGTTATTTTTCCATGAGATTTTCCAAATTTTCAGTTTTCAGTATTTTAGTGGGCATTTTAAAGGGCCCAAAAATTTATTTAGGGATTTTTAGGATCAATTATTCACCAAAAACAAATTGATGCATCTGCAACAATAATGGTAAGTGTCTGTCTTGGGGTGCGTTTTGAAGCAATTTCTGACACTATTTTGATTCTTTTGATGGACAGACTGATTCAAAAGCTTTGATATGAACTGCAAATAAAACATAAATATATTTTGCTTTGTTTTGGACCTTGCTTTTGTTGATTATTTGACTTGATTGCTGCTTGATTCAAATTCATTCTCTCAGCTATCATATTTCTTTTCTGCTCAATTTCTTTATTATCTTTGTGTGTGTTGTCTATTTCCTAAGTTACTTCTGTTGGTTCATCCAAGGTGCGCGCTCATTGTAGACATGTCACTGGACTTTCACTATCAGTTACATCCTATCACTTATTCTACTGTTCAAGAGGCACACCCGAGATCAGAAAGAAGATCTATTTCAGGCCACTTTGTTCAGAACTCACAGTACCAGATTCTCAAGATCGAAGACTCAAACAAACTTTCAACCTACTCGATTCAGTCCCAGCAGCATATAGTATGTATCAAAATGAGTAATCAACTCATTATCAGTGTTGACATAACTTTTGCTTCCTAACCAGTACTACGACTCAGGACATCAAGATCAATAGGGAGAAATACATCAGTTATTAGCGTATAGTGCACACAGTTCTACTTAGTCTATTTAGAGGCCATCATCCTACCTGTAGAATTGTGTTTGACTGTTCGTCTTTGACTCTTCCTTCTAAAGCTGTCTTATTTTGAGTTCTTAACTATTATTTTTTATTTTATTGATTTTTGATTCTTTGATTGAAATAACAGCCGGGTTCAGGTTTCCCAACTCATTCAAATCTCTTTAGCTTTGGCCTTCAAATATCAAACCTCAAAATACCATGTTTAAACCCCTTTTTGGGGTAGGTCCGCATTTTTGGGCACTTCTATATGAATAAATGATATTCAATATGATTTTGAATGATTTCCTGCCTCCTCATTGCCTCTTGGGGAAGTCCAATCCTCTCCTCAACCACAAAATCACCTTTCAAAATCCAGAATCCACTCCACACCACACCATCATCACCACCATCACCAATCATCACAACTCAACACCAATCAACCAATCACACATCACTACTCAACACAAATCAACCAATCAAATTCAACACTCCACCCACACTAAATAGACCCCCCTGAATCCAAAAACTCAATCAAAAAACAAAAAAAATTAATCTTCATAAAAAAAATTTCAAAATCAAAATCCCAAACAAAAAATGTCTGAAAAACACATCAACCCACTTTTACTATCTGCCTCTTCTGCTTCTTCTTCTGCTTGACTATCTGCCTCTGTTGTTTCTCCTTATACTTCTTAAACTGATTTATACCATCCCCATGATCCCAATTCTTATTCTCCTCTACCTGAATTATTATATCATTCAAAGGGGGACCTTGTGAATGCTGTTCAAAATTGGGATAAATTCCATGGACATGCCATTTCCACAAAAGTCTCCAATACTAAAGAGCAAAGATATAATTACCAATGTGAAAAATCTTGGAAATATAAACCCAATATGGATAGCAAAAACTTTTTTCAACTAGGAAAACAAACTATCCTTTCAAACTCTGGAAGCTTTTACAAGAAGTCTGATATTTGGGAAATAAAAATCCAATGCCCTGATCACAATCATCCACCATCAACTGATCCATCCACCCATCCAGTTAATAGAAGGATTCAGTCTGATCAAGAGGAGATGGTCAATTCTTTAACCAAAGATGGGGTTCCTCCCCTGAAAATTCTTAATTCCTTAATGCAGTCCTGCAATTCTCCTGTTCACGCAACCCTTAGTAAAATATATGAAAAAAGATAAAAAAGAAAAAAAGCAAAAATGGACAGAAAATAACCCTTATAATAATCTTTAATAATTGAATGAAGAAACTCTTCTTCCAAATATGAAATCAATAATTGAAATGGTCAGATTAGTTCTTTATTTATTTCTCACCCACTTTCTATCCAATTACAAAATTTGTTTCATATGCTGCAAACAAGCACATGCATATTGGAAATACCAGCACATCTAAAATAGAAGGGCTTCACTCTTATTTCAAAAAATTTATCACAACTTCTTCTGGTTTCTTCTCTGACATATTTGAAAAAGTATATCATTCAGTTTCAATTAAACTCCATGAAACTGCCATTAAAACTTCTCAGGAAGACTTCAAGAACTTTATTGGTCTCCCATATTGTGTGGAACACCTCTCAGGAAAAGAAAGCCACTATGCTTGCAAGATTTTGCATTCCTTTCACATTTCAGCAGAAAAATCAACCACCTTTTCTGATTTTGATTATTCTTCTTTCATGGGGATTCCTTGTGTAAACAAAGTGAAGAAGGAAAATCTCAAGAAGAAAAATATTTTCTTGATGATTTTCATCCCTAGTGGCATGTCAAACCTCCTATAGCAGTATATTTTATTTTCTTGGAGAAACAAAGAATTCTAAAATTTGTTTCTGAAGTGTTTTCTTTTATTTTTGAATTATTCATAGCGTGCTGAGAAGGGGTCATGCCAACCTTCTCAATCATCTCATGAATAACCTTCCCAATCAACCAACATACACCGGTTTCAGAATGAGCTCTTTGAATAATTCCTTAAATTTCACCCAGGATAACAAATTTTTTACCTTGAGGAATGATGAAAATTTTAAAAGGGAAGTATAATCTTACTCTCTTCCTTTGATAGGGGTTCTTGAATGGAAGTAAGATTTAAGGAAGACACAAAGGAGACCCAAATAAAATCAAAAGATTTTCTCAGCATTCATCTTAGAGGAGTCCATCTGGTTTTGAATGTGTTGAAGTACCTAAGAGAAGAGGAAGACCAACAAAGCACCAAGTGGTTAATTCAATGGAGATTTTTTTATTTTTGTGGTTTTTTTATCCCTTTCTTTTGAATTGATTTTGACAGCATATGTTTGGAAATTTGTTGTCTCTAATTCCAGACTCTGAGGAAAAGGAAAGGAGAGGAAGACAATGAAAAGGCCAAGGGAAAAAATAAAAATGCATAAGAGGAAGAGGTGTTTTTTTTAATTAGGCTATCATTGCATTGTGAACACAATAATTTTATAACAGAAGAGGTATTGGGTGGAGAAGAACTCAAAGATCTTGAAGAATTGAATATAATAAAGACATTTATTCATTTTATTTTTGGTTGGGGGGGATCAGGATTGTTTTCCTAGTTTCCATTGATTTTCATATTTTCATTTGTCACTCAGAGGTCAGGAACCATCATCAATAAGAGGGTTGTTTCACATAAGTTGAATCCTTTGAATTTTAAGAGTTCCAAAAGAAGAAAACAACAAGATGAAGATGAAGATGATTATAGGCCTCCAGGGAATCCAATCTTTTCTCCCACAGCCAAAGACTCTGAAATAGAAAAAGTGAAAAAATTTCTGAATTAATCTTGCTTTATGGTCCACTTATTAACCCCTTTTTTTGGGATGAAGGTCACAACATTGTCTTTTTACTCTTCTGATAATTTTGAAGTGGTGGCTATTGATAAAGTTAGTATGAATTGTTTTTTTTTCATTTAACCTGAAATAATACTGATATTTTTTTTCTTGGTATCAATACAAAAAGTTCATTTTCACAAAGACAGCCATACTACCAATTTCACATGTTCAAGAAGTGATGGGTGATCAGAAATTTTGGTTTAGATTGGTAGCAGTTAATTCTGGCTGTAAATCTAAAGATTGAAGCTCAATACATCAGGAAATGATCAAGGAAATGGAATCCAACCCTATCTTCAAGGATGAAAACTTCATGGATCAAGTCTGGGATGAAAATTTTTAAAAAGAAAGAAAAAATATCAACCACACTTCTGGACCTGCCCCTCAAAGTTACTGGATGAAATTTCTTTTCCATGGTTTCCTGCTTGCAGATACATAAAAAAGGCCAGTGGTAATTTCATGCAAGTCGATTCCATCAACTTATTTGCCACTCAATTCACCTCTAACTTCCAATTCTCAAACATTTCCAATATATTTTATTGTTTTGGAAGATTTTTAGCACATTGTTTCTTTCCAATATAATTCTCAAGTGTGGCCAGCTCCCCAATTAGATCCCCTTTGGAAGGGTTTTACTAGCAAGGAATCACAAAAATGGGATGATTTGATTCATAATAACTTATAACTTGGTTTGAAGATTTTGTTTCCTCATAGTAAAAATAACAAATTAGTACAAATTAATATTTGTTGAATCATTTGTCTGTTTTTTTATCACTCAAGTTTTCATAATTTTTTTTTAGTCATTTATTTAGATAGAGAAAAAAACACCACTTTTGTGTTTTCAATTATGAATTTTTCTGGAAACATTAAGCTACAAAAAATACGCAGAACATTTTTTTGGTCCCTTCACAATGCCCACTAAAATACTGAAAACCAAAAATTTGAGAAATCTCATGCAAAGATAACAAAAAAAGAAGGGTGATGTCAGCTTGCTACTTGGAAAGAGCAACCTGTCAAAGCAGAAATAAAAACAAAAAACAGAAGGGGTGAGAAATTCATAAATATTATTATAGAAATGGATTTCCCACCCAAAATTAAGTAGGGTCACTCACTGACCCCACCCTTGAATTCTAACTCCTTACATTTTTAAATAATTATTAAACAAAATGAAAAACAGACCACGAAACCACCATGGCACCTTTTGGCCATTTTAACATTTCACACATTATGCCATGTATAGGTTTCACACCTAAAATTCATTCAGAATTGAGGTGTTGTGTATATTTTAGGAGTTACAGGTGGATTTGCGTTGTGTATATTTGAGGAGTTACAGGCAGATTTGTGTTGTGTTACAATTCCCGCGCGCAGCCCCGCATTCATACAGTAAGGGTACACACGCCTGACACTCAATATGTAGGCGCATGTCAAAAGGCCCGCATGCAAAATGACTGACTGACTGCAGGCAACAGATTCCCGCACGCAGCTGTCAAGCCTGAGCGCATCAAAAAAAATTGTACTAAGACTGACAGGCAGGTACCGCAGGAACAGGCTACAACATGCATGCACACATCATGTATATGTAAAAACTTGACTGCCGGACAGAGGGATGTCTGAAACCTAAAAATATTGAATGAAAAATATGAAAATAAAAATATAAAGCAAATAAATTGTGGGAAACAATAATGAAGGTTGCCACGTAAATGAGATTGCCAAATCTTTATGAACCACAAAACACAACAAGCAGTTAGCCTAAAAACTATTAAAAATTCCTAACATGTGCAGAAGATGCCGTAGAATCTACTAATACCCACTTCCACCCATGTCACTCAAAAGAAACTAATACAAAATAAGAATATATGTCTGAATCATAAGAAATAAAAAATTAAAATCTAAACCCCCTCTGACAATTATTTCACAAAGAAATATGACATAGACAAGGCTAGCGGATTGAAAGCACCAGAAATATGTGCCAAACTAGCCCTGGCCAGCCTGCTAGCCTCAGAACCCATACACAACATTCTCTACGTACCCTGGGAAGATCTTATTACTCCAGGAAATATATAAAACAACCCTTTTAGATGGTTTGAACCCCGGTAATTTTAAAGTATCAATCCAGACCCCTTGCCATCCGTGATCAAGTCTTTATTCAAAATAAACAAGTGATATATGGCTATAGTCTGATAGTATTATTAATAATTCTGGCCCCATCATTTATTCCTTGAAGAATATCAGCAAATAACCCCAATAATTGTCCTGAGACCCTTTCAACCATGAATCTCTGCAAGATTCTTGGAGTAAGTACTTAAACTAGTAAGTTGTCTTCTCCTTGCACACAGGAATAAGTGCTGTAAGACAGCCAGCCCACCCATCCCCTTCAGCTAGTCTTTTGTGAGCAATCATTTAAGACCTCATTGTCCCAAGGTCTTTACACGGTTCAAAAGAGCCCCTTGGAAAGAGGTTGTTATCCATTAAAGATCCCCAGTTTGCACAAACTGTGGCCCCTCTTGAAAAACATTTATTTAAACAAATTTAATCCAACCAAACCAACCAAACTTTGCACTTGCTTTTAAATCAATTATTTGAGCATTTTAACATAATGTTCTTGGAATTATTATTCAAATACAAATATCACTTTCTGTAGCTAAAGGAAAGCAAAGTTCCTGGCATCAGGAAGCCAAAAGGTGATGTTTAATTCACGTCTCCAACTGTTTTGTAGTCATTTAGGACCCTATACAGCTCAAATGAGCCGTTGGGGCCCATAGAAAACTACAAAGGGCCGTTTCAAACACGCGCAACCCCCAGGGGTTGTGTAGGAACTGTGTGACCCCCAAACAAAGTGTGGTGTTCTTTTATGGACACAATTTGGAATGGGCTGGGCGCTGCACACTCAGAAATGGGTGCAGCCTTGCCGCAGCAAGCCGCGCTTTGGGCTCAGCAGCAGTCAAATTGGGCTCAGAATCCAGAGACGCGGGGCGGATCAGATTGGATTTGACGGTGTGGTGTCAATTTATAGACACAGATTGGGAACTGCGTCGCGGCTGCGCGCTCAGCATTGGGGGCAAGCAGGCTCAGCATTAGGGTATGAGGAGTGCTCAGCAGCGGCAGCTGCTGGATCAGCAGCAGCCGCTGTTTGGCTCCGCACCTGGTGGACGGGTCAGGCTCAGAATCGAATGCGGCGTGGGGGTGATCCGCCCCGGAGATTGGATTTGGAAGGTAGTGCGCTCAACTAGGTTCGCGGGCGCGCCAGTTTGGATACGTAGGGGCGGAGCAATCCGCAGGCTATGAAGGAACGGATGAAGCGCGCGCGCAAGCGCGCGGATCCTTGCGCACAGATCATGACGGATATTACCAAACACCCACGAGGGGCGGACAAACGCATACGGACAGGCGCGGGGGGGCTCCAAGTAGGGCGCGGCGCAAGGACCGCGTCATGAGAAGGACAAACTGGATGAACAGAACGGCGTACGGATGATGGGGGGAGTTTGGTATGGAGGAGGTGGGGAGAGGAGGCTAGGGTTTCTGTTTTGGGATTGTTTTCTGTTTCTTTGTCATACTGTCATTTGCGCATGTACTTAGGTTATGGTTGAGGGGGAGGACTTATCCTCACCCCCAACTCGGGGTTAGAGGAGGGGGATGCATGGATGCAGAGGAGGAAGAATCACATCACATCACATCATCGGTTTGGATCACTCATCTCACCAAGAGATTAAAGGAACTCATACCAGATACACATCCAGGTGGAAAGTTCTTAGGATTGAATAATTGGCAATTTCTCTCTCTCTCTCTACTTTTCTTTATCTCTTATCTCCTTATCTGTATTTCTTATTTAAGGGCAACTTCGGACATCCTCATCTCCTTTCAAAAGCAGGGAACTGTTAACTTCCGAACCTTGGGAAAATTATAGGGGGATAACCTTTTATTATTTCCACATCTGGGGGTCTGGACGGGAATTAAACTTCCGTTTCTTGTCTTTCAAAGGTAACTGGGCGCGATGTCCTATTCATACCTCCCTACAGTAGCTCCTTCTTCTTCTTCTCCTGCCCCTTCTGTCTTCGCGTCCGCTACTCCAACCCCACTCTTTTCTTCCATCCCTCCTCCTCCCCCTTCCTCCGCTTGACCCAGGACAAGCTACGCCATTCCCCAATTGGTCTCCAGTGACCATGAACCCACTTGTCCGGTTTGCATCAGGCCGCGCGACTATCCTCACATCCAATTCAACACCGCGGATGTGGAGCAATTCATCTCAAGATACAAAGGTATTGCAGATGCGTAAGGTGCGTCGGACGCTGATAAGGCCCGGCTTGTTGTCCTGTTCATTATGGACAAAGCGAAGCTCCGGGATGTGGAGGAAATGGAAGGCTACAAGAATCAAGATTGGCCAAAACTGAAGGCAGAGATCCTAACGCAGTGGGGTCGGCGCGAAACCTTGGTTCCAGGAAAGCAATTTTGACTGCGTGGCCTTGGAGGGGAGCGCGCGTGGAGGGTTCAGAATGCGGGTGGAGCTGGCGGAGTAAACCTTGACATTTGATTGGATCTATTGGTACTTGTCAAAGAACGAGGTGGTGGCGGGACAGACGGGGGCTATGAAACGCACATTTCTGGGTGGGTTAGGCACTCAACTCCAGGCAAGTGTGCAGCGGCATCTCTACAATCACAACTTGGTAAAGCAGTCATTGGATGGGAGCATTGCGCTCCTTCCAGAGTTGGCTCTCATTTGCCTGGCTTTGGAGAGTGAGCTCGACTTGGAGGAGCTTATTGAGGACACCGCTAAGTCCTTCCCAGCGGGACCAAAGAAATCCGCCCCCCAGGTTCCAGCTCCGGCGCAATTTCCCGCCCCAGTTCCACCTACTTCCACGCGTGTTCCAGTTCCTCAACCCGCGCCAGACCCTCCAGTAAGCAAATTGACAGAACTGATGAAGGACCTGAAGATCTGCATGAGCCGTATGGGCCAGCAGCAGCCGCAAGGGCCTCCACCTCACATGGTGGAAGGGTTTTGGCCGCCTGGTACCTTTGTGCCGAGGGAGTGCTCGTACTGCGGGGCAGACAGTCATTGGCGATTGGCGTGCGAGGAGCTTACGAAGGATCTCAGAGCGGGATTGGTTTGAACGGCGGGGATGGGGTACATGTTTCCAACGGGCAAACAGATTCTGATGGAGCCAAGCAAGCCAACCGCAATGCAGCAGGTGCGCACATGGGGTCAGGAGGCATGAACAAGGGTGTGAGCGTCACTGGGCATTGTTACCGGTCCCGGATCATGGCAACAACCTCGAGTGAAAGCTGAGGTTAGGGTGGTGGCAACGGAAGAAAAGGTGGCGGTCTCTGATAAAATGGAGTTGGACGCGAAGGAGCGACCCCCTTCAGCCGTTCCAAAACCGGCCGCGCGCGTGCCCGGAACCAAGGCACCGGCAGCAAACCCTGTAGGAAAGAAGAAAGCAGCAGACATTGTGCGAAGGGTGATGGGTAACGAGACTCCGGTTCCTCTGACCTTGCGGGAACTGGCGGCCGTGTCTCTGGTGGTGGTAGACAAGTTGGTTTGGGTGTTGCGGGATTGCGGTCAGGGCCGGGTAACTCAGACGGTGCAGTGGGTTCATGTGGCGCGGAAGGAGGAGGGGCGCAGGGAGTGTGAGTCAAAATTGGTTTTCACTCCGCTTGCTTACGTTGCAATGGTCATAGCGGGAAGGAAGGTGTGGGCTATGGTGGACAGTGGTTCAATGGTGAACCTGCTGCCATCGCAGATGGTGGATGATTTGGGGTTGGTTTGGCGGAAATGCGCAATGGGTCTCTGCGCACTACGGAGGGGAGTGTTGTGTGGATGGAGTATTTGAGGAGGAGGTTGAGGTCGCAAGGGTCCGTAGGCCCCTTTCTTTTCTTTTGGTTGATTGTGGGGATGTGATTTTGGGAAGGATGTTCATGTTTGGGTTTCGAGCACGAATGGTTTTAGATCCGGAGGCGGGAACAGAGGCGTTGACGGTGGAGGATTTGTCTGGGGGAAGGTTCAAGACAACTATCTGCGATCATGGGCAAGGGAAGCGGAGGAGAGTGTCGGAGTATGAGGAGGAACAGGACGTGGAGTTGGTCTGCGACGGGCGACCTTTGGAGGATTTTTCTTAGTCAACCAAGGAGACTGCGCGGAACAAGCTCTGGTTTCGCGCGGGCGGTCAACTAATGAGAAGCTGGGAGGGGGAGGAAGGAAAGTTCAGGGCGCGCACGTTGCAGAAGTAAGTCCCTTTTCTCAGCATGCATTGCCCAAGGGTACTACGCTTTGAAAACCCTATCATTGTGCCACACTTGTGAGCGAAGGCAAAAGCCGCGGTTCCGTTCTGTGCAGGAATTACAGCAAAGGATGCCTGCGGATGATGCGGTGCAACGCGGGCAAGTACAAGCCGGTGTCATGGAAGGTCCAACCAAGGAATGAGCCGATGCCCCAGGAACTGAACAGACCGCTTCAACCAATCGCTTGGTCGTGGGACCCTTGGGTCACGCCAATTAAGGATTTGGGGTGGGTTACTAGTTCGGCGTGGATCATGGAGGAGCAGATTTCAGCTTTCAATTTTGGCCTGACGGGATGGTTGAGTACGGAGGAGCGTGAGTTGCTGATTTTGGTTCTGGTTCTTTGGGAAAGAGCGCTTGCGTTCGGACCGGAAGAGCGGGGGCTCCTGAAAAACAATATTGGCAACCCCTATGTCATCCCCACTGTCAATCACGAGCCGTGGCAGATCAAGCCAATTCCAATACCGCAGGCATTCTGGGAGCAGTTTTTGGAGTTGGTGCGGGAGCGGGTGAAGACTGGCCTTTATGAACAGTCAACGTCTAGTTACTCCAGCCCTATCTTTGCGGTGGTTAAGCAGGACGGAAAGTTGTTGAGGATTGTTCATGATTTACAGCGGCTCAACTCCTTTACAATCCAGGACGCAGGACGGCCCCCTCGCGTTGACGAGTTCCTTGAGTCAATGGCGGGGCGCGCTTGTTACGGTTTAGTGGTTGTGATGGGGGGATACAACCAGCGCGAGTTGGATCCTCGCTCGCGGCCTCTAATGGCATTTGAGACTGGGTTGGGAAGAATGCAGCTGACTTGGCTCCCGCAAGGCGTGACCAATTCCGTGGCAGTGTACCAGGTGCAAATGGCTTGGATCCTGAAGGATGATCTTCCGGAGGGAGTCCAAATCTTCATTGACAACGCGGGCATCAAAGGTCCAAAATCTGATTACGGGTGAGCGGAGCTGGTTGAAGTTCCCGGCGTCCAACGTTTTGTGTGGGAATATGCGCAGACATTGGAACGCATCCTGTTTTGCATCAAGGAGGCAGCACTGAAGGTGTCGGGGAAGAAGTTGGCGGTTTGTGTCCCGGCGCTTGAAGTCCTTGGCCATGTTGTTGCTTCCAATGGCCGGCGCATTGCAGATAAAAAGCGGAACAAATTCCTCAAATGGCCAACCCCGCGGATGGTGTTGCATATCCTTCAGTTCTTGGGATTATGTAGCTATGTCCGTATGTTCATTGAGAGGTTTGCGGAGGTGGCGAGCCTGCTCTGATCACTAACGCGGAAAGGCGCGGAGTGGAAGTGGGGGGAAGAATGCAATTGCGTGTTTGGGAAGCTCAAGGGGATCGTGGGACGTGACATTGTGCTCCGCAATCTTGACTACAACGCGGGAGGAATTAGGCTAGCGGTTGATTCCAGAAAATTTGGCGCGGGGGGGGGTTCTCACTCAAGAGGACGATGGCAAGGATAGGCCAGTACTTTACGAGTTGGTCACCTTCCCTCCAACGGAAAGCCGGTACTCCCGGCCAAAGTTGGAGTTGTGCGGGGTCACCAAGATTGTGCGGCGGCTCCAGTATCTTTTGTGGGGGGTCCATTTTGAGCTTTTGGTGTACGCAGAGGCGCTGGCGCGGATGATAAATTCCCCGGCCTTTCCCAATGCTCCCATGACCAGGTGGGTGGCGTTTCTTCAACTTTTCTCCTTTGCTGTTGTTCATGTTCCGGGGAAAGCGTTCACTATGCCGGACGCGTTGTCACAGTATCTGAGGGACAACCCGTTTGAGGACGCAGAACTGCTCAATGTAGAGACCCCGGTTGTCAAGGTAGGGGTTGTGGAGGCAGGCGTCCAGCTGCCGCTCTGGCAGACCGGGTGGTACGCAATCCTTTGTGACTACTTGCGGGACCTTTGTTTTCCCAATGGAGCTACGGAGAAGGACACGCAATGGGCAAAGCGGCGGGCGGAGAATTTCTACGTACAGGAGGGGCAGCTTTGGCAGCGGAAGACTCCGGTTCCTCTTGTGGTTCCCACTTCAAAGGCGGATCAGGAAGCTATCCTCCGGAGCCTTCATGACAATCTTGGTCATTGAGGGGAGGTTGAGACGCGGAGGCGGGCCAAAGAGCGGTTCTGGTGGCCGGGTGTAGTGCGTGCAGTGCGGGAATGGCTGGCGTCCTGCAAAGCCTGTCAACGGCGGAGCGCAAGACTGCCCAAGGAAGTCAGAAACCCCACAGGGGAAGACACCCTCTTTGGTCAAGTCTTGCTTGATGTTGTCCACATCAAGGCCGGTAAGTTTGCCTATCTGCTCGTCGCGCGGGACAACCTGTCTTGTTGGGCAGAAGCGCGTCCGTTGGTCAAGCTCTTGGCGGGCAAAGTTGCTCTATTTCTGGAGGAAGATTGGTTCGCGCGGTACAGGTTGCTTCGCCTG
This sequence comes from Puccinia polysora, assembly GCA_025617555.3. NCBI lineage: Eukaryota > Fungi > Basidiomycota > Pucciniomycetes > Pucciniales > Pucciniaceae > Puccinia > Puccinia polysora. Next base: position 31,136,413 of record CM062632.1, on the reverse strand, counting down.
GTCACAGTGGACGGAGGAGCTGATTTTTGCGGCCGTTTGGTCGAGTTGGTGAAGATTTGCGGAGCCAAGTTTGGCCAAGTAATGGAGTACTATCCCAAGGGGGCCGGCATGATTGAACGGGGGCATCAGCCAATCAAGGAAGCCCTGGTCAAGATGTGCGGGGAGGACGGTAAGCGCTGGCAGGAGACCCTTCCAATGGTTCTGTTTGCGGATCAGATTTTGGTGAAGCGGTCAACAGGCTACTCGCCATACGAGTTACTTTTTGGACAGCACCCTGTGCTTCCGGTGGACATTGAGTTGGAGACGTTCCTGGGAGTTGACTGGTGGAAGGTGAAGACTTCCGCCGAATTGCTTGAGGCTCGCGCCAAACAGCTCCTTCAACGGGAAGGAATGCTTGCAAAGGCCGCAGAAGGGCTGAAGAAGACTCGGACGGTGTCGGTGCGCTATTGGGACAAGCACTGCTTGCATCGCCTCCGGGATCCCTTGCGGAAGGGGGATTTGGTGCTCCTGTACAACCAAAGTCTGAAGTCTCAGTGGGGGAAGTTGTTTGCTAACCGGTGGAATGGCCCGTTCCGCGTGTCGTCCAAGTTCGAGGGCGGCAGCTATCAGTTGGAGTAATTAGACAGTACTCCGCTGAAATGGAAGGCAGCAGCTTTGCATGTCAAGCGCTTCTTCGTGCAAGGATCTACCTTGTTTGACAAAACAGCGGAAGGGGGTGAAGGATCTGACGAGGGGAGTATAGAGCGCGGAAATGGTGTAGGAACGCAATCCGGGGATTTGTCTTTGGGCGGAGAAGCGGAGGCCGTGCCGTTGCAACGGAGTAGGCGGTTGCAACCAGCTGGGGACAGTGGCCAAGTTCAGGGGGGAGGTAGAGGGGGTGGGGGATAAGTTTTGATTTGGTGAGGGGGTGCTCTAGCCGGTTCACAGCAGGAACAACTAGACACCCCAGAATGTTTGTTTCTCTATGTTTCTTTCTTATCTGGATTGTGGGGTCTTTGCTGGCTTGGGGTTTTTTCAGGAAAAGCGGGCGCAGCACAAAGCCGGGTCCGTAAACGCAAGGATAAGCCCCGCAGAATTGGGACCCTTGGGCAATCCCACAGACGGGGGAAGCGGGACAAAGAGCAGTTTGCAGGCGGTCTACGGGCGTTGCGCAAAAAAAAAAAAACAAAAACAAAAACAAAACAAAACAAAACAAAAAAAAGGGGTTCTTTTCTATTTTTCTTCTCTGTTGGTTTCTTTTTCTCTTTTTCTTTCTCTCAGGATATCTCAAGGATGGGTGGCTGGTATGGGAATAAGCTTGATTTGCTGAGGGAATTCTCTAGCCGGTTCACAGCTGGGACAACTAGACATCCCAGAATGTCCGTTCTCCTACTCTCTCTCTCTCTCTTCCCTTACGGTGGCGCGCGCTGGTGTTTTGGTTGTTGTGTTTGTTACAGGAAGGGTACGGGGAACTGTGTGGCAGTTTGTCTGGGGCGGTCCAGGTGCCTCTTTTGGAACCGCTAGTCACTTACGGTTGCTCACAAAGCAAGCACGCGGGCCCGAACTCAATCTCAGACTCACTCTCTCAAAGCGCGGCTGCGCACTTTTTCTCAGAAGGTTAGGACCTCGCGCGGGGACATGTATTTTCTTAATGGAAAAGGGAAGCGCGGTACAAGCAACAAGAAGAGAAGAAGTAGAGGAAAGGAAGAAGGCGAAAAGGGGGGGCAATGCGCCTAAGCCATCTTCATCATTTCCTCCATTTCCAAACTCGAGGACGCCAGTAAAGCCTGGAAAGAGGCCAGGAGTTCGCGCCGGGATTCCAAGAATTGTGCGCCGGGGATCACGAAGAAAATTCCAAAGCATCGTGGTCGACCGTTCCGCAAAAGCCTTGAAGCCGGCCGCCGGGAGTGCCATTACTATTGGAATCTACGGGATCTCGGGAGGGCTGGGGGGAGGAGCGGCCGGTGAAGATGGGGCCTCCAGGGAACCAACAGGGGGCTCGGTCCAGCTGGAGGTGATGGCGGGACGACAATCGGTGAGGGAGGCAGAGGGGCGTCGGGGGTTGTAGGCCTCTCATCCAAGTCGGCTGGTGGTGCGGGCGGTGTCGGCGGTTGTGGAGTAGGAGGAGGAGGTGCTGGCGCGGCCGCGGGTCTTCCAGAGAGTCTTGGGTCCTGTACCGTTTGGTTCACGCCAACAGCAGCGGCCCAAGCGTGGGTCGCCGCGCGCCATTCCTCTGAAGTTTTGTATTTGCCCCGTTGGGGAGGTCCAGCCCGGCAGAGGGGTGATTCCGAGTTGCGGCTCACGTGCAAGGTGATGGGTGACGGAGCTTGGGGGCGGCGGGATGGAGGTGAACAGGGTGGTGTCCACAAGCCTTCCAAGATCGACTTGTTGTCCAAAACCACAAACGGGTCCAGACGAGGCCTCTTGCGCGGCCTGGGGCAAGAGCCGGATTTGAGGGATGCTGTTGCTAAGCAAGCAGCAACAATGGCCGCAAGGGCAATCTACACAGGCGCGTCAACCGGGGATGATCAAACACGCGTGCCCGTTCCGGGCGCAGACCTCGCATGGGAGCATGATGGCGATGGATAGGAGGGAAGACGGGGAAGGTGGGGGTGGAGTGGAAGTAGCGGAGGTGGTGGTATGGTGAAGCAATGGGAAACTTCTGGGGACAGAACTCATGTTGGGGGGGGATGTGGTGTCAATTTATAGACATGGATTGGGAACTGCATTGCGGCCGCGCGCTCAGCATTGGGGGCGAGCGGGCTCAGCATTAGGGTATGCAGAGTGCTCAGAAGCGGCAGCTGCTGGATCAGCAGCAGCAGCTGTTTGGATCTGCACCTGGTGGACGGGTTGGGCTCAGCATTGAATGCGGCATGGGCAGCAATCTGCCCCGGAGATTGCATTCAGAAGGTAGTGCGCTCAACTAGGTTTTCAGTGTGGTGTCAATTTATAGACACGGGTTGGGAACTGCGTTGCAGCTGCGCGCTCAGCATTGGGGGAAAGCGGGCTCAGCACTAGGGTATGCGGAGTGCTCAGCAGTGGCAGCTGCTGGATCAGCAGCAGCCGCTGTTTGGCTCCACACCTGGTGGACGGGTCAGGCTCAGCATCAAATGTGGCGTGGGCGGCAATCCGCCCTGAAGATTGGATTTGGAAGGTAGTGCGCTCGGCTAGGTTTGCGGGCGCGCCGTTTTGGATACGTAGGGGCGGAGCAATCCGCGGGCTATGAAGGAACGGATGGAGCGCGCGCGCAAGCGCGGGGATAATGCCGGATATTACCAAACACCCACAACGGGCGCGGACAAATGGATACAGACAGCCGTGGGGGGGCTCCAAGTAGGGCGCGGTGCAAGGACCGCGTCATGAGAAGGAGGAACTGGATGGACAGAACGGCGTACCGAGAACGGGGGGGTTTGGTATAGAGGAGGTGGGGAGAGGAGGCTAGGGTTTCTGTTTTGGGATTTTTTTCTGTTTCTTTGCCATACTTTCATTTGTGCGTGTACTTAGGTAAGGGTTGAGGGGGAGGACTTATCCTCACTCCCAACTCCGGATTGGAGGAGGGGGGGGTGTGCATCAAGACAGAGGAGGAAGAATCACATCACATCATCAGATTGAATCACCCATCTCACCAGGAGATTAAAGGAACTCATACCGGATACACATCCAGGTGGAAAGTTCTTAGGATTGAAGGATTGGCGATTTCTCTCTCTCTCTCTACTTTTCTTTATCTCTTATCTCCTTATCTCGATTTCTTATTTAAGTGCAATTTTGGACATCCTCATCTCCTTTCAAATGCAGGGAACTGTTAACTTCTGAACCTTGGGACAATTATAGGGGGATAACCTTTATTCTTTCCACATCTGGGGGTCTGGCCGGGAAGTAACCTTCCGTTTCTTGTCTTTCAAAGGTAACTGGCCGCAATGTCCTATTCATACCTCCCTACAGTTGCTCCTTCTTCTTCTTCTTCTTCTCCTTCCGTCTCCGCATCCGCTACTCCGACCCCACTCTTTTCTTCCATCCCTCCTCCTCCCCCTTCCTCCGCTTGACCCAGGACAAGCTACGCCATTCCCCAATCGGTCTCCAGTGACCATGAACCCACTCGTCCATTTTGCATCAGGCCGCGCAACTATCCTCACATCCGATTCAACACCGCGGATGTGGAGCAATTTATCTTGAGATACAAAGGTATTGCAGATGCGGAAGGTGCTTTGGACGCTGATAAGGCCCGGCTTGTCGTCCTGTTCATTATGGAAAAAGAGAAGCTCCTGGATGTGGAGGAAATGTAAGGCTACAAGAATCAAGATTGGCCAAAACTGAAGGCGGAGATCCTAACGTGGTGGGGTAGGTGCGAACCTCGGTTCGGGGAAAGCGATTTTGACCGCATGGCCTTGGAGGCAAGCACGCGCGGAGGGGTCAGAATGCGGGTGGAGCTGGCAGAGTACACCTCAATATTTGATCGGATCTATTGTTACTTGTCAAAGAACAAGGTGGTGGCGGGACAGACGGGGGCCATGAAGCGCGCGTTTCTGGGCGTTTTAGGCGCTCAACTCCGGGCAAGGGTGCAGCAGCATCTTTACGATCACAACTTGGTAAAGCGGTCATTGGACGGGAGCATTGCGCTCCTTCCGGAGTTGGCTGTCATTTGCCTGACTGTGGAGAGCAAGCTTGACTTAGAGGAGCTTATTGAGGACACCGCTAAGTCCTTCCCAGCGGGACCAAAGAAATCCACCCCCCAGGTTCCGGACCCGGCGCAATTTCTGGCCCCAGTTCCACCTACTTCCACACATGTTCTGGTTCCTCATCCCGCGCCAGCCCCTCTGGTAAGCAAATTGACGGAGCTGATGAAGGACCTGAAGATCTGCATGAGCTGTATGGGCCAGCAGCAGTCGCAAGGGCCCCCACCTCACATGGTGGAAGGGTTTTGGCCGCCCGGTACCTTCGTGCCGAGGGGGTGCTTGTACTGCGAGGCAAACGGTCATTGTCAATTGGCGTGCGAGGAGCTTACAAAGGATCTCAGCGCAGGATTGGTTTGAACGGCGGGGATGGGGTACATGTTTCCAACAGGCAAACAGATTCCGATGGAGCCAAGCCAGCCTACTGCAATGCAGCAAGTGCGCACACAGGGTCAGGAGGCGGGAACAAGGGCGTGAGCGTCACTGGGCATTTTTACCAGTCCCGGATTGTGGCAACCACCTTGGGTGGAAGCTGAGGTAAGGGTGGTGGCAACGGAAGAAAAGGTGGCGGTCTCCGATAAAATGGAGGTGGACGCAAAGGAGAAACCCCCGCTGGCCGTTCCAAAACCGGCCGCACGCGTTCCCGGAACCAAGGCGCCGGCAGCAAACCCTGTAGGGAAGAAGAAAGCGGTGGACATTGTGCAAAGGGTGATGGGTAACGAGACTCCAGTTCCTCTGACCTTGCGGGAACTGGAGGCCGTGTCTCTGGTGGTGGTAGACAAGATGGTTTGGGTGTTGCGGGATTGCGGTCAGGGCCGGGTAACTCAGACGGTGCAGCGGGTTCATGTGGCGCGGAAGGAGGAGGGGCACAGGGAGTGCAAGTCAAAATTGGTTTTGACTCCGCTTGCTTACGTTGCAATGGTCATAGCGGGAAGGAAGGTGTGGGCTATGGTTTACAGTGGTTCAATGGTGAACCTGCTGCCATCGCAGATGGTGGATGATTTGGGGTTGGTTTGGCGGAAAAGCGCAATGGGTCTCCGCGTGCTTAACGGAGGGGAGTGTTGTGTGGATGGAGTAGTCAAGGAGGAGGAGGTCAAGGTTGCAAGGGTCCGCAGGCCCCTTTCTTTTCTTTCTGTTGATTGTGAGGATGTGATTTTGGGAAGGCTGTTCATGGTTGGGTTTCGAGCTTGAATGGTTTTTGATCCGGGAATGGGAAAGGAGGGGTTGACGGGAGAGGATTTTTCTGGTGGGAGGTTTGAGACAACTATCTGGGATCACAGGCAGGGAAAGCGGAGGAGAATGTTGGCGTATGAGCAGGAACCGGACGCGGCGGCTGCAACCAGCTGGGGACAGTGGCCAAGTGGGGGGGGAGGTAGAGTGGGTAGGGGATAAGTTTTGATTTGGTGAGGGGGTGCTCTAGCTGGTTCACAGCTGGAACGACTAGACACCCCAGAATGTTTGTTTCTCTATGTTTCTTTCTTATCTGGATTGTGGGGTCTTTTCTGGCTTGGGGTTTTTGCAGGAAACGCGGGCGCGGCACAAAGCCGGGTCCCTCAACGGAAGGACAAGCCCCGCGGAACCGGGACGCGTGGGCAATCCCGCGGATGGGGGAAGCGGGACAATAAGTGATTTGCGGCAGTCTACGGGCGTTGTGCAAAAAAAAAAGGGTGTTCTTTTCTATTTTTCTTCTCTGTTGGCTTCTTTTTCTCTTTTTCTTTCTCTCAGGATATCTTGAGGATGGGTGGTGGTTATGGGCATAAGCTTGATTTGGTGAGGGGGTGCTCTAGCCGGTTCACAGACGGGACAACTAGACACCCCAGAATGTCCGTTCTCTTACTCTTTCTCTCTCTCTTCCCTTACAGTGGCGCGCGCTGGTGTTTTGGTTGTTGTGTTTGTTACAGGAAGGGTACGGGGAACTGTGTGGCAGTTCATCTGGGGCGGTCCAGGTGCCTCTTTTGGAACGGCTAGTCACTTACAGTTGCTCACAAAGCAAGCGCGCGGGCGCGGACTCAATCTTGGACTCACTCTCTCAAAGGGCGGCTGCGCACTTTTTTCTCAGAAGGTTAGGACCTCGCGCCGAGACATGTAGTTTCATAATGGAAAAGGGAAGCGCGGTACAAGCAAAAAGAAGAGAAGAAAAGAGGAAAGGGAGAAGGGAAAAAGGGGGGGCAATGCGCCTATGCCATCTTCATCATTTCCTCCATTTCCGCCCTCAAGGACGCCAGTAATGCCCGGAAAGACGCCAGAAGTTCGCGCCGGGACTCCAAGGATTGTGGGCTGGGGATTGCAAGAAAATTCCAAAGCATCGTGGTCAACCGTTCCGCAAAAGCCTCAAAGATGGCCCCCCGGAGCGCCATTAGGATCGGAATCTCCGGGATCTTGGGAGGGCTGGGGGGAGGAGTGGCCGGCAAAGACGGGGCCTCCGGGGAACCAACAGGGGGGCTTGGTCCAGCTGGAGGTGATGACGTGACAACAATTGGTGATGGAGGCGGAGGAGCGTCGGGGGTTGTAGGCCTCTCATCCAAGTCCGCTGGTGGCGCGGGCGGTGTCTGCGGTTGTGGAGTAGGAGGAGGAGGTGCTGGCGCGGCCGCAGGTCTTCCAGAGAGTCTCGGGTCCTGTACCGTTTGGTTCACGCCAACAGCAGCGGCCCAAGCACAGGTTGGCGCGCGCCATTCCTCCAAAGTTTTGTATTTTCCCCGTAGCGGAGGTCCCGCCCAGCGGAGGGTTGATTCCAAGTCGCGGCTCAAGTGTGAAGCGGTGGGTAATGGAGCTCAGGGGCGGCGGGATGGAGGTGAGCCGGGCGGTGTCCACAAGCCTTCAAAGATTGACTCGTTGTCCGAAACCACAAACGGGTCCAGACGAGCCCTCTTGCGCGGTCTGGGGCGAGAGCCGGATTGGGGGGGGCTTGAGGGATGCTGTTGCTAAGCAAGCAGCAACAATGACTGCAACGGCAAGCTACAAAGGCGCGTCAACCGGGGATGGTCAAACACGCGTGCCGGTTCTGGGGGCAGAAATTGCAAGGGAGCATGATGGCAATGGAGAGGAGGGAGACGGAGAAGGTGGTAGTGGGAAGTGGTGGGGGTGGAGTGGAAGTGGCAAGGTGGTGGTATGGCGAAGCAATGGGAAACTTCTGGGAACAGAACTCAAGTTGGGGGGGATTTGGTGTCAATTGATAGAAACGGGTTGGGAATTGCGTCGCAGCTGTGCGCTCAGCATTGGGGGCAAGCGGGCTGAGCACTAGGGTATGTGGAGTGCTCAGCAGCGGCAGCTGCTGGATCAGTAGCAGCCCCTGTTTAGCTCCACACCTGGTGGACGGGTCAGGCTCAGCATCAAATGAGGCGTGGGCGGCAATCCGCCCCGGAGATCAGATTTGGAAGGTAGTGCACTCGGCTAGGTTTGCGGGCGCGCCGGTTTGGATACATAGGGGCGGAGCAATCCGCAGGCTATGAAGGAACGGATGGAGTGCGCGCGGATCATGCCAGATATTACCAAACACCCACGACGGGCGTTGACGAATGGATACAGACAGGCGCGGGGGGCTCCAAGTAGGGCGCGGTGCAAGGACCGCGTCATGAGAAGGACAAACTGGATGGACGGAACGGAGTACAGACGACGGGGGGGTTTGGTATGGAGGAGGTGGGGAGAGGAGGCTAGGGTTTCTGTTTTGGGATTGTTTTCTGTTTCTTTGTCATACTGTCATTTGCGCGTGTACTTAGGTTAGGGTTGAGGGGGAGGACTTATCCTCACTCCCAACTCCGGGTTGGAGGAGGGGGGGGTGTGCATTGAGACAGTGGAGGAAGAATCACATCACATCATCAGATTGAATCACCCATCTCACCAGGAGATTAAAGGAACTCATACCGGATACACATCCAGGTGGAAAGTTCTTAGGATTGAAGGATTGGCGATTTCTCTCTCTCTCTCTACTTTTCTTTATCTCTTATCTCCTTATCTCGATTTCTTATTTAAGTGTGACTTTGGACATCCTCATCTCCTTTCAAACGCAGGGAACTGTTAACTTCCAATCCTTGGGACAATTATAGGGGGATTACCTTTATTCTTTCCACAGCAGGCGCGCCGGTTTGGATACGTAGGGGTGGAGCAATCCGCAGGCTATGAAGGAACGGAAGGACAAACCGGATGGACGGAACGGCGTACGGACAACAGGGGGGTTTGGTATGGAGGAGGTGGGGAGAGGAGGCTAGGGTTTCTGTTTTGGGATTGTTTTCTGTTTCTTTGTCATACTGTCATTTGCAAGTGTACTTAGGTTAGGGTTGAGGGGGAGGACTTATCCTCACCCCCAGCTCTGGGTTAGAGGAGGGGGATTTATTGATGCAGAGTAGGAAGAATCACATCACATCACATCATTGGATTGCATCACTCATCTCACCAAGAGATTAAAGGAACTCATACCGGATACACAGCCAGGTGGAAAGTTCTTAGGATTGAAGGATTGGCAATTTCTCTCTCTTTCTCTGCTTTTCTTTATCTCTTATCTCCTTATTTCTATTTCTTATTTAAGGGCGACTTCGGACATCCTCATCTCCTTTCAAACGCAGGGAACCGTTAACTTCCAAACCTTGGGACAATTATAGGGGGATAACCTGCTATAATTACCACAACGGATTGCCCGGATTGCAGGGATGTACCTTGGATATCCAGAATGGCGCGGCGGGTGGATGCAGACATGCGCGGGGGACTCTGAGTTGTGCGCCGCGCAAGAGCCGCGTCATGAGATGGACAAACCGGGTGGACTTAATGGCAGGTGGGAAATACAGATGGAAAATAGGGTATGGGATGGGGTTGGAAGGATAGAGTTGGGCTAGGTTTCTGTACTTTTTGGTTGTATTTCATGATTCTTGTTTGCTTGCAGTTTTGAATAGGTTATGGCTGAGGGGAAGGCTACTTAAGTTGCACCCTCAACCCAGTTGTAGGAGGGGGGATGACATCCAATCATCACAGGAGGTTGGAAGGCTCTTTTACACTAATCTCTTTCATTATCTACCTCCCTATCTCTTGGTCAAAGGGTGAAAAGTTGCACTCAGGGTTTACAGATGCAAGGGATCAATAACTTCCAAACTTAGGAATCATTTAAGGGGAATTCATATTCTGAATTTGTCAGCTCTCTGATACAAGGAACCTTGCAGTCCTTTAGCTACAGAGAGTGATAAAAGAACTTGGAGCAATAATATTCCAAAGAATAAACACTTTAAAGCTCCAATAATGGTATGGTAAGAGCAAGTGCAAGGTTTATTTGGTTTCGTTATAAATATTTTAAATATAATATAAAAAGAGGGGCCACAGTATTATACTACTGGGGATCTTTACAGACTAGCAACCTCTCTTCAAGGGGCCTCCTTAGGCAGTTTAAGAACCTTGGAATAAATATGGGTGCCTTAGAAAGGACTTATTCCACTAATGGCCGGGCTTAACAGCACAAGCGGCCTAGACAGGAAGGGAAACACTCACTCTGAGCACTTGACCACGAAAATCCTGGAATAATTGGAAGGGTTTCAGAGCAGATGGGGTTGATTGCTTGACTAAACTTCAATGGTTGATTGGTTAATAAAGGTAAATAATACTACTACAGACTAAGTCATAAATCACTTGCTTATCTTCATATAAGCACTTGATTAACAATGACACCGTGTCTGATTGATAATAAATAATTCCTGATAACTGATTAACTTATTCAAAACAGAAGGGCAAAAAGAGCCTGTTTAAATATTCTTTTTGGGTGCTTGAGGACCTCTAGAAGGAGTACTAGCCATGTGCTGGGGCTAGGGGGGCAATCAGGGCAATATTTGCACCTCCTCAGGGTGCTGTTAGCCTGCTGGCTTTAGATCTGTCAAGGAACAGCTCCTTTTTAGCTGCAGGATCTGTTAATCAATAGATTAGTCATTTTGCTGATCCTGCACTGATCCTCAATTTTTACAGTAAGTACTGGTCCAAAGTGAGCAGACGTGGATGTTTATTGATTCTCCATCCTCTGCTGATCCTGTATGTATTTTTTAATAATTTTTACGACCACTCCTTATTTAGTTTCGTGGTCTTTGAAGGTTCTGATCAACTTATTTCGTGGTGAGTCTGGATCTTTATTTAATTAATAAAAAATACTAAAAATTAGTTACTAACTAATTTTAATTGATTTTTAAGGTTTTTGAACCATAATCTATGCTCGTGTGGTAGCTTTACATATGTAGTGTAGATCCTACTATATTGTAGCTTCTCTGAGCGGTACCTGGATGTCATAGGAGGCGCGGGGATCAGTCCATTCAAATGCGCGCGGGGACTGATCTGCTGCTCAGATGCGCGCGAGAGTTCAGCGCTGTAGGGACGCGGGGCTGCGTGCGGGAGTTGGCGTACGCGGGAGTCCAACGCTGTAGGGACGCGGGGCTGCGTGCGGGAATTGTGACAAAACACAATTTCCCGTGTAACTCCTAAACTACACACAACACCTGGATTTCGACTGAAATTTAGGTGTGAAACCTATACATGACATATCATGTGAAATATTAAAATGGCTAAAAGGTGCCATACTGGTGCCGTGGTCATTTACCATTTGTATTAAATTAATTAAAAAATATAAGGAGTAAGAATTCAAGGGTGGGGTCAGTGAGTGACCCTACCTTACTTTGGGTGGGGAATCCATTTCTGCAATAATATTTATGGATTTCCTACTCCTTTATTTTATAATAATTTTATTTATTCATTTATCTTTGTTCCTTTTAATTTTGTTAATATTATTATTGTTGTTGCTTTGTCAGGTTGCTCTGTGCTAAGTAGCAGGCTGACATTCCCCCACTCCAAGATATGACTATATCTGAAAAAATTTTTGGGGCTCAGTGTCTTTTACTGGCTCTGTAGTTTCTCAGGTGTATAGGTCCATCTGGAATGTTTTTTTCAGGTAGCCATTCATCTTTATCAGCTGATTCTCCTTTGTATCTGACTAAGTAAAGTCTAAAATCTTTTCCTTGGATCCTTTCTTTTTTATCTTTAAGGATTTTACTAATTTTTCCTTTGTCCTTCTCATGCTCATCTAAGACTGGTATTTCAAGTGAAGGGGTCTTTTCTCCTTCTCTGGGATGGTAGTGTTTGACAAGGCTAACTGGGAAGACTGGGTGTTTCCTAGAGAGTTCATTACTGAGGATGACTTCTACGGCATTCTTACCATGAAGTTTCTTGATAGTGAAAGGCCCAACAAAGGCTGGTCTGAGTTTTCTGTTTCCAGCCAAGTTATTGAAATTGGCGGTTGAAATTAGAACTTGATCTCCTATTCTGAAATCAGGTTCTTTGTGAGTTTTATCCCACCTCTGTTGGTTGTATTCAACGGCATCTTGTACACACTTAGCAGCGTGCTTGTTTGCCATATCTATCATGTTTTTGAAGTGTGGTGATGTTGGATGGATATTAGTCAACTCCTGATTGAGGTTATCTTTGGGCAATTTGGGGATCCATCCTCTTTCCAGTATGTAAGGAGCTTCTTTGGTAGTAGAGTGTTTACTACTGTTATAGGCCATTTCTAGTGCAGGTAAAAGGCTAACCCAGTCATGGCAATATCCGTCTGTATTTTTGTACTCCATCCCAAAGCAACAGAACCTTCTGAGCATATCCTCTAGAGTCTGGATCATTCTTTCAGCTAATCCATCTGTCTGAGGGTGATAAGCTGTAGAAAAGGCTAAGGTAGTTCCTAACATATCATGGAGGTTTCTCCAGAATTCAGACGTGAATTTGGGGTCTCTATCACTCATAATAATCTTAGGAATTCCTACATCAGCAATTAGTCTGTTCCAGAACAGTAAGGCTACTTCCATAGCTGTGTCTTCCTTATGGTTAGGTAGAAACTTGGCTTTCTTAGAAAATCTGTCTACAATAACCAGGACTGAGTTGTAAGAGTAAGCTCCACCAGGGGGCAGTCCTGTTACGAAGTCCATGTTGATAACTTCCCATCTTTTCCTGGGCTCAGCTATCCTTTGGAGTAGTCCAAACCTTTTCCCAGTGGTCCTGTTGGACTTCTGACAGATTTCACAGCTTGAAACATACTTGATAGTGGAGTCTCTCCAGTTGATCCACCAGGCAGTCTGTTTTACTTTATCTAGGGTTTTATCAATAGACAGGTGACCCGAAGAGCAATTATCATGACATTCAGCTAAAACAAGTTTGATATGCTCTGCTTTGGTCAAGACTATAACACTAGAGTGTTTATGCCGGTAATATATTATCCCATCCCACAGTGTGAATCTTCCTTCTTTATAGGACTTCAGTAGGGGTTCAGGTAAACTGTTTATGAGTTCAGATGGAGGTGAAGTACTTTCTATGATGTTAATCAAAGTCTTCATGCCAGAGTTGTATGCTTCTCTGATGGAGCTGAACAGTGATTCATCTAGTTCACATATGTGAATTCCTATGATGGGGGCTTCAAGATTAAATAGTTTAATGTTTAGTATAGGAAATATATCATGATCTTCTGGGTCATGAGCAGGATTGCTAGTATCATTTGGTAGAGCATTTCTGCTAAGACTGTCAGCATTCTGATGTTTAACTCCAGCTTGGTGGACTATTGTCATCTGACCTCTGTACTGTTGTATGGCTATCTGCCATCTTAACATATGCCTGCTAGGATTTTTCATGTTCATGAGAGTTCTAACAGCATTGCAATCAGTGATCACCACAAAATTTGTACCTTCCAAATAATAGTGGAGTTTTTCTAATGCCCATACTAGAGCAAGGCATTCCATTTGGCTGGCACCATATCTCTTTTCAGTATCTTTGACTTGTCTAGATATGAAGAGTATAGGTTTCTCTACTGGTTTATCTTCTTCTATTACTTCTTGGTGTAATGCAGCTCCTAATCCTTCCATGCTAGCATCTATGTAAAGTTTGAAAGGTTTAGAATAATCTGGTTGTATCAACACTGGGGCAGTAGTCATAGCTACTTTGAGTTCCTCATAATTCTTCAATCTTTCATGATTAATTTCGAACAAAGTGTTGTTGTTGCAGATCTCATATAAACACTTTGTGAGGTTAGCAAATTTAGGTGTGTACTTCCTGTAATAGCTGCAGAAGCTTATAAAGGATAAGAGTTCCGTTTTGTTCTGGGGCATAGGTCTGTTCATTACTGCGGCTATCTTACTTTGGTCAGCAGTTAAAGTTAGTCCAGAAACAATGTGTCCTAGAGCTTTGAGTTCTCCGTATCCAAAGTTGCACTTTTTCATAGATACTTTTAATCCTACTGTGGCAATTGTTTTAAGCACTAGCCTTACTTTATCCATGTGAGTATCCCAATCGTCTGAATAAATGATAACATCATCTATGTATACCATCATCCAACCTTGTCTGATGAACATTCCTAAGACTGTATCCATCATTCTTTGGAAGTGGGAAGGAGCATTTTTAATACCAAATGGCATTCTGAGATACCCATATATGCCTAAATGACATATAATTCTCATAAATTTCCTACTATCCGGACTGATAGGTATTTGGTGAAAGCCTTTCAACATGTCCATAGTAGTAATGAACTTAGCTTTAGAAAGATTATGTAGAGCGTGGTCAATCCTTGGGATAGGATAATAGTCAGCTTGGGTGTAGTTGTTGAGCATTCTAAAGCCTCCAACCATCCTAGACTTATCATTGTGCCAGGCTATTATCACGGGGGTAGTTACGTCTACTTGCTCATTATGCCCTACTTTCCGTAAGACTTGTAAGTCCACTAGTTCTTGGATGTGGCTTTCTAGAGCAGTCCTAGATTTTGGACTAGAAGGGTAAGCTGGTCTCCTGAGGTTAGGAGGGTAAGGAGGCTTAATAGTCAAAGTTAAGACCATATCATGACCTTTGATATTACCAATGGGATGGTCTTTAGTGCAAAAAGCATTCTGGTTCTCAAAGCATGCTTGGAGAATATCTCTTTTCTGGTTTTCACTAAGCTGGGAATTCAAGGCAGCTTGGGAAAAGTATTCCTGGTTAAAAGTTTCTAAGTGTCTCTCATAAGTGGAATCAGTAGCTTTAGCATTGATATGGCATATTTGGAACTTCTTGTTCCAATCTCCTCCTATAGTGAAATATCTCCCTTTACTCTGGAAGACATCTATCCCGTACAGGCAAAGAGAATCATTTCCTATAATAAAATAATCACATACTCCATTTTGAAGTACTACAAATTCAATCTTTATCTTGATTGATCCTTTAGAGTGGGGGAGTACGATTTCTGTTGGCCATACTCCAATAGCATTGAGAGGTGAGTTACAGCTGCTGAATTTAGCTCGAGGTACAGGTAGTAAGTTTTTCTTCCAGTTGGAATCCTGTTTATCTAAGTAGTCAGTTCCAACACAAGAGCAGAAGGCTCCACTGTCTAGAATTAATTTTACGGGGGAACCTTGTATCAAGCCAGTGGCATAACAAGTTTTACCACCGGTGTACCCTTTTCCAATAGAAGGTTTGAGGGTTAAGGTCTTAGCTTCAGAAACATGTTGGATTTTCATGTTGGGTGTCCATTTTTGAGGAAAATTGCTATCTTCATTAACAGGGTTAATATCTAGGGAAGATTCTATGTTACCTTCGATGACATTAATGGGATTAGTGATAATTAGGTCACATTCAGAGATGGAACCATCAGTGTCATCTAGTTGGGGGTCAGGATTAGTGTCATCCTCTTCTCCTTCAATAGGATTAATCTTTCTCCTGGGTAAAGGACAGTCAGGTCTTACATGCCCTGTTTGGTTGCAATTCCAACATGTCTTTTCTTTGGTCACCAAAGTATTCTTGGCTTCTGAGTTGTTAGGTAGAAGTTCTTTATTCTTGTTATTATAATCTTCCTTATTCCTAGTAGTTGGTTCTCTGGGTTTATTAAGCTTTTTTTCTAAGCCATTCATGTCAATAGTTTCTTCTAATACTCCTATGAGAGTGGAAAGGTCAGAGTTCATGGGCATTCTGCACCTTACGCTATGGTTAAGTTGTCCTTGACATAGGTTGAGGAGTCTTTCATTGACTTCTTCTTTATCAGAATTTGGGTAGAAGCAGTCTAGTCTTCTCTTCTGGTCAAGGCACCATTTGTGAGGTTTGTCCTTAGATGGATCAAACAAGGAAGTTTCAAAAGTCTTCATCATTTTTCTTTTCCAAATTCTGGTACCAAATTGTTCCTTAATCAAATCTTTCCATGAATTCCATGACAAAGATCCTACTTCTTCTCTCTTATTGATGAACCAGTCAAGGGCTACTCCTTCAAACAGTCTAGGTAGTCTTACTAAGGCTATGTTATCAGGAAGTTCATAAGAGGCCAGAGTATAGTCAATAAACTTAATAAAACTGACATGATTGTATTCTCCTTCTCCGGAGAATTTAGGCCACTCAGTGATAGGGGGAAGTAATTTTAATGCTTGTTCTACTTCAGGAGTGGGACTAGGTCTGAAAGATTCATGCCTTGTTAGTCTTGTTCTAGAAGGTAGTTGGGGCGTACTGTGGTACCTGGAAGGTCTGATTTCATCAGAGTCTGCAATGGGTTGAGATAAGTTTATCTTTAGATCTCTGAGATCATTCTTAATCATACCTAATTCCAGATCAAGTTTTTTACTTAATGAATCAATTTTATTAATAATATGAGTAGGTGAAGTGTGGTCTGTTTTATTAATACCTTCTTTGATTTGTTCAATAGATAGAAGAATTTCTTCTTGGATAGCTGAAGTATTGTTTTCTAGGTAATTTATTAGTTCTCCTTTACTCAAACTAATGCTTTCTCTTATTTGTTTTACTTCTAACTCATTGATTTTGATCAAGTTGGATTGGGATTGCATGAATTTACCAAAATTGGTATTTACTTTATCCAATTGCTCATATACTTTATCAAAACATTTGCCAATGATATCAAAGTTATGAGAAACATTTATGGAAAACAAGTTGAATGTTTCTACGTCTAATTGTGGTACACTTTCTTCCATTTTCTTGCCAAAGATATTATATTGTCCCACTCTTTGGGGCTCTTTAATTTCTGATGGGCTAGAGATCTCTTCTTCCTGTTGTTTTTGTTTCCTCTTAAGGAAACTAATTGGTCCCAAGGATTCCAATTCTTCACGTAACCTTCTACTTCTCTCTTGGGAATCAATTTTTGGAGGGTTATTTGGGTCTTCTTTGCCAAAGATATGGCTTTTCTCATACCCTGATGGTCTTCCTGGGTCTGAGCCTGTTTGAACAGTTCCCAGTGACCCACGTGTTCTTTCACCAATACCTTTATTTTGTCCTCCTTGGAGGAGTCCGGCTGGGGTGGCGTAGGTGGAACGGTATCCTCCTGGGATTTCACGTTCAACAAGGGACGGCTCTCCAACGGTGAGTTGGTCGAGTTGGCGGCCGCGGTCGTTGTCACGGTCGCTCGGATCAGAGCAATCACTGGCTTGATCCGCATTGCGTTCGCGACTGGCATCCTTGCGCACACGGGTTCCTCCGGGCAAAGATCCATATGACGGGGCGCGTCCACTGGCGCGGGTGTTGCGTCTGTTTTGATGCATTTTTAAAAATTATATAAGTTTTTGTTGAAACTTTGTAAAAAAAATAATAATAATTTTTTTTTTTGAGTAATTTTTTTTTTATTAAAAAAAATATATTTCTTACTTATATGAAGGTTTAAAGGCACTAAGTCCTTGTTGGGGTCAGGTCCGTCCTTGGAGGGTATTCCAACGGGATCTGAGTGGGTTCCAATCAAATCTTGGGACAAATCCAAGGATCCACAGTCTGGGACGTCCTCTAAGAGGTCTTGGTGAATAAGATCACCAAAGACAAAGTCCACTAGAAAGGATAAAATAATAAAAAATATAAGTTATATATTTATTTATTTTATAATAATTTTTATTATAATTTTCGAGTTTTTGTGATTTTTTTTATAAAAAAAAATAAAAAGGAGATCAAAGCTCACTTTTATAATTTGGATACCGTCTCTTAAAAGCAGAAAGCTTTCTTTGATAGGTTTTCCACTCTTTGTGCTGTCTTAGCAAGGAGTTAAAATTGATAATTCTTTCTAACTCTTGTTCCTTTTCTTTTAAGATTTGTTGTCTATAATAAAGAAGTCTCTCTTGTTTCTGTTCAGGAGTTATAACAACAGGCACAAAGTTACGTAATTTTTCTTCTTTTTTCTGTTTAAGAAGATTTAAATAATAATTGATCAATTCTCCGTTGTTTTTTAAATCCACTGGACAAATCAAAAGATCAAGATACATAATAAGTATTTCTACTTATATATATAATTTTTTTTATATAAATAACTGGTCCAGGAGATAATTAATTAAAAAATTAATTATTGAGGATATTTCTTGGCCAGACCCCCAGTTGTCAGCTCTCTGATACCAGGAACCTTGCAGTCCTTTAGCTACAGAGAGTGATAAAAGAACTTGGAGCAATAATATTCCAAAGAATAAACACTTTAAAGCTCCAATAATGGTATGGTAAGAGCAAGTGCAAGGTTTATTTGGTTTGGTTATAAATATTTTAAATATAATATAAAAAGAGGGGCCACAGTATTATACTACTGGGGATCTTTACAGACTAGCAACCTCTCTTCAAGGGGCCTCCTTAGGCAGTTTAAGAACCTTGGAATAAATATGGGTGCCTTAGAAAGGACTTATTCCACTAATGGCCGGGCTTAACAGCACAAGCGGCCTAGACAGGAAGGGAAACACTCACTCTGAGCACTTGACCACGAAAATCCTGGAATAATTGGAAGGGTTTCAGAGCAGATGGGGTTGATTGCTTGACTAAACTTCAATGGTTGATTGGTTAATAAAGGTAAATAATACTACTACAGACTAAGTCATAAATCACTTGCTTATCTTCATATAAGCACTTGATTAACAATGACACCGTGTCTGATTGATAATAAATAATTCCTGATAACTGATTAACTTATTCAAAACAGAAGGGCAAAAAGAGCCTGTTTAAATATTCTTTTTGGGTGCTTGAGGACCTCTAGAAGGAGTACTAGCCATGGGCTGAGGCTAGGGGGGCAATCAGGGCAATATTGGCACGTCCTCAGGGTGCTGTTAGCCTTCTGGCTTTAGATCTGTCAAGGAACAGCTCCTTTTTAGCTGCAGGATCTGTTAATCAATAGATTAGTCATTTTGCTGATCCCGCACTGATCCTCAATTTGTACAGTAAGTACTGGTCCAAAGTGAGCAGATGTGGATGTTTATTGATTCTCCATCCTCTGCTGATCCTTTATGTAATTTTTAATAATTTTTACGACCACTCCTTATGTAGTTTCGTGGTCTTTGAAGGTTCTGATCAACTTATTTCGTGGTGATTCTGGATCTTTATTTAATTAATAAAAAATACTAAAAATTAGTTACTAACTAATTTTAATTGATTTTTAAGGTTTTTGAACCATAATCTATGCTCGTGTGGTAGCTTTACATATGTAGTGTAGATCCTACTATATTGTAGCTTCTCTGAGCGGTACCTGGATGTCATAGGAGGCGCGGGGATCAGTCCATTCAAATGCGCGCGGGGACTGATCCGCTGCTCAGATGCGCGCGGGAGTTCAGCGCTGTAGGGACGCGGGGCTGCGTGCGGGAGTTGGCGTACGCGGGAGTCCAACGCTGTAGGGACGCGGGGCTGCGTGCGGGAATTGTGACAAAACACAATTTCCCGTGTAACTCCTAAACTACACACAACACCTGGATTTTGACTGAAATTTAGGTGTGAAACCTATACATGACATATCATGTGAAATATTAAAATGGCTAAAAGGTGCCATACTGGTGCCGTGGTCATTTACCATTTTGTATTAAATTAATTAAAAAATATAAGGAGTAAGAATTCAAGGGTGGGGTCAGTGAGTGACCCTACCTTATTTTGGGTGGGGAATCCATTTCTGCAATAATATTTATGGATTTCCTACTCCTTTATTTTATAATAATTTTATTTATTCATTTATCTTTGTTCCTTTTAATTTTGTTAATATTATTATTGTTGTTGCTTTGTCAGGTTGCTCTGTGCTAAGTAGCAGGCTGACAGAATTCCACAACGGCTAATTTGAGCCCTGTACCCCCAAGCACTGTCAGCTTACTGATACCAGGAAATTTGCTTTCCTTTAGCTACAGAAAGTGATATTGGTGTTGGAATAATAATAATTCCAAGAAAATTACATAAAATGCTCAAATGGTTGATTTAGGAGCAAGTGCAAAGTTTCAGTGGTTTGGTTGGGTTAAATTGATTTAAATATATTTTTTAAGAGGGGCCACAGTTTATGCAAACAGGGGATCTTTATTGGATAAGAACCTCTCTTCAAGTGGATCTCTTGAACCTTGTAAAGACCTTGGGAAAATGAGTTCCTAAGTGATTACTCAAAAGGGGTTTACTCAAGGGGACCAGGTGGACTGGCTGACTCACAGCACTTATGCCTAGAGGCAAGGCAGAGATAACTTAATAATTTAAGCAGACCCTCCAAGAAACTTGCAGAAATTCATGGTTGAAAGGGTCTCAGGAAAATTGTTGGGGATTGTTGCTGATATTCTACACTGGAATTAACAATGTTTTAGAATTAGTAATTATACTATCAGGCTGAGGCCATAAATCATTTTTTTATCTTGAATGAACACTTGATCACAGATCAAAAGGAGTATGGATTGGTTACTTAAAAATTAATGGGGTTTAAACCTTCTTAAAGGGTTTGTTTGTCAGCTTCCTGGTGCCAGGAACTTTTCTTTCCTTTAGCTACAGAAAGTGATATTGGTGTTGGAATAATAATTCCAAGAAAATTACTTTACAATTCTCAAATAATTTATTTAAAAGCAAGTGCAAAGTTTGGTTTGTTTGGTTGGATTAAATTTGTTTAAATATATATTTTTCAAGAGGGGCCACAGTTCATGCAAACAGGGCATCTTTATTGGATAACAACCTCTCTTCAAGGGGATTTTTTGAACCGTGTAAAGACCTTTGGAAAATGAGGTCTTAAATGATTGCTCAAAAAAGACTAACTCAATGTGATGGGTGGAATGGCTGTCTTACAGCACTTATTCCTGGGTTGCAAGGAGGAGAAAACTTACTATTTTGAGTACTTACTCCAAGAAGCTTGCAGAAATTCACGGTTGAAAGGTGCACAGGACAATTATTGGGGTTATTTGCTGATATTGCTCATGGAATCAATGATGGCGCCAGAGTTATTGATAATACTATAAGACTATAGCCATATATCACTTGTTTATCTTGAATGAACACTTGATCATGGATGGCAAGGGGTCTGGATTGATACTTAAAAATTACCGGGGTTTAAACCATCTAAAAGGGTTGGTTTATATATTTTCTGGAGTAATAGGATCTTCTCAGGGTACGTGGAGAGGGTTGTGCTTGGGTGCTGAGGCTCGCAGGCTGGCCAGGGCTAGTTTGGCACGTTGTTCTGGTGCTGTCAATCTTCTAGCTGTGTCTATGTCATATTTCTTTGTGAAATAATTTTCAGAAGGTGTTTAGATGTTAATGTGTTATTTTTTATGATTCAGACATATTTCCTTATTTTGTATTAGTTTCTTTGGAGAGAAATGGGTGGAAGTGGGTATTAGTAGATTTTACAGCATCTTCTGCACATGTTGGGAATTTTTCATATTTTTTAGGTTAAATCCTTGTTGTGTTTTGTGGTTCATAAAGATTTGGCAATCTCATTTACGTGACAACCTTCATTATTGCTTCCAACAGTTTATTTGCTTTATATTTTGATTTTCATATTTTTTATTCAATATTTTTAGGTTTCATACATCCCTCTGTCCAGCAGTCAAGTTGTTACATATACATGATGTTTGCATGCAGTTTGTAGCCTGTTCCTGCGGTACCTGGCTGTCAGGCTTAGTACAATTTTTGTTGACGCGCGCAGGCTTGACAGCTGCGTGCGGGAATCTATTGTCTGGGGTCAGTCAGTCATTTTGCATGCAGGCCTTATGAAATGCGCCTACATATTGAGTGTCAGGCGTGTGTACCCTTACTGTATGAATGCTGGGCTGCGCGCGGGAATTGTGACACAACACAAATCTGCCTGTAACTCCTAAAATATACACAACACCTCAATTCTGACTGAATTTTAGGTGTGAAACCTTTACTTGGAATCATGTGTGAAATGTTAAAATGGCCAAAAGTTGCCACGTTGGTGTTGTGGTCTGTTGCTCATTTTTGTTTAATAATTGTTTAAAAATGTAAGGAGTTGGAATTCAAGGGTGGGGTCAGTGAGTGACCCTACTTAATTTTGGGTGGGGAATTTATTTCTGTATTATTTTTCATGTATTTCTCACTCCTTCTATTTTTCTTTTTTATTTCTGCTTTGAGAGGTTGCTCTGTCCAAGTAGCAAGCTGACATTGTTTATATAATTTTCTGGGGTAGTAAGATCTTCTCAGGGCACGTAGAGAGGGTTTTGCTTGTGTGCTGAGGCTGGCAGGCTAACTAGGGCTATTTTTGCACATAGTCTTGGTGCTGTTAACTGGCTAGCCTTGCCTGTGTCATATTTCTATGTGAAATAAGTTTTCAGAAGGTATTCAAATATTAATTTATTATTTTTATGGTTCAGAAATATTTCCTTATTTTTTATTATTCTATTTTAAGTGGCGTGGGTAGAAGTGGGTATTTGGAGATTTTACGCCAACTTCTGCACATCCTGGTAATTTTTGATAATTTTTTGGTAGACTTTTTGGTGTGTTTTGTGGTTCATAAAGATTTGGCAATCTCATTTACATGACAACCTTCATTATTGTTTCTCACAATTTATTTGCTTTAATGTTTTTATTTTCATATTTTGATCCAAATTTCTTAGGTTTCAAACATCTCCCTATCCATCAGTCAACTTGTTACATATGCATGATGTACGCATGCAAGTTGTAGCATGTTCCTGCGGTACCTGTCTGTTGCAATTAGCACAACTGATCTTGATGCACGCAGGCTTGAAAGCTGCGTGCAGGAATCCATCATCAGTCATTTTGCATGCATGTTTCTTGACATGCGCCTACATACTGGGTGTCAGGTGTGTGTACCCTTGCTATATGAATGCAGGGCTGCGCGCGAGAATTGTGTCATAACACAAATTGGTCTTTAACTCCTAAAATATACACAACACCTCAATTCTGACTGAATTTTAGGTGTGAAACATATATGTGGTGTTACGTGTAAAATACTAGGATGCCCCAAAAAGAGCCATGGTGGTGCTGTGGTTTATTTTGCTTTTCTTCTGAAATTATTCGAAATTCTAAGGAGTTGGAATTCAAGGGTGGGTCAGTGAGTGACCCTACCTATTTTTGGATGGGGAATCTATTTCTGAAATATACTGTGTAGATTTCCTACTCCTTCTAATTTTATCATTTATTTTCTTTTTTTGATCTTCTTTGACAGGTTGCTCTTTTCAACTTGCAAGCCAACATATACAGCTCAAAGGCGCCGTGTTTGGGGGTGCACAACCCCCCAGAAGTTGTGCCAGAATTTTGGACACCCCCTGGAACACCCTTGGGTTCTTTCAACCCAATTTTGGGATCAACAAATACTTTGTGGGACTGTTGTTCCACACCTAGAGATCCCAAAGAGACTTTAAAGTGAAATTAAAGTGAAATTTGAAACCATATGAAATTCTGCAAAAAATTCTTTGTCAACTCAAAAGTGAGCAAACTTTCTTTGTTCAATTGAAAGTTGGATTGAATACTGAGGTATACCATTGCATTTTTTTGAATGGGAAAAGTGGCAAGCCCCCCTTCTTCTGAAATGGCTGCTTGGAAGGTCTCATTGATAGTTCTAACAACAAAGCTTTGGAAAAAGAAAAAAGGGTTTGGGTAATGAAACATTGGAAGCCCCAATTGCATCCTCATCAAGGGTGACAATTGAGGAAAAAATGTTTCACAGTTGGATTTGACCTCTGTTTGTGAGTAACATTTTATGTTACTGGTCTCTCCTTTGAGAGCTTTTCCTACTAGGGAAGAGGCACAGTACTATTGTCAAACATGGGCAATGAAGCATGGTTATGCTTTAACAGTTTTTAACTCAAAGCATGACCAATATGTGGATTTAGCCTGTGATAGACACAGTTCCTATTCAGGAATAATTCTTACCAAACATTCTAGAAAAACTCACACAAGGAAGCTTGGGTGCAAGTTTTTAATCCTTGAAAGTTGCACAAATTCAGACCCCTTGTGGCAAATCTCCTATAAAAAAATGCAAGATAACCATCAACCATCTGAAAATCCCTCTGTGCATCCTCAACTGAGGAGAATCTCTGGGCAAGCCTTGGATTTACTTAAGGCAGGCATGAAAGATGGGCTCAATACATTACAACTTAAGAGAAAATTAAGAAAGATTGATGGGCGGGATTATGTTGATGACAAAACAATCTATAACACTAAGAAGAAGTTAACGCTTGCAGAACTAAAGGCTTAAAGTGTTATGGATGTATTCTATCAACAGCTTGAAGAAACAAGTTGGATTCACTGGTCAAAGTGCAGTGGAGAGGTTCACTTGGAGGTTCTGTACTTAGCACATCCTGAGGCAGTAAAGATTTAAAAAAATTCCACCACATTGCTATTTTGGATTGTACTTATAAGACGAATCAGTACAAAAACCCACTCGTGCATGTTGTAGGAATGACAGCCAATTGCAAAACTTTCACAAAAGCTCTTGTTTTAATAACAAAAGAATTGTTTGAGTTCTACAGTTGGTCTGTAAATGCATTAAAGGAGTTGGCTTATGATCCTGAGAGACTTCCAAAAGTCTCTGTGATGGACTGTGAAAAAGATCTGATTTGTGCTATTGAATCTAGTTTCCCTGAGTCATCAAGAAAACTTTGCACTTGGAGCTTGTCTAAAAACATACAAGAAAACTGTAAAGTGCGCTTTGTTAATGAGGTTGAAGGATGGAAAAGCTTTATGACTCTGTGGGCAAATTATGGGGCCTCAAAGACCAAGGAGGAGGCGGAGGTCAATGATGCAGAACTCAGAGTAGGTCGAAATCACTGCTTCTTATTCTTCCTAGTTTTGCGTTCTGACCTTTTGACTTGGATAATTTTTCTTGAAAGACTATGAGGATGTACTTGAGTACTTGGAAAATAGAATTTTCCCTATCAAAGAGACATTTGTAACAGTGTGGAATTGTATAAACCCAGATTTTGGAAACAAAACAACATCTTGGGTTGAAGGGTCCCATGCAACTCTCAAACAATTCCTTTCAAACTCTTTGGGAAACCTATTGGATGTTTGGAAAAGCCTTGACAGAACAGTTTCAAATCAAATTAAATTGGTTCATGCTTCACTTTATAACTCTCAAAATAAGTTAGGGACAGTTGTTCCACCTGAAATGTTACCATTGGGTTACAAATTTTCTTTAGAGGCAATTCATTGTATTAGGGAACAATTTGAGAATTTCAAACGTGATCATGATGGCAAAGTGTGCACCAAGTCATACTCCAAGACTCAGTGGAGGTTGGACTATGATCCTTGCAGTTCTAGTTCTTTAAGTTGGCTTAAGTTGAATTGTTCAAATCACTATTTAATTAATTTTTTTTGATTAATTCTTTTTGATTAATGAATCCTAATTCACTAATTGTTGATCCTTTAGAATTTTTCCAGTGCAATGTTGATGAAATGCTAAGCATTCCTCACTTACATGAAAAAGTGAATGCAATGATCTTGGAATCTCCAGATCATGAGCAAAGCAGCCTGTTGAAGTATATCATTCAGAAGATGACAAAATATTTATCAAAGCCAAGACTTGAACCTAAAGTCTTACAATCAAGTAGGGGTAGGCCTAAATTGAAAGATATGCGGTGATGACCATCTTGGTTTGAGAATGTTCAAAAATAAATCAAGGGGGACAAATGACTAGAAGGGCTCCAAACAAGAAAAGGAAAAGATTTTAAGTGTTTTCTTTTGGGATATGTTCATTTTTTTGGTTTAATGAACTTATTTACTAACTAATGATGAATTGATTGTCAAATTCAGAAGAATCTGAATCTGAATTTCATAGTTCAGAGGAAGAGACTGAAAGTGAATCAGGATCACTTAATTTGGAATCAAAATTCTCTTCCGAGGGATAGAACATGCAGCAAAGCTCAACCAGAAGCTCATCCTTGGTGAGTATTCATTTAATTGATCTGATTAAAGAAATCAATACTAAGTTAGTTTTCATGACAGGAACAAAATTTGAAATACCTCAATCAAATACCCAAGAAATTCCATAAGTTCTTGGGTGATCTTTGGGATCCAATTGCAGATGGGAATTTTGGATTTAGAGTAATTGCTAAATCTCTTGGTTATGAATAACATGTTGGGTTTAAAGTCAGGAAGGAAATGATTGAAATATTAGAGAAACATAAAGCATGCTACATTAAGATGAATGGTGGTGCAAATGAGGTTGAAAAGATTAAACAAAGACTTGATGTTGCAGACATCAATGAGAAGATTCCCTCCTCAAAATGGCTGGCTAAATTATGTATGGGTCAAATGATAGTAGACACATATTCCAGACTCATATGTTTCATTTTATTGGAGTCATGTGATACTTATACTCCAATGAAAAATGGTGTTAATAATCAATCAGATTCAATTTTCATTTCCTTTGTAAACAATAACCACTGGGTTCTATAAGTAATTGAGGGAGAAATGATTCCAATCCCTACCATTGTAGCAAAATGGTGTTCTTTGAATTCTAAAAAAGCCTCTGTTTGGTTTGATCATCTCAAATATCAACTGCAAATGTATTCTAGATTATAGAGATTATAGACTTTGACTTCATTGGATCATTGGGTTTCATAAAAATTGTAATTCTAACACAGCTAACAAGTTCTATTAATATAAAGGGTTATCACATTTCGGACATCATTTTGTGGAGTGTTTTGAGTTTAAATCATTATATTGAGTGTTTTGAGTTTAAATCATTATATTGAGTGTTTTGAATGAGAGTTTAATGGTAATTCATTTCAAATTGTGTTGGGCTGATTCCATAACAAGCCTAACTTATGTTAAGCTTGGGATGGGATCAGCTTAAAACAAGTTGAACTTATTTTTTTTGGTGTTTTTACTTTAGGGCTGGTCAAAACACTGGTATTTGTTTTGGCACTTTTACTTTAGGGGTGCTCAAATGACTTCTTGTATTTTTTGCCTGGTCAAAAGATTGGTATTTTTTTGGAAATCTTACTTTAGGGCTGTTCAAAAGACTTCTTGAATGCTTGGGCCCTTTTACTTTAGAGCTATTCAAGTTGAAATTACTTAAGGGCTTGTCAAGTTACTTGTATTTTTTTTGGTGTTTTTACTTTAGAGCTTGTCAAGTAAATTGTCTTTTTTTGGTGTTTTTAGTTTAGGGCTAGTCCAGTTACTTGTGTTTTTTTGGGTCTTTTTACTTTAAGGTTAGTCCATTGGACAGTTTCAGTTTTTTTTGTTTTTTATTTATTTATTTTTTTTGTTTTTTTTTAACCACAAAATGAACATTCTTTGATTTTTTGGTTGATTTCCGTTTTTTTGGAAGGTTTGTTTGTTTTATGGGTTATTTTAGTACCCTTTCATTTCTTTTTTTTGGATCACCGCAGTTTGGTGGTGTGTGGAATCCTGCACGCCAGTGGGCCAGGCTGGGTTGGAAGCGCAACTCTTTGAGCCGTGGGGGGTTGTACACAGCTTAGGTTGGACTGTGTGGCGTGCCGCACGGCCCTATTTGAACCGTGTGCACGACTAAATGAGCTGTGAATTCAACATTTCCCAAAAAAGAATTGAAATTAATGTCTCATTTTTTATGTAAATCCCATTTTCTGGTGGGAAAGTGAAGTAATAAAATTCTTAAAACATTAAAATTGAATGGAATTCCATATTTGGAAAATTTCTTTTTCTTCAGATTTTTCAAAATGATCAAAAAAACAATATTTGAAATGTGAAAAGATTTGAGATGTGGAGCATTTTTTTTCAGCTTTTTGGGTTCAATTTTGAAGGCCTTAAAAATGGCCAAAATTATCAGGATTTTTTCTGCAGGGGTTTGAGATGCCCTCCTATCTCCAAGTATTTTTTTTTGAAGATCCCCAAAAACCATGTTTTTCCAAGGTTTACCAAATGGGTGGGGGACATTGCAGGAAATTTTGGGGACGTCCAAACCGTGTTTTTTCCAGCTTTGGGGGCAAAAAACCTAACCCCCTAAAAAAAAGGCTTGGGGGGCACAGTTTGTACAGACTAGGGATTTTTAACACCTCTACTTCAGGAGATTAATTCATAATCTGGCTCACTTGAATTTTGGAACCTTATAATAGGGAATATCAGAGTGAGAAAAAACCCACCATTTTTTTAATTGCGGGTGTCAACCCAAATCTGCCATTTCAAACCTGCCATTAAAAAAATCAAAAAACCCAATTATCTCACATCAGGCATGTTAGATCTACCTGGAAATAATTGTTGTTTTTCCAATATTGTATATAACTCTTTGCCCTATCTATTTCTTTTCTATTCTCCCCACTCATCCTCCCTCAATCCTCTTCCATCCCCTCGTCCTCACTCAAGTTGATAAGAACTTGATTTTCATCCAAGATTATATCAATTTTCTCAATTTTCAAGCCCTTGAGGATGACCAACAATCCAGGAACCTGTCTCAATAGATTTTTCTCTTCTAGTTTTTTCTAGGCTCCATCTTTCCATTCATTTGTCCATAATCCAATCCTCTCCCCTTCAACTTCAACCATAATTTCCAAATCATTCTCACCAGCTAGGTGTCCCTGTAGAAATCACTACAATAATTTCATATTTTTGGCTCATCTACCAGTCCAACCACTCTTGGTTAATGCACTTCATTCATCAACTTATACCCAACTTTGTATGAATTTAATAGGCTTTGTATTCCCCTCTATTTCTTGTAATTTCTTCCAAACACACACAGAAACACACCCAGTAGGAATACCCCCATGGCTAGAGAAATACAACATCAAAACAATGTAATAGAATCAATTTCAATATATACATGTATCAAATTGAACAAGGATGGAGAAAAGGGCACCTCAAAAAATATAATTGACATTAATTATGAGAGAGATAGAATTCAGGACAGAAAGTAAAAAAGAAAAAAAGAAAAGAAAACCCAAGCAAGCTGTACTTCTACAGCTAGAAAAAAAATACTGGTGCGAAATATTTACCAAAATTTAAGAGGCTTCAAAATTCAAATTTTGGATTAATCAGCTTGGGACATCAAGGTTCCAAGTTCTTGATTTGGATGTCCATTGATTCTGGTCTAAAAATGCCTTAAGTCCTGGACTTTGATTGGGATTATTATCCAAGATAAAAAAAGTTATACAGGTGTACATGAGAAGCATAAATTTTATTCAAACAGATCAAGATAAAAACTAGATGGAGGACTTGTTGAAAAATAAATTGGCCTGAGAATGAGTAGAGCTTGAGGGATGGCAATGAAACTGTCACAAGCTGTGATGTTTATGGGGGTATTAGATTTTTCTTGTAGGGGGGGAAGGCAGGAGGGATGAGAATGGAAAATTTTGGCCATTTAAAACAAGAAAGTTAGTTTAAGCTCTTTGATATAAGGAACCTTTCATTCCTTCAGCTAAATAGATTGATGAAGTAAAAAAATAATGATTTTCTTGAGAACTAACACAGACTAATCTGCAAAAGGATAATTATGATTGGTATAAGTGCAATTTTTATATGGTTTGGTTAAATGGTTTCAAATACTTTAATAATGATAGTTAAAAGAGCAGCCACAGTTTATAAGGACTGTGGGTCAACAGCACACTCTTCAGGAGATTAAATTTGAACCTGGTAACCTGGAATGATGGCAAAATTATGAATTAACAGTAAAGGAGTTTTGACCACTAAAATGGTAATGTGGCCAAGCTATGGTATCAAAAAAGCCAGAGAAGGAGGAGGATAAGTTACTACTTTGAGCAGTAAATTTCTGGGGACCTGAAATGGTTCACAGTTGAAGGTTTTAAGACAAAAGGTGGGGTACTTGATGACTTATATTCAATTTTAACAGCAATATTAATTCATAAATTAATAAAATATACTTTGGAATGAATCCATAAATCACTTCCTTATCTATTTATAAGCACTTGATCCAAGATAACATGGTTTCTGGTGATAAATAATAATTTCATGGGGGTAAAAGAGTCAAAGAATGTGCTTTATAAATACATTTTTGGGGTTAAAGGACCCTTCTCAGGGCAGTTGGAGAGGGTATGGCTCATTTTCTGAGGCTAGAAAGCCAGAAAGAGGTTTCTCAGAACGTCATCTTGGTTCTGTAGCTCAGCTGATCCTGGATTTATATTATTAGTGTGCAATTTTGGTCACAGTATCTGTCTTTTTTTTTTATTTTCTAATCTGCTGATCCTGCACGCCATTCCATTTGAATATATTTTAACTTGTATAAAATCATTAGTGACATATTTATACTCATTGCCCATCATCTACTGATAATTTTAAAAATTTTTATAAATTTATTTGTGGACCTCTTGTTGTTTTTTTTGGTGCCCAAAGATGTGGAATGTGTGATTTTTTTGGTGATCCATATTATTCTTTTCACATTTAAGTAATTTATAATTTTATTTCCTTTTTGTTTATTTTATAAATCAATTTTTTGGATGATCCTCTAGGTATATGTCATTTTATTACATACTCAAGGATGATCCTAGGGAGTTGTAGTGGTTGTGTGCTGTACCTTTTTTTTCAACTTTTGCCTTTGTGGATTGAAGGTGTTCAGATCTGTTTACTGCATGCAGGAGTTGATTCAGGTTCATGCAGGATACTATTGTGAGCTTTGAATTCCATTCCTTGACCAATTTATGCTATTTTATGAATGCAGGGTGGTTCTGAAGCGCACAGGCCATTTGCAGGGATGCAGGGCTACCTAAAGGGATTCTGAAAAAAAACTGTGTCTGTAACGTTTAAAATATACACAACAACTCAATTCTGATAGAATTCTAGTTTTGAAACCTATAAATAAAAAGAACCATGAAATATTGGAATGGCCAAAAATCACAATGGTGGTGCTGTGATTTTTGGACTATTTTTACTAAAATATTTGAAATATTAGGGATTGAGAATTCAAGGGTGGTTTCATTGACTGATCCAAACTAATTCTGGGTAGGGAATCCAAATCTGTAATAGATTTCACACTCAATCATTTTCTTTTCATCAATTTTTATTTTTTTTTTTTATTTATTCATGTCATCCCTCTGATACCAGGAACCTTGCAGTCCTTTAGCTACAGAGAGTGATTAAAATACTGGAATAATTATTATTATTATTATTCCAAAAATAAACACTTAGAGGCTCAAATAAATAATATAATAAGAGCAGTTGCAAGGTTTAATTGGTTTGGATATAAAACTTTTTCAATATATATAAAAAAGAGGGGCCACAGTATTATACTACTGGGGGTCTTTACAGACAAAACAACATCTCTTCAAGGGGCCTCCTTAGGAAGTTTAAGAACCTTGGATTTAAGATGGGTGCCTTAGAAAGTGCTTATCCACTAATATGGCCGCGCTAAACAGCACCAGGGCCAAGATAGGAAGGGAAACACTCACTCTGAGAACTTCACCACGAAAATCCTGCAATAATAAGAAGGGTTTCAGAGCAGTTGGGGAGGATTGCTTGATTAAACTTCATTTGGTTGATTGGTTTAAGAAATAAATAATAATATTACAGACTAAGTCATAAATCACTTTCTTAGAATCTTCATAAGCACTTGACTAACAATGACATGGATTCTGATTAATAATAATAATTCCTGGTAAACTGATAATCTCCGGAATAATGGATCCAAAGAGGTCTGTATAAATACCTATTTGGGGTGATTTTGAGCTTCTCAGGGCAGGTAGAGAGGGTTCTGCTCATGTGCTAAGGCTGAAAAGCCAGTCAGGGCAAGATTAGCACATCCACTTGGTGATTTCAATCAGCTGACTTTAGATCCTCTGGATTTCTGTACTATTTTAGCCACAGGATCTTTTAATCTATTATGGTGTAAATTTGATCATTCTGCAATCATCCTTCATTTGTACTATTAGTATTGCTTTAAAGCGGACAGATGTGGATGTTTACTGATTTTCAATCATCTGCTGATCACGTAGATAATTTTTAATAATTTGCATGAACACTCCTTGTAGTGTTTTGGGGTCTTCAAAGATCAGAGTCAATGATTTACGTGGTAATCCTTGATCTTTGATTTATTATTAAAAAATGTTTTAAACTTAATTTTTATTAATTTTATTTAGGTCTTGATTTTTTTAGACTATTTCTTATGCATATTTCAAATTTTTACATATGCCAGGCAACCCTAACTAGTTTGTAGCTCTGCTGAGCGGTACCAGGTTGTCATATTAGTCACAACAGAGCCAGACGCGGGGATCAGTCAGTACAGATGCGCGCGGGGTATGATCCGCTGCGTGTGTGGCAGAATTATCTGCGCGCGGGTCTCTACTACGGGGGAATTTGCTACTACAAGTACGTAGGCATATGTAAGGATGCAGGGCTGCGCGTGGGAATTGTGACATAACACATTTTGGCGTGTAACTCCTAAAATATACACAACACCTCAATTCCGAGTGAATTTTAGGTGTAAACCCTATACGTGACAAAACGTGTGAAATGTTAAAATGGCCAGAAGGTGCCCTACTGGTGTCGTAATTTTAGTACTTTTCTTTTTAATTATTTTAAAAATGTAAGGACTTGGATTTCAAGGGTGGGCTCAGTGAGTGACCCTACCTAATTTTTGGTGAGTAATCCATTTGTTTAATAATTTTTATCTATTTATCACTCCTTATTTTGTTAATTTAGGTATTCTTGTTTAATTTGTTTTTTATAGTTTTGTGTTGCTATGACAGTTTGCTCTGTACATAGTAGCAAGCTGACAATTAATTTCTCTATTGTTGGTACATTTACAGGTTGCTCTGTACATATTAGCAAGCATAAAGTTAGTGTAAAAATGTTTTAAAATCAACAACAGCCGATTTGACCAATGGTTTCAACACTTCCAAATTTCATGGTTCAAATTTGTTTTTTTTCATATTTTGGATTTTTTTGATTGGGTGACAAGAGTGATGATACCAGATGAATGATTCAAATAACTTTGGGATTGATGGATTTTTGAGGATTAGGATGGAATAATTTCATTGGTGGTTTTTGGGAGTTGATTGGAATGAGTGCTTTAAGTGGAATGATTGGATGAGACTTGAACTAGTAAGTATGGAGTTGAGTTTGGGTTGGGAGATGCTTGACTGATAACCAAGTTATCAGTTTCATCATTCATAGGAATTCTGACCAAGATGGGTTGGATGAAAGAGTTTGAACTATCATATTGACTGCAAGATTAAGAGAGGGTTGTTGGATTGAGATTGTTCGAGTTCAAGGAGGTGGTCAAGATGCCTTTCATTGAAGCTTGGATATCATCAATGGGCTTTTGAGGGTCTTTGGTCCTTCCACCATCCTTGGAGAAATTTTCAAGATTGGATGAGGAAGTTTTTGGGAAAAGGCTAGAAACAATAAAAGGATGATTGTTACTGGATGGAGAATGAATGTAATTTTCACCTTGTATTCAGGCAGGGGGATGGTGATGGATTATGATGCATAAAATAGCATTTTTGATACTTGGAATTCACAATTCTTTTACAAACCTGATATTTTGAAATACACCAGTTAAGGGGTATTTTTATTTAAGAAACCTGCCATAAAATTGTGTGTTGGTTAAAAATAAATGGAAGTTTTCTAATGGAGTTTTTGCTAACTCTGATATGCCCTAATAAAGAATAATTACACATAAAGAATGTGGTGTGGCTGGGATATGTTAGAACACTAGAAAAATGAGATGGAATAAATTACTTTTTAAGTAGTTGATTTCTTTCAACTTACTGATACCAGGATGTTGGCAGCACTTTAGCTACATCAAGAGATATTTGTTTTGGAATAATAATAATTCCAAGAAAATTACATAAAATACTCAAATATTTGATTTAGGAGCAAGTGCAAAGTTTGAGTGGTTTGTTTGGATTAAATTGATTTAAATATATTTTTCAAGAGGGGCCACAGTTCATGCAAACACGGGATCTTTATTGGATAACAACCTCTCTTCAAGGGTTTCTTTTGAACTGTGTAAAGACCTTGGGACAATGAGGTCCTAAGTGATTACTCAAAAGGGGTTTACTCAAGGGGATTGGGTGGACTGGCTGACTCACAGAACTTATGCCTGGAGACAAGGAGGAGATAACTTACTAATTTAAGCAGACACTCCAAGAAGCTTGCAGAAATTCACAGTTGAAAGGGTCTCAGGGAAATTGTTGGGGATATTTCTGATATTATTCAAAGTAATTAACAATGGGTTTAGAATTTGATAATTATAATATCATACTGAGGCCATAAATCACTTGTTTATCTTGAATAAACACTTTATCACCGATGGCAAGAATGTTGGAGTATTGTGTTTATGCTGCTAGCCTTGATCCTTTAGTTTCACATAATCTTCTTATTTATATGTCCCACACCTGTCTCGCCAGCTAGTCCTTTGTTGATTTATCAATTCTTTCTTATTGGCTTACTCCATACTTGATCACCTTGTCATTTATTGTTTCTGCCATGATTGATTAGTCATCAAGCACCTTAGGCCCCCCTGTGAGGGGCTCTCTAGTTGTCTATTTAAACCGGTCTTTTCCATGACCTTGCAATTCACCTCATTGACTTTTTTTCTTACAAATCCGGTCCTCAACTTTCTGAGTTGAGTGAGAGTCCATGATCCAATCATTGACTCCAACAAAGAAGTCCCAATTGATTACTTGAAAATTACTGAGGTTTAAACCATCTAAAAGGGGATGTTTATATACCTTTCTAGTGTAATAAGACCTTCTCAGGGCATGTAGAGAGGGTTGTACTTGTTTTCTGAGTCTTGCAGGCTAGCCAGGGCTACTTTGGCACGTAGTCTTGGTTCTGTCAGCTGGCTAGCCTTGCCTGTGTGATATTTCCATGTTAAATAATTGTAAGAAGGTATTTAAATGTTAATTTGTTATATTCATGGTTCAGACAAATTTCCTTATTTTATATTACTTTATTTAGAGTGGTATGGGTAGAAGTGGGTATTTTTAGATTTTATGCCATCTTCTGCACCTTTTAGTAATTTTTAACAATTCTATGGTGAACTTCTTGATGGGTTTTGTGGTTCATGAAGATTTGGAAATCCCATCTATGTGGCAACCTTCATTATTGTTTCTCACAATTTCTTTGCTTAATGTTTTGATTTTCATATTTTTATTCAATCTTCATAGGTTTCAAACATTTCTCCATCCGTCAGTCAACTTGTTACATATGCATGATGTATGCAAGCAAGTTGTAGCATGTTCCTGCAGTACCTGGCTGTTAGAATTAGTACAGTTGATTTTTACGCGCGCAGGCTTGACAGCTGCATGCGGGAATCCATCATCCCCAGTCAGCAGTCACTTTTCATGCGGGTTTCTTGACATGCTCCTACATACTGAGTGTCAGGCGTGTGTACCCTTGCTATATGAATGGGGGGCTGCGCGCAGGACTTGTGACACAACACCAATCCGCCTGTAACTCCTAAAATATACACAAAACCTCAATTCTGACTGAATTTTGGGTGTGAAAACTCTGCTTGTTGTTATGCATGAAATATTAGAATGGTCAAAAGGTGCCATAGTGGTGCCGTGGTTTATTGGTCTCTTCTTCTAAAATTATTAGAAAATGTAAGGAGTTGGAATTCAAGGGTGGAGTCAGTGTGTGACCATACCTATTTTTGGGTGGGGAATCCATTTCTGCAATAATAGATATAGATTCCCTACTTCTTCTAATTTTATTATTTATTTTATGTTTCTAATCTGCTTTGACAGGTTGATCTTGTAAACTAGGAAGCTGACAATTTCTTTGCGCCTGCAGTAATTCACATCTGAAAGGTTTTAAATCCAAGAGGGGTGCTTGAAGACCTATAATAGTGTAAAAAGGTAAAGGTAGTAAATTTTATCAATATATATTATAATAATGTTTCCATAGATCACTTAATTATATCTTCTAAGTACTTGAATAACTGTTGGTATGCTGTATGGATTATTTATGATGAATTATTTCTGGAAATAGCAAAGAAGGGTACTGTCTATATAGCTTTTTGCATTTAGAGGGCCTCCTCATGGTATTTAGAGAGAGAAGGACTCCTTTGCTGAGGCTAGAAGGGAAGCCATGGTTAGTTCAGCATGTTTTCTTTGTGATTTACCATGGTTGATCCCAGATCAGGAGGATACGTACATGACTTTTGGGTCTCAATCTTTCTTGTTTATTATTTGTTCTTTTGATTTTTTTTGTTTTATATTTTATTGAGCTAACTAAAGTAGCTCTAGATGATCTTTAATTATTTTTAGTGATTCTATCACATCTACTGATAATTTTTTTCTTTTTTATTTCTTAGAAAGTTCATTTTTTGATAGTTCATTCTTTAATATGTTTTTTTCAGCATAATAAATGACAATAATCCAACTTCTTCTATCTACTAGTTTTGATAAAAAGATTGGTTTGAGTTTTGTGAGAACTGCTAGGTGTAAAATTTGGCTGAAAAATTAAATATACTTGTATATTTATATAAATCAATTTTGATGGGGGGTCAAAACCTTAAAGGTTGTTTTAAGCACTCCAGGACAAAGGTATATGTCTTTTGAGGAGAATATAGGAAAAAATTTGGTGCCTGTGGGACTTTCAAGGACTCCTTTCAAGAAGGGTGTGGATAATTTCTTTGGTAGCTTGGTTATTTAAAACCTAAAAAAAGGGGTTTGATTCAGAAGGATGACTTATCAGGTCTGGATACATAATTATTGATGAGGGATGGGAATATATTAAAAGATTTTTCATCTCTCTGATACCAGGAACCTTGCAGTCCTTGAGCTACAGGGAGTGATACAGTGTTAGAATAATAATATTATATGGATACACACGTTTGAGAATCCAAAAAATAATTATAATTGGAGTTAGTGCAAGTTTTATGTGGTTTGGTTAAAATTTTTCAATTTAATTAATAAATAATTTTTAAAAGAGGAAAAAAAAATTTATACAGACTGGGGTTCATTAACAACTCTCTTCAGGAGATCAACCTTGGAATTATTAACCTGCAAAAATTGGTTCCTTATGATTCAACAAAAAGGGGTAACACCCAATAAAATGGTGGTTATAGCCAGGCTATGGTGGGACACAGGCCTGAGAGGAGAGAAATAACTTACTACTTTGATAATTCACTTGCTGGGTACCTGAAGAGGTTCACAATTGAAGGGTCTCAAATGAAAGGTTGGGGGTTTATTGATCTGTTATCAAAGAAAACAGCAATATTGGTTTTAGAAATAACACCAATATACTTCAGACTGAATTCATGAATCACTTGCTTATAATTTTATCAGAAATTGAAGAAAAATCACATTGTGTATGCTCATTAATAATAGATTCATGAAAAAATGATAAAGAATTGGCAGAAAATATGCCAAAGAAGGCACTTTATAAATAAATTTTTGAGAAAAAAGGAGCTTCCCTCATGGAATTTAGAGAGAGTAGGGCTCAAGGCCTAAGGCAATCAAGCCAGCAAGGACTGATTTGGCACGCTATTTTGGTGCTTTAAGGAAAATGATCCTGGATCTGTAGGATCTGTGCGTGATTTTAGCTGCAGGATCAGTCGTTGTGTCAATTTTTTATCTTACATACCTGAAAAATGTTTCCATTTGGTATTATTATTATTTGATTGAAATGATCAGTTGTGTATTTTTATTTATTTTACATCATCTACTGATTAAGTTGGTAATTTTTGATAATTTTTATGCATACTCCTTGATATTTTTTATGATCCAAAAAGTTCTGGATCTGTGAGTTTTTTTGGATATCCTTTATTTTTTTCCAAATTTATGAGCTTTACATTTGATTTTATACATTCTTATCTCATATCCTACCATTATAAAACCTCCTCAATGGATATTTTGTTTTATTACATATTACTGGTGGATTCAAGTATGATTTAGTTGTTACATGCTGTAGCTTGTTGATATGGGAACATATTGCAGTTCTGAAGCATGCAGGCCTGAAAGATACATGTGGTAATTGGATCTGCTGCATATGTGATCCTGTTTCCCACTTTGCATGCAGTTCTTTGACTAATTTAGTAATTTATGCATGCAGGAATGTATTTGAAGGCTGTTCATGCAGGTTGCTTGAACAATTAAGAATGCAGGAATGTATTTTTGGGCTGTGAATGCAGGTTTTTTCATTCAAAATTATCCCAATCTGGATAACTCCTGTGCTGGGATGTAGAGCTTCATTTGGTGATTTATTCAAAAAAATTCCACATTTAACTCCTGAAATATACACAACACCTCCGTTCTTGCTGAATTTTAGGTATGAAACCTATACATGAAAACACATGTGAAATATGTAAATGGCCAAAACATTCAATTTTGGTGTTGTGTTTTTGGAAAAATTTTTATTAAAATATTTAAAATATTGAGGAGTGAGAATTGAAGTTTGGGGTCAGTAGGTGACCCTAACTAATATTTTGTGGCAAATCTAAATCTGCAATATAATTCAGAAATTTCACACTCCTTGGTTTTGTTTTTATGTTTTTTTATGTCAGCTTGCTACTTGTACAGAGCAATCTGTCAAAGTAGAAAAATGGAATAAAAACATGATTAAACTACCAGAATGAGTGAGAAATCTAAAACATTGCAATTCCTCACCCAAAATGAGGTAGGGTCACTCCATGACCACACAATGAAATTACAACTCCTTATATTTCAAAATAAATGAATAATAAAATAGCCCAAAATCACAACACCACTAGAAATGATTTTTTGGCCATTTTAATATTGCATTTATGTTGTCACTTGTAGGTTTCACACCCAAAATTCAATCAGAATTTGAGGGTTGTGTTTATCTTGGTGTTAGCTCTCTGATACCAGGAACCTTTCAGCCCTTTAGCTACAGAGGTTGATAAAGCAATGGAATAAGAATATTCCCAAAAACAAACACATAAAAATCTTTAATAATGAATATTTTAAGAGATATTGCAAGGTTTAGTTGTTTTTGTTAAAGGCTTCTCAATATGTTATAAAAAGAGGGGCCACAGTATTATACTACTGGTGATCTTTACAGATAATCAACATCTGTTCAGGGGGTAACTTTGGTCATTATAAAACCCTGGGCTGGTGGGAACCTTAAAGAGTTTCTCAAAAAGGAAGGATTATCCAACTACTTGGTGATAATGGCCAGGCAAGCTAGCACAGAGGACAAGGAAGGCAGGATATAACTCACTTCTTTTAGAAATAATTCACAGGATACCTGAAAGGATTCAGATAAAAGGGTTTCAGAGCAATGTTGGGGTTGATTTCTGGAACTGCACTGGATGAAAAATGGTGTTAGAAATTAATTTAATATATATCAGACTGGGAAAAAATCACTTTCTTATTTCATATAAGCGCCTGATCATGGATGGCAAGATGTCCAGAAAATAATTCATAAATTTCTAGGTAACTGGGGAAAAATAAGCCAAAGAAGGTATGTGTAAATACCTTTTTGGGTGGAAAGGGGCCTCCTCAGGGCACATAGAGAAGGTAATGCTCAAGGGTTAAGATTATATAACACTGTCTTAATAAGTCTGCTCAATAAGCCAATTTATCAAGGATTTACCCCATTGGGAAATCATTGTGGGCTCATTAGCACTTTATAGCTGTTGATTCCACAAAATCCTTGACAAGGATCCAAAAATTTATGGATCCTTTTCAAGGCTTGACAAGAAAAATCTTTTCAAGCCCCACTATAACCTTTCTCCCCCCGGCCCTCCCCCTTCATAACTCCACTCTACCCTACCTCCCTCCCTTTTGAATTCATCACCTCCATTGACAACCCCCACCTATTTAAGATTTTTTCAAATTGTCATTTTGCCTTTTTTAAAAAAATCAAAATGATGGCAAAACAATCATTTTTTCCATGTTTGGGGTTGGTCCTGACCCTTATCCATTGGGGATTTGTGGCAGGGAAAATGGTGGGAACCGCTCCCTAACTGCTTCAAAACTGTTCCACAGGCCCATTTTATTGCAACAAGGGTTCAAAATTGGGTTTCAACAGTTATCCACCCTTGCGCGCCTCAACAACTTGTCAAAGTTGTCAACTATTTTATTGAGAAAAGGTTAGATTCTCCAAGGCTAGTGATCTGGCCAGGGCATACTTCACATTTCCTCAAGGTTCTGTCAATCAGGGGATCTCATATCTTCTGGATTTCAATTTTTTTTTTAGCTTCAGTGTCTGTTAATGTGTGAATTTCTCATTTTGAATATTCTGAATGTATCTTTGATTTTTAATATTATTATTTTACTAAAGTGATTGGTAATAGATTTTTATTGACTTCCAATAATCTTATGAACACATTGCTTGTCAACCTACTGATACCAGGAAATTTGCATTCCTTTAGCTACAGCAAGTGATATTGGTGTTGGAACAATCTTAATTCCAAGAAAATATGTAAAATGCTCAAGATATTCATATAATAAGAGCAAGTGCAAAGTTTGGAGTTTGGTTTGCTTAAAATGGTTTAAACATATTTTTAAAGAGGGGCCAAATTTATTACAAAACTGAGGATCTTTATTTAAAAAACCTCTTTCAGGGGCTCTTTCGAACCATGTAAAGACATTTGGACAATGGGGTCCTAAGTGATTGCTCAAAAGGGGGTTTACTCAAGGGGAATGGGTGGACTGGCGGTCTTGAAGAACTTATTCCTGGAGGCAAGGATAAGATAAATTACTACTTTAAGCAGAAAATCCAAGATACTTGCATAAATTCATGGTTTGAAAGGGTCTCAAGCCAATTGGTGGGATTTTTGCTGATATTCTTCAATGGGATTAATGATGGGGTTAGAATTAATAATTATACTATCAGACTGAGGCCATAAATCATTTTTCATCATTTATAAACACTTGATAAAGGATGGAAATAGTTCTGGATTGATTACTGAAAAATTACTGGTATTTAACTCATACAAAAAGGGCTGTATATATACCTTTTTGGGGTAAAAGCACCTTCCCAGGGAACGTAGAGAGTTTTGTGCTTGTGAGCTAAGGCTAGCAGACTGGCCATGGCCAGTTTTACACTTTTTTCCAGTGCTGTCAATCAGCTGGACCTGTCTGTGTCATATTTATGGGTGAAATAATGATCAGAATCTGTTTAAATGTCACTTTGTTATTTTTACAGTTC
Organism: Puccinia polysora; assembly: GCA_025617555.3. Lineage (NCBI taxonomy): Eukaryota > Fungi > Basidiomycota > Pucciniomycetes > Pucciniales > Pucciniaceae > Puccinia > Puccinia polysora. Next base: position 31,095,587 of record CM062632.1, on the reverse strand, counting down.
TGGAATATTTCCTGATTTTGTATTAGTTTCTTTTGAGTTGAATAGTTTGCAGTGGGTATTTGTAGATTATACCCCATCTTATGAGCATTTTGGTAATTTTTAATAATTTTTAGGGGAACTCCTTGATATGTTTTGTGGTTCATAATGTTTTGATAATTAAATTTATGTGACAGCCTTTATTATTATTTTCCCCAATTCTTTTGTCTTATAGTTTGAATTTAATAATTTTAACTCAATTTTCAGAGGTTTCAGACATCCTTCTATCCGTCATTCAGGTTGTTACATATTCATGATGTATGCATGCATGTTCTAGCCTGTTCCCGCTGGACCTGGCTTGTCAGGAGGGGTGCAGTTATTTTTGACGCGTGCATACTTGACAGCTGAGTGCAGGAATCCAGAATTTGTGGCTAGCAGCATTTTGCATGAATTTTTCTTGACAGGCGCCTAAATATTGAGTTTAAGGCCTGTATACCCTTGCTGCATGGATGCGGGGCTGCGCGCAGGAATTGCAACAGAACACAAATCTGGCTCTAACTGCTAAAATTTACACAACACCTCAATTCTGAATAAATTTTAAATGTTAAAAATATACATGAAATTTAATGTGAAATTTCAAAGTGGCCAACAAATGCCACAGTGATTCTGTGGCCTTTTGGTCACTTCTTTTTTCAATTTTTTAGAAATATGAGGAGTTGGAATTCAAGGGTGGGGCCAGTGAGTGACCCTACCTTATTTTGGGTGAGGAGCTCAAATATGAAATAATATTTTGGGATTTCTCACTCTTTTTATTTTTAAAATTTATTTTTATTTTTATTTTAATTTGAAAGGTTTCTCTGTACAAGAAGCAAGCTGACATTGATAATTTTCATAATTTTGAGCATAAATTCTTGATATGTTTTGTGATCATTAAAGATCTGGATCAGTCCTTGTGATGGTGGTACTCAACATTTGTTGCTTAATTTAAAATACTTTGAAATGTATTATATGATAATTTCATTTGATATTTTAAATTTCTAGACTGTCCAACATGTGTGTGTTACATTATTACATATGCATGGTTGATCCTTGTAGGTAGTAGCTGTTATTTGCAGTACCAGCATTTCTTTTATTGTTGATCCTTTCTGAAGTGTGAAGCAGTCTGATCTGCTGTTTGCAGGGATCTTTTATGCTTGAATTTGAACTAATGCATGTGCTTTTTGGTGTTTTATGCATATAGAGGACAATTCAAGCGCGCAGAAGGTGTGTAGTGATTCAGGTCTGCGCAATATAATTGTCACAAAACACATTTTTGTGCGTAACTCCTCAAATATAAACAAAACCTCAGTTTTGACTGGGATTTAGGTGTAAAAACAATACATGAAAAATGTGTCAAATATTGAAATTTTCAAAAGGTGCTATAGTATTGCCATTACTTTTTGGTCCATTTTTTTAATTATTTAGAATGTGAAGGAGTTAGAATTCAAAGGTGGGGTAAGTGAGTGAAACTACCTCATTTTGGATGGGGGATTTATTTTTTTTAATAATATTCATGGATATCTCACTCCTTCTTTGGTTATATTAACATTTTTACTTATTGATTTATTTTTGTTACTTTGACAGATTGCTCTGTAAATAGTTGCAAGCTTAAAAATCTTGGGCAAAGTTTTTTTTCATTATGTGAAATCTAATTAAATTTTTTCATAAAAATATCCACAAGAGAAAAGCAGAAGATTATTAAATGATCATGTATCATTTAAGTCTAATATAATGATTGAAATACTTCCAAATCTTTCTTATCTGCCATCTATTAGATTTGGACAAGGAGATTGTATGACATCATAGGGTATGTATAGCCTTGTTTGAATTCTCTTATTAATTTTGATCAACTAATTTTGTTTTATCTTCTTCATCATTGCATCCCTCTGAGGTAATTCTGTCTCTTTCCCCTCTCATGTAAGCCTCCCTGGGCCACAAAAAATATGCTTGCCATTCTCAATTGATGGGTTTTTACTTCAGTTCTTATCTGTATAATTTTCTCTATTTTCTCCATTTGCTTTTTTCATAAGTTCATTTTTAAACCTGATTCTTTGTGGTAATAAATTTAAAATAATTTTCCCCCATTTTTTTGAAAATTGTAAAACTCATATTTAGCTCTCTTTCTCACTAATATTGTGTCAGCCTTCTTTTTTTCCAATACATTTTCCCTTTCCCTTCTATTTTCTTGGTTTTTCCTTCATGCATGCCCTGGATCATTTATTACCTAATTGGCTTGAGGGACTCCAAAAATTCATGAGAAAAAAAATAAGGTCAAAAATCTTGGGCAGTGGTTTAATTTTTCAATGACTCAAAAATATCATCAACAATTTAAAATGAGCTCCATTGATAGGAAGAATATGATTTATCACAGAAAAAAAAATAGAGACTATATTTCAATGGCTGGGGAGGATGAGAGATTTCCTTTCCAATTTTTTTCCCCAATAATTTTGTATTTCATAAAACATTTTTGAGAATAATTACACAGAAAACCAATTTACAAAAATCTTAATTTTTTTAACTTTTGAATCCCAAAATTTATCTCAATCTTAAAAACATTTTTTTAAATATTGCAATGAGAAATTTAATTCCTGAAGATAATTTTGCCAGAGAAAAATTAAAATTAATTCTATCTTGATTATTTGAATCAACATCCTGGCATTCTGTGAAAAATATTCTGGACTGAAATAATCTGATTTAGCAAGGTTATACTGATGATCATAAAAAAATTTACAATTTCTTTGTCTTTGGTTGAAACAATATTATTTTTGAATTTAACCTGGGAGGCCAACATGGGGGGAGATGAAATTCTTGCTTTTATAAAAAAAAAACCTTCCACACAAAAAGAAAATCAAATAGAAAACTAAATGTTTTATGTTCAGATTGTCATAAATCATATTTTTCCCTGAATTAATTTATTTTCTTTCACTCAAATTAAGTTTTTTGTTAAGTTTTTTTGAAATTTATGGGATTTTGCTTCAATTGATATGTCCAATGAGTACTGGAACCCATCCAATCTTCATTAATTTATCTTCATCCCTCTATGTGTCTTTTTTTGGTCAAATCAGGGATGAACACCAATTTCCTAGGATAGAAATGATATCCCCTGCACTATGAAATGGGACTTTCCCATATGAAATTGATAAAAAATACTTTGATAATTTTAGGAGGTTAATTTCTCTGAGGATCATGCATGTAATTTTGAAAGATTAGATGTTTGGATTTCAAACCTCAGTCTGGACCAGAGTAAAAAAAACTTTGTTTCAAATCAGTTGTAATCTCAACAAGATCTCAGGAGGATGTTTTTGACATTCTTGGAGTGAAAATGTTTAGGAGATTAAGTGATGATGTGGAGGTGCAATGATGATTGGGCTTCTGTGCAGTGCAATTTTTAATGTGATGTGTCTGGGTTGTGTTTCTCATAGTGGTGTGGTTGAAATGTTTGGCATGTTGATGGTTGACAATTAAAACATGGAAGATTTGATGTTAAACATTCCATTTCTATTAAATCTTTCTCTTCAAAATACACCAGTTAGAGGATATGTCTATTCCAGAAAGCTGTCATTAGAAATGATGGTTTTATAATGGCAAATTTTCTTACTCTGACATGTTGTGTTATCAATAAACAAATTAAATCATCCCTCAACCACAAATAAAATTAAGACCATAACCTACTCAGCCAAAAATCTGAGTGCTGTAAATATTGCAGCCACGTAAATTATAAAGGCTAGAAAATATTTGGTTTCAGTTGAGCCGTCACACTTTATCTCATCGCTTGGGGGACATAGACAAGGATGGAAATGCGCCGTAGCGCTGCCAAGCAGCCTTAAGCTCGTGCCTGTTTTACCTCTAAGCTGAAAAGCCAGCGTGTAGTTAATGGTTCTTGATACATTCCCATAATCCGTACACGACTGTGGTGCCGACTATGAGCTGTCGTACGCGCCACGTTCACATCACCGGCCTTGGGCTATGGCGCTTCAACTGTTAATCTGATCAAAGATGGGGTCGACATCGCGAGGGCTCAAGCCCCCCCCCCCCCAGGGCTCACTCCAGCTACCGCCTTTGCCTGACCTAATCTGCGAAGCCGGTAGTCTTGAGAATATCATCTTAGTCCATCCAGAAACTAAATTTTTTCGTTTATTTTTGGTGAGAGAGCGAGCTTGCATAATATGCTTCGACTTTACTCAAGTCTAGCGCTGATCAACTTACATCTCAATCAGTCAAGAGGTCTGAAGAACATATACTTAGATTTAGTGATTAAATTACTGAGAAAAACAGACGATGAAAAGAGTATCATTAATTTTGAAGCGCAACTTAATCGCGAATTTTTTTTTTCAAGCAATAGAGCACTGAAATGCTCTTAATTATATGTAGCTTGAGTATCGTAGTATTACTTGAGTATCGTAGTATTAATCAGGGATAAACTTGTGAATTACTTTTTTTCTAATTCCCTTCCGGGACGAAGTAAAGTACAGCGGAAAATTTAGACAATGTAAGGACATGTCTTTCTGCCGGCCCGACCGATTGCGGTATGTTCTTCGTGATAGGAGCAACTTGACGTTTGAAAATCCGACTCGGAGGAGCGGTTCGACCACTTTGATATTGGTCCACGGGAGAAATGTCATAAACAGGCTGTAGCTCGCCAGAGGCCGAGTCGTACGAGAAACCTTTGCGAATAATTGTGGTTAAGTATAGCATCATGAGAATTTGTAGAAAAAAAAAGACTAGATGATAAGCTGACTTTGAGAGAAACCAGGCCAATCTCCACATTTTTTTAGCATAATGGGACCCGGTGGTGATAATGCAAAAGTGGTACAATGATCCACGGCTTCGAGAGAAGCACTTTCGATGATCGGAACCCTCAAGCGGTAAAGGGAAGAACCACCTGTGTTATCGATCGGAGAAAGGAAAAACTGCGTCGAATGAGATGGAGAGGTCCCAAGTTCAAGTCCTTCGTGAAGATCATCGGAGTATGGAGAATACGCCAGCCCAGAAACGGTTTTCGCCACCCCAGCATTTTGATCGGGGATGGCGATCTCCACAAACCCTGGTACGTCCCTCTGGGTCATTTGTTCAGAGTATGCAGCGGAATTGCCTGGTGGAATAGGAGTTTCCAGACGAGCATTACCAACTGTTAGGGGAGCTGAAGTTGATGGATGATCGTAATACTCATTCATCCCAGGATTAAATGACTGATTGTTCTGCAAAGATGATATAAGCTGTCGTTCCAGTTGTCGCTTTATCAACGCTCTCTGTTGATCCAAGAAATGTCAACAATTATTTGAATATATCATCGTTACAGGAACTGAAAGTTACCTTTCCTTCCATATACTTTTGCTTTAGTGCTTGAGCTCGCTTGAGAATGCGGGGAAGTGGTCCTTGAATGTGGCGACGGCTATCTTTTATCTGGGTCGTAGGACCGACATGTTCAGGTTTTCTTTGAATCTGTCCTAGCTTCATTGAGTTGCGTGTTGGTGAGCTGATGCTCACGCCTGAAGCAGTCATGGCCAAAGCTGAAACAACAAACGCCACGTGGCAAGGCTTCATAATATCTTCGCGTGTGTGAAAAAAATGTTCTAAATTGTTAATTTTTCGAAATTAAATGAAACGATCGCCAGGATCGGGAAAATGAGAATAATATTAAGGAGAGGAGGGTGAATTCCGGAGGTATATTTCTATCTCGTAGAGGTAGTATATCCTTCACGAGCACATCCAAGTTGACAGATCGCTCTTCCGAAGTCCCAAAATTAGTGTAAATATTAAGGACTATGTTCCTCGCCCTACGACTTATGGAAGGATTGTCTGATCTGCTCTTCTTGCTCCACACGACGTTCGTTTATATATGTAAGTCTTCCTCTTCTACCGCTCGGGCCTCTTCTCATACTGAGACCTCGAGGGAGTCTTCGTTTGAAGGGAGGAAAGCGGGCACGCCAGTTGGCGGGTCTCTCGGCTGCTTTCAATACACATATCAGCAGACTTTCATGGTTTCTCTCGCTGCAGGCTTGTCTTCTCAATGATAGGATCTTTCAAACCAGCCATGCCTCCGTGCCCATCACTGCACAAGGCTCGTTTTAAGATGGCGCGCTCATGAGTTTCGTCACGAGCGGTTTCTATCGCAAGGCCGTCGGTTTCAAAATTCAACCGAGTCAACGTAACCCAGTCCCGCAACCCGTGAATGTTGCTCAAAAGCTGAAGGAACATGGCATCATAAGGAAACATCCGGCGTGAAAGGCCAGGTTTATTTATGGGATTTCTGCGGCTTGCACCCAGCCTACCGATCCCACCACGTCGTATACGCTCGTGCGCCTGAGATACATACTCCTTTGTGATCTCATGTAGCCGAGAGCATCCTGGCAATGGTTTCAAGATGCGATTGGCATCGCTAGGACTCGAACTGGGGAAGGGCGAACTTGAAGTGCATGCTTGAACTCTAAGCTACGAAGCCGGTGTCCAGATTAGAATTCTTGACACAACCCTGTAACCTGCCAACTTCGATACTGACCCAGCCTCCATGTTTACAGCACAAGTCTTACGCTATGGCGCTTCGAATGTTCATTGTCTGTCAAAAGATGGGATTGGTCGCCAGGACTGGAACGCGCGAAGGGTCAACTCTAGGTGTCTATTTACCTCCCTGAGCTACGCAGGCGGTCTGCAGATGAGAATTCTTGGCGGATGTCAGCATGCTACGGCCCAGAGACAGCTGACATAGCTTGAATACAATAGACAAGATATCCATTTGATCATTGAAATTACTGATCAATAAGTACAATAATGATTGAAAAAATAAAAAATAAAAACTCAGCAAAGGAGGGGGGAAAATGGAAATATTATTGCATGAACGGATCTGTGGTGCCAATTTAGCTATAGTGGCCCACTGGCACTGCCCTTCATTTCTCACTCCTTCAGGGAGTAAATACAGCACATGAGACCAATGGTCAAAACAGACCAGAATATTAATTAATACTAATATACTTCAGACTGAAAACATACATTGCTTTCTTATACCTTTATGAGCACTTGAGCCTGATGGTATGGTCTCTGGCATGATACTGATGAATTCTGGCGAAAAAGAGTCAAAAGGGGTACATTATAAATATCTTTTTGGGATCTGAGAGCTTCCTCAGAGCACATATTGATGGTTGACCCATTTTCTGAGGCTAGAAAGCCAGCCAGAAATTGATTGGAACATCCTCTTGGTGCTTTAGCTCAGTTGATCCTTTATCTGTAGGATGATTGCTTGATTTCTGGATCAGGATCAGTATTAGTGTTTCTTTTTTAATTTTTTGATCCTGCATGTGATCAACTTTTTTAATATTTATATTGGACTGGAATTGTCAATATTGAGTTTTCATTGATTTTCCATCACCTGCTGATCATTTCATCATTTTGTAGTATTTTTCAGGAGGATCTTGTGATATATTATGCATCCATCAAAGATCTGGATCTATTAATTTTGTGGTGTTTGTTTTTATTTTATTTTCAATTTTAAATAATTTTTATTTTGATTTTATGAATTTTTATTTAACATGCTACATTTTTGGACCATCCTCTATTCATATATTAAATTTTTCAAATAAGCGTGGGTGATCCTTTTTTGATGTAGTAGTTACATGTGTTACCTTTTTCTTGACACTTTTGCATTTGCATATCTTATCTGCTGAATGCTGGATCAGATTGGCTGTGTGTGGGAGTCTGTTTTGGGTTCTTGAATGGGGTTCTGATTAATTAATGCATGCAGGGCTGTTCTGAGGCCCGCAGGCTGCATGCAGAATTTTTGAAAAAACCTAATATTGCCAGTAAATTGTAAAATACACATTTTGTAAATTCTGATTGAATTTTAGGTGTATAACCTATGTGTGGAAAAACCTCTGAAATATTAAGATTATCAAAAATCACAATATTGGTGCCATGACTTTGTGCCATTTTTATTATATCATTTTGAGATTCTAAGGAGTGAAAATTCAAGGGTGGGGTCAGTGAGTGAGGATGCCTAATTTGGTTGGGGAATCAAAATTTGAAATAATATTTGTTTTTTTCCACCCCTTGGCCATGTTATTACTGTTTATTTTTTTTCTTTTTTATATTATTATAAGGGAATTTATTTTCTGATGGCTTCAAAACTTCAATCATAGATTCATACATCTGCACAACATAACTCCCACATGGACCAATACTTTATTCCATGGAGGTTTCAAGAATTGATTTATTTTTATTTTGATGCCGCAGATCTGTAGCTGGGTGTTTCAAACCCTCAAATTTAATATTTGGAAATTTTGCGCATTAGAAAATATTCAAAAATTAATTCAAAAAATTAAAAAAATAAAAATTCTCATTGAATTTTTGGGTACTTTTCCCTCCATTTTTCACCACTGAAATCTGCATTTCAATTGCTAGCAATTTTAATCAAGGAGCTCATGCCCAATATATGACCAAGATCAGGTCAATATCCAGTGACTGTGCATTGGACCATTTAACCAAGCTCCAATGAACAGTCACTGTGAATTTTACACACTGAATTTCCACCAAAATACTTTTAGAGCATAAAAATTCCTTCAACTAGAGATTGGAGATTGCTTCAACCAGAGTTTCCTTGATGGCACTTGCTAGCAAGTGCCCTAACCAATTTTGTGGTGTTTAATTAATTTTTTTTATTTAAGCTCTAAAAAACACCTCAAAACAATCAAAGATATTTTTCATATTTTTTTGGGATGTTTTGGATCTATTCTTAGACCTAAAAAAAGCTCATTCAAAAATTTAAAAAATTCAAAAAGTCCAAAAAATTCAAATATCTCATTTCAATTTTGGATCATTTTATTTGCCTTATGATTGATTTTTTTGGTGATTCAAGCTCTTATAAATTTTTAAAAAAAATCAAAGAGTTTTTCAATATTTCTCACATTTTCTTTTTTGGAGGTAAGCTTAAACCTCAAAAAATTTGGTCAAAAAATCAAAAAAAAAACTCATTGCACTTTAGGATCCTTTCCCTTGCCTTTTGAATCTATTTTATTTCATGGATTAAAGCTCTTATAAGTTTAATCAAAAAATCAAATATTTTTCCAATATTTCTTTGGGGTAATTTTTTGATTTATTATTGGCCTCCAAAAATTGAATCCAATGTGAAAACAAATCAAAATATCACATCTATTTCAACATTTCATTTTCACGTCTGGAATCAAAATTTCCCCTAATTTCTTTTACAGAAAATTAGTGAATTATCATAAGGTAAAGCAAAAAATTATTCTGACTGCTTTCCACATTTTTTACCTCTCAAATTATATATCACAATGAAAATAATTCAAAAGGAAGGGATGGTCTGCTGTTATTAATCCTTTCTTTATTTTATTTTTTCCTGAAAAAATGATAGATGATGTTTCAACTTTAAAGCATCAGTGAAAAGGATATTCCTTGAAGGTTCGCACGAAAATCTTTTTGGAAATGTTTGATTCCCTATATGGGAATCAAAGCCCAAAATAAGAAAGCATCACAATAAACTTCTTTTGGGTTCTGGCCCCCCTTTTTGAGCCTTTTGGAATGCATAAATTCAAAAAATCTTTGAATTTTTTCCTGGGACATCCACCCATCTTGGAGTGCTCCAATCATCTCAGAAACCATCACCACTCCACTCTCACACAACACTACACCACACCACACCACACTACACCACTCCACTCTCACACCACACCACACCACACCACACCACACCACACCACACCACACCACACCACACCACACCACACCACACCACACCACACCACACCACACCACACCACACCACACCACACCACACCACACCACACCACACCACACCACACCACACCACACCACACCACACCACACCACACCACACCACATCACACCACACCACACCACACCACACCACACCACACCACACCACACCACACCACACCACACCACACCACACCACACCACACCACACCACACCACACCACACCACACCACACCACACCACACCACACCACACACCACACCACACCACACCACACCATAACACACCACACCACACCACACCACACCACACCACACCACACCACACCACACCACACCACACCTCTCCACTCATGACCAATCCACTCCACTTGTCACCACACCACAGACTCACCACATCACACACCAAGACCTCAATAGAGTCTCTGAATATGTTTTTTCAATGAATTTCTGCTCAATATATTTCTGAGTTATAAACTCCTATCTTCAATTTATTTTTTGAAAACAGAATCTCTTTTCACAATAGCTCAAGAAAACATCCACCCACTTTTCAGAATTGTTTCACCAGGCCCATCCTTCAATATCTCACCCAATCAAACTAGTGATTCAGCAAATCTTATACCCTCCCCATCTAATCAAACTTCTGGTTCTACTGCTCTGACCCCTCCTCCTGAAATATCATGTAGTAAAAAGGAGAAGCTACTTGATGCCTTCAAATTATGGGCAAGTTCCCATGGATATGCCATTTCTACCAGACTATCCAATTTCCAGAAACATACTTACACATGTTCATGTGATAATTGTGGGGAATAAAAAACCAAAAAAGATACCAAGTCTTTGGCAAAATCAAGAAAGACAAATTTTCCTTTTAGATTATCTGGCATTTTTTCAAAATGATTGGGTCTCTGGTAGGTTAATTTTATCTTTAAAAAGAAAAGCATATGCTTTAAATTATCCTGAAACTCATTGAATTCACAGAATAATTCAAGGGAAGCAACAGGAGACTGTTGAAAATTTAACAAAAGCTGCAATCCCCCCATTAAACATTTTAAATTCTCTCATACAAAAATTCTCATCTCCTCTCCGCAGTTATCTTATTACTATTAATAATGAAATAAATCAAAGTAAAAAACATCTCTTGATGAAAAATTTGCCATTGAAGCCCTCATACTGGAACTCCATAATTCTTATTTTTTCTAAAAAGAAAAATATGGATGGAAAAATCAATTCTTTATGGGTAATGTTAAATTCACAGCTCATTGAGCCGTGCACATGGTTTGAAAAGGGCCATGTGGCACACCACAAGTTCCAATACAAGCCTTGTACAACCCCCCACAGCTCAAGGAGTTTTGGGGCCCACCCAGCATGGTCCGCCGCTGTGTGGACTTCCACACAACTACATTCAAGCTGTGTGGAGTTGTACACGGGTCAAATGTAGTCGTGTAGAATCCCACATGGCACCAGACCGCAGTGAGCAAAAAAAAAGGAATGAAAGGGTACTAACACAACCTATAAACTAAATAAACCTTACAAAAAACCAGAAATCAACCATAAAATTAAAGAATTTTCATTTTTTGGTTAAAAAAAAAACAAATAATTAAAAAAAGAATTAAAAAAAAAGAAACTGGGACTATTCAATGGACTAGCCCTAAAGTAAAAAGACAAAAAAAACACAAGTAACTGGACTAGCCCTAAACTAAAACCACAAAAAAAAAAGACAATGCACTTGACAAGCCCTGAAGTAAAAACACCAAAAAAATACAACTAACTTGACAAGTCCTAAATTCTTGACTTGGCCTGAAGTAAAAGGGCCCAAAAATTAAAGAAGTCTTTTGACCAGCCCTAATGTCAAAGTGCCCAAAAAAATACAAGTCTTTTGACCAGCCCTAAAGTGAAAACACCAAAAAAAAGTTCAACTTGTGTTAAGCTGATCCAATCCCAACACAAATTGAACTGAATTACCATTAAACTCTCATTGATTACACTCAATATAGTTATGTTAACTCAAAAAACTCAACATAATGATGTTCAAAATGTGATAACCCTTTGTATTAATAGAACTTGTTAGCTGTGTTAGAATTACCATTTATATGAAACCCAATGATGAAATGAAGTCAAAGTCTATAATCTCTATAATCTAAAATACATTTTCAGTTAATCTTTGAGATGATCAAACCAACCAGAGGCTTTTTTAGAAATCAAGGAACATGGTTTTGCTACAATGGCTGGGATTGGAATCATTTCTCCCTCAATTACTAATTGAACCCAGTGGTTATTTTTTACAAAGGAAATGAAAATTGAATCTGATTGATTATTAACACCATTTTTTATTGGAGTATGAGTATCAGATGACTTTAATGAAAAGAAACCTATAGGTTTGGAATCTGTGCCTGCTATGATTTGACCCATGTCTAATTTAGCCAGCAATTTTGAGGAGGGAATCTTTTCATTGATGTCTTCAACATCAAGTCTTTATTTAATCTTTTCAACCTCCTTTGCATCACAAAGCATCTTAATGTAGCATGCTTTATGTTTCTCTAATGTTTCAATAATTTCCTTCCTAACTTTAAACCAACCATGTTATTCATAACCAAGCAATTTAGCAATGACTCTAAATCCGCAATTCCCATCTCCAGTTGGATCCCGAACATCACCCAAGAAATTATGGAATTTCTTGGAAATTTGATTGAGGTATTTCACGCTTGGTTCCTATCATGAAAACTAACTTGGTATTCATTTCTTTAAATAGATCAATTAAATGAATACTCACCAAAGATGAGCTTCTGGTTGAGCTTTGCTGCATGTTTTCTTCCTCTGAAGAGGATTCTGATTCCAAATCAAGTGATCCTGCTTCAATTTCAGTCTTTTCCTCTGAACTATGAAATTCAGATTGAGATTCTGCCAACTTTGACTAAAAATTTATCATGAGTTAGTAACTAAGTTCATTGAACCAAAAAAATGATCATATCCCAAAATAAAAGACTTATAATCTTTTGTCTTTTCTTGTTTGGAGCCCTTCTAGTCCTTTTTTCCCCCTTGAGTTGTTTGTCACCAAGCTCAAACCAAGATGGTTCTTTCCGCATATCTATCAATTTTTGCCTGCCCCTACTTTATTGTAAGACTTTAGGTTCAAGTCTTGGCTTCAATCAATATTTTGTAATCTTCTGAATGATATACTTCAATAGTTGGCTTTGCTCATGATCTGGAGATTTCAAGATCATTGCATTCAATTTTTCACGTAAATGAGGAATGCTTAGCATTTCATTTAAATATCACTCGAAAAATTCAAAAGGATCAACCATTAGTGAATTAGGAATCATCAATCAAAAAGCATTAATAACATAGTGATTTGAACCATCCAACTTGAAAAATCCAACTTACAAAACTAGAAATGCAAGGTTCATAGTACAAACTCCACTGGGAATCAAAATCTTCAGGTACCAGGGATCCTCTGAATGCTAGATGGTCACCTATTTGGTTGGAACAGGGAAAACCATAGTCTTGGAGAATGACTTGGTGCACACTTTGCCATCATGATCACATTTGAACTTCTCAAATTGTTCCCTAATAAAATGAATCGCCTCTAAAGACAATTTTTAACCCAATGGTAACAGTTTGGGAGGAAGAACTGTCCATAACTTAATTCTAGAGTCATAAAGTGATGCATGAACTGATTTAATTTGATTCAAAACTTTTCTGTCAAGGCTTTTCCAAAAATCCAACAGGTTTCCCAAAGAGTTTGCAAGGAATTTTTTGAGGGTTGCATAGGCTCCTTCAACCCAAGATGTTTTTTTTTCTGAAAATCTGGGTTTATACAAGTCCATGCTGTTACAAACATCTCTTTGATAGGGAAAATGTTATTTTCCATATACTGAAGTACATCCTCATAGTCTTTCAAGAAACAATATAAAAGTCAAAAGGTCATAAACCAGAACTAGGAAGAATAAGAAGCAGTGATTTGGACCTACTCTGAGTTCCGCATCATTGAACTCCGCCTCCTCCTTGGTCTTTCAGGCCCCATAGTTTACCCACAGAGTCATAAAGCTTTTCCATCCTTCAATGTCATCAACAAGTGCACTTTAAAGTTTGCTTGTATTTTTTGAGACAAATTCCAAGTGAAAAATTGTCTTGATGACTCAGGGAAACTAGATTCAATAGCACAAATCAGAGATTTTTCACAGTCCTTCACAAAGACTTTTGGAAGTCTCTCAGGATTGTAAGCCAACTCCTTCAATGCATTTTCAGACCAACTGTAGAGCTTAAACATTTCTTTTGTTATAAAAACAAGATCTTTTGTGAAAGTTTTGGAATTGGATGTCATTCCTACAACATTCAATAGTGGGGTTTTGTACTTATTTGTCTTATAAGTACAATCCAACATAGAAATATGATGGAATTGTTTTGAAAGCTTTACTGCCTATGGATGTGATGAGTACAGGGCCTCCAAGTGACCCTCTACACTGAACTTTGACCAGTGAATCCAACTTGTTTCTTCAAGCTGTTCATAGAGTACCTCCATATTACTTTTTATCTTTAGTTCTGCAAGCATTACCTTCCACTTAGTTTTATAGATTGTTTGGTCATCAACATAATCCCTCCCATCAATCTTGCTCAATTTTCTTGTAAGTTGTAACACATTGAGCCCATCATTCATGCCTTCTATTGGATTGTTTAAGGCCACCCCCAAGATTCTCCTCAGTTGAGGATGTACAGAGGGATTTTCAGATGGTTGATGGTTATGTTGGGTTTCTTTGTAGGAGAGGCGCCACAAGGGTTCTTCCTTTGTGCAACTTTCATGGATTAAAAACTTGCACCCAACCTTCCTTGTGTGAGTTTGTCTAGACCGTTTGTTAAGATTTCCTGAATAGGAAACATGTCTATCACAGGCTAAATCCACATATTGGTCATGCTTTGAGTTGAAAACTGTTATAGCGTAACAATGCTTCATTGCCCATGTTTGAAAATAGTTTTGTGCCTCTTCCCTAGTAGGAAAAGCTCTCAAGAAAGGTGGGTCAAGAAGATCTGACATAGTTACATAGTTATATTGATGGCATGCACCTCATCAGTTTCAATCAAATTAAATATGACAAAGACCAGTAAAAGAAAATTTTACTCACAACCAGAGGTCAAATCCCACTGTGAAACATTTTTCCGTTCAATTTTCACCCTTGATGAGAATGAAATTGAAGCTTCCAATGTTTCATTACCCAAATCCTTTTTTTCTTTTTCCAAAGCTTTGTTGATGGCACTATCAATGTAGACCTTCCACGCAGTCATTTCAGAAGAAGGAGGGCTTGCCACTGTTCTCATTCAAAAAAATGCAATGGTATAATTCAGTACTCAGTCCAACTTTCAATTGAAAAAACAAAGTTTTCTCAATTTTGAGTTGAGAAAGAATGTTTGAAAAATTTTATATGATTTATGATTTCAGTTTTCACTGTAATTTCACTTTGGTTTCACTTTAATGTCTCTTTGGGATTGCTAGGTGTGGAACAACAGTCCCAAAAAGTATGTGTTGATCCCAAATTTGCGTTGACAGAACCCAAGTGTGGTCCAGGGGGTGCCCAAAATTCTGGAACAACTTCAGGGGGGTTGTGCACCCCCAAAAACAGCTCAAATTAGCAATTTTTGGGGTTACACAGCTTCTACAGGACCCCCTGGGGGTCGCGCATGTTTGAAAAGCCCCTTTGTAGTCATATTTTGGCCCCCACGGCTCATTTGAGCCATGTAAAACCTCACACAACTACCACACGGTTGGAGCCATGAATTTAAAATCACCCTAAAAATAAATAAACAGGAATAAAAATAAATAAAAGTAAATAAAAATAAAAAAATATTTTCATTTAGGCTGGCCTTTCATTTATTAAAAAAAAAAAAAAAAAAAAAAAAAAACACCAAAAAGAACACAAGAAGAAAAAATATGAGTGCCGAAAAA
Organism: Puccinia polysora; assembly: GCA_025617555.3. NCBI lineage: Eukaryota > Fungi > Basidiomycota > Pucciniomycetes > Pucciniales > Pucciniaceae > Puccinia > Puccinia polysora. Next base: position 31,079,914 of record CM062632.1, on the reverse strand, counting down.
GGAAAAAAAATGAAAAAGGCCTACAAATCTGCAAGTTCAACTTGACTAGCCCCTGAAAAATAAAAGTAAGTTCAACTTGACTAGCCCTAAAGTTAAAGTCCCAAAAAATACAAGTTCAACTTGACTAGTCCTAAATTAAAAGGGCCAAAAAATACAAGTCCAAATTGTGACTAGCCCTAAAGTAAAAGTTCCAAAAAATAACAAGTTTCTTGACCAGTCCTAAAGGAGCCCAAAGTAGAAGTTCCAAAAAATAACATGCTTTTTGACCATCCCTAAAGTAAAAACACCAAAAAAACCAATTTAAACCTGTCTTAAGCTGATCCCATCACAAGAAGTAAAAATACTCCTTATGATGGGATCAGCACAAAAAAAGTTGAACTGAATTATTTTTAAAATCTCATTCAAAACACTCATCATAATGATGTTGAGTCAAAACACTCAACATAATGATGTTCAAAATGTGATAACCCTTTATATTAATAGAATTATAATATCAGGATCAGAACCCAAAACCAAATAATGAAATTAATCTATAAGTTAGAATACAACTAAATTTGATCTTTGAGGTGATCAACCCAAAAGCTGATTTTTTAGAAATCATGGAACATTTTTTGGAAACTATGGACGCGATTGGAATTAAATCTCCCTTAAGTAAAAGCTGTACCCAATGGTTATTGTTAACAAAGCAGATGAACAAAGGATCTGATTTTTCTTTTACACCCATTTTCATACGTTTATAAGTACAACATGAATCCAATGAAATGAAAAATATTGGTCTTCCATAAGTATCTGCTATTATTTGACCCATTTCCAACTTTGAAAGCCATTTTGATGATGGAATCTTTTCATTGATGTCATTAACATCAAGTATTTTTTCTATCTTTTTACTGTCTTTAATGCCACCAAGGATCTTAGAATATCACCCATTATTTTTCCTCAATGCTTTGAGCAATTTTTTTCATAAATTGAACCATCCATTCTTGTCATACCCAAGTGATTTAGAAATGACTCTAAATCCACAATTTCCATCACTAACTGAATCCCAAACCTCACCCAAGAACTTATGTAAGTTCCAAGGTGTTTTATTGAGGTAATTCACTTCCTACAAACAAAAATTAGTTAGCCAAAATTCTAATCTCATTAAAGGAATCAGCACTCACAAAAGATGAGCTTCTGTTTGACTCATCAATTTATTCTTCTTCTTCCTTTGAAAAGCAATCTGATTGCAATGCCACCAACCCCAATTAACTTTCAGTTTCTTTGACTGAACTATGAAATACCAATTCTAAGCCTAAAGACTAGTAATATAATCATCATTTAACATCAGTTAGCCAATACCAATCAACACTTCTCAAAATCAAAGACTTACTGTATTTGGTCTTTTTGATCCCCTTTTAATCCTATTTTCATTCTTGATCTCTGAAATATGAGATTAAGATGAAGAGAATTCCTTGCGCTGCCAAAATCAATTTCCCATCAGTTCATTAAAACTTAAAAATGAAATTTTCTCAAAATAAAAGACTTACTGCCTTTCCTCTTTTGGGTCCCCTTTCAACCCTTTTTCCCCTTTTCCCCTTTGAATTTCTCTTTCCACGTGCTCAAATTTTGAAATTTCACAATATTTTGCTTTCAATTTTGGTCAACCACGGCTTGAATTCATTAACTTTGGATCAAGACTTTGCTTTGAAATCAAAGCAGCTGTATTCTTGAGCATTGAACTTAGAATCTCCAACCCAACTTATTTAGGTTGTTCCCTATAAATTGAATCCACTTTTTCAACATTTGAGATTCTTCAAATGTCACACATCTGCTTCAAAATTTCAAAACCAAAATAATTATCAATTTTTCAATCCAATAATTAATCTGTCAATCAAATAATTGGTACCCTTCAAAAAACCCTACTTAATTCATTGGAAAGGTCATTGCCCAACTTCTACTAACAATTAACATCCTCAGAAACAATGGATCCACTTGATGCTAGTATTTCACCTAAAATTTGGGAACAAGGCAAGCCCATTGTTTTTGAAAATGAATTTGAGCACACCTTGCCATTGTGGTTACGCTCTAACCTCTTGAATTGTTCCTTATTGAGTTTAATTGACTAAATTTACAATTTGTAATCCAAAGGTAAGAGCTCTGTTGGCAGGCCTGTTCCCAACTTTATTCAAGAGTATTTAAGTGCTTCAAGGACAAATTGAATTTGTTTTTCAATAGTTCCTTCAAGTTGTTTCCACACATCCAAAATGTTTCCCAAAGATCCTGCTAGTAATTGTTTGAAAGTGGAATGGGCCCCTTCTACCCAAGGCATAGTTTCATTTCAAAAGTCGTGGAAGACACAATTCCAAGCCATTAAAAATGTCTGTTTGATAGGGAAAATATTCTTTTCCATATACTCAAGTACATCCTCATGGTCTTTAAAAAAAATGTATAAAAGTTTCAAATTAAGCTTACTTTGAAACTTTTATACAAGGGAGATCAATTTCCAACAGATATCAATAGTCAATAAATCGACTTACTCTGAGTTCAGCATCATTTGCTTCTGCCTCCCCCTTGGTTTTAGAGGCCCAAAACTTTCCCCAAAGAGTAATAAAATTTTTCCAACCTTCATCTTCATTACTGAAGTTCACTTTAAAGTTTTCTTGTATGTTTTTAGAAAAGTGCCATGTACAAAACTGTCTGGATGACTCAGGAAAACTGTGTTTAATAGCACATATCAGAGCATTTTCAGGGTCTGTCTAAATAAGTTTTGCAAGCCTCTGGGGATCATAAGCAAACTAATTTAATGAATTGAAAGCCCAAATATAAAACTAATAAATTTCTTTTGTTATAAAAAAAAGCCTTTGTAAAAGTCTTCTTTTTGGAAGTTATTCCTACAACATACAATAGAGGGATTTTCTAACTATTTGTTTTATAGGTACAATTCAAAAATGCAATATGATGGTATTTTTTGGAAAGTTTTATAGATTCAGGATGAGCCAAGAAAAGGGCCTCTAAGTGACCCTCTCCAGCAAATTTGGACCTGGAAACCCACTGGGATTCCTGGAGCATTTCCAATAGAGCATCCATAACACCTTTTCCATCCAGTTCAGCAAGCTTTAAATTTTTCTTAGTGTTATAGATTGTTCTATCATCAATTTATTCTCCACCATCAATCTTTCTCAATTTCCTTTTAAGTTGCACTGTATTGAGCCCATCTTTCATTTCTTCCCTAAGTAAAACTAATGCTTGACCTGATATTCTCCTCAGTTGAGGATGCACTGAACAGCATTCTGATGGTGGATGATTGTGTAGGCCATTTCTAATGGCAAGATGCCACATGGGATCTGCTAATTTCCTACTGGCACAGATCATAAATTGACACCTGATCTTCCTAGTGTGAGTTTCCCTTTGAATTTTGGTGAGGCATGGCCCTTCATAAACCCCATATCTGTCACATACTAGATAGATTTATTTATGCTTCCTTGATTTGAAATTTTTCAATGCGTAGCCATGCATGGTGTCCCATTTTTCAAAATAAATCTTGGCTTCTTTCCTACTAGCAAAGGTTCTCACAGAAGTAGGTTCAAGCGGTTCTGGCACCCCTTATTTACATTAGTATTTGTCAAGCAAAATCTTTCTCAGTCAAATTAAATTTGGAATTTCACCCATCACCTTTAGTCAATTCAATTTTTGATGGAACATCTTCTTCCAGTTGTAAAGAAAAATCTTGTTCCTCAATTGTAACTTTAGATGAGGATGCAATTGGGTCTTCCAATGTTTCCTTTTCCAAATCCCCACCCAATTACCTAGATTGCACCAAACTTTGTTAAGTAAACTTGCAATGAAGTCCTTTAATTTAGCCTTGTTTAATCTGGAAGGGCTTGGGCTTGCCACTGTTCCCATAAAAAAAAATTCAACAGCAATTTAGCATTTCATGCAATTCTCAATCCAAAAACTCCAAAAGTCATCTCACTTTTGGCTTGAGAAAAATTAATTTATCCAACAGTTGTGTGGTGTGTGTTTATGAGGTTTGTTTCAAGAGTTCTTGGCAATAGACAGAGTGTTTGATTCCCAAGTTCCTTTTTGTGTTCCAATAATAATCCCACACAGTGTGCCACATCCCCAAATTTGGGTTGAAGCCACTCAAGTGTGGTCCAGGGGTGCCTAGGACTCCAATTACCCCCTCAAATGGCCAATGTGGCGCCATTTTTCCCCAAATGGGCCTGGAAATCAGGCGCAACCCCGTTGGCAACCCCTGGGGGCTGAAAAACCTTGTTCACAACAAATTTGGGGGTTGCACCAGTTGTAATCAGCCTGGATCACGCTTTGATGGGGCATGATCCGGTATTTGCAACTGCATAAAGTTGTGAAAGGCCATTCTCAACATTTTGCAACCTTTGGGTCCCAAATTTAGCATTTGCCTTAAAATATATTTGAATGGAGGGAAAAAAATTGGAGATATATTCACATCGTGAAAAAAGTGGAAATTTTAAAAGAAATATTACATTCAAAAAGCAGATAGAAATATATTTGCATGGAGGGAAAAAAAGCAGACACTCCAAAAAAAAAACATTGAAAAAAAAAATTGAAATTCAGATGCACGGTTTGCAGCCTCAAGGTTGGTAAGCTCAATGGAAAATACAGGACCAAGGCAAACAACACCAGTGTTTGCCAAGGGTGCAGGACCCAATATTTTTAGTATAAATTCAAGATAATAATGACATAAAAAATTGTCCAAAAAAGATAAGCAATCAAACAAAAGGATATATCATGGAAATTTTGGTACATGATTTCATTGATACATAAAATGAAACCCCTCATGGTAAACCATTCAATTAAACAAAAAATTAAATAAAAAATGGGATAATTTTGAAACAATTTTAATCAAGTGAAAAATTTTGGAAAAAGATTTAAAAAACTATTAAATGAAAAATTGTTCAATTATTTCAAAAATATAAGCTGTTAAAAAAATTATATATCAAGGAAATCTTGGAATGTAATTTTAGTGCAGGATAGCATTAAATTGCTGATTGTCAACCATGTTATCAGTCTCAGATTACATAATATTTATAGTTTAATTTTGAACTACTACCCATTCTGACATTCTGGATCAAAGACTTGAAAATTCAACATTTAAATGCCCATGGGTGAAAGCTAGATGTTTAATATAAAGACAAATATTTGAAATTTTATGAACTTGTGATTTTTTAGTTATGAGGAGAATTATTTTGCAGAAATAATTAATTGAGGAACTCTTTTTGGTATAAATTTTGAGTTTCATCTGCAATAGAGCCATGGAAATTATATTATCTTCCTGATTCCCAGGCAGTGAATTCGGAAGTAATTAATATTTCTTGTATTCTGAGGTATTCTTGAAACCTAGAATAACAAAATCAATCAGGTAACTGTTATGAATATATTGGCTTTTTAGGTTTGGTGATAAGATATTTATTAATATTTCTGAAGCATCATCTTCATTCTTTTCAATAATTACCATTTGTCCCAAAATTTTGGGAATTTATTAAATGAAAAAAAATTAAAATCAAAAGCATCAAAAGATGTGATATTCTTTAAATAATAAAATATTATTGAATGAACAATTTTCCAATTATTTCAAAAGATAAGCAATTAAAAAAATTATATATATTGTTTAAATCTTGGTATTTCATTTCAGTGCTGCATAAAATTTAACAACTTATGGTAAAGCATTGAATTAAATGAAAAGTTACATAAACAAATGGAAAATTTTTTAAATAATTTTAATTGAGTGAAAAAATGGGGAAAGATATTCAAAAAAAAAATAGTTAAATGAAAAATTGTTCAATTATTTCAGAAAGATCAGCAATTAAAACAAATTAAATATCATGGAAATCTTGGCATGTAATTTCAGTGCTAGATAGCATTCCATATTTCATATTAGACCATGTTATCAGTTTCAAATGAAGAAATTTTTTTAGGTTTATTTTCAACCACTTTGCATGTTAAACTTCTGTATTGAAAAATTTCAAATGAAACATATAACTGCACATGGTTGAAAGCTTGATCTTGAATATAAAGACTATTATTTGAAATTTTCTGAAATTGTGATTCTTTGGTTATGAGGAGAATTTTCTGGGGAAAAAAAACGAATTGAAATCCTCTCAGACAGTAAATTCAGAACTAATTAATTTATCTTGTATTCTTACTGTTGATTTTTGGACCTCATATTCTGAATGAGCTTTGTTGCATAATCACAATTTTGTATGTTTAAGGTCCTTTCAACCAGTATTACCATTATTATCCATTCCAGGGATGATTCTAGATTTCTTTTCCACTTTTGTATTTTCAGATAAGCTTTTTTTTCTAGGAAAAACTATTACTTTATGTCTGGTTTTGTAGAATTCCAGCCGCCATATCTTACACATTCCAAAGGCTTCTGATAATAAAATGTCACTATACCTAGAATGTTTGATTCTCATGTTAAACTTCCCAAACAATCTATTTTTCCTTATTTACTTCTTCTTTGAATATTCAACAGATTATTAGGCCCAACATGTAATTCTTGAGATGCCTATAAATACTCCTTACCTTTCTGATCCCTTGATTGTAATATCATCAGATTCCTCCCTTTCTGATCTGGGCCTACTCACTGAAGCCCCTCTGAATCTGGTCCCTTCTGGCCCCGTGAGTTAGATTTTAACCTCCTCTGTCATCTTTTTCTCCTCTCCATTCCCCTTCAACTGGATCAAGCTTCTAATCCAAAACTTTGGTATTCTTGCAATCTAGAATAATACAATTAATTGGGTAACTGGCATCAAGATAGTGTTTTTATAAGTTTGGTAATGAAATATTGATTAATATTTCTAAAGCATGGTCTTCTTTATTTTAATGAATGAGCATGTGTTAAAGGATAATTTTTCTATTTGAATCTTGTATAAAACTAAGGCCATCCCCAAAATCAATTTAAAAGCAATTAGGGCGTATCAAACTGAGAAAAAAATCCATTAGAAAACAGCCATTTCTTTTTGACCAAACCTGCCATTTTTAATGGCGGGTTTCTGAAATAGACATACCCCCTAACTGGTGCATTTAAAAATGGCAGGTTTCATGAACATGGTGGGTATTAAACATCAAACCCGCAATTTCATCCATCCACCATAAATAGCATGCAAAACACCCATCCACACCTCTAACTCATCAAATCCATAGGCATGACACACATCTCATCTCCATTGATTCACATCTCCATTGCTTCACATCTCCATTGCTTCACATCTCCATCACTTCAAATCTCCATCAATTCACATCTCCATCACTTTTCATCTCCATCACTTCACATCTCCATTGCTTCACATCTCCATTGATTCAAATATCCATGACTTCAAATCTCCATCACTTCAAACATATCCAATCATCATCACATCACCCTCTTTCTCAACATTTCCAATCAAACTTCCCTGCAGAAAGTTGAAAACACAAAAAAGCTGACTGAACTTTTTTTATTATTTGACTTGCATTCAGACTCTGATTTGGAATCAACTTTATTAGCTTTGAATTCTCTATTGGAAAAGTAATACATGGTTGCGAGAAGACACACTCTACACAAACCTATTTATTGAAGGCAAAAGCTTCACCTACTTCCTGAATTAACCTTAAAGAAACTTTTCCAAACTTTATTGCCTTCTTTCATGAAATGTTTGCAGATGATTGAATACCACCACATCTTCCAGAACAATTCTTGCACTCATCAACGCAATCCAGCTATCCAACTGGCTGTTGCTCTTTATAGATTGGGATCAAATGGAAATGGAGCAGCAATTCAGCAATTAGAAAATCTATTCTTGGTCAGTTATGGATCCATTGACTTATGCACCAAAAGAGTCATGACTGCTATCCTATATTTCCATTCCTTGGTCCTTTTTTGGCGAACCAAAGAAGACCGCAAGGAGATATCTCAATTAATGGAGACTGAAGGCTTTCCTGGTTGCATTGGTTTTGTTGATGGAACCACTATGCCCTTGAGTCAAAAGCCCAAGCTAGATGGCAACCATTATTTTGATGGGAAAAAAAGGCAATTGATTCATTTCCTTTCCAAAGCCTTTGATAATACACTGACTGAACTTATTTTATTGGTTTTTATAGATACCCTGTTGCACTAAAACTTGTTTTTGATAAAAAAAAGAAGTTCATATCCCTCCATTCTGACCTTGCGGGTTGTTGCCATGATTCATATGTTTTCAATTGGATGCAGATTGCCCAACAACCAGATAACTACTTTGAACAACATCAATACCTTCTGGCTGATTCAGCTTATGATAGTGGGAAATGTTTGGTTCTGGCATACCACAATGTTTCAACCAATGATCAAGCCAAAACTGATTTCAACCATCATCTTGCCCAATCATGAGTTTGGATTGAGCATGCCATACAAATCCTGAAAGGAAGATGGGCCAGCTTAAGGGAGATGCAAAACCAGCTCCAATATTCCAAAGACATGAAGTTCCTCATCAACTGGATTATCAGTTGTTTAATCCTTGACAACCTTCTGGCCAACAACAAAGATGAATGGGACAAAATATTCATAGAAGATATTCCTGATCCACCTCAAGTCATCCCAGACTCATCTTCTACCTCATCTTTGGCCATGAGAGAGTGGATTCTACACCTCACACTTGCTCACTTTTTTGAAATACATAAAAAATAACATTTCCATGATTAGCATTGGGTTTTTAAATAGGTAAAAAATAACATAACCAGATTTTTTTGGTTTTGGTTTTTTAACCCAGAATCCTAGGCTGACTCCCATTTTCTTTTTCTTTTTTTTTTGGTGGACCCAGACAACAACCAGAACCCCAACTTCCAAACAAGCCATCTCACACCACCAAAACACTTGTCCAATCCTCCCTCCTCCTCACAAAACCATCACCTCACAAAACTAAACCACCAGTCCACACCTCCTTCTTTTCAGCTCTCTGATACCAGGAACCTTGCATTCCTTTAGCTACATCAAGTGATAGAACATACTGGAATAATAATAATAGTAGTATTCCAATGATAAACACGTAAAAAGCTCAAACAATGAATATTTTAAAAGCTGGTGCAAGGTTTAATTGGTTTGGTTAAAAAGGGTTTTCAATTTGTTATAAAAGAGGGGCCACAGTATTATACTACCGGGGGTCTTTACAGATGAACAACCTCTCTTCAAGGGGCCTCTTTAGGCAGTTTGAGAAACTTGGAATGAAGATGGGGGCCTTAGAAAGGGCTTATTCCACTGATATGGCCGGGCAAAACAGCACAATAGCCAAGACAGAAAGGGAAAATCTCACTCTGAGAACTTTACCACAAAAATCCTGCAATAATAGGAAGGGTTTCAGAGCAGATGGGGTAGATTTGCTTGACTAACTTCAATGTGTTTATTGGTTTGTTTTGAGAAATAAATAATAGTAATACAGACTTTGTCATAAATCACTTGCTTATCTCTTTATAAGCACTTGACTGACAATGACACGGTGTCTGATTGATAATAATAATTCCTGGTAAAATGATGGAGAATAATAGGTCCAAAGAGGTCTGTATAAATACCTTTTTGGGGTGACTATGAGCTTCTCAGGGTGCGTAGAGAGGATTCTTCTCTTGGGCTGAGGCTTGCAAGCCAGTCAGGGAAAGATTAGCACGTCCACTTGGTGCTGTCAATAAGGTGACATCAGATCTGCTGGATATCTGTGATATTTCAGCCACAGAATCTGTTAATCTGTTATGGAATAAATGGGGGATTGGTAATTGACACCTAGGTTTTTGAACTGTTGAACTTCTTCATCGGTGGCAGGAAGGAGCTGCACACCGGCTGTGCAAGGGTTATTCATTGGTTTGGCATCTTTTGATTTCATTTCTTTGAGACATTTCTTTATATGGTTGGGTAGAGAAAGACTGATAGTCTTTGCCTCTTTCAACCTTCATACCCAAGAGGGTGTCTATTTCATGCGCTGACAAATCCATGAATTTTTCTAAGAAGACATGTTTAAATTGATCTACGTTTCCCACCACCACCAAGTTGTCAACATGAAAGAATAGGCTTGTAATCAAATCTTTGTGGAGATATAAGCAAGGGTTGGAGTCACTTTTGTGAAAGCCTTTTCTCTTTAGCCAGTTGATTAATGTTTTGTACCAATTTAATGGGGCCTGCTTCAAACCGTCAAGGGATTTTTTCAGTTTAAGATATTTGCAAGTCATTTTTGATCCAACAGGAGTCTTGATGAATACAGTCTCATTGAGTGGAGCATGCAAGAAGGCTCCCTTGACATCAAATTGCAGGATAGGCAGTTTTTTTTTTGACCAAGTACGCTAGAAGTTCTTGGAGGGAAGCAATTTTTCCTGTTGGAGGAAAAGTGTTAAAGTAATTGATTCCAAACTTTTGATTAAATCCTTGAACACAGACTTGGTATTTAAGAGTTACAAGTCTGGTGTGAAGATCTTGATTAGGCCTAAATGTCCAGGTTGTGTCGAGAGGGTTGGTAACTTCCAATTCATCAGCTTCTTCCCATACGTCCAGATCTTTGGCAGTTGTTAGTTCCTTTTCAAAGGATGGGATCCATTCAGGTATTTTCAGAGCCACGTGAATGTTGGAGGTAATCTCACTTGGGTGGTGGAAGCTGTATCTATCAGGGGCCTTTATCTGTTGCCTATTGCGGAGTACAGGTGTGAGAGTGTTTTGAATGGTGACATTGGAACTGTCTGATTCAGAGGAGAAATCCTCAACCAACTTGTTGATTTGGCTTCTTTTTTTGTCTAGATTGGACATGGGTTCTTGCAATGATGATGGAATCTCTGGGTTGGTGGAAACAGAAGTAGGAGGTGTGATTTTAGCAGCAGTTGGAATAACCGCAATTCTATCAGAGAGATTGGAGGATTTGATTTCATTTTTTAGAAATTCAACATTTTTAGTATCTATTATTCTTCCAGATTGTGAGATTAGTTTGTAGGACAGAATCCTGGGATTATAACCAATTAAGACACCTTCCTCGCCTTTCTCACTCAGTTCAGAATTAATTTTTCTGTTGTCAAGAAGATATATGGCGGAGGAACCCAGAGGTTTGAGGTATGTTGCAGGAATGATGGTGCCGTGGAGTTGTTTCCAGGGTGATTCTTCATCTTGAGAGGCAGGAATTTTATTGGGTGCAAAGCAACAGCTTTGAATCACAACATGCCAGTAAGTTTTTGGAATTGTAGAGGCACTGAAAACAGTTCTGAGGGACTCAATTATGGTCCTATTGGCACGCTCAACCTTGCTGTTATGTTGAGGATGATATGGTTTTCTTATTATGTGATTGATAGACTTGGTTTTGAGGAACTTGGACAATTTCTCATTGAAAAATTCCCCGCCACCATCAGTGACTATCCCTATAGGATATTGATTCAGTTTCTTAGCTTTGTTCTAAATTATGAATGTAATGGTGGCAGTGGCTGCATCCTTGGAAGGAAGAGGGAAACTAGACAGATAACCGGACAAGTTATCTACAAAGGTTAGTGAATAACTCATGCCACCCTTGCTGGTAGGGTTTAGAGGTCCCATTAGGTCCATATGGAGTCGATCAAATACGCGTTTGGCGGGATTTTGTTCACTTTTGAAGGAAGATCTTGAGATTTTTGACTTCTTGCAAGCAACTCATTCAATTGAGTCTTTGTCACTTTGATTTAGGTGATATCCGAGATATTTTTCCATTCTTTCAAGACTAGTGGACCAAGTTTTTCGTAAAATTCCAAAAGATCTGACTGATTTCAAAAACAAGTTTTTTGATTACTCAGAGAAGTAAAATTTAGTATCAGGAGGTTTTTTTTGATGTATCCGTTGAGTATTTTGAGCCATTTTGATTTCATCTCAAAGGTAGGAGGTGATGATTTGATGTTCACTTCTAGTATGTAGCCTTTCTTCAGCATTGCTCCCATCAAGATTAGATTTAAAGTGCCATTGGGTACCCAAGCACAGTTCTCTAGATTTATGTGATTATTTGTAAACTGTAGGTTTGCGGTTCCTATTCCTTTTATAGCTATGCTGCCTCCCTTCTTTCCAGTTTTGATTGTTTCATCTCCAGATTGGTCGACCAGGTTACTGAAGAGCTTTTTTTCTTGAATCATGTGTATGGAACATCTGTTGTCAAGTATGAACCAATCTTCATCCAGGTTGCAGCCGTTGTTGAAAGAGTTAAAAAAAGAATAGTAATGAGATTGTTCCTTTTTCTTATTTGAGCTTCTTCTAGCTTTACTGGGAGGATTTTCAGGTCTCAGTTCAGGAAATTTGACCCAAAAGGAAGAAGGAGGGTGATACTTGACAGCTGGATTGTGTTTACCATTCTCCAATCTAGGAACATTTGAGTCTCTGAGTCTCTGATGGTAGAGAGCAGCAGAGGTGTCTTTGACTTCTTGTTTTTTTGACTGAACTTTGTTTTGATGTTTGATTAGGTGATTCAGAACCTCAGTTAATGTCAAGTTTGCACCAGAGTGCATGATTTGAGAGCAAATAGTTTTCAAAGATTCAGGAAGTTTGAATAGAATTAGGTAACTAAGAATATCAGGAGGTAAGTCAATTCCAACTTCATCAAGCTTTCCAAGGTGTTCCTTGACAGCATTGACGAATCCATCTATGTTATTCAGGTCAAAAACAAGATAGAGAAAATTAAAAAACATTCTGGCACAGTTGGAAGCTTGGCTTGAGGCAAAGTGATCCTTAGCAGCCAGCCAAATTTGCTTGGCGGATTCTTTGTTTTGGTTATTAATGATGTTGCTGTGAGTGGCTGGTTCCAGCTTGGACATGATGTATCCGGCCATTTTTTCATTGTCAGGTATTTCCTCATGCGGGTTGTCTGAGTTAATTAGAAGGAGAATTTCTCACATTTTGAAAATCCTCTCCATTTTCTTCTTCCATATTGAGTAATTGGTTTTGGAGAGTAGTGGAGTGGATTCCATAAGCAATTTAAGTGCCAGAGCCTTGAAGTTTCCTTCTCCTCCTGGTCCAGGTGATTCCTTTTTTCTAGCCATGGTGAGTTAGCAATTTGAGTATGAATTTGGGTTTTAATTGTGTAAAAGGTTAAAATGGTAGTAAAACTTAGACCAGGCTGAGAATATCATTGAAAATCAAGGAAGAGAATAGAAACAGTAGGATAATTGTCACCAAAAAGGAGAGTGGTTCTACAACGCAGGGTTATGGCCTATAAGAAGACTGAGTACAACATAGATATGTATTGTAGTGACACTATCAAAGGGAGGACGCTTAAGTTCTTGAGACTGATCCGACTGGAACAAGGATTGATCTGAGGAGTTCAAGGGAAGTTCTTCATGAGTCTTGATGTAGAGGTGAAGAAAGCTAAGTACCTACAGTTTTGACAATAGTGGTGATCAAGTCTTGTGAACAGGTTTGAGTTCCAGATAGAGGAGTTTAGGAAATTTGAGACATTCAAGTAAGAGAAGAGAGACACAAAAGAGACCAGAGACTAGTAAGAGATGAGAGACACAGGAGACAGTGCAACAAAAATAAGTTGATCAATCTCTACCTAGCACAAGTGAGGTTTCACAAGAATTGTGCGGGTTGAATCTTGAGGTGTAAGACATGATTATTATGTGACACATAATTGCAGAGAGAGAGAGTGATTCAGTGAAAGGTCTTAGTAAAGAAAGAGAAATGAAAATAAGAAAGAGAATCAGTAGAAATATTACAAATTTGGAATGTTGGAAACAATATGTTGGCACAAGTCAATATTGACAGGAAATTTAACAACCCAACTGCACTCCTGTAGTTGATTCCCAATCTTTCAAACTTGGCTTGCTCATTTTCATTGGCTTTTAACAGCATTTTGTTTGGCACCATAGGAGTCAATACGGGCCTAGCATTTTCCATACCAAATTCCTGCAGTATTTTTAAGGCATAGGTGTCCTGATTGACATGCAGGCCATTGGTGGTATGCATTATTTGCATGCTCAGAAGGTGAGTCACACGGCCCAGGTCCTCTATAAGGAAGTGCCCTTTGATGAGCTTCTTGAACCTGTCCACCTGTTTACTTGCAATTACCATGTCATTGACGTACACATGAACCAAAAATTCCCAACCACAAATCTGCAAGATGAACATGCAGGGATCCACAGGAGATGGTAAGAAGGAAATGGGTAATAAGAACTCCTTAAGAGTAGCATACCAGACGCAGGGAGCTTGTTTAAGTACGTAGATGGATTTCTTAAGACTCAAGCAAAACCCTGGTGAATTTTCATTCCTGCTGGCAGCCTTAAATAGATTTCCTCCTTGAGAATCCTGTTGAGGAAGGCATTGCTGACGTCCATCTGGTGGAGTTCAAGACCTTCCTGAAAGGCCAGTTGCATGACTGTTTGGAGAGCTGCACATAGAAAGTTGGGGCATAGGTCTTGTTGTAGTCAAGAACCTCTTCCTGATAGTTTCTTTCCACACAAAGCCTTGCCTTGAACTTTGATAGGCGTCCATCCTGGTCAAATTTCTTGCAAAATACCCACACCTTTGCAAGGAGATGAGCCCCGCGGGTGTTTTTACTATTTCCAAGACTTGAAGCATCTTCATTGCTCCTTGTTTGGCCTCAATAAATTTGAACCAGTTTTCCCAGTCCTCTGATTTGCAATCTTGAGCATAGGTTTGAGGAACATCAGTTTTTTCTTCAAAGAATTTTGCTCCTGTCAGAAAGGCAATAGGAGGGGAGGACAGGTCATAATGATCCGCAATTGAAATGTGTGCTTGTTGTCTTGGCCCATGAATGATGTTGTACTTGCCTAAAGATAGGTCAATGTTCATTCTTGTGAGTTTTTTGATAGTCTCAAGGACAATATCCCATCCCAGTTGGGACAGTTTTGAGTGATTACTGCCTTGCTTGGACGTAGAGGGTACAGGCATTTACAGTGAGGCGGCTGGAGCACTTTGACTTGGGGTTTCTTCATGCTTGGGAGACTCAGGATGATGGAGCTTCTTGTTAAAATACGTACGCACTTACGCGGGTGCTACGTATAAGTGTAATCCAAATGGGATGCACAAATGGGCCTCTAAGGCCCATTGGACACACACACGGACCATACGGGCCCATGTGGATGTTATAGATTTGGGGAAACTGGCCTCAAAACGCGTGAAATAGACCCATTGGTACACGGGCCCTAACGGGCCCGATGGGGTATATGGGCAAATACGGCCAGATGGGCTTGTATGGGCATAATTGGGCCCAAGGTTTATTTTGGACATACTTGGCCAGACGGGCTGGCCCGCCAAAGTATGTTTTTCTCAGTTTTCGGGCTTGGGGCGGCCCATTGGGGCCGCCGCCAGTGTCGCGGCCCACCCGGGGCCGCTGCCCGCGTCGCGGCCCGTTCGGGGCCGCTGCCCGCGTCGCGGCCCGTTCGGGGCCGCCTGTGTTCCTCGGCACGGCCCACGCGGGGCCCGACGGCCCGCGCGGGGCTGTTGCGCGGCCGAGGGATCCCGCGCGGTGCAATGCCGCGCGGGCCCGGCTGGTTGCGCCCGGCGACCAGCGCCGCGGAGCCGGGGCTCGCGGCCCCGGCTCGCTCCCCCTCCCCTCGCTCGCCGTTGCGAGGGGGATGGGGGCGGGCTGGCTGGGTTGAACCAGCCAGCGACCGGCCGCGATGACGCGGTCGGTCAGGGCAGGGGGGACCTGACCACCCCCTTGCCCAGGGAGGTGGCGGCGCCGGCCGCGAGTGTAGCGACCGGACGGTGGGGGGGATTTGATCACCCTCCCACCTTGTAGCGAAGAGGTGACGAGGGGCGCTCTCCCCCCCCCTTTACCGAGGGGGAGGAGCGACGGGCCAGGGGGGATCTGACCACCCCCCAGCCATCCTTACCTTGACGACGCCCTGGGGGTATCAACCCCCAGGGCCCCTGGTGAGGGGACTTGACCGCCCCCACCAGGGAATTGAGAGAAAGAGGGGGGGGGGGCGGCATGTCCGCCGGCTACACCCCCCCCCATGTGAGGTTGAAACCGGACCCAGGTGAGCCCTGGGTCCCACCTGGCCCATTTGAGGGGCCAGGGGCTGGATGCATGAGGCAACCAGCCCGTAACAGAGGTAATAAGGCCATCAGGGCCGGTTGTAATAGACAACCAGCCAGGGGATTGAACAGCAAAGGGGCTGGTTCAGCCCCGTAACGGTGGAAACACCAGAATGGACCGGAATAGGCTGGTCGTAAGGGTTCAGGGACTGATGCCATGTGGGCTGATGTAGTCCAAACCAAGTAACAAGGCTTGTAGAGCCTGTAGAGCTCTTTTGGGGCGGAAAATTTGCCTTTTGGCTTGTTGTATCATGGGCTCACAAGAGGCCAATCTTTTGTACTTAAGGAGCTCTTCTCCCTGCTGTTTTCCATCATTCATTCATCATCCAATCGAATTCATCCAACATATTGCCCCATTGTGAGAGCCCCATTAGCCATTATTGACACACAGTGTCCAGCATTTCTTTTGCTTTAAATACTGCTCATTTGCCTAAGCTAATTGCTGGCCATAATTATAACACTTCTCACATGTTGGTAATGGATAATTGCAGGAGATAATATTTTCCAAATGATCCTCCACACAGTCAATGGACACACTGGAGTTGATCAAAGTTTGATTCCAAGGAAATGTCTTTTTTTCAAAAGTGACATCATGGCTATAGGTTACCACACCCTTGTTTTTGATGAGATTCCAATTGTGCATTCCAATTTGGTAGCCAATTAAGATGCCTTTCTTTGCCATGTCATCAAATTTTGATTCCAAATGAGATTTTAGAGTTTAAATTTATGCTCAAAAACCAAATGGATGTAGGAATGAAATTAAGTAGGGTCTGCCAAACCACAGCTCACATGCAGATTTCCAGTTTTTCTTTCTGGTGGGTGTGATATTTTCATAGAATAATGCTGTTAACACAGCTTCATGCCAGAGTTCAAGTGGCAAGGATGCAGTCTTCAACAGGACTCTGGCTCCCTCAGTTGTACTACAATTTCCTCTTTTTGCAACTGGATTTTGCTGAGGGGTGTAAGGAGCAGATATATGAATGCTTATTTCATTCTCTGCCAAGAATGTTTTGAATTTGTGTGAGTTTGATTTTCCTTTTCTGTCAGTCACAAGATTTTTTATGTTTTTGGAATGAAAGTTTGTTTCCATTGCATGAAATAATTTGAAATAGTGAAAGTCTTTGGACTTTCTTTTTAAAATATAAACAAATTTGTATGAATTAAATCAATCTGTGATTTTGAAATAGTATTAATCTCCTTTTTTTTGGCGGGTTTAATTATTCCACTTAGGTACATGTGGACAAATTCAATTTGTTCCAGTGTCACAGGAAAGGACAAAAAGTAGATTTTGAGAGATCACACAGTTCACAATCAAGTACAACATTTGAGAGCCCAAAAATTTTACCAAGTGATTCATTACTGGGGTGACCGGCCTTCTGATGCAGTAGGTTAAAATCAGTGGTGGCCAAATTAGTTGTTGCAGATGGTGAGGAGTGATTTGACTCACATCAAAAAATTTTAAATTTGACTACAAAAATGTCCCCTTTTAAGAAGCCATTGAAGAGCGGTTTTTTGTTGTTGGTTACTTTGAACGCAACCTGCCCATTTGGTGGAGTTACAAAGTAACCTTTACAATAAATTCAACAGTTTCTGATCAGAGTACCTACTATGCTTGGAACATGAAGAAAGTCAAATTTTCCTTCACTCCCGCTGCAGGTTTTGACTAGAACCTTGCTGGATCCCACGCTTATCATTGTTTTGCCATTGGCAAGTTCAATTTCTGTTTGCTTGGTGACATAAGAATGGAAATTGTTTCTGTCAGATATCATGTGGTGAGAAGCGCCACTTTCCAGGCAAGCTATTTCCAAGTTTTCCTGAGTAATGGATGCTTTTGCTACACAGTGAAATCCAGAGATCACAGATTCTTGAGTTTCATCTTCATCCAGTTCTTTGGAAGGAGCCTTTTTTGGACTGGCTTTTGCTGAACCTTTCTTGTCTTTTGTTTATTGGCGCTTTCAATCCTCTCCTTAGCCCTTTTTTTGAATTCCAGATGGAGTTCCAAGCACTTATGAATGTGATGCCAGGAATTGGGATTTTGCTGCTGATTAGTACAATCCTTTCTTCCCATGGAGTATAAGGCACTTCCTTGTTTCATTGCTTGGCTTGGTGCTGTTAAAATAGTTTCCCTTGACTTATTTTCCAGGTGTTGTTGTATGATATCAAAGGTTAACAGTCTTTCAATGGTAAGTTGTTTCTTGATGTGCTTGAGTCTCTTGGGAATTTGATTTACAATGACCTCAGCTAGAAGGTTCTCATGAAGTATAACTTCTTGAAGAGTTCCAATTTTGATCCAAACTTAACACATAGCTTGTCTGTGGTGGTCAAGGTCCTTTAGGAACTCTTCTATGTTGTTTTCAAAGGCTATGGTGAGAAATTCTTGGAAAAAGTTTGCTTGATTTTGAATTGATTTTGACTGGAAATGACTTTCAATGTAATTCCAGAGCTTCAGGGGTTCTCATTGGTTCTTGTCCGTTGTGGTAGTCCAAACCTGTCCTATAGCCATCAGACTCACTATTATAGTTTAAAACAGCTCAAAACCTCAAATTAACCTCAGAAATGGATTCTACATCAGAAATAAACCATAGTCACTCAGCCAAAGTACCCCCCTATCTCTCATGGATTAGAAGATACAGCCCAACAAACCTCCAACTGTGGCAAACTCATACCCAAACAGGTGTCACAGCTCTGTGGAAGGAATTAAGAAATAACTTGGAAACCCTCAATTACATACCAGTAACAGCTTACCCTCAACACCAGGACCACACAACCCTATCACCTCAGCCAGAATACAGCAATACAGATACAGGAGTCAGTGCAGCTATTTCAGCTCCTGTCACTTTGCCAAACTAACAAGCAAATATACATACAGGAGGCTGTGCAGAAGTATACAGGAACAGTATAGGCACAAGAAAGTGGAACCAGTCTCAACCAGAACCAAACAAATAAGAAAATATACATGCATAAAGCTGTGCAGAAGTATACAGGAACACTATAGGCATGAGAAAGTGGGACCAGTCTCAACCAGAACCAAAAAAAACTACCAGTACCAACCCACTCCAGAACCACACAGCAATTTATGTAGTCAGAAGCATGTGATTCCAAAAAAACTACCAGTACCAACAACCCCCAGCACCACACAGAAATTTATTTAGTCAGAAGCATGTGATACCAAAAAAACCACCAGTGCCAACAACCCCTAGTGCCACACAACAATTTATGTAGTCAGAAGCATGTAATACAAATGAAACCACCAGTAACAACACCCCAGTACTACCCAGAAATATGTGCAGGCAGTCAAGACCATGTAGAAGCAAAAAAAACCACCAGTAATGCACAGAAATAAATGAAGGTAGAAGCAAGTAGCACCAAACAAACCACCAGTGAATGCACAGCAATACATGCAGGAAGAAAAGTTGGTACCAAATAAGCAACCAGCACCAGACCAGCCTTATCAGCACCTCACAGAAATTTATGCAAGGCTTTGCAGGCATGAAAACCCTGTACAATCTTTTCCCAACCAGCAGAATTGCCTCAGTTTCATGCAGTGTCTTTTTTCTAACCAGCAGAATTGCCTCAGTTTCATGCAGTGTCTTTTTCCAACCAGATAAAATGTCTCATGTACCTGTATCCCACTTTAACAGGGGAAGCCCTGAGCATCCCCTGAGGACCAGATTTTCTATTTAAGGAGGGCCTCTCTGCCCTATCCAAGTTGTATCCCCATCCACCTGTATTCCATCCACCTGTATTCCATCCACCTGTATGCCATACACCTGTATGCCATCCACCTCTATGCCGTCAGATTCCCTCACAGGCCACTCAATCACCCAGCACCTATAAGGCCCTCTTGGTCTAGATAAAAATAATATCAGTGAATCAGTTATAAAAGGAAGCAAGAAATCATAAACCAAGTTATTACCCATATTTAAACAATTAAACCACCTACAAATTGATTGAATAAGGGTTCTTCTGTGACCTAAATATTCAACACCAGATTAAAGAAAAACCACCCCTTAATCAATAAATAACCCTTAAAAAGAAAAAGAGCACAAAAAAACCACCAACCTTTTTTCTACCCAGCCCCCTGTGGGTGAACCCATCCTTGGGTCCTCTCCTGAACCATTCCTTTGATAAAACCCTTGAAGCCTTTAATATTGGGATATTGGTTAAGACCAAATGTATCTGACCAATTATTAACCAATAAAACAATACATCTGGTCTATTCTTCAAAGGAAGCCTACCAATAACAATTAATAACTAATCTAGGTCTGATCTGAGACCTATATTAAGTCTCAAAGAAACCAGGCATTAATTTAAAAAAATTATTGTGCAGACTTACTATAGTACTAGAAGGGCAGGCAATTCAAAACCACTCTTAGTATATACTAATACTCAAAAGGAGTAGAAGTTATACTAAATTCCCCTTCAAGGACTGCCAGCAAGCTACATTTGCTACTTCATTCCTATAATCCCACAGGAGTCTCTACAACATTGCTAATCTGTCTATTTCTGCCTTTCCCATGTACTTTAAGATTATTCTGGTAGCTTGCATTTTTCAAGAGTGATAAATTTGCAGTTCTGCGGCATCAATAATGGGAAAATCAGAAAGGCCTGGTATGTTATCTCCAATGAATTTGGCCATTCCTTGTTCCATGATGTGAGCGCCAACTTGAATTTACCATTTGGCATAATCAACATTAGATAGTTCAGGGAGGCTTTGGGAGTTGGAATCATATGACATGGTGGTTTTATTAATATTTCAGAGTGGAAGCTCTGGGCTCATAGCCAGTTGAACAGTAGATTGGCAGTGTACCTGTTCAAGTATTTATAGGGTTGTTTTAGAACTTGTCTAACAGACACCAATACTTATAATTGAGACACACACCATTGCAAAGGCAGAGACAGAGATAAGGGTAAGTTGGAGGAACAAACACCAAAAAGTAATATTATTGAAGAATAGGAGAATAATCAAGACAGGCCTGTTCAAGTATTTATAGGGCCATTTTAGAACCTGTCTAACAGAAACCAATAATTATAATTGAGACACAAACCTTTGCAACGGCAGATACAGAGATGAGGGTAAGATGGAGGAACAAACACCAAAAACCAATATGATTGAGAATTGTATAGAGCCTTACAAGCAGGAGTTATAAAGTCTCCAGTCAAGTAGATTAGGTCAAGGTTTTTTGTGTGTGTCACTGTTCTTACTGACTGTCCAGGAGTATGTATGAGATGATTTGAAACTGAATGGAATTGTACAAAATTTGAAATAGCCTTTTTCCATCATTCAGTTAACATGGACAACAAAATCCCTTCCTTCTCCTCATTGAAATTTGGATCTGGACTTACTGCTTTTGACTGCTCACCTCACATCACCTTCACCTCAGACTGCTTCTAAAACTCTCCCCATGTAGACCAAGGTGATGTCTCTGACTACTCCTTTTTACTTGTTGTCCCAACCAGATGATCAAATGGATGAATTATTGGCAACAAGGATGAATATCAAGTATCCAAAGGCTAATTTGTGTTCCCAGACTTGGGTTTTGGGATTGATTTCAAACAAAAGGGTATTTTGAAAATGGTTTGGGAAGCAAACAAGTACAAACAATGTACTTTTCCTGAATTTGATACTGCCACCCATACTAGGATGGCCATGTCCATGAAAATGAATAGAACAGCTGAAAATACTAGCAAGGACTTTGCCAGTGGCAAAATATATTTAAGGGAAAAATATAAATACAAATAAAAAAGATTTGTTCATTGGTGGTGTTAAAAATATTTTCAAACATTGTTGAAATCAAAAATAATTTTTTGTTTGGGTGATGTTAATTTCACGGCTCCAACCGTGTGGTAGTTGTGTAGGGCCCTACACAGCTCAAATTAGCCATGGGGGCCCAAAGAAGACTACAAAGGGCTGTTTCAAACACACCCAACCCCCTGGGGGGTTGTGTAGGAGCCATGTAACTCCTGTACACGGCTCAAATTGACCGTGTTTGGGGGTGCACAACCGGCCAGAAGCCGTGCCAGAATTTTGGGCACCCCCTGGACCACATTTGGGTTCTGTCAACCCAAATTTGGGATTAACACATACTTTGTGGGACTTTTGTTCCACACCTAGCAATCCCAAAGAAAAATTAAAGCAAAACCCAAGTGAAATTGAAGTCAATAATCATAAATCATATAAAAATCTGCAAACAATTCTTTCTCAACTAAAAAGTGAGCAAATTTTTATTGATCAATTGAAAGTTGGATGGAATACTGAAGTATACCATTGCCTTTTTTTTGTTAGGAATGCCACTCATCCTTGCACCGGAAGGACAACTACTCTCTCTTTGACTACTATCTTCTGAAACCTATCCCCAGGAGACCACCCCCAGGGGGTCTTTGATGACTCTAGATTTCTTCTCTGGAATATTTGTCTTTTTCTTTTCTTTTGTGACTCTCTTCTCCTCTCAACCTCCTCATTCTTTTTCCTTGTCTTCTATATCTCTTTTCCTTTCCTTTTCCCAATCTCTTTTCCTTGTCTTCCAAAATCTATCCATCTATCAAACTGTCTACTTGTCAATCTGGCCCACTCAACCATCTGAAAACTCAACCAATTCCAAACCAGTGCTTGTTGTCATCCCTTGCCTGGTAAGATGATTTGCATCTCAACTCTATGATCAACCATCAACTTATGTTTCTTTCAAACCTGAAAAGTTTAGTATGAGAAAGAGGTTATTTGGAGAGGGAAGGAATATGTTAGGCTGCTGAAGAGCCAAAGGAGGAGTATTGATAAGGCTATAAAGAGCCAATGGAAAAGGGATCTCACTTATAAAGTCAAGTGGAACTGATCTGAAGGGGAGGAAGGGACACTTGGGTTTAGTTGTCTGGCAATCAGATGATTTTTCATTCATGGTCCCAAGGAAGGACCAGTATTTGAGAACAACTAGAGAACCCCTGAAAAGGGGCCTAAGATAGCAGGTTAGTGAAAACTAGAGAGCCCCAGAGGGGGCCTGAGACATGAGTAGTTATTTAATGGAAAAAGTAAGTTGGAGATAAAGGTAACTAAATTTGTTAGTTACAGAATATGAACAGAAAAAGACAACAAACCACCTTAGCTGAAAAATTTAGGAACCAATTTAAGACCAGCCAACATTCCAGAGATTCATGAGAAATGAGAGGAGAATATGAGAATGATAGAGATATGAGAGTTGAGTAATAAATGACAAGACACCACCTTGTCAGGATATGAGATAGGGAGATAGTAGCCTATTTTCAGAGGAGCAACAAGGAACTCAGGAATAGTTGCCTAGCATGATATGGGGAAGAATGATATGATGATGATAATGATGAGGGAAATGGTAAAGCTCAAGGGGGAGAATGGTATGATGATGATGATGATGGTGATGGTAATGGTAGCAGTCATGGTAATGGTGATGGTGATGGTGATGGTGATGGTTTGGAGATGAAGCTGGAATGTAGTGGTGACGGTTGTTGAATAATGATGGTGGATGATAGCATGTAATGGTAATGAATGTGATTATGGTAAAGATTGAGGGTGGATAGTAGGGAGATATATAGATAGTATTGAACAAAAGAGGAAGGGATTCCAACACACCAGCCTGTTCAGTACTAGATGAGGAATGTTTGCATGTTTTCAAAGTTGATTGTTGATGTAGATGATGATAATAGTGTTGAGAGTAGATTGTTGTTAAGTTTGATGGTTAAATTGGATGATGGGAGTATTGATGGAGGAGATTGAGCGGGTAGTGATGTAGCAGGTGAAGCCAATGAGATCAAGGAGATGAAGCAATGGTAGTTGAGGTAGCGGGTGGAGCGGATGAGATGTATGGGAGCGAGCGAGTGGTGATGCAGCGTGAGGAATGGGGCAAGCAATTAATGATGTAGCATGAGGAGCGGATGAGATGGATGGGAGCAAGCAAGTGGTGATGTAGCGTGAGGAATGGGGCAAGCGAGTAATGATGTAGCATGTGGAGCGGATGAGATGAAGCAAGGAGAGATGTAGCGGGTGGAGCAATGGGAGAATGACAAGGGTGACAGGACGGGCCAAATGAATGGACCACCCCAAAGGATGATTGATGGTAATTTATGAGAATTGATGAAGCTAGCAATTCATGGGATAGACAATGGAAAGCGGGGAGAAGACAAGGTGGATAGGATGATGACCGGCCCAATTGAGGATTGGGATGGCGAATGGATGGTGGATAGTGGAGGATGAGAGGGTGAGGACAAGTTGGAGCAACCAAGGTTGCAAACAATCTTGTGGATGGTGAGTAGGGCGGCAGGAGAAGTCATAGACGAGCAATACAGGAGAGTAACATGAGAGAGGCAGAAGCTTGAGCGGCGGTGGCTTTGAATTTAGATTCCTTGAACTTTAAGCCGGCTGCAATGAATGAACAACCGAGGACAAGAAGGATGTTGGAGAGGATGGAGCCTAGCATCAAGGTTTGAACGATTCGGAGTTGATTCTGAGATAGAGCGACGATACGGAAAATAGCCTTGACGGCATTACCAAAGGTGGCGTTCAAGAGCCCACCAAGGGTCGAACCAACCTTGAGGGCGACTTGTTTGGTGGCATCACCCAGTAAACCGGCCAGAGGGATGATAGCGATGAAGGAGATGATAAAGTCAGCGTTGGAACCCCAACAGAGGAAATGAGAAGCAAAAGAGAGTGGGACGGAGGCAAGGAGGAGGTTGAGGTAAGAGCTAGCAAAGAAGTTTTTGAGAGATTGCAAGTCGGAGGGTGAATGGGGGCCACAAAAGAAGATCTTGGATGCACCGGATGGGGAGATGGAAGGGGAAGGGGAATGAAAGTTATGAGGGATCTTGGGAGGAAGGGGTATAGATGAGTAGGGAGAGTTCAGCTTTAGCCACAGTTGAGGATGGTTCTTGAGAACTTTGTGAGAATTTGATTGTTTGAGCTTGAGAGTAGATGGATGAGAGCGTATGAGGAGATGATGATGAGGGGGTGACTGCTTGATAATGAGAAATCAAAGGGGGAGAAACTGGAGCGTTGGAGTTCTTGTCTTCATTTGATTCCTGTGATTTGACGCAAAGGGCTTCTTGACGTCTCTGAATGTAATCCATCACTTGTTCAATCGTTGAGGCCATCCATTTCTTGGAATTATGTGATTGGGATTGACCAAGGACAGAAGGTTGCGACCAAGGTGAAGAGAGTAGCAATTGAAGTTGCAAATGAAAGTGCGATCAAGGTTGCAATCAAGGTGGAGTTGGGCAGCGATTGCATGATGGAGATAGCAAAGCTGGTGAGAGAGCAAGGAGGAAAGCGCAAACAATATTGCAAGAGATAGGATTGAGGAAATGAAGGTGATCAAGGTCGCCATAAAGGTAGCCAGCAAGGTTGCCATTGGAGTTGCAGGGACAATGAGCGACTGCAAGCAATATTGCAATTGAGGTTGGATTGAGGAAAGTAATTGTCCTTGCCATGCTTCAAGACCTGTAGATAAGCGTGATGAGTGGGAAGATGGGAAGTTAGACCAGTGGACAATTGAAAATGAGAACCAAAGGGGTTATTGATTGGAACCAAGGACCAAAACCAGTAACCAAACTTGAGGTTGGAGAGTCATGGAGTGAGGAATTGTGGTGACAGGATAGATGGGCAAGGTTGAGTTGGTCAAGAGAGGAAATGAGTAAGAAGGGTTGTTGAGGAGCTCTGTCATGAGGGGTTTGGAGGAATGACAATGGTAGGTTAATTGTGAAGCAATGAGGGAATGAGGAAGGAGCGGTGAAGTGTGATGGAGAGTGCAGGATTAATAAGATTAGCGGTGAGGCAACCAGTGGGAACAATGAAGTTGACTGGATAGCTTAGTTGGATGAGTTTTGGCTTTTAACCGTGAAAAGTTTAGTATGAGAAAGAGGTTATTTGGAGAGGGAAGGAATATGGTAGGCTGGTGAAGAGCCAACGGAGGAGTATTGATAAGGTTATAAAGAGCAAACGGAAAAGGGATATCAATTATAAAGTCAAGTGGAACTGATCTGAGGGGGAGGAAGGGACACTTGGGTTTAGTTTTCTGGCAATCAGATGATTTTTCATTCATGGTCCCAAGGAAGGACCAGTATTTGAGCACAACTAGAGAACCCCCCAAAAGGGGCCTAAGACAGCAGGTTAGTGAGAACTAGAGAGCCCCAGAGGGGGCCTGAGACATGAGTAGTTATTTAATGGAAAAAGTAAGTTGGAGATAAAGGTAACTAAATTTGTTAGTTGCAGAATATGAACAGAAAAAGACAACAAAAACAGCCTGTATCTCTCTGTTGCCTCAAATCTATCTCTTCCTGACTGCTCAACCTCCTATGTTCAGATTACCTGTTGGTTGTCTCTCTCCTCTCTCATTTGATTTCCTTTCTATTGTGATTTTGACCGTTGTGGTGACCAAATCTGGACACCACGGACCGGATGTGGGAAATTCAAAATTTTTTTCTATGATTCTTTTTTTGAGGTGTCATTTATCCTTGAAATTAAAAAAAAATTGGAATTTCTTTTTCAGTATCACTTTTCCAATTTCCTTGTCCTGTTAAACATCCCTCTGTCCCAGTGGTCTAGGACAGGCCTCTCTTGGCCTCACCATCTAGGTAGCACGTTTGATTCCTTCTCTTGTCGTTCCCCCTTTTATTTTGGCCAAACGTGCAGGCCAAGACTCGCTTGGCCCAAGATTATCCATCCACCCCACTACCAGCTCACCAAATCAGAACCCTATTAGAAGAAGACCATCATTGATTGACTCACTCCATCAATCAATACCTGAGTACTTACTCACTTAGCTTGAACTGGTGCGACAGCATCCATCTCTCTCTAGTCTTACCAGACTGGAGTCGTGCTTGTGTTTCTACAATGAAACAAGTTGTCTGCTCCCTCAGTTGATTTACCCTCAACCAATGATCTCATCACTGCCATCCTCCCATCATCCTTACCCTCATCAACTTGTCATCAATCCAACTCACATCATCACTTGACCAACCAACCAACCAAGAAAGTCCTCTCCTCTCTCCAATCCATCGATTGAATCCATATTCATCTCTGATTGAATTCATGCTTGGATGACAGTCCAACAACCAACTCAAACCATTGTTTCAAACTTGTTGACCATCCCATCAGCTCCCTCCTCAAAAATCATCAGCCCTATCACCATCTCCCAACTGTCATACCTGTCAAGCTCCATTCTCCCAAACTACCAACAAAATCATTATCCCCACTCCATCTATCCTACAAGTCACCCTTGTTTGACAATCTTGATCAAAACCCCCAAGCCACACCAACGCCAATCCATCCATAAATTTCACCCCCTTCCATCTTTAGGTGAGGGTGGGAGAGTGTTGTCTACCACCCGCAGACACCCGCGGGCGGTCTGGTCCATTTCCTTTCCCACCCCTACTGCCTTTGGGCGAGGGGTGGGTGATCCTGGTATTGTCGCATGCGTCCGTCCACGGAGGGACACAGGAGAGGTGAAGGGATGAAGATACATCCCACCCTTGTCAGGCAGGCTGGATTTCCAACGGCCTGCATGATCAAATTTTTCTGATCACCTGAAAATCAAAAAAAAAAAATTCTTTCCTTTTCCGCTCTATTTGTAGAATCCGTTGTACATAGTCTAACAGGGCCTCCTGCACATATAAGGAGGGGCTTTCCCCTGCCTTTTGGAGGGGGGGAGATCACATGCTAGATCATCATCAGATCCTACCCTACCAGGGGAGTAATATCATCAGTATCCTCTTGAAATACATTATCCATGGGGTCTCATTTCACTTTATCTGAGACTAAAAATTTGGGTATATCTATGATTGCCCCTTGATCCTTGAGCCTCCATAATCAAACCCTTGATCCTTGATCCTTATCACCAACCAATATCTTTTCTGGTTGAAGAAGAATTCAACTAATTGAATTCTTGAGTATGTTACATCACTCCCAATCCCTTTATCCAACCATACTGGTCCTGATCATCCTTTGATTATCTCTCTGGACCAAGTCACGTTTGACTGAAGAGGTTTTATTAAGCTTAGAACCTGGAGTGTTAAACCTCCCTTCATTTCTTTTGAAGTTGAATTTATTACAAGATTGAATTGAGAAGGAAAACAAACCAACGTGCTGATTCATGAAAGGAAAAAATGAGTAAGAACAAAAAGGAACAAAGACAAGCTGAAGAATGAAAATGAAACCAACAGATCTTCATGACATCTTTATGACAGTGATTGGGGCAATGGATCAAGCATTGGTTAAGTTGTAGAGGATTGACAAGCTGAGGTGAATGATTGATAACAAGTCAAGGAGTTAGACATTGGAGCTTGAGGAGTACAGTGAGACCAGCTCTTACCAGTTACCAGATGAATGAGATTGGGTGCCCGATGGCGATTATTTGATGGATCTTGGTTTTTGAGTTGAGTAGCCAAAGGATGAGTGGAGGAAGAATGGATAGGGAAGGAGACAACGAGACAGGAAAGATAATGAGGATGACGAAGGAAAGAAATGATGAGACAACCAAAATGAAAGACAACAAAGATGAGAAGACACCCCGAGTAGAAGATCCTCAGGAGACCGGGCAGACCGGTTGAGGGGGGGAAGGGCAGTTGGCTCCCCCTCCCCAGGGGGGATTTGAGATCTTGAAGCAGGGCACCACCCAGAGTGGCGCGCACTGTCCGCTTGGCGGCAGTAGGATGAGGGTGCACAGAAGTTAACAGAATTCCACCACACTACTCTTGAGTCCCTTGAGAAGTGTTGGGTTATCCTTGTTTGAATCAGTTATTGTTTTGCTTCCAGAGCTTCTTCAAACAATTAGATTTTTCTTGTGCAGCCACCCAAAGTTATCTGGTACCCTTCAAGCGCTTGATTGCGGAGAGTTGGGCAGGTTCATTGAGAACCTGGAGTTTGTTTGGGATTGAGTTGATCTTTCCTAAGCTTCTGCTGACGACCAGAGCTATTAGCTTGTGGGCGTTGTTACTTACAACTGCCTTGTCTTGTTGAACTCTGAACAATCCTTGACTTCTTCTATTCAAGTTTTCCCCAACATCATCTTGCATCAGATAGTGTTGTTTCCCAGCTACCAACCACTATAATCTTTATCCTCTTACTTTTGGTCCCTTGTTTACCAGGTTCTGGACTTTGATCTTGGTTAAATTTAAATATTTTTGTAACACTCAGGAGGGCAGCCTAAACAGCACCTTTCTCCTTTCACAGAACTGCCACGGCCTAGCACCGCTTGGAGTCTTACACCGTAAAAACTAGTCTGCTGGTTCTTAGTTCTCAAATATAATCTATGAAATTTTATCACGTTTAAAAGCCAAAACTGGACATCCCAACTCACTGTCAAGATGAACAAACCAGTAGGAGCTAAGGACTACTTCCATTAAGTCGCATTGAAGGCCACGGTTGATGCAATTCCACCTCTCAACAAAGAAAACTTCTTAATCTAGCAAGACAAAATGCTGATTCTGTTTTATCTCAAGGATATAAAAGACACTATCATGATAAATTTGGGAAAAATATCCATAAAACAGGATAGGGAAATCAGGGAAGTTATCCTTTCCAAATTGGATAACACAAAACACACCAATGTTGTCAATTCCACCAACATAAATTCATCCAAACTTCTATGGGCGGAAATCACTTGATGCTTTGCTTCATTGAAGACCGCCAATTGAGCACAAGTATTCAATTCCTTTCTCCACTTCAGCTTCAACAAAAACGTTATCAAAGGATTTGTGACCAATAAAAAAAAGGCCCTAACCCAAATGACCAATGTTGGCATTGAATTGCCCAACAATATCCTTGCTTACCTGGTCCTCTTTAAATTCCCTCCAATTCTCAAAAATCTAAAACAGTAGATCATGCATGTGGAAAAGCATCTAACTGTGGATGTGGTCTTCAAACATCTAATTCAATACAACAACAAGCGTAAGGCCCAGTCAAAAACTACCAAGTCTAACTCCAATCTCACCCTAGTAAGGACAAAAACTAAATCCAAGAAAGAGACAAAAAGAATCAAAATGCGCTGCAGAGAAGGATACCATGATCCAAACGCACCTCACTCCAACTCATCTTGCTTCCACCTCCACCCTCAGATTTCTCCTAGTTGGTGGGTCAAACAACAAAATGAGTGGAAGAGTAAAATCAACAAACAACCCACCATCAATTATCACGCCCTTCTAACTCTCTGGATAAATGCCAACATTAGTCCGAACTTACTCCTGGATTCTGGTGCCAATATCCATATCTTTAATGAAAAGAGATACTTTTCCTCACTACTAATGCAAGATGAATTGGAAGATGTGAAAACTTGAAAGCTTGAAGCCAACCTAAAGATACGCGGCACAGGGACTGTGAAACTAGAATGGAAGGATTAAATCATTACTTTGGAAAACTGCGCCTATATCCCGGACATAGTTGTGAATCTCATCATCCCAGGATTATTAGCAAACAAAGGATGCAATCTTACTCAAAGCCAAGATCAATTCCCCGTCACAAGGATGGGTCAGACTATACTCAGAGGTTCTATCAGAGACAATCTGTTTGTTTTAGAGAAACCTAAGATAGTAGAGAAAGGAAATTCAGTCAATAATATCAACCACTCCCCAAATTCAGCGTTGGATCAAGGTCTATCTCTAGAAGACATCCACAAGATTTACGTTCACGCCGCAATTTCTACTCTCAAGCCCATTCTCAAAGGCCTTTTCACTAACAACAAATTGAACAATTTTCAATGCAACGGTTGCACAAAGAGCAGGATTGTTAGATCTCCATTCCCAGCTGTATCTAATCCCTCAAGTAAACCTCTCAAACAAATTCACCTCAACCTTGTTGGACCAATCTCCCCACATTCAAAGAATGGTCACTTATACCTCCTGAATCTAGTAGACAATTACTCCGGCTACTTAGCCGCCTTTCCTCTCAATTGTAAAGACAAGACTCCAAGAGTGGTAATCAATATTCTTGAGATGGAAGCTAAAAGGCTCAACTACTACCCCTCCAAGATTTTCTCCAAAAAAGGCACATAATTCACTAACTTTACTCTCAAAGACTTTGCCAAATTGAAGCACATCAAGCTGATGACATCCAAACCTTAACACTCCCAACATTATGGCCGGGCAGAAAGAGCCAATTGAACTATAATTGAATCAGCTTGGGCAACATTCTTGTCCTCTTGCGTACCAAAAACTTACTGGCACATAATCACAAGGATTTGCTGCTTCATGCTCAACCAAATCCCTTGGGAAGGTAATCACCTTTCCCCCTGGGAACTCATGTTCAATAAGAAACTTCCAGCTAATTATCTTAAACCTGTAGGATCATCTCTGATATATCTCAAGAATTGTGTTCAAAAAGGAAGCAAGTTTGATGAAAAGGGGGACAAAGGGTTACTATTTGGGTTCAATCCCTCTTTCCACTTGTATATCATTCTTAACTCTTTAGGATCTATTATTGAAACAAAGCACATTAAATTTCTCAAGACACATCTGCACAACTTCCCTCTCCTAGAATCAACCGGAATGGATCTCTTCTCACATGAACCACAGAATCTCAACAATTCAGAATTCTTCACCGTCAACAAAAAATTTACATTTTGGAACAATCCAAGTACCAACTCCAACTCGGAATCCAATCCCAATTCTCCTGAAGCTCCTGATTCCAATTCTGATTCACTTGAATCTGCTCCAAAAATCTCCCCCTTACCAGAACCTACACAAATCTCTGCTCCTAAACCACATAAAAATGAACCATAGCAACAACCAAAAAGTGAGACTTGTAAACTGCAATGATATGGGTTCCATCATTACTATGAACCACCGTCATACAAAGCAGCCCAAAACTGTCCCAAATGGCCCAAATGGGAGAAAGCCACTGAAGAAGAATTAAGCTCTATTGAGCATCAAGAGGTATGGGAAGACTATTATGAAGAATCTAATAACATCCTTAACACCACCTGGGTCTTCAAAGTGAAAGATAACTGTCACGGAGAACCGTTAAAATATAAAGCAAGATTGTGTGTTCAAGGGTTTGATCAAATCCTGGGAATTGACTACAATGAAACGTGGGCACCCACCGGAAAACTTGGCTCATTAAGAGTTGCTCTTTTGTACGGACTAAAAGAAAAAATGAACTTCACTCAATTTTATGTGAAAGGAGTCTTTCTCCATGCACCCCTGGAGAAAGAGGTTATCATCAAAACCCCCAAAGGATCCCATAGAAAATCTCCCTATCTCAAACTTAAAAAATCTTTGTACAGACTAAAAAAATCTCCTGAAAATTGGTACGAAACGCTGACTGGATGGATAAAGTCTCAAGGCTACCTTGAATCAAGTAGTGATCCCTGTCTTTACTACAACCCTAAATTGATGGAAGTAATCTACTTCCATGTGGACAACCTCATTCACGTTGGAAAGAGCAAGATCTTTGAGTCAAGCTTCTTAACAAGATTCAAAAATTCTTCTTGTCACCCACCTAACACAATCCTGGGCATGCTGATGGAAGTGAAAGAGGATGAGATCTTCTTGAGTCAACCAAAGCACATAGATTGGGGATTAGAAGAGCTAGGTCTTACTGAATGCAAGGACACCCGTTCTCCCCTAACCCAAAATCTACATCTAGAGCCAGCTACCAATGAAGATTGCGCTGAATTCACTCAAACAAACATCAACTTCCAATTGGTCACCGGTCTTCTTAACCATCTCGCCCAGTATACTCAACCCAATATAGCCTTTGCGGTGTCCAGTCTAGCTAGATTCAACTCTAAGCCCGGTATGTCTCATTGGAGGGAAGCTTGAAAAGTGTGGAAGTATCTCAAAACTAAAAGAGACAAGAAACTTGTCCTTTGATTCAACCCAAATGAGAAAGTTATAGCTGGTTACAGCAATGCAACATGGGGAGATGATCCCTCTTCTTGGAAGTCCCAGTCCAGCTTTATTATTTTTCATTATGGCAGTCCCGTTGTTTGGAACTTGTCAAGACAGAGAAATATTACCTACTTGTCTACCAAATCGGAGCTCAACGCATTGCTTGACTGTTTCTTAGAAGTCAAATGGGTCGCCAATCTTATAAGTGAAATCTATTGCCTCCCCAGTCCCAAGCCTGTTCTTTATATTGACAATAAAGGACTCAATGACAAGATTAAGCGATTTGGTTCTAACTCCAAGTCTTGCCACATTGATATTAAAACCAAAGGTCTGAAGGAAGAATTTCAAGGCTGCAAATTTGATCTATTGTTAATCACTACAGAGAACATGGTGGCGGACTCCCTCACTAAAGCCTCAGTGATCAACTCCCTAAGTCTCCTCCAGAAACCCATCTTTGGCTCTATTGTGTCATGGTCTCAAGAACTGCTCCATCCTACCAGACACAAGGAGTGTTAGGAATGCCACTCTTCCTTGCACCGGAAGGACAACTACTCTCTCTTCAACTACTATCTTCTGAAACCTATCCCCGGGAGAACACCCCGGGGGGTCTTTGATGACTCTAGATTTCTTCTCTGGACTCTTTGTCTTTTTCTTTTCTTTTGTTACTCTCTTCTCCTCTTGACCTCCTCATTCTTTTTCCTTGTCTTCTATATCTCTTTTCCTTGTCTTTTCCCAATCTCTTTTCCTTGTCTTCCAAAATCTATCTGTCTATCAAACTGTCTGCTTGTCAATCTGGCCCACTCAACCATCCAAAACCTCAACCAATTCCAAACCAGTGCTCGTTGTCATCCCTTGCCTGGTAAGATTATTTGCATGTCAACTCTATGATCAACCATCAACTTATGTTTCTGTCAAACCAGCCCATATCTCTCTCTCGCCTCAAATCTATCTCTTCCTGACTGCTCAACCTCCTATGTCCAGATTAACTGTTGGTTTTCTCTCTCCTCTCTCATTTGATTTCCTTTCTATTGTGATTCTGACCTTAAAAACTAGTCTTCTGGTTCTTAGTTCTCAAATATAATCTATGAAATTTTATCACATGGGAAAAGTGGCAAGCCCTCCTTCTTCTGACATGGCTGCGTGGAAGGTCTACATTGACTGTTCCATCAACAAAGCTTTTGAAAAAGAAAAAAAGGATTTGGGTAATGAAAAATTGGAAGCCCCAATTGCATCCTCATCAAGGGTGACAATTGAGGAACAAAATGTTTCACAAGTGGACATGACCGCTGGTGGTGATTTAAATTTTATGTTACTGGTCTTTGCCACATTTAATTTGATTGAAACTGATGGGTTCATGTAACCATGAAACTATGACTTAACCAATGAATGTATACTAGATCCACTTAACCCACCTCCCTTGGGTGCTTTTCCTACTAGGGAAGAGGCACAAAACTATTTTCAAACATGGGCAATGAAGCATGGTTATGCTTTAACAGTTTTCAACTCAAAGCGTGACCAATATGTGGATTTAGCCTGTGATAGACATGATTCCTATTCAGGAATTCTTCTTACTAAAAGGTCTAGAAAAACTCACACAAGGAAGGTTTGGTGCAAGTTTTTAATCCATGCAAGTCAACCAAAGGTAGACCCCTTGTGGCGCCTCTTCTACAAAGAAGCCCAAAATAACCATCAACCATCTGAACATCCCTCTGTGCATCCTCAACTGAGGAGAATCTTGGGGGGTGGCCTTAGAAAATCTAGTAGAAGGCATGAATGATGGGATCAATATGTTACAACTGAAGTGAAAATTGAGCAAGATTTATGGTTGGAATTATGTTGATGACCAAACAATCTATAACACTAAGCAGAAAGTCACACTTGCAGAACTAAAGGGAAAAAGTGTTATGGAGGTACTATATGAACAGCTTGAAGAAACAAGTTGGATACATCAGTCAAAGTTCAGTGGAGAGGGTCACTTGGAGGCCCTGTACTCAGCACATCCTTGGGCAGTAAAGCTTTCAAAACAATTCCATCATATTGCTATGGTGGATTTTACTCATAAGACAGAAAGTACAAAACCCCTTATTGCATGTTGTAGGAATGACAGCCAATTGGAAAACTTTCACAAAAGCTCTTGTTTTTATAACAAAACAAAAGTTTGAGTTCTACATTTGGTCTTTAAATCCATCAAAGGAGTTGGCTTATGATCCTGAGAGACTTCCAAAAGTCTTTGTGACGGACTGTGAAAATGCTCTGATTTTTGCAA
This sequence comes from Puccinia polysora, assembly GCA_025617555.3. Lineage (NCBI taxonomy): Eukaryota > Fungi > Basidiomycota > Pucciniomycetes > Pucciniales > Pucciniaceae > Puccinia > Puccinia polysora. The sequence goes on along the minus strand of CM062632.1, from coordinate 31,044,797 downwards.
TTGAAACTAGTTTCCCAGAGTCATAAATACAATTTTGCAATTTGCATGTGTCTAAAAACATACAAGCAAACTGTAAAGTGCGCTTTGTTAATGAATTTGAAGGATGGAAAAGCTTTATTAATCTGTGGGCAAAGTATGGGGCCTCAAAGACCAAGGAGGAGGCGGAGTTCAATGATGTGGAACTCAGAATAGGTCCAAATTACTGCTTCTTATTCTTCCTAGTTTTGGGTTCTGACCTTTTCACTTGTGTAGTTTTCCTTGAAATACTATGAGGATGTAATTGAGTATATGGAAAATAACATTTTCCCTATCAAAGAGACGTTTGTAACAGCATGGACTTGTACAAACCCATATTTTGCAAACAAAAAAACTTCTTGGGTTTAAGGGACCCATGCAACTCTCAAACAATTCCTTGCAAACTCTTTGGGAAACCTGTTGGATTTTTGGAAAATACTTAAAGGAAAAGTTTCAAATCAAATTAATTCAGTTCATGCATAAAATTATAACTCTTGAATCAAGTTAGGGACAGTTCTTCACCCTGAACTGTTACCATTGGGTTAAAAATTTTCTTTAGAGGCAATCCATCTTGTTAGGGAAAAATTTGAGAAGTTCAAACATCATCATGATGGCAAAGTCTGCACCAAGTCATATTTCAAGACTATGGCTTTGCCCTGTTCCCACAAAATAGGTGACCCTCTAGTATTCAGAGGATTGGTGGTACCTGAAGATGTTCATCCTCAGTGGAGGTTGGACTATGACCCTTGCAGTTCTATTTCTGTAAGTTTGCTTAAGTTTGATTGTTCAAGTTTGATTGTTCAAATTACTATGTGAGCAATGCTTTTTGATTAACTAATTCACCAATGGTTGATCCTGCTGAATTTTTCCAGTGCAATGTCAATGAAATGCTAAGAATTCCTCAGATACGTGAAAAAATGAATGCAATGATCTTGGAATATCCAGATCATGATTAAAGCTGCCTATTGAATTATATCATTCAGAAGATTACGTAATATTGATCAAAGCCAAGACTTGAACCTAAAGTCTTATGATCAAGTAGGGGCCGGCCAAAATTAACAGATCCGCGGCAAGAACCATCTCATTTTGAGCTTTTTGAAAAACAAATCAAGGGGGAAAAAAGAACTAGAAGGGCTCCCAACCAGAAAATACAAAAGATTTTAAGTCTTTTCTTTTGAGATATGTTCATTTTTTTGGTTTAATGAACTTAGTTACTAACTAATGATGAATTTTTATTCAAATTTGGCAGAATCTGAATCTGAATTTCATAGTTCAGAGGAAGAGACTGAAAGTGAATTGGGATCACTCAATTTGGAATCAGAATCCCCTTCAGAGGAAGAGAACATGCAGCAAAGCTCAACCAGAAGGTCATCTTTGGTGAGCTTTCATTTCATTGATCCAATTAAAGAAATGAATACTAAGTTAGTTTTAATCATAGGAACCAAACGTGAAATATCTCAATCAAATACCCAAGAACTTCCATAAGTTCTTGGGTGAGGTTTGGGATCCAATTGGAGATTGAAATTGCGGATTAGAGTCATTGCTAAATCTCTTGGTTATGAGAACATGGTTGGTTTAAAGTTATGAAGGAAATGATTTAAAAATTAGAGAAACATAAAGCATGCTACATTAAGATGCTTGGTGGTACAAAGGAGGTTGAAAAGAGTAAAAAAATACTTGATGTTGAAGACAGCAATGAAAAGATTCCCTCCTCAAAATGGCTGGCTCAATTGGACATGGGTCAAATAATAGCAGACACATATTCCAAACCTATATGTTTCATTTCATTGGAGTCATGTGATCCTTATACTCCAATAAAAAATGGTTTTACTGATCAATCAGATCCAATTTTTATTTCCTTTGTAAACAATAACCACTGGTTTCTATTATTACTTGAGGGAGAAATGATTCCAATCCCGCCCTTTGTAGCAAAACCACATTCCTTGATTTCCAGAAAAGCCTCTGGTTGGGTTGATCATCTCAAAGATCAAATGCAAATTTATTCTATATGTTAATATACTTTGACTTCATTTCATTATTTGTTTTAATCTAAATTTTAATTCTAATGCAGCTAAAAAGTTCTATTAATATAAAGGGTTATCACATTTTGAACATCATTATGTTGAGTGTTTTGAGTTAAAATAATTATATTGAGTGTTTTGAATGAGAATTAAATGGTAATTCAGTTCAAATTGTGTTGGGCTGATTCCATCAAAAGCTTATCTTATGTTAAGCTTGGGATGGGATCAGCTTTTTTTGGTGTTTTTACTTTAGGGATTGTCAAAAGACTTGTATTTTTTTGAGCACTTTTACTTTAGGGCTTATCAAAAGACTTCTTCAATTTTTGGGCCCTTTTACTTTAGGGCTATTCAAGTTGAAATGACTTTAGGGCTTGTCAAGTTAGTTGTATTTTTTTGGTGTTTTTACTTTAGGGCATTTCAATTTCCTTGTCTTTTTTTTGGTGTTTTTACTTTAGGGCTAGTCCAGTTACCTGTGGTTTTTTGGGTCTTTTTACTTTAGGGCTGGTCCATTGGATAGTAACAGTTTTTTTTTATTTTGATTTATTTATTTATTTGTTTGTTTTTTCTAACCAAAAAATGAACATTCTTTGATTTTTTGGTTGATTTCTGTTTTTTTGGAAGTTTTATTTAGTTTATGGGTGGGGTAAGTACCCTTTCATTCCTTTTCCTTTTTTTTTGTTGCTCACCATGGTCTGGTGCCGTGTGGAATGCCAAACAACTTCATTTGAGCCGTTTACAACTCCACACAGCTCAAAGGTAGTCGTGTGGAAGTCCAAACAACATTGGACTGGGTTGGGTGCACCGCACAACTCTGTGAGCCCTGGGGGGCTTTACACGGCTCAAATTGGACCTTGTGCCATGCCACACGGCCCATTTGAAACCGTGTGCACGGCTCAATGAGCCCTGAATTTAATTTTGACCTTTTTGTTTTTATTTTTGAAAATTTTTATCAAATTAAATATATTTAAAAAACCAAGCAATCAATTAATTTCCTTTATTTCATCCACAGTTCTACTGCTACCAATACATGCCATGGCTACCAATAACCTATCTTTCTTTTCTGTGGCTAGCCTTTCCATCTCATTTTTGAGCTGTTAGTGATCTCAATTGTTCTCCTTTTTCGCTTTTTGAAAGTCCAGCTTGGCCTGTTTGATGTGCCACTCAGAAACCAACTTTTGTTTATGAGCCAAACTCTCATCTTTCCACTTTTGACAATCAATAGCCAGTGGAAAATCCCACTTCTTATTTTCAAATTGAAATTTTTTGGATTCTATTTGTGAATCCACTGTTTGTTTGAGGGGAATAGGAATGAGCTTGATTTTGAAAGAAAGTACCATAAATCAATGAACTTACTTGAATCTTTCTTCTCCATTATATCCTCAAAGCCAGAAAAATTTGAAGTGTTTCTCTGCTTTTGAAGGCTATTAGGGTTGATTTTGATTGAATTGGAGGCCTTTTGCTTTCCCTTTGCAGAGGAGGTTGGTGTGGGAATGTCATTGCTCTCATTTGAAGGGGATTTGGGAGGCCCCATTGGCTTGAGTATTTGGCCATTCAGGAACAGATGAGCCCGTTTTTTTGAAATCTAAATCATTCAGGATTATCCAGACAGAAGAGAAATGATCTTGGTTCCTTACTTGAGCAGACAATGATGATGGTGGTGATACAGGAATAACTTGCTCCTTCTGAGCCAAGTTGTTAAGCTCTTCCACCCCAGGAAGAGAGCAATCCAAAGAAGGAAGTGAGGGGTCCAAGGAAGGGTTTGAATTGTTGATCAATGCTGATGTAGACGTGATGGGAGCTGATTCTGTTGGAATATCCTCCTCCACATCAGATTGGGGCCACTCATAGGTTTCATTGGGATCATTATTGCTAGGCCAAGCATCCACAGCCAGGTCCTCAACATCAACTGAATCTGATTGTTGGGAATCAAAAGTGGCTAAAGGGGTGATATTGGCCTTCTTTCCAAAGACTTCATCCATTTGAACATAAAAAGGACAAATGGAGTCCAACTTATCAGCCACTGAGTTGATAACTTTTGCTTTATTGGAGTTGGTGATACCAAAGACGGTGTAAATTGAAATTTAGTGGGCTTTTTAACACTTGGTTCAATAGTTCTTGAATTGCTCCCACATCTTTTTGGATGAAAGATCCAGCATAAATTTGGTTTTTATTCTTGAGTTCATTGGCCATCAGGAGATAACCATTGACCTTAGAGGATGGAGGTTGGCCAACTTGTGTTTCATTTTTGGATCCAAAGCAAGCATTCTAGTTGGACGGAATTTTGAGCCAGTTTACCAGGAAAATGTGATCAGCTCTCTTGAGATGACTTGAGCCTTTTGAAGCTTATGGAGGAGGATTGTTGGATTTTGAGTTCCTCTGGTATTTTTGCTTTGGTTGGGTGCACTTGGGGGGGAAGTGTTGCTGAGGGGCCATTTAAAAAGAGTAAGTGGGATGAAGTGATCAAGAAACAAAGCAATGACAGTTAGTATAGGATGAAAGGGGGTATGAAGTGATGAAGTGATGAAGCAATGAAGGGATGGATGTCATGAAAGTGATAAAGCAAGGTGAGAGTGATGAATTGATGAAGTGCAATGAAGCAATGAGAGTGATAAATTGATGAGTATAGCAATGAAGCATTGACAGTGATGGAGTGATGAGGATAGCAATAAAGCAATAAGAGTGATGAAGTGATGAGGATAGCAATGAAGCAACAAGAGTGATGATGTGATGAGGATAGCAATGAAGCAATGAGATTAATGAAGTGATCAGGATAGAAATGAAGCAATGAGAGTGATGAAGTGATGAGGATAGAAATGAAGCAATGAGTGTGATGATGTCAGCCTGCTACTTAGCACAGAGCAACCTGACAAAGCAACAACAATAATAATATTAAAAGGAACAAAGATAAATGAATAAATAATATTATTATAAAATGAAGGAGTAGGAAATCCATAAATATTATTGCAGAAATGGATTCCCCACCCAAAATAAGGTAGGGTCACTCACTGACCCCACCCTTGAATTCTTACTCCTTATATTTTTTAATTAATTTAATACAAAATGGTAAATGACCACGGCACCAGTCTGGCACCTTTTAGCTATTTTAATATTTCACATGATATGTCATGTATAGGTTTCACACCTAAATTTCAGTCAAAATCCAGGTGTTGTGTGTAGTTTAGGAGTTACATGGGAAATTGTGTTTTGTCACAATTCCCGCACGCAGCCCCGCGTCCCTAGCGCTGGTCTCCTGCGTACACAAACTCCCGCACGCAGCCCCGCGTTGGACTCCCGCGTACGCCAACTCCCGCACGCAGCCCCGCGTCCCTAGCGCTGGTCTCCTGCGTACGCAAACTCCCGCACGCAGCCCCGCGTTGGACTCCCGCGTACGCCAACTCCCGCACGCATCCCCGCGCCTCCTATGACATCCAGGTACCGCCCAGAGAAGCTACAATACAGTAGGATTTACACTACATATGTAAAGCTACTACACGAGCATAGATTATGGTTCAAAAATCTTAAAAATCAATTAAAATTAGTTATTAACTAATTTCTAGTATTTTTTATTAATTAAATAAAGATCCAGACTCACCACGAAATAAGTTGATCAGAACCTTCAAAGACCACGAAACTACATAAGGAGTGGTCTTAAAAATTATTAAAAATTACATACAGGATCAGCAGAGGATGGAGAATCAATAAACATCCACGTCTGCTCACTTTGGGCCAGTACTTACTGTACAAATTAAGGATCAGTGCAGGATCAGCAAAATGACTAATCTATTGATTAACAGATCCTGCAGCTAAAAAGGAGCTGTTCCTTGACATATCTAAGGCCAGCAGGCTAACAGCACCTTGAGGACGTGCCAATCTTGCCCTGATTGCCCCCCTAGCCTCAGCCCATGGCTAGTACTCCTTCTAGAGGCCCTCAAAGCACCCAAAAGAATATTTAAACAGGCCCTTTTTGCCCTTCTGTTTCCAGGAAGTTAATCAGTTATCAGGAATTATTTATTATCAATCAGACACAGTGTCATTGTTAATCAAGTGCTTATATGAAGATAAGCAAGTGATTTATGACTTAGTCTGTAGTAGTATTATTTACCTTTATTAACCAATCAACCATTGAAGTTTAGTCGAGCAATCTACCCCATCTGCTCTGAAACCCTTCCAATTATTCCAGGATTTTCGTGGTCAAGTGCTCAGAGTGAGTGTTTCCCTTCCTGTCTAGGCCACTTGTGCTGTTAAGCCCGGCCATTAGTGGAATAAGTCCTTTCTAAGGCACCCATATTTATTCCAAGGTTCTTAAACTGCCTAAGGTGGCCCCTTGAAGAGAGGTTGCTAGTCTGTAAAGATCCCCAGTAGTATAATACTGTGGCCCCTCTTTTTATATTATATTTAAAATATTTATAACCAAACCAAATAAACCTTGCACTTGCTCTTACCATACCATTATTGGAGCTTTAAAGTGTTTATTCTTTGGAATATTATTGCTCCAAGTTCTTTTATCACTCTCTGTAGCTAAAGGACTGCAAGGTTCCTGGTATCAGAGAGCTGACAACTGGGGGTCTGGCCGGGAAATATCCTCAATAATTAATTAATTAATTATTTCCTGGACCAGTTATTTATAAAAAAAATTATATATATAAGTAGAAATACTTATTATTTATCTTGATCCTTTGATTTGTCCAGTGGATTTAAAAATCAACGGAGAATTGATCAATTATTATTTAAATCTTCTTAAACAGAAAAAAGAAGAAAAATTACGTAACTTTGTGCCTGTTGTTATAACTCCTGAACAGAAACAGGAGAGACTTCTTTATTATAGACAACAAATCTTAAAAGAAAAGGAACAAGAGTTAGAAAGAATTATCAATTTTAACTCCTTGTTAAGACAGCACAAAGAGTGGAAAACCTATCAAAGAAAGCTTTCTGCTTTTAAGAGACGGTATCCAAATTATAAAAGTGAGCTTTGATCTCCTTTTTATTTTTTTTATAAAAAAATCACAAAAACTCGAAAATTATAATAAAAATTATTATAAAATAAATAAATATATAACTTATATTTTTTATTATTTTATCCTTTCTAGTGGACTTTGTCTTTGGTGATCTTATTGACCAAGACCTCTTAGAGGACGTCCCAGACTGTGGACCCTTGGATTTGTCCCAAGATTTGATTGGAACCCACTCAGATCCCATTGGAATACCCTCCAAGGACGGACCTGACCCCAACAAGGACTTAGTGCCTTTAAACCTTCATATAAGTAAGAAATATTTTTTTTTTAATAAAAAAAAATTACTCGAAAAAAATTATTTTTTTACAAAGTTTCGACAAAAACTTATATAATTTTTAAAAATGCATCAAAACAGACGCAACACCCGCGCCAGTGGACGCGCCCCGTCATATGGATCTTTGCCCGGAGGAACCCGTGTGCACAAGGATGCCAGTCGCGAACGCAATGAGGATCGAGCCAGTGATCGCTCCGATCCAAGCGACCGTGACAACGACCGCGGCTGCCGACTCGACCAACTAACCGTTGGAGGGCCGTCCCTTGTTGAACGTGAAATCCCAGGAGGATACCGTTCCACCTACGCCACCCCAGCCGAACTCCTCCAAGGAGGAGAAAATAAAGGTATTGGTGAAAGAACACGTGGGTCATTGGGAACTTTTCAAACAGGCTCAGACCCATGAAGACCAGCAGGGTATGAGAAAAGCCATATCTTTGGCAAAGAAGACTCAAATAACCCTCCAAAAATTGATTCCCAAGAAAGAAGTAGAAAGTTACGTGAAGAATTGGAATCCTTGGGACCAATTAGTTTCCTTAAGAGGAAACAACAACAACAAGAAGAAGAGATCTCTAGCCCATCAGAAGTTAAAGAGTCCCAAAGAGTGGGACAATATAATATCTTTGGCAAGAAAATGGAAGAAAGTTTACCGCAATTAGACGTAGAAACTTTCAACTTGTTTTCCATAAATGTTTCTCATAACTTTGATATCATTGGCAAATGTTTTGATAAAGTATATGAGCAATTGGATAAAGTAAATACCAATTTTGGTAAAGTCATGCAATCCCAATCCAACTTGATCAAAATCAATGAGTTAGAAGTAAAACAAATAAGAGACAGCATTAGTTTGAGTAAAGGAGAACTAATAAATTACCTAGAAAACAATACTTCAGCTATCCAAGAAGAAATTCTTCTATCTATTGAAAAAATCAAAGAAGGTATTAATAAAACAGACCACACTTCACCTACTCATATTATTAATAAAATTGATTCATTAAGTAAAAAACTTGATCTGGAATTAGGTATGATTAAGAATGATCTCAGAGATCTAAAGATAAACTTATCTCAACCCATTGCAGATTCTGATGAAATCAGACCTTCCAGGTACCACAGTACGCCCCAACTACCTTCTAGACCAAGACTAACAAGGCTTGAATCTTTCAGACCTAGTCCCACTCCTGAAGTAGAACAAGCATTAAAATTACTTCCCCCTATCACTGAGTGGCCTAAATTCTCCGGAGAAGGAGAATACAATCATGTCAGTTTTATTAAGTTTATTGACTATACTCTGGCCTCTTATGAACTTCCTGATAACATAGCCGTAGTAAGACTACCTAGACTATTTGAAGGAGTAGCCCTTGACTGGTTCATCAATAAGAGAGAAGAGGTAGGATCTTTGTCATGGAATTCATGGAAAGATTTGATTAAGGAACAATTTGGTACCAGAATTTGGAAAAGAAAAATGATGAAGACTTTCAAAACTTCTTTGTTTGATCCATCTAAGGACAAACCTCAAAAATGGTGCCTTGACCAGTAGAGAAGACTAGACTGCTTCTACCCAAATGCTGATAAAGAAGAAGTCAATGAAAGACTCCTCAACCTATGTCCAGGACTACTTAACCATAGCTTAAGGTGCAGAATGCCCATGAACTCTGACCTTTCCACTCTCATAGGAGTATTAGAAGAAACTATTGACATGAATGGCTTAGACAAAAAGCTTAATAAACCCAGAGAACCAACTACTAGGAATAAGGAAGATTATAATAATAAGAATAAAGAACTTCTACCTAACAACTCAGAAGCCAAGAATACTTTGGTGACCAAAGAAAAGACATGTTGGAATTGCAACCAAACAGGGCATGTAAGACCTGACTGTCCTTTACCCAGGAGAAAGATTAATCCTATTGAAGGAGAAGAGGCTGACACTAATCCTGACCCCCAACTAGATGACACTGATGGTTCCATCTCTGAATGTGACCTAATTATCACTAATCCCATTAATGTCATCAAAGGTAACATAGAATCTTCCCTAGATATTAACCCTGTTAATGAAGATAGCAATTTGCCTCAAAAATGGACACCCAACATGAAAATCCAACATGTTTCTGAAGCTAAGACCTTAACCCTCAAACCTTCTATTGGAAAAGGGTACACCGGTGGTAAAACTTGTTATGCTACTGGCTTGATACAAGGTTCCCCCGTAAAATTACTTCTAGACAGTGGAGCCTTCTGCTCTTGTGTTGGAACTGACTACTTAGATAAACAGGATTCCAATTGGAAGAAAAACTTACTACCTGTACCTCAAGCTAATTTCAGCAGCTGTAACTCACCTCTCAATGCTATTGGAGTATGGCCAACAGAAATCATACTCCCCCACTCTAAAGGATCAATCAAGATAAAGATTGAATTTGTAGTACTTCAAAATGGAGTATGTGATTATTTTATTATAGGAAATGATTCCCTTTGCCTGTACGGGATAGATGTCTTCCAGAGTAAAGGGAGATATTTCACTATAGGAGGAGATTGGAACAAGAAGTTCCAAATATGCCATGTCAATGCTAAAGCTACTGATTCCACTTATGAGAGACACTTAGAAACTTTTAACCAGGAATACTTTTCCCAAGCTGCCTTGAATTCCCAGCTTAGTGAAAACCAGAAAAGAGATATTCTCCAAGAATGCTTTGAGAACCAGAATGCTTTTTGCACTAAAGACCATCCCATTGGTAATATTAAAGGTCATGATATGGTCTTAACTTTGACTATTAAGCCTCCTTACCCTCCTAACCTCAGGAGACCAGCTTACCCTTCTAGTCCAAAATCTAGGACTGCTCTAGAAAGCCACATCCAAGAACTAGTGGACTTACAAGTCTTACGGAAAGTAGGGCATAATGAGCAAGTAGACGTAACTACCCCCGTGATAATAGCCTGGCACAATGATAAGTCTAGGATGGTTGGAGATTTTAGAATGCTCAACAACTACACCCAAGCTGACTATTATCCTATCCCAAGGATTGACCACGCTCTACATAATCTGTCTAAAGCTAAGTTCATTACTACTATGGACATGTTGAAAGGCTTTCACCAAATACCTATCAGTCCAGATAGCAGGAAATTTATGAGAATTATATGTCATTTAGGCATATATGAGTATCTCAGAATGCCATTTGGTATTAAAAATGCCCCTTCCCACTTCCAAAGAATGATGGATACAGTCTTAGGAATGTTCATCAGACAAGGTTGGATGATGGTATACATAGATGATGTTATCATTTATTCAGACAATTGGGATACTCACATGAATAAAGTAAGGCTAGTGCTTAAAACAATCGCCGCAGTAGGATTAAAAGTATCTATGAAAAAGTGCAACTTTGGATACGGAGAACTCAAAGCTCTAGGACACATTGTTTCTGGACTAACTTTAACTGCTGACCAAAGTAAGATAGCAGCAGTAATGAACAGACCTATGCCCCAGAACAAAACGGAACTCTTATCCTTTATAAGCTTCTGCAGCTATTACAGGAAGTACATACCTAAATTTGCTAACCTCACCAAGTGTTTATATGAGATCTGCAACAACAACACTTTATTCAAAATGACTCATGAAAGATTGAAGAATTATGAGGAACTCAAAGTAGCTATGACTACTGCCCCAGTGTTGATACAACCAGATTATTCTAAACCTTTCAAACTTTACATAGATGCTAGCATGGAAGGATTAGGAGCTGCATTACACCAAGAAGTAATAGAAGAGGATAAACCAGTAGAGAAACCTATACTCTTCATATCTAGACAAGTCAAAGATACTGAAAAGAGATATGGTGCCAGCCAAATGGAATGCCTTGCTCCAGTATGGGCATTAGAAAAACTCAACTATTATTTGGAAGGTACAAATTTTGTGGTGATCACTGATTGCAATGCTGTTAGAACTCTCATGAACATGAAAACTCCTAGCAGGCACATGTTAAGATGGCAGATAGCCATACAACAGTACAGAGGTCAGATGACAATAGTCCACCAAGCTGGAGTTAAACATCAGAATGCTGACAGTCTTAGCAGAAATGCTCTACCAAATGATACTAGCAATCCTGCTCATGACCCAGAAGATCATGATATATTTCCTATACTAAACATTAACCTATTTAATCTTGAAGCCCCCATCATAGGAATTCACATATGTGAACTAGATGAATCACTGTTCAGCTCCATCAGAGAAGCATACAACTCTGGCATGAAGACTTTGATTAACATCATAGAAAGTACTTCACCTCCATCTGAACTCATAAACAGTTTACCTGAACCCCTGCTGAAGTCCTATAAAGAAGGAAGATTCACACTGTGGGATGGGCTATTATATTACCGGCATAAACACTCTTGTGTTATAGTCTTGACCAAAGCAGAGCATATCAAACTTGTTTTAACTGAATGTCATGATAATTGCTCTTCGGGTCACCTGTCTATTGATAGAACCCTAGATAAAGTAAAGCAGACTGCCTGGTGGATCAACTGGAGAGACTCCACCATCAAGTATGTTTCAAGCTGTGAAATCTGTCAGAAGTCCAACAGGACCACTGGGAAAAGGTTTGGACTACTCCAAAGGATAGCTGAGCCCAGGAAAAGATGGGAAGTTATCAACATGGACTTCGTAACAGGACTGCCTCCTGGTGGAGCTTACTCTTACAACTCAGTCCTGGTTATTGTAGACAGATTTTCTAAGAAAGCCAAGTTTCTACCTAACCATAAGGAAGACACAGCTATGGAAGTAGCCTTACTCTTCTGGAACAGACTGATTGCTGATGTAGGAATTCCTAAGATTATTATCAGTGATAGAGACCCCAAATTCACGTCTGAATTCTGGAGAAACCTCCATGATATGTTAGGAACTACCCTAGCCTTTTCTACAGCTTATCACCCTCAGACAGATGGATTAGCTGAAAGAATGATCCAGACTCTAGAGGATATGCTCAGAAGGTTCTGTTGCTTTGGGATGGAGTACAAAAATACAGACGGATATTGCCATGACTGGGTTAGCCTTTTACCTGCACTAGAAATGGCCTATAACAGTAGTAAACACTCTACTACCAAAGAAGCTCCTTACATACTGGAAAGAGGATGGATCCCCAAATTGCCCAAAGATAACCTCAATCAGGAGTTGACTAATATCCATCCAACATCACTGGACTTCAAAAAAATGATAGATATGGCAAACAAGCACGCTGCTAAATGTGTACAAGATGCTGTTGAATACAACCAACAGAGGTGGGATAAAACTCACAAAGAACCTGATTTCAGAATAGGAGATCAAGTTCTAATTTCAACCGCCAATTTCAATAACTTGGCTGGAAACAGAAAACTCAGACCAGCCTTTGTTGGGCCTTTCACTATCAAGAAACTCCATGGGAAAAATGCCGTAGAAGTCATCCTCAGTAATGAACTCTCTAGGAAACACCCAGTCTTCCCAGTTAGCCTTGTCAAACAATACCATCCCAGAGAAGGAGAAAAGACCCCTTCACTTAAAATACCAGTCATAGATGAGCCTGAGAAGGACAAAGGAAAAGTTAGTAAAATCCTTAAAGATAAAAAAGAAAGGATCCAAGGAAAAGATGTTAGACTTTACTTAGTCAGATACAAAGGAGAATCAGCTGATAAAGATGAATGGCTACCTGAAAACAACATTCCAGATGGACCTATACACCTGAGAAACTACAGAGCCAGTAAAAGACACTGAGCCCCAAAATTTTTTCAGATATAGTCATATCTTGGAGTGGGGGAATGTCAGCCTGCTACTTAGCACAGAGCAACCTGACAAACCAACAACGATAATAATATTAAAAGGAACAAAGATAAATGAATAAATAGAATTATTATAAAATGAAGGAGTAGGAAATCCATAAATATTATTGCAGAAATGGATTCCCCACCCAAAATAAGGTAGGGTCACTCACTGACCCCACCCTTGAATTCTTACTCCTTATATTTTTTAATTAATTTAATACAAAATGGTAAATGACCACGGCACCAGTATGGCACCTTTTAGCTATTTTAATATTTCACATGATATGTCATGTATAGGTTTCACACCTAAATTTCAGTCAAAATCCAGGTGTTGTGTGTAGTTTAGGAGTTACATGGGAAATTGTGTTTTGTCACAATTCCCGCACGCAGCCCCGCGTCCCTAGCGCTGGTCTCCTGCGTACACAAACTCCCGCACGCAGCCCCGCGTTGGACTCCCGCGTACGCCAACTCCCGCACGCAGCCCCGCGTCCCTAGCGCTGGTCTCCTGCGTACGCAAACTCCTGCACGCAGCCCCGCGTTGGACTCCCGCGTACGCCAACTCCCGCACGCATCCCCGCGCCTCCTATGACATCCAGGTACCGCCCAGAGAAGCTACAATACAGTAGGATTTACACTAAATATGTAAAGCTACTACACGAGCATAGATTATGGTTCAAAAACTTTAAAAATCAATTAAAATTAGTTATTAACTAATTTCTAGTATTTTTTATTAATTAAATAAAGATCCAGACTCACCACGAAATAAGTTGATCAGAACCTTCAAAGACCACGAAACTACATAAGGAGTGGTCGTAAAAATTATTAAAAATTACATACAGGATCAGTAGAGGATGGAGAATCAATAAACATCCACGTCTGCTCACTTTGGGCCAGTACTTACTGTACAAATTAAGGATCAGTGCAGGATCAGCAAAATGACTAATCTATTGATTAACAGATCCTGCAGCTAAAAAGGATCTGTTCCTTGACATATCTAAGGCCAGCAGGCTAACAGCACCTTGAGGACGTGCCAATCTTGCCCTGATTGCCCCCCTAGCCTCAGCCCATGGCTAGTACTCCTTCTAGAGGCCCTCAAAGCTCCCAAAAGAATATTTAAACAGGCCCTTTTTGCCCTTCTGTTTCCAGGAAGTTAATCAGTTATCAGGAATTATTTATTATCAATCAGACACAGTGTCATTGTTAATCAAGTGCTTATATGAAGATAAGCAAGTGATTTATGACTTAGTCTGTAGTAGTATTATTTACCTTTATTAACCAATCAACCATTGAAGTTTAGTCGAGCAATCTACCCCATCTGCTCTGAAACCCTTCCAATTATTCCAGGATTTTCGTGGTCAAGTGCTCAGAGTGAGTGTTTCCCTTCCTGTCTAGGCCACTTGTGCTGTTAAGCCCGGCCATTAGTGGAATAAGTCCTTTCTAAGGCACCCATATTTATTCCAAGGTTCTTAAACTGCCTAAGGAGGCCCCTTGAAGAGAGGTTGCTAGTCTGTAAAGATCCCCAGTAGTATAATACTGTGGCCCCTCTTTTTATATTATATTTAAAATATTTATAACCAAACCAAATAAACCTTGCACTTGCTCTTACCATACCATTATTGGAGCTTTAAAGTGTTTATTCTTTGGAATATTATTGCTCCAAGTTCTTTTATCACTCTCTGTAGCTAAAGGACTGCAAGGTTCCTGGTATCAGAGAGCTGACAGATGAAGTGATGAGGATAGCAATGAAGCAATGAGAGTGATGAACTGATGAGGATAGAAATGAAGCAATGATAGTTATGAAGTGATGAGGATGTAAATGAAGCAATGAGAGTGATGAAGTGATGAGGATAGCAGTGAAGCAATGAGAGTGATGAAGTGATGAGGATAGTAATGAAGCAATGAGAGCAATGAAGTGTTCCAATAAGGTTGGAGGATGACACTAAGGGTGATGATTTGGAATGAAGCGTGGTTGAGCTGTTGAAGGCCTTTATATACTTTATTTGAAAAAACCCATTTTTTTTGAGGTAAACGTGACAGGTCTGGTGTGAAATAAGTGTTTTTTTTGGATTTTTGATGGCAGGTTTAAAATGACGGTGTAGAGACTCCTGTGGAATTATATAAATAAAAGTATCAAATAGCTTGCTGGCAGTCCTTGAAGGGGAATTTAGTATTACTTCTACTCCTTTGGAGTATTAGTATATACTAAGAGTGGTTTTGAATTGCCTCCCCTTCTAGTACTATAGTAAGTCTGCAAAATAATTTATTTAAATTAATGGCTGATTTCTTTGAGACTCAATATAGGTCTCAGATCAGACCTAGATTAGTTATTAATTGTTATTAGTAGGGTTTGTTGAAGAATAGACCAGATGTATTGGACTATTGGTTAATTTATTGATCAGATATGTTTGATCTTAACCAATACCCAAATATTAAAGGGTCCAAGGGTTTATCAAAGAGCTGGTTCAGGAGAGGACCCAAGGATGGGTTTACCCACAGGGGGCTGGGAAGAGGGAAGGTTGGTAGTTTCTTTTTGTTGTGCTCTCTTTCTTCTTAAGGGCTATTTATTAACTAATGGGTGGGGTTTCTTTAATATGGTGCTGAATATTTAGGTCAAAGAAGGAACCCTTATTCAAGCACCTGGTTGGGTGGTTTAATTGGTTAAAGATTGGTAATAACTTGGTTTCTGATTTCTTGTTTTCCTTTTATAACTGATTCACTACTAATATTTTATCTGCGTAGGTACCACAGATAGATGGGTGATAACTAGGCCAGATGGCATGAGATGGGATGGTGATTTGTGGGGGATTGGTATGGATGGCATGAGGATACAACTTGGATAGGGCAGAGAGGCCCTCCTTAAATAGACAATCTGGTCCTCAGGGGATGCTCAGGGCTGCCCCTGAGGGTGCCCTGGGGCTTCCCCTGTTACAGTGGGATACAGGTACATGAGACATTTTAGCTGGTTGGAAAAAGACATTGCATGAAACTGAGGGAATTCTGCTGGTTGGACAAAAGACACTGCATGAAACTGAGGCAATTCTGCTGGTTGAAAAAAGCTGGTACAGGGTCTTCATGCATGCACAGCCCTTCATAAATTGCTGTGAAGTGCAGATACAATGTATTCCTGTGCAGTACTAATGGTTGGTCTGGTGCTACTTGATACTTCCTACATGTGTTGCTGTGCATCCACTGGTGGTTTGTTTGGTGCTACTTGCTTCTACCTTCATGTATTTCTTGTGCATTACTGGTGGTCTGTTTGTTGCTGCATGTTCTTGGCTGCCTGCATATATTGCTGGGTAGCCCTGTGGTACTTTTACTTGTGGGTTGTTTGGTATCACATTCTGCTGCCTACATAGATTTCTGTGAGGTGCTGAGTTTTTTTGGTACTGCATGGTTCTGGTTGAGACTGGATTCACTTCCTCCTGCCTATACTGTCCTGTATACTCCTGCATAGTCTTGTGTATGTGTATTTGCTTGCTTGTTTGGATCTGGTTGAGACTGGTTCCACTTCCTCCTTCCTATACTGTCCTGTATAATTCTACATAGTCTTGTGTATGTGTATTTGCTTGTTTGTTTGGATCTGGTTGAGACTGTTTTCACTTCCTCCTGCCTATACTGTCCTGTATACTCCTGCATAGTCTTGTGTATGTGTATTTGCTTGTTTGTTTGGATCTGATTGAGACTGGTTCCACTTCCTCCTGCCTATACTGTCCTGTATACTTCTGCATAGCCTTGTTTATGTGTATTTGAATGCATCCTGGGTGAGGTGACAGGAGCTGAACTAGTTGCACTGCCTCCTGTATCTGTATTGCTGTATTCTGGCTAAGGTGACAGGGTTGGTGTATGGTTCTGGTGTTGAGGGTAGGCTGTTACTAGTATGTACTTGAGGGTTTGAAAGGTATGTCTTTATGCCTTTCACAGAGCTGTGACACCTGGTTGGGTATGAGTTTGCCACAGTTGAAGGGTTCTTGGGCTGTATCTTCTAATCCATGAGAGATAGAGGGGTACTTTGGCTGAGTTACTATAGGTTATTTGTGATGTAGAATCCATTTCTGAGGTTTCTTTGAGGGTTAGAGCTGTTGTTACACTAGAAAAGTGAGTCTGATGGCTATAGGAAAGGTTTGGTCTACCACAGCGGACTTGGGTTGAAACCCAACATAAAAAAATGGAAGGTTTGCTTAACTTTGATACTCCCTATTGAAAAGCAGGATAACCTGAAACACAGATATTTTGATTAAGGGGAGAAATTGAACATAACTCCATAATGAAGAATTCCCAAAAATTTCATCAACTATTTGAGGATTTGTAAATTTTTTTAAGACAAGTAAAGCTTGCCTAAAATAATCACCAAGAAATTTTCATTATTTTCCTCAAAAATTTAAACCAGAATCCATTAGATCTTGAAGTATTTACTTCTACTTTTTGATCAAATTTTGCAAAATTAGGAAAGGTTTGAAAAAAAATTTTTAATGGTTTTCAAAAACAATTTGGTTTGTTGATGTGAATGTTTCATTTCTTAGGACCATTTGATCTTTGATCCCACAATGAATTCAATATTCCACCATGAAATTGAATCAAGTATTCCGTAGGAAAAGTTGCTTTTCTGGCTGAAAAAGTGCCAATAGAATTCCAAACAAATTTCTGATTTCAAAAAGGGTGAATCTCCTCACCAGCCTCTTGCATTTTGTTTTCTAATTTTTGATTTTCCTCAAGTAAACACTTGGAATAATATTTAAAAGTGGGCTTTCTGGCTGAAGAAGTAGCAATAAAATTCCAAAAAAACTTTCCTAGTTTAGTTCAAAAGTGTGGATAAACTTCTCAGGTTCATGCATTTTATTTTTCTAATTGATGATTTACATCAAGTAAACACTTGGAAAAAGAGTCATCTCTTAAATAGGGATAATGAATTCCATTAAATTGATTTAGGTTATTGAATGAATTAGCATCAAAAAAATGATTCAATAAAAAATTAATAAACCACCTTTCTGAATCTGCAGGACAAATAGTATAAATTATCCTAACCCAATCACCAATCTGAAATTTCCTGAATTCTTTTTCTGAGTGATAATTTAACTCAAGTAAGTACACTTGGAAAAATATTCATCTCTGAAATCTGGATAAGAAAATCCACTGAATTTCTTTAGTTTATGAAATTAAGTAGAATCAACAAAATAATTGAACAAAAATTTGAGAAACCACCCTTCTGGATCTGCAGGATGAACAGTATAAATTCTCAGAATTTTATAACCATTCTGACAGTTCCTCAATTATTTTCTGAGTGGATGGAATGTAAAGTATTATTTAAAGTCTGAATACTTCATTTTACTTGTAAAAATAACAATTGCATTTCTTCTGAAATAGTGTTTAAGAATAATTTTTTCTTGTGTTTATCTTTGAAGGAATTCATCCAGGGATTCATCTGTTTAAAAAAACCTGTTTTTGTGCAGAAAGAGGAATATCCATAATTAGAACAGAAGTGTAAATAGCAAACAATTTGAATGAAAAATTTCTTGGAAATGCCTCTACATGGGCTACTGATCTTGAATCCTCAAAACTGTCTATTTAATACAAATCTGAACCAACATCAGCATTAAAAAAATAAAAGTCCTTAAAAATCATTTCTTCTATGCTGAGCATGATTGAAAATACAATAGTGCCTTGTTTGTTGGGGGTAGTGATCAATCTGTAACCAAATTCAGAGTTGGGGATTGAGAAATAATTGGTGATTAAGATTAGGATTAGTTTATGTGGTTGGATTTCTCAAGTGATGGTCATGAGATTTGTGAAGAAGTTCATTAGGATGTGAGTGGTGTGATTCATTTTGAACCACCATGAAAGGAACTGAGAATTTTCTTCTATGTAGATTTGGAAAATGATTCATGGTTCTTTTTTGCCAAGGAATCTCTGATATATACTAAAATTATTGGGTCCTGAACCCTTGAAAAATTCTGGAACTGTTTGCCTTGGTCCTGCATTCTCCATTCAACTTACCAACCTCAAGGACGCACCTCTTGCATTCAAGATTTTTCATTGGGAAAAAGCTAGAACCAGGCAAATTCCCCTCCCCACATTTGGGGCAATAATTCCAGTCAAGGATATAAAAATGTAGCTTGTGGTGTATCAAGATGAGGAAATGCAATAGACAATGGTATTTATGTGAAACAAATTACTGCCAAGCTCTTTGATGTTTCACTGAAGGTGATCTCATTGGTTACATTGCCCCTGTTACACTTTTCTCTGTAACAAATCTAGCATCTCATTGATATTGCACTGAAGGTATTCTCCCTGGTCACATCCCCCCTGTTACAATGTTTTCTGTTACATAACTTGCAGCTCCTTGATGTTAAACTGTAAGTGTTCCTGCTTGTAAAATCCACCTGTTACACTGAAGGTTTTGTAGGTATGTACATACATGGGTGTGTGCCATACTTGTAAAAAAAATGCAGAAATAAAACTCATGTTGTATGAGTACCTGCAGATTATTCATGAAGTTGTGTGATATATATACTGGAGAAAAAAAAGCAGACCTAACCTTATGTATAAGTACATAAATACAGAAATATGTATATCCACATGGAGTGAAAAAAGACACCTTCAAAAAAATTATATTCAGAAAGAAAATAAATTTATATTCACTTGGAGTGAAAAAAGGGGACACTAAGGAAAAAAAATAAGTTAAATTCAAAAAAAAGAAAAAAAACATTAATATATATTCACATGGAGTGAAAAAAGAGCGGAAACCTGAAAAAAAACTTCATTCAAAAAAGCAAAATTCTATATTCACATGGAGAAAAAAAATTGGACACCCCAAAAAAAAATACATTGAAAAAAGAAAATTGACATTCAGATGCATGTTTTGCATCCTCAACACCATTAAATGAGCAGGTTTGGCACATCCAAGGCAAACAACTCCAATATTTATCAGGGGTGCAGGACCCAATATTTTTAGTATATAGTAGAGTTTTTTTATTTTTTCATTTTTTTATTTTTTCATTTTTTTATTTTTTTTACTTTTTTTGTAATTTTGTAATTTTGTAATTTTTTAATTTTTTAATTTTTTAATTTTTTAATTTCTTAATTTTTTAATTTTTTAATTTTTTAATTTTTTAATTTTTTCATTTTTTTATTTTTTTATTTTTTCATTTTTTCATTTTTTTATTTTTCTTTTTTTCTATTCTTTTATTTTTTCATTTTTTTTGTTTTTTATTTTATTATTTATTATTTTTTTATTTTCTTACCAGAGTATTGCCCCCAAATTTAGGGACCAATCAGAATTTAATAATTTGGATAGAATGTGGGTTGGTATTGAAAAATGTGAAAAATAAAAACAGTTTTAAATTTTCCATTAAATCATGTTTGAACTATTATTAATTTATTGATTTCAGGAGTAAGTCAAACAAAATATATATTTCAGGAGTAAGTCAAACAAAATATAAATTTCAAACACATCAGTCTCTGGGATTGAATTTAGGGACTGATTTGGCTTTAATAATATTTGGGCGCCGATTGGAAGACAATTTTTAATTTTCAAATTAAATCATGATGATCAAGTTAAAAGATACATATCATTTTTAATTTTCAATAAAATCAGCATTACACTAAAACACAGATGGCAATTTCTGGATTTGGGAGTAACTCAAACACAATATAAATTTCAAATTAATCAGTTTCTGGGATTTATAGCATTTAAAAAATAATTGTAAACAATTTTATAAGTTTCAAATGAAATTTGGTTGTCAGCTCAGTGTGTGGCCACTACTCTTGTTGAGTGGCTGGACCTACTCCTTGACAATGCTACATATAACTGACCATGTCTGAAAACTGGATCTTGCAGATATAGACCAACATGGAAAATTTCCTGACCTTGAGATTTGTTTATTGTCAATGAGAAAGCCAAATTTACTGTAAACTGTTTGGGAATCAACTTGAAAGGGAGGTCATTTTCATCAGGGTCAGTAACCTAGGGGATGCGGGAAACAGCAACCAGCCCCCTATTGAATCACCAGTTGCAATCTTTGAAACTATAACATTCCTTGTGAATCTGAAAACAATCAAGAAAGTTTCATTGAAAAGCCCAATTATGTGGTCCATGTTTCTCAAAATAATTATAGGGGCACCCACTTTCAGAGTCAAGCTATGAGGAGGAAATTTGGGAAGAAATAATTTGTTGAGTAAATCTTATTGGTATAGATTTTGAGTATCATCTTCAACAAATTCATGGCTGTAATAAGTCTTCATAGTTTGGTTTTCTTGATTTCCAGGGAGAGAATCCAATAGCCATTTATTTATTTTGTAAATTGCTTTATTTTTACAACATAAAATAAAATGTTCCATGAGATAACCATCTTCAAGGTAGCTATGGCGCAAGTTTGGAAAAAAGTTGCTAATTAATCTACCCAAAGCTTCAACTTCACTATAACCATGAATGACCATGTGATGAGGAAGCAAAAGTTTTTTTGAACCCTGTATATTATTCCAACCATCTCCAACATTGAGTAATAAATTCTGGTAATCATGATCCCCTTCATCACACATATTTGAATTAAGGTGAAAAACATGGAAATGTCTCCTGCAAGAAGAATTGAACAAACTTGCATCAAAATGTTGGAACGTATAACTTTTTGAAACACAGGTAAAATTTTCCCAAAGTACTTTAGACACCAAGAAACATCACTTTTCATCCAAAAGGTAGGTTAGAATCCATGAGTTCTTGAAGTAGCCTGTCAACCAACTCCAGAGGATGCCTATGGCTCATAGGTGCTTCATCCCAGGTTATCATAGAAACCTTTTTGGGAGATTCACCCTTTTGAAATTTCTTTGATACTCTTGATACAGATGAGTGATTAAATCCCAAGGGAATTCCAAAGGTGAGATGAGCTGTTCTTCCATTTGGTAAATTCATAGCAGCTTTGCCACTACCAGAACATGCCATAGCTATTCTTCCAGATGATCTGATAGAGGCCAGAAAGCATTTATATAGGAAGTTTTTTCCAGATCCACCAGGTCCATCAATAAAGAAGTAAGAGGGGTGGGAGGAATTGCATGCATGCATTATCTGATCAAATATTTTCTTCTGTCTATGATTCAGAAGAGAAATTTTTTGCAAGTCTGATTGATTTCTTACAGAATTTTGTTCTTCCTCAAGGATCCAGTTCCTGTTGCTCCTTGGTTCCTCAACTGATTTTTCAATTCTTGGAAGCTCAGGAAAAGCTTCTTCAACAATTTTTCCACAATTTTGAAATACAAAAGGGGTTATGGATTTTTTTATTTAATTGGTGAGAACTCTTTTAGCTGTGATTCAAAAACAAATTAAATCATCAACCATCAAATTGAAAGAAAAATTCCATAGGTGTTGTGGGTTTGAAGGCTGAAAAAGTTCTAACAGAATTCCAAAAAACCTCCTTAACTCAGCAGGTCCAAGATATTCAGCAGCTTCTTCCATTTTTGTTTCCAAATGATGATCATCCTCAAGTAAACCCTTTTCCAAGGCAGCCTCTCTGAAATTTGTGTAAGAGATTCCATTTACCTGCTTTAGGTGATTGAAAGAAGTTGAACCAACACAATTATTCAACAAAAATCTGAGATACCACCTCTGAGCATCAGCAGGATAAAAAGCATAAATCATTCCAATTGAAAAACCTCTCTGTCTTGGCCTCCATTCTTTTCTCTGGGGATGCCATGTGAAACTTTGTTGAAAATCAGAATATTTGATGGTCCTTGACAAAGGGTCAATTGAATTTCTTTTGATATATTCTTTCAGCATAGTTTTAGAATGTTTTGATCATTGAAAACATCATCCAGGGCCTCATCAGGTTCAAAAAACACATCTTGTTTGTCAGGAAGGTGAATGTCCATTTGTATAAACGCAGGTGAGATAGCAGACAATTTAAAGTAAAAAATCCTCCTGCAAGCCTCAGGTGCAGCAACCCATCTTGAATCTATAAAAAAATTGATTTCATCCAAGTTTTGAACAACCTCCACAATGACACGTTCATGGGACTTATAGACTTATTTTTACAGATATTTTACAGCTGAGATACCTGCACATACTTCTAAATTGATGTGGAATTGATAATTTGGAAAGAGATATGGATTGTAAGAGAAAACCCAGGAATTATCAATGAGAGAACTTCTTTGGTTTTGGGAGAGAGATATTGTAACTCCATCTTGGTGCCTTTGATAGTGTTGTGATTTGCATGTGTTAGGTCAAACTAGTCATAATATATCACAGGCGGATATCACATATCCCGTGACACTTGTACATACTATATTTACCTTACGCGCGGTCGACCCTGAAATAAATATTAGGATTCTGACTTCTAACTCACTACAGGTTAAAAGCCGGCTCAACTCTCCGGTCAACCCCTCCCTTCCAATACCTCAATACTCCAATACCGGCCTCCCTTCTTCCCAATCCTTCTTCTTTGACTTGTCTTACCGGAATTAGTTTATTCCCCGGCGCGGTAGAGCAAGACCTGGAAGGCCTGGTACTACCTCCGACAACCTTATCTCCAATACTGATAGCAATAAACCGGCCACTCCGACCACCTCACGTCCCATGGATTTGAAAGCGTTGCCAACTGCCAGGGCCGTCGAAACCACCGTGAAGGCACAATTCTTATCTAACCCAACGGAGTATGTATCAACGGTTGAAAAGCTTAGGTGCGATGGCAGCAACATTGACTAGTGGATCAAAGGTATAAACACGGTTGGCCTCATGGTGTTTGGTGTTAGCAAATTTACTCACGACATCAATAATCTACGCTCCCTAACCAAAAACAAGAGCATCATTCTCCATGTCTTCTTCACTCTGACAATTGAGCAAGAATTGAAAACCCTCATATCAAAGGAGGAGACCGCCGCTGGAGCCTTTGAGACGATTAAAAAGAACTTCCAACTGTTGACCCAAACCCGCCAAATTGAACTTTGGGACAAACTCTTCTATAAACTAACCACGATGGACGGCAGCATATCCTCCCACCTCAGTCGTATCTCAAACTTTTTCATTGAGTTAGGTTGCCTTGGTACGCCGGTCCCAGACAAATGTGTCTCCTTCGTAATGCAAGTTCTGACTCCGCCACCCCCTGGATTGTCTTGCACCCAAATGCTGCAAAGCATTGGGCCGCAACTTGATTGCATCAACCGTCCCACTGCGGCCGATAACCAGTCCATTCTGACCTTGTTCTATACCAAAATCACGCAAGGTAACTTGTTGGACAACCCGTACTTGGTTGCTGCAGTCAACCCATGGACCTGGCCTACTCCAGACCGGGGGCGCCGTCCCGGTAACCATCCCAGAAACACGCACACCCTTCCCCCCCTCAGCACCCGCGCATCCTGCCACCAACCAACCGCCGCGGACATCCAGGCAGCCCAGAACGTCCTGGCAAACGGCAACTGACTGATTCCGGCCAAGGTCCATCAGCGGGTCGCTGGCTCTTGCGTCTATTGCGGGTCGCCGGATCACTGGCGAGGTGACTGTCCGCAGCTCCGGATTGACGCCAACCTACCACCTCCGGGCGCGGCTAACCCGCCTAGGGAGGCTCCCCACATCTGCAATCCACGTCCCCCACGACCAAACCCCTTCACCGCTGGCCAAGTCAACAGTGTCATTGCCCCCAACCAATCCATTACCGCTGAGGCCCCCCCTGAGCAGCCTTTTGTACGTTTGGTGGCGGTCCTCCATACGTTAGTAGTTGACTCTGGGGAGACCTCAACGGTAAGTGGCCAATTCGCCTCATTTGCTACCTAAACCCCCTTCCATTCCCTGTCCTGCTCAAACTGGCCGATCCTCACGCAACAATGCTAGCCATCGGTAGGGGAACAATACACCTGGCACCAACTCCGTGTGGGGGCTGTGGGGGCCCCCTTCTGAATGATGTCTTGTACTGTCCACGAGTCCAAGGGACCCTGGTGTCTTTGGGGCATCTCATCAATGCAGGATACACGCCAACGTTCCACAGATCCGACCTCATTTTTTTGTCCTCTAATCACCATCTGCTTGCTTGATGTAACAACAGGACCTGGTCCATCGTCTTGGCTTCGCCTCTTCCATCCTCTTCCCCTTCCCTTCTTCCTCTTGTCCGTGCTGCCTTCCCCCCTCCCCTTTCCTTGATTCCCCTTCCATTTGTTTCCCCCTTGTACTTCCACCACTGTTCCCTTGTTCATTTCTTGGATCGCGTCGTGAAAAGTTACCTGAAGGCCCATTCCCCGGATTTTGGCCCAAAATTGTGGACCCCATTTGTGTGCAAGGCATGCCGGACGGCAAAAAGTGAACGGCGCTGCGCAGCCATGCCTGAGGCCATTTCAACCAACAGCGTCCTCAACCTACTGGTAACTGATGTACTTGGCCCACTTCCCCCCAATATAACCAGAAATAAATACCTTCTCACGATCCGCAATCACCACTCCACCTTCATCTTTGTTCATGCTTTCAAAATTCTCTCCAATGTCCCCAAGCTCCTCCTGAAAACCGTGACCTACCTCAAAAACCGGCTTGAAAAAACCCCCATCCACATCCGCTGTGACAACGCTAAAGAATACCATACAACATCCTTATTGGACCAGCTATTGGTACTCGGATCCAAAATCTTATTCACCTCCCCGTACACCCCGGAACAAAACGGTGAAGCTGAACGCGTTAATAGGACCCTGGGTGACATGGCCCGCACCATGTTATTGTACGCGTGGCTCCCCAAGTTATTCTGGTTGTTTGCTTACCGGCATGCCTTTTTCCTTCACAACCGTCTTTTGAACTCCCGGTCATCGCCGGAAACACCATTGGAGACGCTCTACGGTGCCCCCAATAAACCTATTCCTCTACACCCTTTTGGTTCCATCGCCTTGGCCCACGTCCGCAAAGAAAAACGACTCAAATTGGACGACCGGGCGGAAAAAACCATGTTCATAGGCTTTCAAGACAACCAACGGGGTTTTGTGCTATGGAGCGTCGGCCAAAACTCTCTCATCTACACCAACTTGGCCAAATTCCCCGACTCTAGCCCAAAACCCTTCATCCCTATCCCCATGACCATCGACAACATTGATCCGGCACTACGCAGCGTGGAACTACGACTAGACAAGTTCCCGAGCGATCAGATCTGCGCTGAACAAGACGGCGAGCTGGACGCCCTTCCTACAATCTCTGACCTTAAGCTACCCGCGTCAATCAACCAAGCGCTATCCCCGACTCACCGGTCGGTCTGGTTGGCCCTGCTGAAGAGCGAAATTAACCAACTGTTCGACATGGGCGTCTGGATACTGGTAAAACGCAAGCTGGGGATGAAGGTGATTGGTGTGAAGTACGTCTTCAGTGTCAAGCGGCAGGCTGACGGTTTTTTTGATAACCCAAAAGCTAGGTATGTTGTGAAAGGATTCCGCCAGCGCCTGGGAGTAGACTGCTACAAAACATTCGCGCCGACTGCCTTGCTCTCCTCATTATGGCTCCTACTTGCACTGGCGGTTTCCAGTAAGTCGCATATTCACAGCTTCAATGTCTTGGCAGCGTACCTGCATTCACCAATCAATGAGACTGTCTACATCAAACCTCCAACCCACGTCTGGCCGGAACCCCAAGGTATGGTGATGCTACTGAAGAAGTCACTCTATGGGACTCGCCAGGCTGCAAGGTGCTGGTGGCTATTTTTCCGCGACATCCTGGCGGACCTTGGATTCAAAGGCGGCTCAATTGAGCAAACGGTTTACTTGTACCGGAATGGAGATAAGGTAGTAGCTATTTGGTTACACGTTGATGATGGCTTGGTTGTAGGAAATGACAAGGCGACACTCCGTTCTTTGCAAAACATCATGGCTGAAATAGTGAAGTTGAAATGGGCGGAACGGTTCAACCGGATTGTTGGCATACAACTAACACGTATCGGCAACACCTTGGCGCTGGATCAACGTTTTCTGGCAGAGCAGATTGTCAACCGGTGGTCTAATACGCGGTCCCAACTTATTGTGGCAAACACTGTCCTGCCGGATGTCCCCTTACTTACAAATGACAGATTGGATGGTGTCGACGTTGAAGTATTCCAAAGCTATGTTGGATCCATCAACTACCTAGCGCTTGGTACCCGGCCCAACATTTCCTTTGCAGTTAACTACCTCTTGCAATTCAGAAAACGCCCGGACGCCTCCCACTGGCTTGCTCTCGAACACCTCATTTGGTATATTTCCGGCACAACCACCAGGCAACTAAGTTTTGAACCTGACGGGACCGGCCTCCAGCTATGGGTGGACGCTGACTGGGGGGGTGAGTTCCACCGGTCAACCTCTGGATTCCTCATCCTCCTTGACGGATGCCCTGTATCTTGGGCGTCAAAACGCCAGAAGACGGTCGCTACCTCAACATGTAACGCTGAATTTATCTCACTGGGTAAGGCGGTGGAATTTTTTTTTTCTCTGCACTCAATGGTTATGGATCTTGGCCTCCTTTTCAACACCTCCTTACATTGCGATAACCGGGGGGCAGTTTTGGTTTCAAACAATAACGGATTGCGCACAAGGATGCGACATATTGCGCGCAATTTTTTCTTTGTTAATGATGTCATACGGGAACTAGGGATTAATGTGAGTTGGTTAGAAACAGCTTCCCAGCTGGCGGACATCATGACGAAGAGGTTGGGAGCACATAAACAGTCTATTTTTTTAAACGTTTTTTCTTTGATGCCTAGTTTGTGGGGGAGTGTTTTGATTTGCATGTGTTAGGTCAAACTAGTCATAATATATCACAGGCGGATATCACATATCCCGTGACACTTGTACATACTATATTTACCTTACGCGCGGCCAACCCTGAAATAAATATTAGGATTCTGACTTCTAACTCACTACAGATAGAGAGGATAGGAATTTTCACCCATGTTTGTTTCTGGGAAGAAGGCTTTGGGTTATCTCTTCCTGCATGTGCCATTATCCATGCAAGGTGATTCAAGGTTCAAAATACCAAATTTTCCATGTATCATGTGTCTCTTTACTTTTAGAAAAAGATGTATCTGATTTCTTTCATTAGGAATCTCTGAACAAACAATCAGTTCAATGTGTTCTTCTTTTCTGGGCTTGTGGTCATGATGCAGGATTACCAAGATGTGAGCATGTGGAAGGCCTCTCTTCTGGAATTCTACAACATAATTGCATCCCATTGTGGTTCCAAAGATTCCATACTTGAATATTTCATCACAGATCCTTTTCAATTTTTAGTTGAAAACACGTGTTACAATATCTGGCCTATCCTGTGCTGTTTGAACTGGAAAAAGATCATGTAGAATTTCTGGCAACGCTGGGTTACATCTGACTGTTATAAAATGATCAGGCTTTCCCATATTCTGAACCATAGCAATAGCATCTTGATATCAAGCCTTCATGTCCCTTGGGCCACCTATGAATGATTGAGGAAAGATATGAAAAAAACCTAAGAATAACAAAATATCAAGTTATGCATAAGGATTGGTAGAATATAGACATAAATCTCACAAAGAAAATTGCAGATAAACCAACTTACCTGTTCCCTGACCCAACTCAACCCCATGGTTTATTGCATCCACAACACCATAGAACTGCTAAAACCTTAGATTATTTTGATTTTTCAAAATATATGATAATCTTTCTGTTTCAATTTTTATGTATTGGTCAGCACAATATTGTTGGAACAGTCAACCACCCCAGTGCAAAAGGGAGGAATCAGAATGAAAAAATGCCAGAAAATTTGAATAATAATTCATAGAAGTGAAACTATTCTTTCTTGGTTCATCTTTCAATTCTGGAAACCAACCATATTCACCATGAGGATGAAAAAGAACATAGTGCAGAGGGTCATACAATTTGCTCAGTTCACTAATTCTGCTGAGGGAGGCATTTGAGTGCATGATCAAAACATCTCTATGGTTCAATTGAGCAGGATCATTGACTGTTTGAAATTCAAATCCATTAGAAAATTTTCAATTTCATGATCTGAAACCAAAAAAATAGGAAAAGCCATACCTTCTTTCCATATTGCAGATATTTGGTCTCCTGTTGGTAAGTTTTAAAATATTTGATCCATACTTTGTGAAGATGGATCAGAAAGAATGATAGATTGATTTGGACCAACCTCAGGAGAAACTCTTTGAAAGATATTTATCAAACCATTATTTTAGTGTAAAATATCTTGAATCCTCAGAAACAAATCCTGTGCCACATGTGATCCCCATCTGTGCAAATTGTGCAATTCATTTTCCCTGTCATATATATACAATTGGAGGAATGATGGGTGATTTCAAACAATGGGATTAAGACTACCAATGTTATGATGAGTATTTCCATTCACCCTAATAGTTTATATTCCCCTTGTTTGGTGATTGAGGGCATTGCAAGTATTTTGGTCAAGACCAATTGATTTTTAGGAAAGAATGGAGTTTATCAGTATGAAATTGGATAGCAGTTGATGCTCATGGGAATCATGATCCCTAGTAGCAATCCTGAAAATACGGAGAAACTCAAGTGGTGGTCTTTGCTGCTGTACTAAAACCTGTCCATTTCTAAATTACAGGGAGCTTGTCTCATTTTGGAAAAGGATTTCTTGGCAATTTTGGCATGACCTGGTGGATTGTATAGTTTATGGTACAAAAAGAGTTGGTTCCATCCACCCCCAGGCAACAGGGTGGCTAATCTGTACTTTTTGAATTTTAGCTTTGGCTTCAGTTTCAATGAAGATTGAGCGGTTCCCCAATTTTTTGAGCTCCATGGGATCACCTTTAAAAATAGTCTCTTGCATTGGCCTGCCAGGTATTCTTCAATTCCAAGTGATACAGATTATGGGGAACCATAGTCATTTTCATAGTTTACTTGCTCAAAATGTTCATTAATTTGATGTTGATTCAATCCAAATGTTCCAAAGAAACATTTAGATCCTCATTGAAGTGAAAAAAATGAGGATGAATTTCCACAGAAATAGGAATGTTAGGATTTTTAGAAGTAGTATAAACATTTTGTTGAGGAGGTGGATGAAGTGCACTTTCATTTGGTAGATCATAGAATAAATAAGGATGGGTAATAATTGAAATGGAAATAGAATAAGGAGGAGGGCCACATCTACACTGATTGATGTGGTTTTCAGGCAGAGGTGGAAAGTTGTAAATATCAGGAATGGGATAATGATAATGTGTTGATCTGATGTTTTATGGGGATAAAAATAAATAATTGTGAATTCTATGTAGAGAATTTTTGGGAGGATTTGGTGCAGGTGTGAATAAGGAAGATTTCCCCATATGATGGTGATGAGGCAAGTTGTAAAGATCAGGAATGGTATAATGATCATGATTTGATCTGTTATTTTATGGGGATAACAATAAAGAATTGTGCCTTCTATGCAGAGCATTGGTGGGAGGATATGGTTGAGGTGGGAATAAGGAAGATGTTCCAATATGATGGTGATTGGTATCATAAAGATGAGTTTTGGAATTTGATTGGTGTAGTGAATTTGGAACCACCAAGTAAGGGGAGGAGGACCTTCCTTTATGTTAATTTGGATAGTGAATCATTTTTTTTTTTTTTGAATTTTTGGTGTTAATATCTGAGTTGAGGGGGAAGCACATGGAAGTGGAATGGAAGGGTTTTTATATATATGTTCAATGCTCAAACCAAAATTTTGAACCAAGTGAGCAATCAGTTTCCATTACATGTGTTTTCCATTTCCTCTGTTTCATCTGTTCTGTTACATCTTCTCTGCTACATGTGCTTCCCTTGTGTTTTCCATTTTAAAAGCTTCTCTGTTACATGTGCTGCCCTTGTGTTTTCCATTTTACATGTGCTCATGTGTTTTCCCTTGTTTGATACCCTCCTTGTGACATAAAATACATGTGTTTGATGAATGTACATAACAAAGTGGACAGAGAGAAAAAAAGAAAACCAAGAAAAAAAAAGTGGAAAGGAAAAAAAAGCAGACAGAGAATAAAAAAGCGGATGGAGAAAAAAAAAAGCAGCTGCAAAAAAAATCAAACCAAAAAAAAAAAAAGAGGACTGAATGGGATGCAAGAGGTGCATACACAACAACCTTGAAAAATGAATACAAACCCAAGGACCTCTACGCGGACAGAGAAAAAAAAGCAGCTTCAAAAAAAAGCAAACAAAAAAAAGAGGACTGAATGGGATGCAAGAGGTGCATACAAAACAACCTTGAAAAATGAATACAAACCCAAGGACCTCAACTCTGGGTGGGGCTTGTGAGGTTTTTCAATCTTTTTATAGTTATATATTTTTTAAATTTTTTAGGAAAATGTTAAATTTGCAACCTCAGGAATGGGAATGGGTGTGAATGGCCATTCACAACTCATACAGGTCACAAGAAGAAAATAATGGCCCAACAAGAAGCAAGCCAAGTTGCTTGCAACTTGCCCATCTCCTGGGGGGTTGCAAACTCCTGTTTTCAAACCATTTTGAGTTGCAATAGGTGAGTCAGAATTAAGGGTTTTCAAACTCCCAGGGGATGTGCAAGTTGGGAGTGGGGGCCGCGCATGTTTTCCTGGTCCATTTAGGCTACCCCCCCCCCCAAATGGGCCATTTGAGGGGGTATTTGGGGTACCTAGGAACCCCTAGACCACATGTGAGTGCTTTCAACCCAAATTTGGGGATCTGGAATACTATTTGGGACTATTGGACAACAAAAAGAAACTTGGAAATCAAAAATTTTGCCTAATGGCCATACCACTCTTGACACAAACTACATATGCACACAACACCTGCCCGTTGGATAAATAAATTTTTCTGAACCCAAAAGTGAGCAAACGCTTGGAGTTATTGGATTGAAAATTTCATTTAATACTACATTTCTGTTGAATTTTTTGGGTTTATGGGAACAGTGAAAAGCCCAAGCCCTCCCAGATTAAACATGGCTATTTTAAAGGACTTAATGAAAAGTGTACTTAACAAAGCTTTGGTGGAATCCAGGTATTTTGGCAGGGAGTTGGAAAAGAAAAAATTGGAAGCCCCAATTGCATCCTCATCTAGAGTTAAAATTGAGGAACCGGATTTTTCTTCACAACTGGAACAAGATTTTCCATCACAACTTGAATTCACTAAAGGTGGTGGGTCACATTTCATATGTCATTGGACTGAGAAAGATTTGTCTTGAGAATACTAATGTAAATAAGGGTTTCCACAACTGCTTGAACCTCCTCCTGTGAGAGCCTTTGCTAGTAGGAAAGAATCCAAGATTTATTTTCAGAAAGGGTGATGTTAAATTCATGGCTCCAGTCGTGTGGGAGCCATGTACACCACTCCAACAATGTGGAAGCCGTTTAGGGCCCCACACATCTTTTGGGAGTCATTTAGGGCCCATAAAGTACTCCATATAATTTATAATTTAATATGTATTACATATTTTTTATTTTTTATTATTTATTTTTTATTATTTATTTTTTATTATTTATTTTTTATTATTTATTATTTATTATTTATGATATATTATTTATTACTTATTATCATTTATTATTTATTATTTATTATTTATTATTTATTATTTATTATTTTTTATTTATTATTTATTATTTATTATTTGTTATTTACTATCTATTATCTATTATCTATTATTTATTATTTATTATGTATTATATATAATTTATTATTTATAATTTATAATTTATAATTTATTCTTCATTCTTTATTATTCATTATTTATTATTTAGTGGAGGCTACACAACTTGATTTTAGTTTTTTAGCGTGCCGTACAACTCAAATGGGATGTGTAGCATGCCACACAGCCTATTCAAGGCGTGTAGCATGCCACATGGCCCATTTGAGCCGTGTAGAATGCCACACGGCTCATTTGGGTACAGTCTGAGGATACGCAGATGGTGAGAGCAGACAGAAGGATGAATTTCATGTTAGAGTGACAGGAAAACAGACAAAAGAAGAGTATGAAGAGACATGCAGATGAGAAAAGGAAACAAGATGGCACCTAAATTACCTGAGGATATGCAGATGGTGAGAGCAGACAGAAGGATGAGGAAAGAATGCTTCAGCCTGGCTTGACCACTTTCCTCAGGTAGAGTACAACTGGTTGAGTTTTTGTGGCATGTATGTGCGCGCGTGTGACTTGGATGGTTGAGATGAGTGGGAGCGCGCACATGACAGGTGGTTGAGATTAATATTAAAAAAAGACAGCAAAGAAAGAAAAGCACATGGATTAGGATGGAGAAGAGATGGAATGATGGGAAACAAAGATGATAAATAAATAAAGGGAGAGATAAATTCATGAGAAAGAAATGGAAAGAAACTTTGTTCCAGCATTCCAACACTCCCCCTTGCTAACCAAACTGGAGAGCCAAAAAATGGGCTGATGAGCTTCAAGAAGAACCCGGGATAGAGGCTTTGTTAGCATATCTGCTAGCATGTCTTTAGTGGCAACATGTCCCATGGTGAATACGCCCCCATAGACACACTTGCGGATGAAGTGGTGGCGGCATCTATGTGTTTTGTGCAGGAGTGATTCTTGGGGTTCTTGGCCAGCGCCTCAGCGCCTTTGTTTTTGACAAGCAGCGGGACTGGGAAGTTGTCTCCAAGGCGCAGCTCTCACAGTATATTGCAGAGCCAGAGTCCTTCCTTGCGCAAGTTGGAGCGCCTTGTACTCCGCTTTGGTTCTGGAGAGTGACACGGTGGGTTGTTTCTTGGATTTCCACAAGATGGCCCCTTGACCCAGACAAAAGGTGTATCCAGAAATTGACCAATGGTCTTCCTTGTCTTTGGCCCAGTCCAAGTCAGAGTATCCTGACAGATTGATGGAGGAACCACCAAGGGTGAGAAAATGGTTGCGGGTGCTGTGTAGGTAGCAAAGAATACGGAGGGAGGTGTTCCAGTGCTGAAGGGAGGGATTCTGAAGGAATTGGGAGATTTTGTTGAGCGCAAAGGCCACATTGGGATGGGTGCACCGAGATATCCACAGAAGGGACCCTATGAGCTGGTTGTACTGGGGGGGAGCTGGAGGTGAGTTGGTTGCGCACTGAAGGAGGTCCTTGAAGCTGGAATCTCTGGGGGTGCAAACAGTGACAGAGTCACCGAGAAGGAAGGAGTCCATGACAGAGGAGATGTAGTGGCTCTGAGAGATCAAAACAACCTTACTACCTAGGTCACAGACAATGGAGATGGAAAGAAAGAGAGAGATTTCCTCATCAGAGCCAACCTTGAAGCATTTGCTGATGGCACTGATGAAAGAGGAGACAAAGGAATTTTCCCCAACAATGGCAAAGTCATCCACGTGAGCGGTAACAGCCCCAATTAGATCACCTTTGGAAAACTTATAGTAGAGAGAGGGGTCATACAACAAATGGGAGAGACCCAGAGACAGGAGGGAGGATTTCAGCTTGATGTTCCATTGTCAAGGGGACTTCTTGAGTCCATTGATTGCTCTGGTGACCTTTCAGACCCAATCAGGGTGGCAGGGATCCTTGAGGCCGGGAGGTTGGGCCATAAAGACGGGCTTTTCAAGTTGGCCATTCAAGAAGGATGTTCTGAAATCCAACTGACAAACAATCCATCCTTTGTGGCCCAGAAGGCTAAGAAGGAGTCGCAGTTTCTCAATTTGGAGGGTGGGGGCAAAGACCTTGGAGAAATTTAGACTGCGTATTTGAGAAAATTCCATGGAAAAAATCCTGGCCTTCAGTTTGATGATTGAGCCATCCAGAAGTCTCTTCACCTTGAAAACCCACTTGCTGCAGATGATCCTATGGCCCTTTGGTGGAAGGAAAAGTGTCCACGTATTCATTCCCTGGAGAGAAGACATTTCTTCTTGATCCAAGACAATCCAGCAAAGGCAATGAGGGGAGCAAAGGAGCTGTTTCCAGGCTTTAGGGGCGGTCAGGTTTTCCTTAACTGAGGCATGCCTGGAGAAATTTCCATAGCGGGCCGGCGGGCAAGATGTACAAGAAGACCAGCGCGGGGAAGAAGGCCAGGGGGGAGAGTGGAGACAGGGCAGGGATGATTCGGTCCTTGGGGACAGGGAGATGGCAGGGCAAGGGGAGGGAGTTTCCGCAGAAGGTGGAGTAGTGTGGGGAGAAGTAAGGGTAAGAGGGGGGAGAAGAACGGAATTTTTGGACAGCATGGGACTGGAGGATTGAAAGGGTTGAGTGATGGGTGCTGCTGGGGAAACTGGTAAGGGGGGGGATGAGGAGGGAGAGAGTTCATATGATTGAAAGGGTTGAGTGATGGGTGCCGCTGGGGAAATTGGTAAGGGGGGGATGAGGAGGGAGAGAGTTCATTAGGAGGAGTGGAGGGAGCAGGTTGAGGGGCACAGATGGTGGGGAAGAGGAGAGACAAGTTGCAGAAGGGGACTGAGGTACAGGCGGGGGTTTGGAAAGGTGTCAGGCTGTGGAAGCTCTACAGAAATGGGATCCTGGGATGGTTTGTTGATGGAGTGTTGATCATAAGGGACAGAGGATTTGTCAAAATACAGTTTCGGGATTTTATGGCCTTCTTGGTGGTCAGTTCAAGGATGAGGAAACCTGCATTGTCTGTAAGATATGAGAGGAGGATGGCAGGCCAGCCTTTCCGTTCTATTTTTTTTATGTTTGCTTGCGGGACCTTGTACTATAAAAGGCACCCAAATGGGTGCAGTTATTGGGGTTTTTCATTGGCCGCTTTGAGGATGGAGTTTGGTGAGACAAAGCCTTTGGAGGTCTTTCATGGATAGGAGTTGAAGGAGAAGAGGCAGTGCTGGAGGGTATCTGCCCAGAAGGACTTTGGTAGGTTTGAGGCAAGCAGTGAGAAACATATCATGTTTGAGATTGTTCAATTGGACCTCTTGGCAAAACCATTCAGCTGTGGACAGTGGGGAGGGCCAGGCTTGTGACAGACTCCTTTTTTGGAAAGGTAGTCTTTCATTGGTTGATTCAGGTACTTGCCTCCATTATCAGATCTTATTGAGACAATTTTAGAGTTTTATTTATTTTCAAAGAGGGATATAAAGATTTTGGTGGATTGGAGGACATTGTATTTAAGAAGGATGGGCTAAGGAAAGATGGCTTTTGAGAAGTCATTAATGAAGGTGACAAAATACCTATACCCTTCCCTGGAGTTGGTCTCAAAGCTGGACACATCCATGTGGATGAGTTCTCCCATTTTGGATGATTGCTAGCTCAAGCGGGAATGGAAGGGCTGTCTTGTAATTTTTGACTGGATGCATGTAGTGCATTGCTGGACGTCTTTTTTTTCATTGGGTGTGGTATTATGGCAAGTTATTTGAGATACTTTTGGAGGGATTTGAGATTTAAATGAGATAATCTAAAATGATAACCAAAGTGACTATTTTCAGAGGTTTGGATGATGCTTGAGTGGTTTGATTCTTCACTTCTTATGTTTGCTTGTGACAGATAGTAAATGTTTCCTTTTCTGTAGCCAGTTTGTAGCGGTTGTTGATTTATGTTTGAAATAGATTTGTCAAAAATTTTGCAGCTGTCTTTGTAGAAGACCACCATTTCTCCAGCGTCCCAGATACTTGAGATGGAAAGCAGTGGGTTGTGGAGGTCCAGGGAAACCAAGGCCTTCAGATTTCCAAAGGGGAAAGGAATTGTTCCTTTTTCAAGTGACAAGATTTTTTATCCATCTGCTAGGCAGATGACGGTCTTATTGGGACTTATGTTTTTGATTTGGTCATGGTTTGGGGTCATTGAGATAGAACACCCAGAATCAAGATTGATGTTGTTTTTTGCGTCATAAGCGGAGTTTATTTTACTGCATGCAGCTGATCCAGCGTGGACTATGATCTGAGTATTGGAGAAGTCATTGGAGTCAGAGTTGGAGTTTTTTGCTTTGGTTTTGCTCACATTAACATTTGCAGATCTTGAATTGTTTGTGCTGGTTTGATTCTTGGATTTATTTTTAATTCTCTTCATCTGGTCCAGTACTTTACGCACCTCTGTGCATCTTGAGAATGAGTTTCCTTTTATGTTACAGTGAGTGCAGAAATATTTCTTTGGATTTCTGGGTTTGGTGTTTTGATTAGAAGAGGATATGGTTTTGTTTTGTTGTAAATTGGTTGAATTTGCCATGGAGTCTTCATTTCTGGTTTGACAACGGAGATGTTCTTGTTTCAGAGAAGCAATGAGTTTTGCAGATGGAACTGACTCTTTGTTCATCATGCTTGATACACAGCTAAGCCAGCCATTGGGTAAGGAGAGGAGTATGGTGGTTGAGTTGAGATTGTTGGAGGTAAGTGGATTTTCTGCAGTAATTAGTGAGGATAGTTTCTTGCCATATGACACAATTTCAGACAGGTGGGTTGTCATTTATTTGTTTTTTAGTTTGGTGAGGAGGATTTTTTGTAACCAATACATTATTCCTCTGGATGAGCTATCTTGATGGGCGTCTTGAAGAGAATTCCACATTCCTACTGTGCTTTCTTTGTGCTTGCGTATGAACTGGAAATTCAAAGAAGTAATGGATCTGGAGATGACTGAGCATACTTCAAGGTTGTCTCAAGACCATGTTTCTTGATTTGTTTTTTGTGTGCTGTTTCTGATGAGGTACCCAGCACCAGAAGCCTGGAAGTGGATTCTGGGTATCATTGCCCAGTCTAGATAGTTGGATTTGGATCCTGGGGCACTGAGGGGAATGATTGATGGGGTTTTGAGTATTTGATGGGATGAATTTATTTCTTCCATGATCTTGATGTTGACGGCACTAGGAGTGATGGATCCTTCTGAGTTATTGGGTGCGCTTATATTATCAAAATGACTCTGGTCTCATAACCTGTTAGAATCTGAGGATATTCCAATGTTGAGAGCAGACAGAAGGATGAATTTCATGTTAGAGTGACAGGAAAACAGACAAAAGAAGAGTATGAAGAGAAATGCAGATGAGAAAAGGAAACAAGACGGGAAATTACTTACCTGAGGATATGCAGATGGTGAGAGCAGACAGAAGGATGAGGAAAGAATCCTTCAGCCTTGCTCAACCTCTGTCCTCAGGTAGAGTACAACTGGTTGATTGTTTGTGACATGTATGTGCGCGCGTGTGACTTGGATGGTTGAGATGAGTGGGAGCGCGCACATGACAGGTGGTTGAGAGTAGTTGTAACAAAAAGAAAGAAAAGCACATGGAGTAGGATGGAGAAGACATGGAATGATGGGAAACAAAGTGGATAAATAAATAAAGGGAGAAATAAAGGCATGAGAAAGAAATGGAAAGAAACTTTGTTCCAGCATTCC
Source organism: Puccinia polysora (assembly GCA_025617555.3). Taxonomy (NCBI): domain Eukaryota; kingdom Fungi; phylum Basidiomycota; class Pucciniomycetes; order Pucciniales; family Pucciniaceae; genus Puccinia; species Puccinia polysora. Next base: position 31,006,531 of record CM062632.1, on the reverse strand, counting down.
AACACATTTGAGCCCTGTAGCGTGCCACACGGCCCATTGAGCCATGTACACAAATCAAAGAGCGGTACACAGAGTTGTTTACATGGCTAAATGAGCTGTGAATTCAACATTACCCTTCCATAAATGAGCAGCCATGCATGGCTAGGAATTGACAACTTTCAATTTCAGGAAAGATAAATATGTAGATCTATAATGTGACATATTTGGGGTTTATGAAGGGCCATTCCCCACCAAATGTCAAAGTAAAACTCACACTAAGAAGTTTGGGTGTTAATTCATGGTACTTGCAAGTGGGAAAGTAGCAGATCTCACATGGAATCTCTCCATTAGAAATAGCCTACACAATCATAAACCATCTGAAAGTCCTTCAGTGCATCCTCAACTGAGGGAAATCTCTGGTCAAGCATTAGATCTACTTAAGGAAGGAATGAAAGATTGTCTCAATAAAGTTCAAATCAAGAGAAAATTGAGCAATATTGATGGTGGATGATACATTGACAATGGAAAAATCTATAACACTAAGCCAAAGGTAAAGCAAGCAGAACTGGAAAAGAAAGGTGGTATGGACATTCTATTGGAAATGCTCCAGGAATCCAAGTGGGTTTCCAGGTCCAAATTTGGTGGAGAGGGTCACTTAGAAGCACTTTTCTTGGCTCATCCTGAGTCTATAAAACTTTGCAAAAAATTCCATAATATTGCATTTTTGGATTGTACCTATAAAAAAAATAGTTACAACATCCCTCTATTGCATTTTGTAGGAATGACTTCCAAAAAAAAAATACTTTTACAAAGGCTTGTGCTTTTATAACAAAAGAAACCTATGAATCCTACATTTGGGCTTTGAATTCATTAAAGGAGTTGGATTATGATACCAAGAGTCTTCCAAAAGTCTTTGTGACAGAACTTGAAAAAGATCTTATTTGTGCTATTAAACACAGTTTACCTGAGTCATGGCCAGAAAGTTGTGCTACTGGAACTTGTCTAAAACATTCAAGCAAACTGTCAAGTGTGCTTCAGTAATTAAAAAGAAGGATGACAAAGTTTCATGACTCCTTGGGCCAATTATGTGGCCTCTAAAACCAAGAGGGAGGCAAAAGTAAATGATGTAGAACTCAGAGTATGCCAATTTATTGCTTGTCCTATTGATCTCTTCTGGGAGTGCTTACTTTGAAACTTGTATACAGTGCTTCTTTAAAGACCGCAAGGATGTACTCAAGTATTAGGAAAAGAATATTTTCCCTATCAAAGAGATTTTTGTAATGGTGTGGACTTGTGTCAACCCAGACTTTGGAAACAAAACAATGTCTTGGGTAGGAGGAGCCCATTCTAATTTCAAACAATTACTTGTGGGATCTTTGGGGAACATTTTGGATGTGTGGAAACACCTTGAAGGAAATATAAAAAGTCAAATCTAATTAGTCCATGCAGCACTTATAAAATCTTGAATTAATTTGAGAACTGGTATTCCAACAGAAATGTTACCTTTGGGTTAAAAATTGTCAATCAAGGCAATTAAACTTATTGGGGAACAATTCAACAAGTTAAAGCGCAACCATGATGGGAAGTTGTTCTCCGATTCATTTTCAAAAAAGATGGGCTTGCCTTTTTCCCACATTTTATGTGAAATACTAGCATAAAGAGGATCCATTGTGCCTGAGGATGTTCATCCTCAGTGGCAGTTTGACTATGAAAATTTCAATGAAGTCGGTGTGGTTTTTTGAAGGGTACCAATTATTGGATTGATAATTAATTATTAGATTGACAGATTGATTATTGCATTGAAAAATTGATAATTATTTTGGTTTTTGAAAGTTTGAAACAGATCCAGGGCCTGATGAAGAATCTCAAATGTTTAACATGTGGAATTCCATGTATAGGGAAAAAACTAAATAAGTTAGGTTGGAGATTCTAAGGTCAATGCTTGAGAATACGGCTGCTTTGATTTCCAAGCCAAGGCTTGTTCCAAAGGTGATAATTTCAACCCACAGTCAACACAAATTGAAAGCAAACCATTGTGATCTTTCAAAACTCAAACATGTTGAAAGAGCAATGAAGAGGGAAAAAAGGGTCAAAAGGGGACAAAAAAGACCAAAGACAGTAAGTCTTTTATTTTGAGTGAGAAATGTTCATTTGTATGGTTTCATGAACTGATGGGGAAATGATTTCTGTAATGAAAGGATGGCTCTTCATCTTAATCTCATAATTCAGAGGAAAAGAATGAAGAAAGGGTTAAAAGGGGACCAAAAATACTGAAGATAGTAAGTCTTTTATTATGAGAAATGTTCATTTTTATGGTTCAATGAATTGATGGGAAAATTATTTCTGTAGTGCAAGTATTGCTCCTCATCTGAATTTCATAGTTCAGTGGAAGAGACTGAAAGTTCATTGGGCTTGGTGCCATTGGAATCAGAGTCCTTTTGAAGGATGAAGCAGAAGAAATAGAGGAGTAAAAAATAACCTCATCTTTGGTGAGTGTTGATTCCTTTAATGAGATGAGAATTGTGCATAAACAATTTTTTATTTTAGGAAGTGAATTACCTCAATAAAATGCCTGATAAATAACATAATTTTTTTGGGGAAGTTTGGGATCTGGTTGGTAATGGAAATTGTGGATTTAGAGTCATTGCTAAATTGCTTGGTTATGATGAGCATGGATTGTTTCAAGTAATAAAAGAAATTCTTGAAACATTGAGGAAAAGTAATATGTGCTATGTTAAAATTCTTGGTGGCAGGAAAAATGTTTAAAAGATAGACAAAAGACTTGATTTTAATGACATCAATGAAAATTTTCCCTCTTGAGAATGGCTTTCAAAGTTAGATATGGGTAAAATAATAGCAGATAATTATGGATGACCAATATTTTTCATTTCATTGGATTCATGCTTTACTTATATTCCTATGAAAATTGGGTTAAAATAAGTATCAGACCCAATATTCATTTCATTTGTTAATAATAAAAATTGGGTCCAGCTTGCACCTAAGGAAGATGTGATTCAAATCCCACCCATAGTTTCCAAACCACATTCCATGATTTCCAAAAAATCCTCTTGTTGGGTTGATCACCTCAAAGATCAACTTGATTTGTATTCTAATTTATAGAAATCATTTCAATTTGATCATTTGGGTTTGGGTTCTGATGCTGATCTTGTAACTCTATGGATATAAAGGGTTATCACATTGTGAACATTGTTATGTTGAGTGTTTTGAGTCAAAATCATTATGATGGGTGTTTTGAATGACATTTTATAGGTAATTCAATTTAACTGGTGATGGGCTGATCCCATCATAAGGAGTATTTTTACTTCTTGTGATGAGATCAGCTTAAGACAGGTTGAACTTGTTTTTCTTTCTTGGTGTTTTTACTTTAGGGCTTGTCAAGTTGAACTTGCATTTTTTGGCACTTTTACTTTATTTCTGTTCCATAGACTCTTTATTTTGATTTATTTATTTTTTTATTTTTTATTTACTTTTGGCCTTATTGTTAGGGCGTTGGGTTTTTCACTCCCCCAAACCTGGAAATCAGGCAGTTTTGACATTGCCACAATGTCCCCTGATGTCCCTGATGCATGCGGTAAACCTAGAAAAATACTTTTTTTGGGGTTGTCAAAAAAAAATACTAGGGGATAGAAAGGCATCTTAAACCCATGTAAAATAAATTTGATGAATTTTTTCAATTTTTAAGGCCTTCAAAATTGCCCTCAAAAAACTGAAAAAAACCACTCCATGTCTCAAATCCTTTCATATTTTTAATCTTTTGTATTTGATCATTTTGAAAAATCTGAACAGAAAAAAAGTTTTCAAATATTGCAGGAAATTCAATTAACATTTTTCCAGAATTTTAGTACTTAAATTTCCCACCAGGATATGGGATTTACACAAAAAATGAGAAATTATTTTCAATTCTTTTTTTTTGTTATTTTTCCATCATATTTTCCAAATCTCAGTTTGCAGTATTTTTTTGGGCATTTTGAAGGACGCAAAAAAATTATTTGGGTTTTTTTTAGCTTATTGTCTCCCAAACAGTTCATAATTGAAAACACAAAAGTGGTGCTTTTTGCTTTAAATCAATGAGTAAGAAAAATTGAGAAAAATTGAGAAAAAAAAAGGCAAATGATTCAATCAAGATCAATTTTTAATACTTTATTATTTTTACTACCAGGAAAAAAATCTTCAAACCAAGTTCCAAGTTATTATGAATCAAATCTTCCCATTTTTGTGATTCCTTGCTAGAAAAAGCCTTCCAAAGGGGATCTAATTGGGGATCTGGCCACAGTTCAGAATTATAGTTGAAAGAAACTATGTGCTGATAATCTTCCAAAATCATTAAACATTTGAGTAGTGATGCGTGATAATTGGTTGATTGGTGTTGAGTTGTGATCATTGGTGATGGTGGTGATTATTGGTGTGGTGTGGAGTGGATTCCGGATTTTGAAAGGTGGTTTTGTGGTTGAGGAGAGGATTGAACCGCCCCAAAAGGTGGGGAGGAGGCCAGAAATCATTCGAAATCATATTTAATATCAAATTAGTCATATAGAAGAGCCCAAAAATGTGGAACTACACCAAAAAGGGCTTTAAACATGGTATTTTGAGGTGAGGCATTTGAGGGCCAAAGAAAGGTCCAAAAAATATGAAAAAAAAAAATATTTGTGTTTAATTTGAAGTGAATTAAAAAACTATAAACTCAGTTTGTCCATAAAAAGAATAAAAATATTATCAGAATTTGCTTCAAAATGACCCCAAAACAGACACTTCCCATTATTGTTTTAGATGCCTCATTTTTTTTTGGGTGAAAAATTGATCCTAAAAATCCCCAAATAATCTTTTTGGGCCCTTCACAATTACCACTAAAATATTTTAAACTGAAAATTTGGAAAATCTCATGGAAAAATAACAAAAAAAAAAATAATAGGGCATATCAAAGTTAATCAAAACCACCATTTTTCAATGGCGGGTTTCAACCCAAATCCGCCATTTCAAACCCACAATTAAAAATCAAAAAACCCACTTATTTCATATCAGAGGTTTCAAAGTTACCTGAAAATAAATGGTTTTTTTCAAATAAATTATTTAAAGGCCTTCAACAGCTCAACCACACGTCATTCAACATCATCACCCCTGGTTTCATCCTCCAACCTTATTGGAACACTTCATCACTCTCATTTCTTCATTGCTATCCTCATCAATTCATCACTCTCATTGCTTCATTCTTATCCTCATCACCTCATTGAACTCATTGCTTCATTGCTATCCTCATCACTTCATCACTCTCATAGCTTCATTGCTATCCTCATCACTTCATCACTCTCATTTCTTCATTGCTATCCTCATCACTTCATCACTCTCATCCCTTCATTGCTATCCTCATCAATTCATCACTCTCATCCCTTCATTGCTATCCTCATCACTTCATCACTCTCATTGCTTCATTGCTATCCTCATCACTTCATCACTGTCATTGCTCCATTGGGCTTCATGACTTCATCACTCTCACCTTGCTTTATCACTGTCATCACTTTATTGCTTTGATCACATCCATCCTCTCATTGCCTCATTGCTTCATCGCTTCATCCCCCCTTTCATCACATCCTAACTGTCAATGCTTTATTGCTTCATCACTTCATCCCACTTACTCTTTTTAAATGGCTTCTCAGCAACACTCCCCTGCGAGTGAAATCAACAAAAGCAAACATCCCCCAGAAACTCAACATCCAACAATCCTCCCCCATCAGCTTCCAAACATTTGAGTCAGCTCAAGAGAGCTGATCAAATCATCTTGGTAAACTGGCTCAAAATTCTGTCCAACTACAATGCTTGCTTTGGATCCAACAATAAAACACAAGTTGGCCAAGCTCCCTCCTCTAAGGTTAATGGTTATCTCCTGATGGCCAATGAAATCAAGAATAAAACCAAAGGTAGGCTGGATCATTTATCCAAACAGATGCCAGATGGATTCAAGAATTATCAAACCAAGTAAAAAAAAGCCCACTCAATGTCAATCTCCACCCGCTTTGGTATCACCAACTCCGAAAAACAAAGGGAATCAACTTGGTGGTTGATAATTTGGACTTCATTTGTCTTTTTTATGTTCAAATGGATGAAGTCTTTTGAAAGAAGGCCAATATCACCCCTTTAGCCGCTTTTGATGCCCAACAATCAGATTCAGTTAATTCTGAGGACCTGGCTGTGGATGCTTGGCCTAGCAATGATGATCCTGATAAAACCTATGAGTTTCCCCAATCTGATGTGGAGGAGGATATTCCAACAGAATCGGCTCCAATAATTTCTACATCAGCATTGGTCAACAATTCAAACCCTTCCTTGGACCCCTCACTTCCTTCTTTGCATTTCCCTCTTCCTGGGGTGGAAGAGCTTAACGACTTGGCCCACAAGGAGCAAGTTATTCCTGTATCACTACCATCATCATCATCTGCTCAAGTAAGGAACCAAGATCATTTCTCTTCTTTCTGGATAATCCTGACTGATTTAGATTGTAAAAAAACAGGCCCATCTGTTCCTGAATGGCTAAATACTCAAGTCAATGGGGCCTCCCACATCCCCTTCAAATGAGAGCAATGAAATTCCCACACCAACCTCCTCTGCAAAGGGAAAGCAAAAGGCCTCCAATTCCATCAACCTCAACCCTAATAGCCTCCAAAATTGGAGAAAAACTTCAAATTTTTCTGGCTTTGAGGATATCATGGACAAGCAAGATTCAAGTAAGTTCATTGATTGATTTTAATTGCTTTCAAAATCAAGCTCATTCCTATTCCCCTCCAAAAAACAGTTAAATCACAAATAGAGTCTGAAAAACTTCAATTTGAAAAGGAGAGGTGGGATTTTCAACTGGCTATTGATTTTCAAAAGTGGAAAGATGAGAGTTTGGCTCATCAACACAAGTTGGATTCTGAGTGGCAAATTAAACAGGCCAAGCTGGACTTTCAAAAAGAGAAAAAGGAGAAGGATTGAGAGCAGGACCAACTCAAAAAGGAGAGGCAAAGGCTATCCACAGAAAAAAAATATAGGTTATTGGTAGCCATGGGATGTATTTTTAGCAGTAGAACTGTGGATGAAATAAAGGAAATTCCTTGATTGCTTGGTTTGTAAATATATTTACTTTGATAAAAATTCTAAAAATAAAAACAAAAAAAGTTATTTTTTATTGCAACAATGTTTGAGAGTATATTTAATACCAAAAATTAACAAATCTTTTTTATTTTTTTTCCTAAGATATATTTTGCCACTGGCAAAGTCCTTGCTAGTCTTTTGAGCTGTTCTATTTATGTTCATGGACATTGCCCTCCTAGTATGGGTGGCAGTATCCACTTCAGGAAAATTACAGTTTTTGTACTTGTTTTCTGCCCAAAAACTTTTTAAAATACCCTTTTGTTTGAAATTAATCCCAAAACCCAAGTCTGGGAACCCAAATTGGCAATTGGATAATTCATATTCATCCTTGCTGTCAATAAGTTGTCCATTCAATTTTTTGGTGGGGACCACAAGTAAAAAGGAATGGTCAGAGACATCACCTTGGTCAATATAGGGCAAGTTGTAGAAGGAGCCTGAGGTGAAGGTGATGTGAGCTTGGCAGTCAAAAGAAGTAATGCCAGATCCAAATTCCAATGAGGAGAAGGAAGGTTTTTTTTTCTATCATAGCTTCACGGTTGGAATTGAACGCAAGTTTTTCTAATTTTTGAAACATTTTTCCAAATATCTCAGAGACCTTGTCAGACCTAAGTTTCAAAAAATAATACTCTTTAGGGGAGGATTTGAAAGCATCTTTTTTCAAATATGTTCCAAATAGTTCAGAAGTTTCCATTGATTTTTGCCATCCAATTTCCCACATTTTCCAACCCCAAGATCTTGAGGGACCAAGAGTGTTGACAATTTTTTCGGATTGGTGAATGAATTTGGTTACTGAGTTGATGTCCTTCTTTTTGTGCTCAGAGATTTCATTCAAAGGGATAAATTGGACGATGGAAGCCATAGTCTAATGATCCAATCAATCTTGGACATATACTTTTCCAGAGCTGAAGAAATGTAGTTTTTTGATCTTCTGTTTGGCCTGTTCCATCTCTTCAGGGGTGGCTTTTTGACTTTTCTTGAAAATGGATGGATCAAGGTTCAAGGGACGTAGTTTACGTGAAGACCAAACAACTTTTTCATTAATTGTTTCCTCAGTCACTTCCAATGTAATTTCCAAATCCTGCATTTGAGCCCTCCTTCTCTTGTGAACCCTGTTCTTCCCACTTCTCTTTATGTTTTTCAAACTATCTCCTTCCATCTTTTTCCCTCCCAACTGTATACTTTGATTGGGGTGAGGATCAAGATGGAAATCCATTAGTTGTAACATTTTGAGTTTGGTGGGTGAAGAATGGGCTTTCAAGAAAGGGTGGTTCAAGTGGTGGAATTTCCAATAGCATTGCTTTGAATCAAAAAAAGCAAAAAAAATGGTCATTAGTCCAGTATAAACCACTTAGATGATCAACAAACATAGAAAATAACAAAAGCAATACCAGAAATTCTCCTACAAAAAAAACAAAAAAAATAAAAAAATCATCAGTCCAGTATAAACAACTTAGATGATAAACCAACATAGCAAATAAGAAGAAAATTACTGGTAATTTCCTACCAAAAAAAAAAAAAAAAAAAAAAAAAAAAAAAAAAAGGTCAGTCAACTTCTCAAGATCTGGGAGGAGGAGGAGGAGCAGAAGGGGGGGAACATCAGCGGTTGTTCAATCAATGGATTGATTGACTGGCAAGATTTATTGTTTCCGGTTGACCAATTGATCAATTGGAAAGCAATCAATCAGGGGCAGGGAGAGGAGGAGGAGGAGTAGGAGGAGGGGCTCACTCTGATGGGGATCCAGGGGGTTCCTAAAGGTTGAATTATCAATGGATCATCAAAGGTGAGAGAAAGGAAGAGGAAAAGGGGGGAGGGGGCTTACCAGGGTTAGGAGGAGGGGAGGCAGTGAGTGAGGTGAGGTGAGCTAGAGGTGGATAGTGAGGTGGTGGTGATGGGGAGGTGGTGGTGATGGGTGAGTTGGTGGTTGTGGGTGAGGAGGAGGAAGTGTACAGGTGAAGGTGGACCAGTGGTTTGGTGGGGTGAGGTGGTTTTGAAGTTGTGGCTTTTGTCTGAGTCCACCAAAAAAAAAAAAAAAAAAAAAAAAAAAAAAAAAAAAAAAAAAAAAAAAAAAAAAAAAAAAAAAAAAAAAAAAAAAAAACTGTAGTCAGCCTAGGATTCTTGGTTAAACAACCAAAAAAAAAATTCTGTGATTTTATTGTTTACCTATTTAAAAACACAATGCTACTCATCAAAGTGAGCAAGTGGGATGGTTAGAATCAGCTCTCTCATTGCCAAAGATGAGGTAGAAGATGAGGCTGGGATGACTCAAGGATGATCAGAAATATCTTCTTTGAATATTTTGTCCCATTCATCTTTGATGTTGGAAGAAGGTTGTGAAGGATTAAACAACTGATAATCCAGTTGATGAGGAACTTCATGTCTGTGGAAGATTAAAGCTGGTTTTTCATCTCCCTTAAGCTGGCCCATCTTCCTTTCAGGATTCCTATGGCATGCTCAATCCAAACTTGTGATTGGGAAAGATGATATTTGAAATCAGTTTTGGCTTGATCATTGGTTGAAACATTGCGGTCTTCCGGAACAAAATATTTCCCACTAGCATAAGAATAATTGGCCAGAAGTTATTGATCTTGTTCAAAGCTGTTATCTGCTTGTTGGGGAATCCACATTTGATTGAAAACATATGAATCATGACAAGAACCCAGAAGGCCAGCATGGAGGGATATGAACTTCTTGTTGTTATCACAAACAAGTTTTAGTGCCACAGAGTATCTATACAAACCAATAAAACAAATTTGATCAGTGTATTCTCAAAGGCTTTGGAAAGGAAATGAATCAATTTTCTTTTTTTCCAATCAAAATAATGGTTTCCATCTAGCTTGGGTTTTTGACTCAAGGGCATAGTGGTTCCATCAACAAAAACCAATGCAACCAGGAAAGCCTTCAACTCCATTACTTGAAATATCTCCTTGCAGTCTTCTTTGTTTTGACAACTAAGGAGTGAGCAAAGGAAAGATAGGATAGCAATCATGACTCTTTTGGTGTATAAGCCAATGGATCCATAACTGACTGAGAATAGATTTTCTGATCAATGAATTGCTGCTCCATTTTGATTTGATCCCACTCTACAAAGAGAAACAGCCAGTTGAATAGCTGGATTGGATTGAGGATTCCAAGAATTGTTCTGGAAGATGTGGTGGTCTTCAATCATCTCCAAAAGTTTCATGAAAGAAGGAAATAAAGTTTGGAACAGTTTCTGGAAGCTTAATTCCGGCAGTAGGTGAAGCTTTTGCCTTCAATAAATAGGTTTGTGGAGATTTTGTCTTCATGCAACCATGTATTGCTTTTCCAATAGAGAATTCAAAGCTGAAAAAGTTTATTCCAAATCAGAATCTGAATGCAATTCAAATAATAAAAAAATTTCTGTCAGGTTTTTTCGCATTTTCAACTTGCTGCCAGGAAGTTTGATTGGAAATGTTGAAAACAATGGTGATTTGATGATGATGGGATTTGTGTGAAGTGATGGAGATGTGAAGAAATGGATATGTTAAGTGATGGAGATTTGAAGCAATGAAGATATGAAGTTATGGAGATGTGAAATAATGGATATGTGGAGTGATGGAGATGTGAAGTGATGGAGATGTGAAGTGATGGAGATGTGAAGCAATGGAGATGTGAAGCAATGGAGATGTGAAGCAATGGAGATGTGAAGCAATGGAGATGTGAAGCAATTGAGATGAGATGTGTCTCATGTGTATGGATTTGATGAGTTGGAGGTGTGGATGGGTTTTTTGCATGCCATGGATGGTGGATAGATTAAATGGCGGTTTTGATGTTTGAAAACTTCCATTTTCATGGAACCTGCCATTTTGAAATACACCAGTTAGGGGGTATGTGTATTTCAGAAACCCTCCATTTAAAATGGCAGGTTTGGTCAAAAAAATGGCAGGTTTCTAATGGTGGTTTTGCTAACTTTGATGGGCCCTAATGTCTCATTTTTTATGTAAATCCCATTTTCTGGTCAGAAATTGAAGTACTGAAATTCTGGAAAAATCTTAATTCAATGGCCTGCCATACGTGGAACCTTTCTTCTGTTCAGATTTCTCAAATTGATCAAAGAAAAAAGATTAAAAATTTGAAATGATTTGAGACGTCAACCATTTTTTTCCCTGTTTTTGAGGGAACTTTTGAAGGCCTTAAAAATGGCCAAGATTCATCAGTGTCATTCTATAGGGTTTTGAGATGCCTTTCTATCTCCTGATATTTTTTTTTGAGGACCCCCAAAAACCTTTTTTTTCAGGTTTACTGCTTGCTTTGGGGACGTCAGGGGACATTGTGGCAACGTTAAAACTGCATAATTTCCAGGTTTGGGAGCTTGAAAAAGCCAGAACCCTATTTTTATTCATATTTATTGATTTTTATTAATTTTTATTAATTTTTTTTAATTTTTATTTTTCTTTCCATGTATCTTCTTTATATTTTTGAATGTTTTTTAGGGTTTTGCATTTTTAACGCCCCTGAACCTGGAAATCACATGTTTTTGACATTGCCACAACATCCACTGATGTCCCCAATGCACACAGTAAACATGGAAAAAGCACGGTTTTTGGGGGTTGTCAAAAAAATAAAAATAAAAATACTAGGGAATAGGAGGGCATCTGAAGCCCCTGTAGAATAATTCTGACTGGTTTTGACCATTTTTAAGGCCTTCAAAATTGACCTCAAAAAACTGAAAAAAAACCACTCCATGTCTCAAATCTGTTCACATTTTTAATCCTTTTAATTTGATCATTTTGAGAAATCTGAACAGAAAAAATTTTCAAAATATGGAAGGCCATTCAATTAATATTTTTCCAGAATTTTAGTACTTGAATTTTCCACCAGAAAATGAGATTTACATAAAAAACAAGACATTATTTTCAATTCTTTTTTTTTGTTATTTTTCAATGAGATTTTCCAAATTTTCACTTTGCCATATTTTAGTGGGCATTTTGAAGGTCCCAAAAAATAATTTGGGGATTTTTAGGATCAATTATTCACCCAAAAAAAATTGATGCATCTACAACAATAATGCAAAATGTCTGTTTTGGCGTGCATTTTGAAGCAATTTCTGCTACTATTTTGATTCTTTTTATGGGCAGAATGAGTTTACAGTTTTGAAATTCACTTCAAATGAAGCAAAAATATGTTTTTTTTTTCATATTTTTTGGACCTTCCTCTGGACCTCAAATGTCTAACCTCAAAATACCATGTTTGAACCCCTTTTTGGGGTAGGTCTGCATTTTTGTGCTCTTCTATTTGAATAATCTGATATTAAATATGATTTTGAATGATTTTCTGCCTCTTCCTCACCTCTTTGGGCGGTCCAATCATCTCCTCCACCACAAAATCACCTGAAAAAATTTAGAATCCACTCCACACCACACCAATAATCATCACCATCACCAATCATCACAACTCAACACCAATCAACCAATAAAACATCACTACTCAACACAACACAACCAATCAAATTGGACACTCCACCCCCACTGAACCAAATTTCCTGAATCCAAAAAATCAATCAAAAATCAAGTCTTCATAAAAAAAACCATCTCAAAATCAAAATCCCAAACAAAAAATGTCTGAACAACACATCAGACCAATTTTTCTATCTGCCTTGGCTGCTTCTTCTTCTGCTCCAATATCTGCCTCTGCTTCTTTTTTGTCTGCTTCACTATCTGCCTTTGCTGTGTCTCCTTCTACTGCTTCAACTTTTTTATATTACCCCCATGATTCCACCCCTTGGCTCCTCCAGCTGAATTACCATATCTTTCAAAGGTGGAACTTGTGGATGCTGTTCAAAAGTGGGCTAGATTCCATGGATATTCCATTTCCACCAGAGTCTCCAATACTAAGGAGCAAAGATATACTTACCAATGTGAAAAATCTGGGGAATATAAACCCAATTTGGATAGAAAAAGACTTTCATCAACTAGACAAACAAACTGTCCCTTCAAATTCTTTGGAAGCTTTTACAAGAGGTCTGGTCTTTGTGAAATAAAAATCCAATGAAATGATCAAAATAATCCACAAGAAACTGATTCATCCGCACATCCAGTTCATAGAAGTATTCAATTTGATCAAGAGAATACCTTCAATTATTTAACCAAAGCTGGGGTTCCTCCCCTGAAAATTCTTAATTACTCAATTCAGTCCTCCAATTCTCATTTTCACACAAACCCTAGTACAATCAACAAAAAACATTAAAAATTCAAAAAGAAACGCTGGAAGCAAAATCACACATTGAAGCCTTAATAATGAAATTAAGAAAATCTTCTTTTAAATGTGAAATTAAGAATCAAAATGGTTATATTACTTCTTTTTTCATTTCTAACCCCAATTATATCCAATTGATCCAACTCTTTACATCATTATTAATGATGGAATGTACCTATTAAACAACAAATTTTCCATGCCTCTTCTTCACATTGTTGGGGTCAAAAATTGTGCTAGAACATTCTCATTTGGTTTCTTTTTCCTCTCCCAAGAATGAAGGGAAGACTTTACATGGGCTCTCCATCAACTTCATAAATTATTAGAACATGAAGAACCCAAGTTCATTGTGACTTAAAAAGAGTAAGCCCTGATTAATTTCATTGAAACTGTATTCCGCAACTCTCACCATTTACTCTGTGTCTGGAATATCTTCAAAAACATTCAAAAACATTGTATAAAACACTTTCAATCTGAAGAAGAATGGATGATATTGAGAAAACACTGGAATATTCTGGTCAAATTCAAATCTGAAAATTATCATGAAGATAATTTTACCAAACTGAATTTAGGTGAGTATCCCCCTACTTCTGACTATCTTCTTGACAACTGGCTTCCTCCAAAGAAAAAATTTGTTTCATATGCTGAAAACAAGCACCTGAATAGTTTAAATAGCAGCACATCTAGAATATAAGGGCTTCACTCTTATTTCAAAAAATTTATTAAAACTTCTTCTGGTTCCTTTTCTGATGTAGTTCACCAAATATATCATTCAGTCTCAATTCAACTGCATGAAACTGCCACCAAAACCTCTCAGAAAGACCTCAAGGACTTGATTGGTCTCGTATATTGTGTTTCAAATCTCCCAGTAAAAGTAAGCCAATATGATCTCAATATTGTGCATTCCTTTGAAATTTAAGCAGAAAAATCAACCACCTGTTCTGATTGTGATTATTCTTCTTTCATGGTAATTCCTTTTTTTCATCAACTGAAGAAGTCCAATCTCAAGAAGCAACATGTTTTCTTGATAATTGTTATTCCCAGTGCCATGTCAAACCTCCCATTGCAGTATGCTTTCTTTTCTTGGAGAACAAAATAAATCTAACATTGATTTCTGAAGTTTTTTTTTTTTTTTTTTTTGGAATTATTCATAGCTTGCTGAAAAGTGGTCATGCAAGACTTCTCAATCATCTCATGAATCACCTTCCCAATGAACCAACATACACCAGTTGCAGAATGAACGCTTTGAAGAATTCCTTAAATTGCGCCCAGGAGAACAACATTTTTACCTTGGAGAAATGATGAAAATGTTAAAAGGGAAGTATCAACTGACTCCCATTTAAGAACCCCAATTGAAGGAGGAAAGGAAAGTTAGAGGAAGACCCAAAGGATCCCCCAATAAAATCAAAAAATTTTCTCAGCATTCATCTAAGAGGGATCCATCTGACTTTGAATATTTTGAAGTACCTAAGAGAAGAGGAAGACCAACAAAGCACTGAATGGTTAGCTCAATGGTTAGGTTTTTATTTTTTTTGATTTTTTTATCCCTTTCTTCTGAATTGATTTGAACAGCATATGGTTGGAAATTGTTTTTCTCTAATTTTAGACTCATTGTTAACAGGATGATTTCTTAACAGAAGAGGAATTGATGGGAGAAGAACTCAAAGTTCTTGAAAAATTGGATATGATAAAGACAGTTAGTAATTTTCTTTTTGGTTAGGGGGGATCAGGATTTTTTTTCTAGTTTCCATTGATTGTCATGTTTTCATTTGTCACTCAGAGGTCAGGAAAAATCATCAATAAGAGGGTTGTTTCACACAAATTTGAGTCCTGGACTTCAAAGAGTATCAAGAGAAGAAAACAACAAGATTAAGATGAAGTTGCTTTTAGGCCTCCAGGGAATCCAATGTTTTCTCCCACAGCCACAGCCTCTGAAATATAAAAGGTGAATAGAATTCTGGATTAATCTTGCTTTATGGTTCAATTTTCAACCCCTTGTTTTTTGGGATGAAGGTCACAACATTGTATTTTTTTATCTTCTGATAATTTTGAAGTGGTGGCTATTGATAAAGTCAGTATGAATTGTTTTTTTTTCATTAGGATGGGAGGGGTCCAATTTTTGGTTTGACTCCCCAATCAACACAGAAGTAGACGTGATTGGAGCCAATTTTGTTTAAATATCCTCCTTGGCATCAGATGGGCGCCACTCATAGGTTTCTTTGGGATCACCATTGCTAGTCTGAGAATCCCCAGCCAAGTCCTCAGCATCAACTGAATTGGAGTTTTGGGAATCAAAAGCGGCTAAGGAGGTGTTCTTGGCCTTCTTTCCAAAGATTTCATCCATTTGAATATAAAAAGGAAAAATGGAGTCCAACGTATCAACCACTGAGTTGATTGCCTTGGCTTTGTTGGAGTCAGTGATACCAAAGACGGTGGAGATTGACATGGAGTGGGCCTTTTTGTACTTGGCTCAATAATTCTTGAATTTCTCCCTCATCTGTTTGGATGACAGATCCAGCCTACCTTTTGTTTTTTTCTTGAGTTTATTAGCCATCAGGAGATAACCATTGACCTTAGAGGATGGGGGTCGGTCAATGCGTGTTTCATTGTCTGATCCAAAGAAAGCATTGTAGTTGGACAGAATTTTGAACAAGTTTACCAGGATGATGTGACCAGCTCTCTTGAGCTGACTTGTCAGCTTGCTACTATGTACAGACAAACTGTCAATAGCAACACAAAACTATGAGAAAATAAGAATATCTCAATTAACAAAATAAGGAGTGATAAATTGATAAATATTATTACAGAAATGGATTCCTCACCCAAAATTAGGTAGGTTCACTCACTGACCCCACCCTTGAATTCCAAGTCCTTACATTTTTAAAATAATTAAAAAGAAAAGTACTAAAAATTAGGACACCAGTATGGCACTTTTTGGCCATTTTTAATATTTCACACGTGTTGCCACGTATAGGGTTTACACCTAAAATTCACTCAGAATTGAGGTGTTGTGTATATTTTAGGAGTTACACGCGGAAATGTGTTATGTCACAATTCTGGCGCGCAGCCCCGCATCATTACATATCCCTACATACTTGTAGTAGCAGATTCCCGCGTACTAGAGACCCGGGCGCAGCTGATTCTGCCATGCACGCAGCAGATCCTACCCCGCGCGCATCTGTACTAACCGATCCCCGCGTCTGGATTTGTCGTGACTAATCTGACAACCAGGTACCGCTCAAAAGAGCTACAACCTAGTTAGAGTTGCCTAGTATATGTAACAAACTGACATATGCATTACTAATGATCGAATAAGATCAAAGCTTAAATAAAATTAATTAAAATTAAGTTTAAAACATTTTTAATAATAAATCAAAGATCAAGGATTACCATGTAAATCACTGACCCTGATCTTTGAAGACCACAAAACACTACAAGGAGTGTTCATAAAATTTATTAAATATTATCTACATGATCAGCAGATAATCAAAAATCAGGAAAAATCCAAATCTGACCGCTTTAAATCAATATCAATAGTACAAATGAAGGATGAGTACAGAATGATCAAATTTAAGCCATAACACATTAATGGATCCTGTGGCTAAAATAGTACAGAAATCAAGCAGATCTAAGGACAGCTGATTGAAAGCACCATGTGGACGTGCTAATCTTTCCCTGACTGGCTTGCCAAGCTCAACCCGTGAGCAGAAACCTCTCTACGTGCCCTGAGAAGATCAAAATCACCCCAAAAAGGTATTTATACAGACCTCTTTGGATCTAATCAGTTAATCAGTTACCAGGAATTTTTTATTATCAATCAGACACTGTGTCATTGTTGATCAAGTGCTTATATGAAGATAAGCAAGTGATTTATGACTTAGTCTGTAGTAGTATTATTTACCCTTATTAACCAATCAACCATTGAAGTTTAGTCAATCAATCTACCCCATCTGCTCTGAAACCCTTCCAATTATTCCAGGATTCTGGTGGTAAAGCGCTCAGAGTGAGTGTTACCCTTCCTGTCTTGGCCGTTTGTGCTGTTAAGACCAGCTATTAGTGGAATAAGTCCTTTCTAAGGCACCCATCTTTATTCCAAGGTTCTTAAACTGCCTAAGGAGGCCCCTTGAAGAGAGTTTGCTAGTCTGTAAAGATCCCCAGTAGTATAATACTGTTGCCCCTCTTTTATATCATATTGAAAAACATTTATTACCAAACCAATTAAACCTTGAAACTGCTCTTATTATATCATTCATTTGAGCTTCTAAGTGTTTATTATTGGAATAATAATAATTATTATTATTCCACTATTTTTATCACTCTCTGTAGCTAAAGGCCTGCAAGGTTCCTGGTATCAGAGAGCTGACATGACTTGGGCCTTTGGAAGCTGATGGGGGAGGATTGTTGGATGTTGAGTTCCTGGGGGATGTTTGCTTTGGTCCATTGGATTGTTTAGTGGACTTGCATGGGGAGGATTGCTGAGGTTCCATTTAAAAATATTAAGAGGGATGAAGGGATGATGAGAGTTAGCTGGATGTGATGAAAGCAATAAAAAGATGAGAGGGATGAAGTGATAAGGATAGTGATCCAATGAGAGTTAGCTGGATGTGATGAAAGTGATGAAGTGATGATGATGGTGATGAAGAGATGAAGATTGATGAATCAATTTTTTTTCCAATGAGGTTGGAGTGAGAAGGAGGTGGGAAGCCAGGGATGGATGAGGTGGACAGGTGGTGGAAGCCTTTAAGTACTTTATTTGAAAAAACCCACTTATTTTCAGGTAACTCTGACACGTTGTGGTGACCAAATCTGGAAACCTTAGGACTTCTGCAAAAAAAATTAACGTTTTTATGATTTTTTTTATATTCATCATTCATCATCAAAAAAAAATTGAATTCCTTTTCCTGAATCAGGTCCCTTCAGCCTCCAGATCCTCCAGCTTCCCCATCTCCCAGTGGTTTAGGGATGGGTCCCTGGGGTGCCCAACTCCCCAGGTCTTTTGTTCAATCCTTGTCCTTCTTGCCTTGGCCTTTTTTTTGCCGAATGCGTGGGTGAAGAACCGCTTGGCTCAATCTTTTCCATCACTCATACTGGCTTGGCTTGGCTTGACCCTTGCCAGGACCAGCATGGCCATAAATGTTGACGGCAACAGAGAGCTCTTCTTCCCTCTTCTCCAATCTTCTTCCAAGCCCATTGATTGTCATCAAATCCTTGTCACCACCACCATCATCATATGTTGGAGTACTTGTGTCCTCTCATTCCCTGCTCTTTCCTATTTTCTTTTTTCCCTTTTTCATTCCTTTCTGTTTCATATGTTCATCATTTCATTTTCCATTTCATTCTTTCTTCATCATTTTATTTCATCTATCAAGTCTCATTTATTTTTCATTTATCAGTCTGCTTCTCACATCCAACTTGCGCGCGCTCCTAACTATCATATCCGCGCACTCATATTAGTCATGTCACACTATCTGTTACACTTGTAAATTGATCCTATACCTGAGGACAGAATGAGAGTCAGATAGACAGATTCTTCTCTCATCCTTCTATTCTTCCTTTCATCTCTGGATATCCTCAGGTAAGTTGTGTCACATATTTTATTTGTTTTCTCATCTCATTTCTATGAAATCTAATTATCCTTCTATTCTTCCTTTCATCTTTGGATATCCTCAGATATTCCAACATCATCATCATGAAGTTCCACTGTTGAGTAACCTCATTCTCCTTCACATCCTTCAGCTTTTATCATCATCCCAACCATGATGCCAACAAGCATCCTTGATTGCCCCCTGATCCATTTTTTTATCCTGAGTCTTTGCCCCTCTGAGGCCTGATCCTTATCACAAACCAATAGCCTTGCTGTTTGAAGAGAATTATGTCTGTTGGAATTCTAGAGTGTGTTATACCACTCTTTGATCCCTTTCTCTGACCATACTGGTCTTGATCCTTTCTTGATCATCTTTCTGGAGCCAATCAAGTTTGATTGAAGAGGTTTTATTAAGCTTAAAACCTGGGGTGTTATACCTCTTTTATTTTTCAAATTTGCTTTCTGCCAGCCTAATCTTGAGTTCCTTGAGAATTGTTGAGGTTATCCCTGTTCAAATCAGTTTCTGTTTGCTTTTAGAGCTTCTCAAAACATTGTGCTTTGTCTTGAACGGCCACCCTCAGTTATCTGGTACCCTTCAAGCGCTTGATTGTGGAGAGTTGGGCGGGTTCATTGAGAGCCTGGAGGTTGGTTGGGGTTTGAATTGATCATCCCAAATCTTCTGCTGACAACCAGAGTTATTAGCTTGTGGGGTTTGTTACATAAAACAGCTTTGTTCTTTTGAACTTTAAACAAACTTTAAACTTCTTTTATTCAAATATCTCCCATGTAATCTTGCCTCAGATAGTGCTTTTCCGTTGCTTCTGACTATTTTCAAACTTTATCCTTACTACTTGATTACTCACTTGAAAGTTCTGGACCTTGATCTCAGTTAAATTTAAATATTTTTGTAACACTCAGGAGGGCAGCCTAAACTGCCCCTTTACCCTCCACAGAACTGCCACGGCCTAGCACCATTTGGAGTCTTAAAACTTCTGATGTGAAATAAGTGTGTTTTTTTATTTTTAATGGCAAGTTTGAAACGGCCAATTTGGTTTGGAACCCGCCATTAGAAAATGGCAGGTTTGCTTAACTCTGATACGCCCTAATGGGATTTACATGAAAAATGAGTCATTATTTTCAATTCTTTTTTTTTGTTATTTTTCCATGAGGTTTTCCAAATTTTCAGTTTTCAGTGCTTTAGTGAGCATTTTGAAGGGCCCACAAGAATCATTTGGGGACTTTTAGGACCAATTATTCCCCCAAAAAAAAGTTATGCATCTACAACAACACTGGGAAGTGTCTGTTTTGGGGTGCGTCTTGAAGCAATTTCTGCTACTATTTTGATTCTTTTTATGGAAAGACTGAGTTTAATTTTTTCAAATGAACTTCAAATGAAACACAAATATATTTTTTTCATATTTTTTGGACCTTTCTTTGGCCCTCAAACGGCTAACCTCAAAATACCATGTTTAAACCCCTTTTTGGGGTAGGTCGGCATTTTTGGGCTCTTTTATATGAATAATCTGATATTCAATATGATTTTGAATGATTTCCTACCTCCTCTTCACCTCTTGGGGCGGTCCAATCTTCTCCTCAACCACAAAATCACCTGTCAAAATCCAGAATCCACTCCACACCACACCATCATCACCACCTTCACCAATCATCACAACTCAACACCAATCAACCAATCACACATCACTACTCAAAACAACTCAACCAATCAAATTCAACAATCCATCCACACTAAATAGACCCCCCTGAATTCAAAAATTCAATCAAAAATAAAAAAATCAAGTCTTCATCAAAAAAAACATCTCAAAATCAAAATCCCAAACAAAAAACACCTGAACAACACATCAACCCACTTTCACTATCTCCCTTTGCTGCTTCTTCTTCTTTTCCACTCTCTGCTCCTGCTTCTTATCCTTCTACTGCTTCAAAAAATTCATATCACCCCCATGATTCCACCCCTTTGGATCCTCCACCTAACTTATCATATCATTCAACGGGGGACCTTGTGGATGCTGTTCAAGAGTGGGCTAAATCCCAGGGATATGCCATTTCCACCAAACTCTCCAATACTAAAGAGCAAAGATATACTTACCAATGTGACAAATATGGGGAATATAAACCAATTTTGGATAGCAAAAGACTTTCATCAACTAGAAATATAAACTGTCCCTTCAAATTCTTTGGAAGCTTTTACAAGAAGTCTGGTCTTTGGGAAATAAAAATCAAATGCCCTGATCACAATCATCCACCATCAACTGATTTATCCACCCATCCATTTCATAGAAGAATTCAGGGTGATCAAGAGGATATGGAAAATTCTTTAACCAAATCTTGGGTTACTGCCCTGAAAATTCTTAATTCCTTAATGCATTCCTCCAATCCTCCTGTTCACACTGTCAGAATTTTGATCTACTAGTAGTGTTGCCTGAATCTTGAGTGCAACCAGTCCTGTAGTCCTCCATGTTGTGCGGTCTCTGATGACCTAGTATTGAATGTCTCCTATTCATTTCTATTACCTTTTTCAACCACTTGTCAGCCTTTTTTGTACTTAGCTTATTTAAGTCAGCTGAACCACAAGTGAATTAACCTCATCTGTTCTTCCCTACACTGAACCGGAGTGCCCCCTTGACTCCCAAGATCCGCTCCTCTTGGCGTCACAAGATCTTTCCTCACCTCCTCTTAAGTGTTTCAACCGGAGCCTCAAACTCAAAATTTTACACACACAACCCTTAGTACAATCTATGAAAAAAGATCAAAATTAAAAGGGAAAAACTGGAAGAAAAATTGCCCATGGAATCTTTAATAATGGAATTATGAAACTCTTCTTTCACATATGAAATCAATAATCAAAATGGTCATATTAGTTCTCTTTTCATTTCTCACCCAGATTATATCCAATTAATGGAACTCTTTCAATCATTATTAATGATTGACTGTACCTATTAAAACAAAAGATTTTCCATGACTCTTCTTCACATTGTTGGGGTTGAAAATTGTGCTAGAACATTCTCTGTTGGTTTCTGTTTCCTCTCTCAAGAAAGAAAGGAAGAACTCAAATGGGCTCTCAAACAACTTTATAAATTATTAGAACATGAAGAACCAAAATTCATTGTGACTGACAAAGAGCAAGCCCTGATTCATACTATTGAAACTGTATTTTTCAACTCTGATCATTTGCTCTGTGTCTGGCATATCTTCAAAAAAATTCAAACAAATTGGAGAAAACACTTCAAATCTAAAGAAAAATGGATGATATTCAGAAAACACTGCAATATGCTGGTCAAATCCCTATCTGAAAATTATTATCAAGATAATTTAACCAAACTGAATGTAGTCTGTAATCCACGTACTTCTGAATACCTTCTTGACAACTGGCTTCCTCTAAAAAGAAGATTTGTATCATATGCTAAAAAAAACACCTGCATTTTGGAAATACCAGCACATCTAGAATAGAAGGGCTTGACTCTTATGTCAAATGATTTATCACAACTTCTCCTGGTTCCTTCTCTGATTTAGTTCACAAAATTTATCATTCAGTTTCAATTCAACTCCATGAAACTGCTATCAAAACTTCCCAGCAAGAGTCCAAGAACTTGATTGGTCTCCCATATTTTGTTGAACCCCCATTCACAAAAGATAAGCCACTATTCTCTCAAGATTGTGCATTCCTTTCAAATTTCAGCAGGAAAATCAACCACCTGTTCTGATTGTGATTATGTTTCTTTCATGGGGATTCCTTGTGTACACCAAGTCAAGAAGGAAAATCTCAAGAAGCAAAAAATTTTTCTTGATGATTTTCATCCCAGTGACATGTCAAACCTCCTCTTGCAGGATGTTTTCTTTTCTTGGAGAAAAGAGTAATTTTTAAATTGATTTCTGAAGTGTTTTATTTTATTTTGGAATTATTCATAGCTTGCTGAGAAGGGGTCATGCCAACCTCCTCAATCATCTCATGAATACCTTCCCAATCAACATTTTTTTTCATTTTTTTGCAGGCAATTTTGAAGGCCTTAAAAATGGCCAAAATTCTTATGATTTATTCTACAGGGGTTTGAACTGTCCTTGTATGCCCCCACATTTATCCTTTTTTTTTGACAACCGCCAAAAACTGTGTTTTTTCCAGGTTTACCGCGTGGGTGGGGGACTTTGCAGGACTTTGTGGGGACTTCCAAACCATGTTTTTTCCAGGTTTGGGGGCTTGAAAAACCTAACACCTTTTTTTTTTTTAGGGAATCATTTTTCTGAAAATCCAACCCTTCATTTCACCCATTTTGATGTTGGCCCGCAGTCGCGCCCCTTTGGTATTTCACGCAAAAATACTTTATTTCACCCAAAATTCAAGAAGTTTTTTTATTTTGACTGCGCAGCCCTGTAGCAGGGGCTCCTAAGCCCCTAATCAAAATCTATGGTAATTTTGGATCCATTAGAACCTCTTCAAAAATGCAATGAAAAATGAAAAAATTCCGTAAAAACAAATTTTTGCATGGGTTTTTTAATGGTTATTTTGGCTATATAGTTGGTTTTTTTTGGTTATTTCAGCTTCCAGAACTTTTTATTAAAATTAAAAGAGTCTTTTAACATTTTTTTTATATTTTTTTGGATGCATCCTTTCACCTTAAAAAATTCCTTTAAAAAACACAAAAATTCAAAAAATTCAAATTTCTGTTTGGACATTTGAATCCTTATATTTTCATTTTCATTTCATTTTTGGGGGTAATTAAAGCTATCAAAAAGTCAAAACAAAAATTAAAGAGAATTCAAATATTTTCTTTACAGATTTTTTGGATGTATTATTTTACCTTGATAACCCATCAAAAAAGCAAAAATCCAAAAAATTCAATTTTCTCATTTGACTTTGGGATCCTTATGTTTGCCATTTTGACCTATTTTTTTGGTTTTTCAAGCTTTCAAAATTTCAAGAGAACTATTCAAGAGATTTTTATTTTTTTTTTAGGATTTTTGGGTTTCATTGTTGACCATTAAAAATTCCATCAAAAAAGCAAAAAATTTAGACCAGATGATGCCATTGTTTCTGGAATAGCTTACATTCATCTTTGGATTTAAAGTGCTTCCTGCAATGCCTTTGAATATTCTTGAAAATTTTCCAGAAACAGATAAGATAATGAGAGGAAGTGAAAACTGATTCAATTGAGCTAATAAGTGTTTGTTCCTTGTCTGTCACAATCACACTAGGTTCTTTATCTTCAAATAATTTGGGAAGTTGACTCAAGGTCCAATCATAGTTCTGTTTTTTCTTTTGAAATAAGAAAAAGAATGCAAATGAAAAGCTTCTAGAATAATTTTTTATCCCAAGAATATGAAGAAGGGGCTTTCAAAATTTTTTGGTTTTATATGTACAGTCCATCATAATGAGAGTAGGGAAAAGGTTGAGAAGTTTCATAGAATCAGGGTGTGAAATAATGAAGTAATTTGACCATCCAAATTGTTCATTTTTTTAGTAATGAAAAGAATTCCTGAGTTCTGGTATGAGTGCTTCCACAGGATTTTTGCCATCAAGGGCATTTTTTTTTATTTGGGATCTTTTGTTGTAAATTGTAGGGAGACTTTTATGGATAGGTTATGATGAGTTTTTTATAAGAGAGTTGAGATTTTTTAAAGGGGAAAATCCTGCTTTGGTTAAATTTCAACCACCTCCTTTTGCTCCCCTTGGATTCTTCTGTGGATGGGATGAGTGGAAGCATCAATGGAAGGAGGATTATTGTGCTCTGGACATATAACCTCACCACCCAAAAACCCAATCTTTTTGAAAAATTCCCTGATAACCTGAAAGGAAAATTGGTATTTCTTGATTTTTTAATTTGGAGGTATCTTTCCTTGGTTTGTATTCCCCAGATTTATCACATTGGTAAGTTTAAGTCTGATTACTGAAATTTGATACTTTGGTAGGTATGGCATATCCATGGGACTTTGCCCACAATTGGATAGCCTAAACCAGCTCCTCCTTTTGATTATATGATAGCTCAGGAGGGGGGCCAGAGGAGTGGAATCAAATTTTTGAGTAGATGAATAAGTAGCAAGAGGATTTGAGTAAATATTTGGGTTAGATGAGAGAATGGAGGATGGGCCCGATGAAACAGGTGAAACAGTTCTGAAAATTTGGTGAATGTTTTCCTGAGCCATTGGAAAAAGACATGTTCTTGTTTGGAAGTATCTGGAGTGTTAAGTTGTTTTGATGAGTGGTTGGTGGTGTGGTGTGAAAGTGTGTGGTGTGGTGTGGTTTGTTGTAGTGTGGCTTTATGTGGTGTGGTGTGGTGTCAGCTTGCTACTATGTACAAGAGCAAAACTGTCAAATAGTAACACAAACTATGAAAAATAAGAATACCTCAATTAAAAAAGTAAGGAGTGATAAATTCATAAATACTATTACAGGAATGGATTCCTCACCCAAAATTAGGTAGGGTCACTCACTGACCCCACCCTTGAAATCCAAGTCCTTATATTTTTAAAAATAATTAAAAAGAAAAGTACTAAAAATTACGACACCTGTATGGCACCTTTTGGCCATTCTAATATTTCACACGTATTTTCACGTATAGGGTTTACACCTAAAATTCACTCAGAATTGAGGTGTTGTGTATATTTTAGGAGTTACATGCGGAAATGTGTTATGTCACAATTCCCGCGCGCAGCCCCACATCATTACATAACCCTACGTACTAGTAGGAGCAGGTAACCGCGTACTAGAGACCCGCGCGCAGCTGATTCTGCCACGCACGCAGCGGATCCTACCCCATGCGCATCTGTACTAACTGATCCCTGCGCCTGGATCAGTCGTGACTAATCTGACAACCAGGTACCGCTCAGAAGAGATACAACCTAGTTAGGGTTGCCTAGTATATGTAACAAACTGACATATGCATTACTAATGATCTAATAAGATCAAAGCTTAAATAAAATTAATTAAAATTAAGTTTTAAACATTTTTTAATAATAAATCAAAGATCAAGGACTACCACGTAAATCACTGATCTTGATCTTTGAAGACCACAAAACACTACCAGAAGTGTTCATAAAAATTATTAAAAATTATCTAAATGATGAAAAGATGATGGAAAATCAGTAAAAATCCACATCTGCACGCTTTAGAACAATATCAATAGTACAAATGAAGGATGAGTACAGAATGATCAAATTTACGCCATAACAGATTAACAGATCCTTTGGCTAAAATAGTACAGAAATCCAGCAGATCTAAGGACAGCTGATTGACAGAACCAAGTGGACGTGATAATCTTGCCCTGACTGGCTTTCCAGCCTCAGCCCACGAGCAGAACCCTCTCTACGTGCCCTGAGAAGACCAAAATCACCCCAAAAGGCTATTTATACAGACCTCTTTGGATCCATTATTCCATGATCAGTTACCAGGAATTATTTATTATCAATCAGACACCGTGTCATTGTTGATAAAGTGCTTATATGAAGATAAGCAAGTGATTTATTAATTAGTCTGTAGTAGTATTATTTACCCTTATTGACCAATCAACCATTGAAGTTTAGTCAAGCAACCTACCCCATCTGCTCTGAAACCCTTCCAATTATTCCAGGATTCTCGTGGTAAAGTGCTCAGAGTGAGTGTTACCCTTCCTGTCTTGGCCATTTGTGCTGTTAAGCCCGGCCATTAGTGGAATAAGTCCTTTCTAAGGCACCCATCTTTATTCCAAGTTTCTTAAACTGCCTAAGGAGGCCCCTTGAAGTGAGGTTGCTAGTCTGTAAAGATCCCCAGTAGTATAATACTGTGGCTTCTCTTTAATATTATATTGAAAACCATTTATTACCAAACTAATTAAACCTTGCAACTGCTCTTATTATATCATTTATTTGAGCTTCTAAGTGTTTATCATTGGAATAATAATTATTATTATTATTCCAGAATTTTTATCACTCTCTGTAGCTAAAGGACTGCAAGGTTCCTGGTATCAGAGAGCTGACATGTGGTGTGGTGTGGTGTGGTGTGGTGTGGTATGGTGTGCTATGGTATGGTGTGCTATGGTGTGCTATGGTGTGCTATGGTATGGTAGTCGGATGGTGTGGTGGGGGGTGATGAAAGGGTGAAACAGGTCAAGGTGTTAGTTTATAAAATAATTTGGGCGCTTCAAGATGGGTGGTGGTCCCAGGATGAAATTTTTGGTCATATTGAATATATGCAGGTGAAGGGCTCAAAGAAGAGTGAATTTTTCAAATTTTTTGGTTTTTTGATGAAATTTTTAAAGGTCAAAAATGACATCCAAAAATCCTGGAAAAAAATTTAAAAATCTCTTGAATATTTCTTTTAAAATTCTCACAAATTGAAACAACAAAAAAATAAGTCAAAATAGCAAACATAAGGATCCAAAAGTCAAATGAGAAAATTGAATTTTTCAAATTTTTTGCATTTATGAAGGAATATTTTAAGGTAAAATAATACATCCAAAAAATCTGTAAATAAGATATTTGAAAGCTCTTTAAATTTTGGTTTTACTTTTTGATAGCTTGAATCACCCAAATAAATGAAATTAAAATGAAAATATAAGGATTCAAATGTCCAAAGAGAAATTTGAATTTTTTGATTTTTTGTGTTTTTTAAAGGAATTTTCGAAGGTGAAAGGATACATCCAAAAAAAATATGAAACAAATATCAGAAGACTCTTTGAATTCTGTTAAAAGTTTTGGGCAGCTGGAATAAACAAAAAAAAACAAATAAAATAGCCCAAATAAAGATCAAAAAACCCATGCAAAAATTTGTTTTTACAGAATTTTTTCATTTTTTGATTGCATTTTTAAAGGGGTTCTAATGCCTTCAAAAATAACCAATATTTTGGCTAGGGGTTTAAGAATCCCTGCCTAACAGGCTGCGCAGTTAGAATTCAAAAAAAATGAATTCTTGAAATTCACATGAAATAAAGTATTTTTGTGTGAAATACTGGAGGGGCGCAACCCTGTGCTGACATCAAAATTTGTTTAATAAAGAGTTGGTTGTATGAGAAAAATAATTCCCTTTTTTTATTTTTTATTTTTTTTATTTTTTTATTTTTTATTTTTTTTATTTTTTATTTTTTTTATTTTTATAATTTATATTTTATATTGGGTAATGTTAAATTCACATCTCATTGAGCCATGCACATGGTTTAAAAGGGGCCGTGTGGCAGGCCACTCATTCCAATCCAAGCCGTGTACAACCCCCCACGGCTCAAGGAGTCTTGTGGCCCACCCAGCCTGGTCTGCCGCTGTGTGGACTTCCACACGACTACATTCAAGCCATGTGGAGTTGTACACAGCTCAAATTAAGTTGTGTGGCATCCCACATGGCACCAGACCGCAGTGAGCAAAAAAAAAAGGAAAAGGAATGAAAGGGTACCAACACAACCCATAAACTAAATAAACCTCCCAAAAAAACAAAAATCAACCAAAAAATCAAAGAATGTTCATTTTTTGGTTAAAAAAAAGCAAACAAATAAAGAAAAAAATCAAAACCAAAAAAAACTGGTACTATCCAATGTACTAGCCCTAAAGTAAAAAGGCCCAAAAAAACCCAAGTAACTGGACTAGCCCTAAATTAAAAACACCAAAAAAAAGACAAGTAACTTGACAAGCCCTCAAGTAAAAACCCCAAAAAAATACAACTAACTTGACAAGCCCTAAAGTAAGTTCAACTTGACTAGCCCTAAAGTAAAAGGGCCCAAAAATTAAAGAAGCCTTTTTACCAGCCCTAAAGTCAAAGTGCCCAAAATATACAATTCTTTTGACAAGCCCTTAAGTAAAAACACCAAAAAAACAAGTTCAACTTGTGTTAATCTGATCCCATCCCAAGCTTAACATAAGTTAAGCTTGTGATGGAATTGGCCCAACACAAGTTGAACTGACTTACCATTAAACTCTTGTTCAAAAAACTCAATATAATTATGTTAACTCAAAACACTCAACATAATGATGATCAAAATATGATAACCCTTTATATTAATAGAACTTGTTAGCTGCATTAGAATTACAATTTATATGAAACCCAATGATGAAATGAATTCAAAGTCTATAATCTCTATAATCTAGAATACATTTGCAGTTGATCTTTGAGATGATCAACCCAACCAGAGGCTTTTTTATAAATTGAGGAACACCTTTTTGCTACAATGGGCAGGATTGGAATCATTTATCCCTAAAGTACTCATAGAACCCAGTGGCTATTGTTTACAAAGGAAATGAACATTTGATCTGATTGATCAGTAACACCATTTTTCATTGGAGTATAAGTATCACATGACTACAATGAAATGAAACATATAGGTTTGGAATCTGTGTCTGCTATTATTTGACCCATGTCTGATTTAGCCAGCCATTTTGAGGAGGGAATCTTTTCATTGATTTCTTCAACATCAAGTCTTTTTTGAATCTTTCAACCTCCTTTGCACAACAAGCATCTTAATGTAGCATGCTTTATTTTTCTCTAATGTTTCAATCATTTCCTTTCTAACTTTAAACCAACCATATTCTTCATAAACAAGAGATTTAGCAATGACTCTAAATTGGCAATTCCCATCTCCAATTGGATCCCAAACCTCACCCAAGAACTTATGGAATTTCTTGGGTATTTGATTGAGGTATTTCACGCTTGGTTCCTATCACAAAAACTAACTTAGTATTCATTTCTTTAATTAGATAAATTAAATGAATACTCACCAATGATGAGCTTCTGGTTGAGCTTTGCTGCATGTTCTTTTCCTCTGAAGAGAATTCTGATTCCAAATTAAGTGATCCCAATTCACTTTCATTCTCTTCCTCTGAACTATGAAATTCAGATTCATATTCTGCAAAATTTGACCAACAATTCATAGGTAGTTAGTAACTAAGTTCATTAAACCAAAAAAATGAACATATCCCAAAAGAAAAGACTTACATTCTTTTTTCTTCTCTTGTTTGAAGCCCTTCTATTCCTTTTTTCCCCCTTGAGTTCATTGTCAACAAGCTCAAACCAAGATGGTCCTTGCCATGTATCTGTTGATTTTGGCCTGACCCTACTTGATTGCAAGACTTTAGGTTCAATTCTTGGCTTTGATCAATATTTCATAATCTTCTGAATGATATACTTCAATAGGCCACTTTGCCCCTGATCTGGAGATTCCAAGATCATTGCATTCAATTTTTCACGTAACTGAGGAATGCTTAGAATTTCATTGACATTGCACTTGAAAAATTCAAAAGGATCAACCATTATTTAATTAGGAATCATTAATCAAAAAGCATTAATCACATATTGATTTGAACAATCCAACTGAAGCCAGCTTACATAACTAGAACTGCAAGGGTCATAGTCCAACCTCCACTGAGGATGAACATCTTTGGGTACCATGGATCCTCTGAATGCTAGATGTTCACCTATTTGGTAGGAACGGGGTAAACCCATAGTCTTGGATTATGAATTGGTGCACACTTTGCCATTATGATCACGTTTTAACTTCTCCAATTGTTCCCTAATAAGATGCATTGCCTCTAAAGACAATTTGTAACCCAATGGTAACAGTTCAGGAGGAAAAATTGTCCCTAACTGAATTCAAGAGTTATAAATTGATTCATGAACTGATTTAATTTTATTCAAAAATGTTTCATCAAGGATTTTTCAAACATCCACCAGGTTTCCCAAAGAGTTTGCAAGGAATTCTTTGAGAGTTGCATGGACCCCTTCAACCCAATGTGTTTTTTTGTTTCCAAAATCTGGTTTTATACAAGTCCATGCTGTTACAAACATCTCTTTGATAGGTAAAATTTTATTTTCCATATACTCAAGTACATCCTCATAGTCTTTCAAGAAGAACTATACAAGTCAAAAGGTCAGAACCCAAAACTATTAAGAATAAGAAGAAGTGATTTGGACCTACTCTGAGTTCTGCATCATTGACCTCTGCCTCCTCCTTGGTCTTTGAGGCCCCATACTTTTCCCACAGAGTCATAAAGCTGTTCCATTCTGAAAGGTCATTAACAAAGCGCACTTTACAGTTTGTTTGTATTTTTTTAGACAAGTGCCAAGTGCAACATTGTCTTGATGGCTCAGGGAAACTCTATTCAATAGGAAAAATAAAAGATTTTTCATGGTCTGTCACAAAGACTTTTGGAAGTCTCTCAGGATCATAAGCCACTTCCTTTAATGCATTTACAGACCAACTGTAGAACTCAAACGTTTCTTTTGTTATAAAAACAAGAGCTTTTGTGAAAGTTTCCAATTGGCTGTCATTCCTACAACATGCAATAGTGGGGTTTTCTACTTATTTGTCTTATAAGTACAATCCAACATAGCAATATGATGGAATTGTTTTGAAAGCTTTAATGCCTCTGGATGTGCTAAGTACAGGGCCTCCAAGTGACCCTCTCCACTGGACTTTGACTAGTGAATCCAACTTGTTTCTTCAAGCTGTTCATAGAGTACCTCCATAATACGTTTTCCCTTTAGTTCTTCAATCTTTACCTTCTGCTTAGTGTTATAGATTTTTTGGTCATCAACATAATCCCCCAAATAAATTTTTCTCAATTTTCTCTTAAGTTGTAAAATATTGAGCCCATCATTCATGCCTTCTATTAGATTGTCTAAGGTCACCCCCAAGATTCTCCGCAGTTGAGGATGCACAGAGGGATTTTAAGATGGTTGATGGTTATGTTGGGGTTCTTTGTAGGAGAGGTGCCACAAGGGGTCTGCCTTTGTGCAACTTGCATGGATTAAAAACTTGCACCCAACCTTCCTTGTGTGAGTTTGTCTAGACCGTTTGGTAAGAAGATTTCCTGAATAGGAACCATGTCTATCACAGGCTAAATCCACATTTTGGTCACGCTTTGAGTTGATAATTGTTAAAGCGTAACCATGCTTCATTTCCCATGTTTTACAATAGTTTTGTGCCTCTTCCCTAGTAGGAAAAGCTCTCCAGGGAGGTGGGTCAAGTGGATCTGACATAGTTACATAGTTATATTGATGGCATGCACTCCATCAGTTTCAATCAAATTAAATATGGCAAAGACCAGTAACATAAAATTTTACTCACGGCCAGAGGTCAAATCCCACTGTGAAACATTTTTCTCTTCAATTGTTGCCCTTGATGAGGATGCAATTGGGGCTTCCAATGTTTCATTACCCCAATCCTTTTTTTCTTTTTCCAAAGCTTTGTTGATGGCACTATCAACGTAGATCTTCCACACATCCATGTCAGAAGAAGGAGGGCTTGCCACTGTTCCATGAAAAAAAATGCAATGGTATACTTCAGTATTTAATCCAACTTTCAATTGAAAAAACAAAGTTAAGGAATTGTTTGCAGAATTTTATATGATTTATGATTTCAGTTTTCACTTTGATTTCACTTTGGCTTCACTTGAATGTCTCTTTGGGATTGCTAGGTGTGGAACAACAGTCCCAAAAAGTATGCTTTAATCCCAAATTTGGGTTGAAAGAACCCAAGTGTGGTCCAGGGGGTGCCCAAAATTCTGGCAAAACCTCTGGGGGTTACATGGCTCCTACACAACCCCCTGGGGGTTGCGCGTGTTTGAAACGGCCCTTTGTAGTCATCTTTGGGCCCCCACGGCTCATTTGAGCCGTGTAGGTCCCTACAGTACTACCACACAGTTGGAGCCATGAATTTAACATCACCCTTATTTTTATTTATTTTTATTCATATACATTTATTTTTATTGGTGATTATTTTTTCTTTTATTTTTTTTATATTTCAAGCTTGATTTTTTTTTTTTGAAAATGGGTAGTGAATGGCTATTTGCAACCCTTTGGGATTGCAAACAGCCATTTGCAATGCCAAAGTAAGTTGTGAGCGGCCATTTGTGACCAGCCTAGGTTGCAACCGGCCGCTTGTGACTGTATAAGGTAGCAAGCGGCCATTTGTGACCCAAAATTGGTTGCAAGTTGCGCCACAAGACCCCTTTTAGGTATTTAATAGGGGTTGCAAAGTCACAAATTGAACATAGGCCTATTTTTAGGTAACTGCTTTTTGAATATATATATATTTTTTTAAGGTGTCTGCTTTTTTTCACTCCATGTCAATATACATATTTCTGCATGTATTTACTTGAACATAAGGTTTGGTCTGCTTTGTAACAGGGGGATTTAACCAACAAGAACACCTTCAGTGTAACATCAAGGAGCTTCAAGTTATGTAACAGACAAAAGTGTAACAGCAGGGATGCAAAGAAGGAGAACACCTTCAGTGCAATATCAATGAGCTGCAAAATATTTTCCAGACAACAGTGTAACAGGGGGATGTAACCAAGGAGATCACCTTCAGTTCAACTTCTACATAAATACCACCTGCTATTGCATTTCCTAATCTTGACACACCACAAGCTACATTTTTTATATCCTTGATTCCTCTGCATAAAACAACCATGATTCATTTTGCAGTTCTACATAGACAAAACTCTTCCATTTCTTTCATGGCCCTTAAGACTTAACCACACCACTCACATCCTCATGAAATTCTTCACAATTCTCATTACCATCACTTGAGAAGTCCAACCACATATGATAATCCTGATCTTTATCATCAATTATTTCTCAACCCCCAACTCATGAGTTTTTTATATTTCAATCACCATCCAGACACTATCCAATCATGCTCAACATAGAAGTTTTATACCCAATCACAGGTCCACAAATTCTCAGTAGTTGATACATCATCCATCTCATCATTTAAATGGCCAACCTGTTCTATACAAAATACAGATATAGTAACACAGGTCTGAAAATCAAAACCCATGAAGGGAATATTTGGATTGAAAATGGGAAGAAACCATTTTGTAGTATTCCAGGAGGAGGTCTGCCTCATTCTCACATCTTTTTAATTCCGTACCATGATCAACAACCAAGAACATATGAATAAATTGGCATGATTGTTTGTGCAGAGCTACCTGATCAATTCACACAGCCAAGAAGATTTCAAGCAATTAAAAGACACATGATACCTGTTCCATGTGGTACTTATAAATGAAAGCTTACATAAATGATGGAAAATTCAAGGAGAAATACCCCAAAGCTTTCTATCCTGAAACAATTGTGATTGAAAGCAGTTGTCCAATATATAGAAGATTCCAGAATGGACCTACAATTTCACTGAGGAGGAATCATAAAAAGTTCCTCATTGATAATTTGTGGGTTGTTACTTACAATCCTTACCTTTTGGCAAAGCACCAATGCTGTATAAATTTGAAGATATGTGAAGGTATCTTGGATGTTCAATACATCTACAAATACATGTATAAGGGCAATGATTTTTTTAATGTTGATGTTGGTGAAGACTTGGATTAAAAAGACTATATTAGATATTAAAGATGGAAAGCTCCTCAAGAGGCATTTTGGAGAGTTTTTTCATTCAAATTCTTTTCTATCCCACCTTCATTGTCAGTAAAAACAGTTATGCCAAGTATAGAAGAAACCAGAATGGACCAATTTTTTCACTGAGGAGGAATCATAAAAACCTTATCATTTATGACTACTTTGGGGTTCCTCAAAATCCTTAAATTTTTGCAAATTACCAATGCCACATCAATGCAGAGATATACAAAGAAATAATGGCTGTTAAATACCTCTAAAAGTAAATTCATGAGTGCTATGCTATTCTTACTGTTGATTTTGATGTAACTTGGGCTTAAATGGACTAATTTAGGGATACACAAAATGAGTAGCTCCTCCAGAGACACATATCAGGTTTTTTAATTCAAAGTTTTTCCTACTTCACCTTCTGTTTTGAGGCTGAATATCCATCTCCCTGTCCAAAAAAAGGTTTTATTTGAACCAGATTAATTCATGAAAAAATCTCTTTAAAGATCAAAACAAGCAAAAAATATTTTTACACAATAATTCAAAATAAATTCAATTTATATTTTGGCAAGTACTACGGAATATTTAGACTTTTCATCATACTTCATGTTTCATCCACACATAAAATATTTCAGGCACTTTCATATTGGTTATTTAATTGGCATAATTTATAAAATTCAACCTGCAGATTCATAAAGTTAGGTTCTCAGATTTTTGTTGAATAACTCTGTTGGTTCTACTTCATTTAATAACCTAAAGCAAACCAACAGAGTTTCTTATGAAATTTTCAGAGATGAATCTTTTTAAAAGTTTTTACTTAAGCAAAATCATCATATAGAAGCAAAAATTCAAAAATCTGATGAGGAGATTCACCGTCTCAAGCCAAAAAAGTTGTTTGGAATGCTATTGGCACTTTTTCTACAAGAAATATTACTTTTCACGTGGAATTCATGCTTCAATTTCATGGTGGAGGCTTTAACTCATTCTTGGATCACAGATCAAAGGGCCATCAAAAAACAAAATATCAGATGAAACAACCAAATCATATTCCAAAAACACAGAACAAAAATTGGAAACACCTTTCCTGACTATCCAAAATGTGATAAAACAGTAGAGGTTACAAGAATAAACAGGGAATGAATTATTTAATAAGAAAAAATGATGCTATAAATAAATCAGATTTGCAAAATATTCATCTTCTTAATAATAGAAAGAGGAATATATTTTAGTTCATATTAAATGCATGCATTTCATCTCAGCACTCTTAATTATTTATTGATAATCCTGGTGGGTGAGATGAAGAACCTATTACTCATGAGCATATGGTGTGTAAAATGCATCTGGGTGCCTGTCCAAGTTTGACTTGGCGTGCACCCAGTAAGACTTGGATAGGTTCCCAGAGGGCTTGATTTGGTGGGCCTTGCAGGGGTAAAAACTTGGTGCCCAACCAAGCTCCCCTTGACGCCAATCAAAGCTGGTTGCACCAAAATGACCAGCCACCCTACCAAAAACTTTCAACTGTCAATTTCATTAAAAAAAATTGTATTTGGCGGTGTGGTGTTCTTTTATGGACCCAATTTGGAATAGCCTGCGTGCTGCCCGCTCAGCAATGAGTGGCTTAGCAGTGGCGGCGCGCTCAGTAATGGGTGCGGCTTTGCCTCAGCAAGCCGCACTGCAGGCTCAGCAGCAGTCAAGTTGGGCTTGGCATTGGGAGGTGCGGGGTGGATTGGATTGGATTGGACGGATTGCGCGCAGATTGGGTGTTGCAAGACACGTGGATATACCTTGAATATCTGGAATGGCGCGTTGGGCGGATGCAGACATGGGCAGGGGGCTCTGAGTTGGGTTCGGCACAAGGGCTTGGTCATGAGAAGGACAAACCAGGTGGACGTAATGGCAGGCGGGCAATACGGATGGAATATGGGGTATGGGATATGGGATGTGGATTATGGGATGGAAGGATAGGGTTGGGGCTAGGGTTCTGTACTTAGGGGTTGTATTTCATTATTCTTGCTTGCTTGCAGTTATACCTAGATTAGGGTTGAGGGGGAGGTTAATTAAACCGTACCCTCAACCTGGATGTGGAGGGGGGATCTTATTGGATCACAGAGGAGGGGAAGGATTGATAGAAAAAGGAACTAGGAACTCATCTTATTATTCTTTCTCTCTCTCTCCCTCTCTCTCTTTAACTCATTGCATCCAACCTCCTTACAGACGCTTGGACCATTAACTCTCAAACTTGAGGTCAACTAGGGGTTATTCCACCCTCTTTGTTTCCACATCCTGGGGTTCTGGCCAGGAACTCTTTTTTCAAAGTCTCTCAAAGGTACCCAAGATGCTACCAGCAGTAGCCCCTCCTTTTTCTTCCTCCTCCCACCATCTTCTCATTGATCCAAAGGAATACCCTCACATTTGATTCAACGCTGTGGGTGTGGAGCAATTCATCTCACAATATGAATTGATTGCAGACTCCAAAGACGCATTGTATTCCAATAAGGCGCGCCTTGTTTTCCTGTTCATCATTAACGCAGAGGAGAGTTGGGATGTAGAAGAGATGAGGGGCTACCAGAACCTGGATTTTCCAAAACTGAAGTTGTAAATGTTGGCAAGATGGGGGAAGCGCAATCCTTGTTTTTGGGAGGGCAATTTCAAGCAAGCCGCGGAATTGAGTTATGGGGCAGCTCCACCACTTGAAACCATCCCTTGGGTTAGCAAGCTTGCAGAGCTGGCAAGGGACCTCAAGATCTATTTTAAGGGTCTTCATCTGCCTATCACGCCCACGCCTGGGTTGTGCACGTATGGGGACAATGACGGCTGTTTGCAATTGGGACACAAGAACTGGAAAATGGATGTAAAAGCAGGATTGGTTTCCCCAGAGGAGACAGGATATGTGTTGAGAAAGCGGGTCTTTGCAGAATTGGTTCAGCCTGTTGCTATGAAGCAAGCAAGGAAGAAGGAACCAGGAGTGGATATTTTGCGCAATTTGGGAACCAGTGAACGGCAGACAGTTCTTGCAGAGAGGAAACCTGGAGTGGATATTCCGCGCAATTTTGGAACTAGTGAACGGAGGACGGGTCTTGCGGAGAGGGAACCAGGAGCAAATATTGTGCGTGATTTGGGAACTGATGAACGGCGGGTGTGTTTTGTGGAGAGGATAGGAGTGGTGGCGGAGGGAACGGGCCAGGCATTGGAGAATTGCGACCAGAGCCAAACCTCTTTGAAGGCAGGGAGGATGCACGTGGAATGGAAGGATGTGGAGCACAGGGAGTGCGGGATGGATGGGCCAAGGATGGGCCCAGTGCCATCATGGCTAGGGGAGGTTTTGGCATTGGTGCAACGGACACTCGTGGCAGGGCTTCAGGTGTGGAACAGGGAGGCATTGGGTCCCAAAGGCATGGCTGGTGAGAAGGAAGTCAGGGTTGCGGGGCCTTTGGCAGCAGAAGGTGCCTTGGGACGGAATTTTGGAGAATTGGCCGGTTGAAGCGACCTCTGTGGGATTGGTTGAGGCATCAGCTGAGGACAGCAGCCAAGTTGGGGGGGAATCTATTGCAGGATGGGAAGGTCTGATTTGGGACGCAGAAGCAAGGACAAGCCCTGCATTCCGGAAACGCACGCAAGGACAAGCCCTGAATTCTGGATTCAAACACATGAGCAATTTCTGATGGATGATTCAGGGAAATAGGAAAGCAGATGGTGTGGAACGGATGTGTGTTGAAGAGCAAGGCCCGGGCTTGGCAGGGGGTTGGCGCTTAAAAAAAAGAAAAAAAAAATCTCTTTAAGTTTTCTTTGGTTATCTTATAGATGGAAGGTGTGGATGGGTTTGGTCCAATACTTTTTCTTTTTCTTTCTCTCTCAAGGATGTGCGTGCGCAGCTGGTTTTCTTTGTTCTCTCTCCATTCTGTAGATGGGTTTGGGGAACTGTGTGGCAGTTTGTCTGGGGTGGTCCAGGTACCTTTAGCAGATACTCTCAGTGACATGGGTTTTCTCACTCTCAGCAGATACTCTTGGTGGTGCAGATTTTTCTCACTCTTGCAGATTGCTCTCAAAAGCGCTGATCTTACGCGCGGCTCTAATTTCTCTCAAGATTCTCACAAGCCCAAAGGCTAACTAGGGAAGGCGGGGGTAGGTGGGATAGTGGTGGATCTCTGGGGACAGAACTCAAGTTGGGGTGGATGTGGTGTTCTTTTATGGACGCAAGTTGGAATAGGCTGCGCGCTGCGCACTCAGCAATGGGTGGCTCAGCAGTGGCGGCGCGCTCATCAATGTGTGCGGCCTTGCTGCAGGAAGCCGCACTGCAGGCTCAGCAGCAGTCAAGTTGGGCTTGGCATCTGGAGGTGTGGGGTGGATTGGATTGGATTGGAAGGATTGCGCGCAGATTGGGAATTGCAAGACGCGCGGATATACATTGAATATCTGGAATGGTGCGTTGGGCGGATGCAGAAATGCGCAGGGTGCTCCAAGTTGGGTGCGGCACAAGGGCCGCATCATGAGAAGGAATGTCAGCCTGCTACTTAGCACAGAGCAACCTGACAAAGCAACAACAATAATAATATTAACAAAAATAAAAAGAACAAAAATAAATAAATAAATAAAACTATTATAAAATGAAGGAGTACAAAATCCATAAATAATATTGCAGAAATGGATTCCCCACCCAAAATAAGGTAGGGTCACTCACTGACCCCACCCTTGAATTCTTACTCCTTATATTTTTTAATTAATTTAATATAAAATGGTAAATGACCACGGCACCAGTATGGCACCTTTTGGGCCATTTTAATATTTCACATGATACGTCATGTATAGGTTTCACACCTAAATTTCAGTCGAAATCCAGGTGTTGTGTGTAGTTTAGGAGTTACACGGGGAATTTTGTTTTGTCACAATTCCCGCATGCAGCCCCGCGTCCCTACAGCGCTGGTCTCCCGCGTACGCAAACTCCCGCACGCAGCCCCGCGTCCCTACAGCGCTGGACTCCCGCGTACGCCAACTCCCGCACGCAGCCCCGCGTCCCTACAGCGCTGGACTCCCGCGCAACTGAACTCCCGCGCAGGTAATCCCGTGACCTAGTCACGCGCGCAGCGGATCAGTCCCCCGCGCGCATCTGAGCAGCGGATCAGTCCCTGCGCGCATCTGAATGGACTGATCCCCGCGCCTCCTGCCGTGATCAGTCTGACAGCCAGGTACCGCTCAGAGGAGCTACAATATAGTAGGATCTACACTACATATGTAAAGCTACCACACAAGCATAGATTATAGTTTAAAAACCTTAAAAATCAATTAAAATTAGTTATTAACGAATTTTTAGTATTTTTTATTAATTAAGTAAAGATCCAGACTCACCACAACATGAGCTGATCAGAACCTTCAAAGACCACAAAACTACACAAGGAGTGATGTTAAAAATTATTAAAAATTACATACAGGATCAGCAGATGATGGAGAATCAATAAACATCCACGTCTGCTCACTTTGGACCAGTACTTACAGTACAAATTTAGGATGAGTGCAGGATCAGCAAAATGACTAATCTATTGATTAACAGATCCTGCAGCTAAAAAGGAGCTTTTCCTTGACAGATCTAAGGCCAGCAGGCTAACAGCACCTTGAGGACGTGCCAATTCTGCCCTGACTGCCCCCCTAGCCTCAGCCCATGGCTAATACCCCTTCTAGAGGCCCTCAAGGACCCAAAAAGGAATATTTAAACAGGCTCTTTTTGCCCCTTTGCTCCAAATCATCAATCAGTTATCAGTTATCAGAAATATTATTATTATCAATCAGACATTGTGTCATTTTTAGTCAAGTGCTTATCAAGAAGAAAGCAAGTGATTTATGATCTAGTCTGAAGTATTATTATTATTATTTTCTAAATAACTATCAACAACCAGAAGTTTGAACCAGCCACCAACCCCATCTGTTCTGAAGCTTCTTACCTGAATCTTTGCACAATTTGTGTGGATTACTTCCCAAGTAAGTTATTCCCTTCCTGCTCCGGTTTTGTGTGCTGTTTTGCCCGCCCAAATTAGTTGATAAGGCCTTAGAAGGCACCCATCTTCATTCCAAGGTTATAAACTGCCTAAGGAGGCCCCTTGAGGAGAGGTTGACAAGTCTGTAAAGACCCCCAGTAGTATATTACTGTGGCCCCTCTTTTTATATTATATATTAAAATATTTACAACCAAACCAATTAAACCTTGCACTTGCTCTTACCATACCATTATTGGAGCCATAAAGTTTTTATTCTTTGGAATATTATTGCTCCAAATTCTTTTATCACTCTCTGTAGCTAAAGGACTGCAAGGTTCCTGGTATCAGAGAGCTGACAAGGAAGAACCTGGTGGATTTAATTGCAGGCAGGCAATACAGATGGAATATGGGGTATGGGATATGGGATGGAAGGATAGGGTTGGGGCTAGGGTTCTTTAA
The DNA here is from genome assembly GCA_025617555.3 of Puccinia polysora. NCBI lineage: Eukaryota > Fungi > Basidiomycota > Pucciniomycetes > Pucciniales > Pucciniaceae > Puccinia > Puccinia polysora. The sequence continues at coordinate 30,965,876 of CM062632.1, read as the reverse complement.
TGAGGGGTTTTATTTCATTATTCTTGCTTGCTTTCTGTTGTACCTAGGTTAGGGTTGAGGGGGAGGTTACTGAAACCGCACCCTCAACCTGGATGTGGAGGGGGGATCTTATTGGATCACAGAGGAGGGGAAGGATTGAAGGAAAAAGGAACTAGGAACTCATCATTATTCTTTATCTCTCTCTCCCTCTCTTATGAACTCATTGCATCTAACCTCCTTGCAGACGCTTGGACCATTAACTCTTGAACTTGAGGACAACTAGGGGTTATTCCACCCTCTTTTTTTCCACAGCAGTTCAAAGCGTCAAGCTTTGATTGGCACCAAAATAAACTTGGCCTGGCGCAAGACCTACTTGGCCGGTGTGGTGGTTATTTATAGACACAGAGGCAAGTGGGCTCACCACTGGACATTTGACTTGGAGCGGCTCAGCTGTGGGTGGAAGTCCGCAGTACAATAGGCTCAGAGAAGCATGTTGGCGGGCTCTCTATTCAGGATTACAATAGCTGAGGGCTTGGCATTGGTGCGGCACATTCCTTTTGCGGGCACAATGACAAGAATGGGCCGGATTATTGCCTTTTCCAGACATTGGGCGGTCAAACATAACTTTCCCTCTGCTGCAGTGGGTTTACTAATGCAGAAGCAAGTGATCAAAGCTAAGAAGTACAGATTAGGCCAATTATGAGATATGCACTGAGATTGCGGAGCGCTGTGTGGCAATGAATGCTGAAGTTGAGGAGTTGGCATGCAAATTTTTGGGGATTTGTAGTTATGCCGCATGCAGGATTGAGAGTGATCCTCTAGGGAAGATCAAGGAGGATCTGTTGTTAGTGATGCATTGGTGCGACTCAACTGTTAGGGGGAATTGGCAACAGGATAATTGGATTGGGTAAGGATTGGACTATTTGTAAGGGGGATCAGTGCAAACGCACGGAGACGGTGGGAAAAGGGGTCTTTCATGAGTAGTTCACGTTCCTTTTTGGGAGTAGCAAAGGCGGTTCAGTGAAGAATGCACGGAGACAAGTGGGGTCTTTCCTTTGCGGCTTGAATTCTTTTGTTGTATATATAAGGAAGCTTTTCTTTAGTTGTATGGAGGGGATGAGCATTGGATTTTACCTTTATCAGAGATTATCACGCCAATTTATAGTGTTCTTCTTTTCTTCTGTTACTTTGGAGTGCAGTTACCAGCAAGAGTTCATGGAGGTCATATTTAGGTAAATATTTCAATTGCGGTGCTTTTCAGGGAGTCTTCCTTGTTTATTACTATTATTTCATTGCAAGTTAGCTTTAGTGGTTTTTGGCTCAAGCGCAGAAGCAGGATTCAATTAGGGATTTGCGGAGGTACAGGAGTTTAACTCAAGGGCTAGTGGGCTTTCCAGAACTTGGAGCAAGATTGTTGCGGAGAATATTATATTTTTGTGGAGAATTTACCAAACACACAATCTCTTTCCACACTGGGCATCACTTCACCCTTGGCTGGGCACCAAGAAAGCTTTTCTAGGCACCGAAAGGGCTTTTCTAGGCCCCATGCGCACTTTAGCAAATTTTTGAAATAACTTTGGTTGGTGCCCAAATGGGCTTTACAGACCATACTCTTGAGTTGGTTGACCAAATCCTTCAAGAACTAATGGATTTTGTTTTACCTTTTTGAGGCAAATTAAGAGTTCATGGTGGTGACTTTTGGAAAATTCTACCTGTTTATCAAAAGTGTACACATCCTCAAATAGTCAATGAAGGTTTGGGGAATTATAACATTGTTCTCTTAAGGAAAAAACTCAAAATTTACATCAACAAGAGTCTCCTAAATCATTATTTATTCCAAAGTTTTCTCCTCATAAATAACAAATCAAAAGTTCAGAAAATTCAAAATATTAGTATTTATCTTCAAGATCAAGCCTTCACCCATGGGAAGTCATATGCTGAATTTTTTCAAGATAAAGCTTTAACCCATGGGCATTTATATGTGGAATTTTCAATTTTTTGATTCAGAATTTCAAATTGGGTAGTGGTTGAAACAAAAACTGAAAATCATACCTTATCATGAACTGAAAACATGGTTTACCATGAGGTATGGAACACTATCCAAAGCTGAAAGTAAATTCCAAGATTTCCATTATATATACTTTTTTTTGAATGGCTTGACAATTGAAATACTTGAAAAATTTATAGTTTCATCATTTTTTTTAATCCATCTCCCAAATTTTCCACTGGATTAAAATCATCTCAAATTTATCCTGTTTTTTCATGTAAATATTTTTTATTGAATTGTTTTACCATGAAGTGTTTAATTCTATTCATCACTGAAAATATTTTCATTTTATACAATTTTTTTAAACACTTATTGGTTGAAATACTTGAAAAATTTTTCCCATCATTCTTTTTTTATTCATTCCCCTAATTTCCCACTTGATCAAAGTTATTCATTATTTAAAAAATATCATATCTGTTCCAACCATGCTCAAAATAGAAGAAATAATTCTTGAATACACAATCAGACATCCACACATTCTCATGAGTAGTGGACCAATCATCCATCTCATCAGTTAAATGGAAAAACTGGTCCATAGAATATCCTGATATGGTAAAACAGGCTTGCAAATCAAAACCCATTGATGGAATATTTGGATTGAAAATGGGAATAAATCATTTTATATAATTCCAGAAGAGAGGTCTGCCTCATTCTCCCATCTTGGTAATTCTTCACCATGATCACAAACGCAGAACATCTGAAGAAATTGACTCTGAAGAAATTGGCATGATTTTTTTTGCAGAGACCTGATCAATTCAAAGAGAAAAACCTTTTTCAAGCAGTGAAACAACACATGAAACCTGGTCCATGTGGTACTTTAAAAATCGAAGCACCTTGCATGGATAATTGCAGATTCAAGAAGAAATACCCCAAAGCCTTCTATCCTTAAAAAATTGTGGGTGAAGGCAGTTTTCCAACATATAAAAGATTCCAGAATGTACCTACCATTTCACTGAGCAGGAATCATATGAAGTTCCTCATTGATCATTCATGGATTGTTCCTTACAATCCTTACCTTTTGGAAAAGAACCAATTCCACATAAGTGTGAAGGTATGTAAAGGTATCTTGGCTGTTAAATACCTCTACAAATACATTTATGAGGGTCATAATTGTTTTCATGGTGATGTTGGTGCAGATTTGGATGAAATATAATATTTTAGGGATTCAAGAGGGTAAGCTCCTTCAGAGGCATTTTTGGGAGTTTTTTGATTCAATTTTTTTTCTATCCATCCTTCATTGTCATAAAAAAAAGTTATTCCAAATATAGAAGACACCAGAATGGAACTACCATTTCAATGAGGAGGAATCATACAAACTTTGAAATTGATAATTGCTTTGGGGTTCCTTACAATCCTTAAATTTTGGAAAATTACCAATTCCACTTAAATGCAGAGATATATGCAGTTATCTTGGTTTTTCAATACCTCCAAAAATAAAATTTTAAGTTCTATGATATTTACTCTGTTGATTTTGGTGCTTATTTGGATTATATTGATTAATTTTGGGATTCAAGGTGGGTAGGTGTTCCAGAGACATGTTGAAGAGGTTTTTGTTTAAACTGTTTTAGTAGTTCACCTTCTTTTTTTAAGGCTGTAAATTCATCTTCTTTGCCAGATACAGGTTTTTTTTGAACCAGATGAAGCCCTGGATGAATTTTTTCAAATTTCCACACAAGGAAACAATATTCTTACACAATATTTCAAAATAAATTCAATTGATAGTTTTGCAAGTACAATGAAATACTCAGACTTTAAATAATATTTCAAATTCCATCCACTCGGAAAATATTGCAGGCACTTTAAGATTGGTTATTGGATAAGGAGCATTTATAATTTTCATCCTAAAGATTCAGAAACATAGTTTTTCATATTTTTGCTGAATAATTCTGTTTATGCTACATCATTTAATGACCTAAAGCAATTAATTTAATTTATTATTGAAACTTCATATTAATCTTTGTGCAAGTGTTTACTTGAGGAAAAAAATCATTTAGAAATTAAAATTCAAGAAGCTGGTGTGTAGATTCAGCCTTTTAAGCTAAGAAATTTGTTTGATATTTGCACTTTGTCAGCCAGAAATCCAACTTTTCCCACGTAATTCTTGCATCAATTTCATGTTGAGAGCTTTTATTCATTCTTGAATTACAGATCACAGGGTCCTCATTATGTTTTAAAACCATGGAACAGCAATTGGAAAAGCCTTTCCTGATTTTCTAAAATTTGATCAAACAGTAGAGGTTACAAAAATAATCAGGAAATGGATTTTGGTTTAACATGAGGTGTTGAATTCTATCACCCATTGAAATCACATACCAAGATTTTTTTGCTTGCTTATCTGTTGAAATACTTCAACAATTTTTTATGTCATTGTTTTTTTTAATCAATTACCCTAATTTCAAACTTGATTAAAATCATTTATTACTTAAAAAATATCACATCTGTTCATGTTAATTCCTTTTGATTCAATCCATCCTCAAAGTTGGGGGCAAAAGACTAGTCTATAAATATAAACAGATTGAAAAACTTCCCATACCTCAGCTGGGTCAATTTCCCCGGGTTTGTATTCATTTGCCAAAATTGTTATGCACCTCTTTCATTGACACTGGGTGAATTCAATACTTCACCAGGCAAATGCCATGCCTCCCCAAAGTTGGGGGCAATTATCTATAAATATAAAAAGATTGAAAAACCTCAAATGCCCCACCCAGTGTCAAGGTCCTTGGGTTATTATTCATTCATCAAGGTTGTTTTTTATGAACCTCTTGCATTCAGTTTAGTCCTCTTTTTATTTGGTTTGCTTTTTTTTTTCTCTTTCCGCTTTTTTTTCAGTCAATTTCTTTTTCTCTGTATTTTTTTTCTGCCTAATTTTTTTTCAGTCTGCTTTTTTCAAAAGAAATTCACACACAAACTAATGTGTGTACATATATTGAAAGGTTTAATACTTTTCAACAACCTCTTTGTATGTATTTAGGTTTGTGTGATGTATGTACATATTTAAGGTTTGTGATTATTCCTTTTTGATACTTTTCAACTACTTCTTTGTATGTATTTGGGTTTTTGTGATGTATTTACATATTTAAGGTCTGTGTTTATTCCTTTTTAATAATTTTCAACTACATCTTTTTATGCATATATCAGGTTTATTTTTTACAATCACACACATACAGGGCCAATGAATGTAACAGGGCCAACAAATGTAACAAGGACAGGAATGTAACAGAGCCAAAAAATGTTACAAGGACACAAGGAATGTAACAGAGGGCATTGACAATACATGTAATGAACACTAATTCATCACTTGGTTCAAGCTTTTTTTTTTTGAACATTGAAGATTTAAATAACCAAGGATAACACATGTAACCAAGGATAACACATGTAACCAAGGACAACACATGTAACCAAGGACAACACATGTAACCAAGGACAACACACATAACCAAGGACAAAAAATGTAACCAAGGACAAAACATGTAACCAAGGACAACACATGTGACAAGGACTGTAAAAGAAGAAATCAAAAACATATGTAGTAAACACTAATTCCTCACTTGGTTCAATCTTTTTTTTTTGAAAAAATTTAAAGACATGTAACAAGGATAAAAAACATAACATGGACAACACATGTAACCAAGGACAACACATGTAACCAAGGAAAACACATCTAATCTGCTAATTCTCAGTAGTTCTCTCCCCACTCTCCCGCGCGCTCCTCTCAGTACTCTCTCTGCATGCTCTCTCTCTCACCCAGGGCGACCTCACTCCAATACTCAGATGGAGGAGCTCTCCAATCTTTCTCTCTCTCATTCTGTCTCATGGGTGTATCTACCTTCTCTTTCTTCTTTCTCAATCTTGATCTCTCTCATCAAGTCTCACTTGCCTCTCTACTTTCTTCTTTCTCCTTCCTTCTCTTTTCCATTCCTTCTATTTCTCCTACTTCTTTTCTCACTCTATTTAAATATTCTCTACATCAAAACTTAACCTCTGCCTCCACCAAATCAACTCAACTCTATCAACCATAAATCTCTTCCTGGTAAGACTCTGATTTCTCAAGCTCTCTCAACAGAACTCTATCTGATCCTCTAGCCATCCAATCTGCTTCCTTGATTTCTCCTCTCAGCCTGTCCTCTCTCAATATGCATTGTCCATCCTGAATAACTTCCATATTCAACATACAAGTACTGGCCCAAGCTGTAGGATTCTCCCTTCATGTTTCTTCTTGTGAACCTCTATTTCCATCAGATCCTCTGCTCTTGTATTTTTTATTCTTTGTACAGCTTATGCTGGTTCTGAGTCATCTAGAAATTCAATCCAATCTTATCATAACCAAAGACTGTTACAGAGGAAATTGATAACACATGTAGTAAACACTAATTCCTCACATAGTTTAACCTTTTTTTGAAATATTGAACATTTATATAAACCCCCTTCCATCCCACCTGGATTTGATGTAAATTGGGTGGAAAAATATTTTGGGACTGATTTTTAAAGTTCCCACACCCAGCCACTCCAAACCAACCCAATCTCCTTGCGCAACTCCATTCAGAAACCAGGCTCAACCTCTTCCTCTTGACCACATTGGTTACTTCCCCTCCATCCCCACTCTATCCTCCACCATTACCTCTTCCAATTACCTGGATAGATGAATTTAGTAAGTTTTTTTCTCATTTTGTCTCTTCTTTCTTAAATTTTTAGTAATTTTTTCTTTTTTTTCTTTTGTTAATTTTTTACTTTTAGTTAACAAATCAAAACCAAAAAAAAAAAAAAAAAAAAAAAAAACTTACCAGATGATGTCAAGGCCAGGATGGTTGGTATGTATGACACCAGCTCTTTGGGGAATAAAATTGCATCAAAATTGGCTATTCCAAGGATGACTATTTATAACTTCCTAAAATGCCTCTGTGATCAAGGGACCATCAAATCTTCAAAACAATCCAGAAAACCTCAAAAGAAAACAGATCAAGATCTTTGTGAGCTGGCCCAAATCATCAAGAGCCACCAGAAGTTGAAGGCACCCAAGATCTCTGATTTGATTGTGGAAGAGGTATCAACTTGGAAAATTTGACAAAGAGCCCATGAATTGGTTTTCTACTCAAGAGTGGAAGCCAAGAATCCCAATTTGACCAATGAACAAAAAAAAAGAAGACTCACCTTTCCTTGCAAGCACATCCATTGGACCATGAAAGATTGGATGAAGTTGATTTGGACCAATAAATCAAGCTTTGAAGTTATCAAGGACTCACAGCAAGTCATGGTCTGGAGAAAACCTCAAGAACAATTCAAACTGGAATTCTTAGCCCCTAGATTCAAGAGTGGGAGGTCTTCTGTTATGGTCTGAGGTGCTTTCATTGGTGAAAGCACCTCCCCACTTGTCATCATACCCCCCAAACAACAAACATCAAAGGATTCCATTGAAATTGTTCATGAAGGGGGTCTTGACCCATCAATCAAGAATTTCAACCACTCTGATTTTTGCTCAATTGAAGTCAGGACCCCAGTCCATAAGGCCAAAATAATCAAAAACTGGCAATTCTCCAAAGGCATCAAAAAAAAAAAATCTTTTGGCCAGCTTGATCACCCAACCTCAATCCAATCAAGAACTTATGGAAAATTTTCAAAATGAAATATTCAACAATTTTACCAACCCCAAAGACCACCCCAGAGATCATAAGAGCCCTCCAAAGTGCCTGGGACAACTTTCTGCATCAAACACTCAACAATCTTGTCAACTTCATGCCTGATTGCATGCAGGCTGTCATCAAGGCTGGTAGTGGTTCTACCCAATGGTAGAATCAATTTCATGTTTTTTTTTTCCCTTTTCTAATTCCTTATCATCTCATTACTGTTTTCTGAAACTCCCATCATTTTTTGATGCTACACAATTTTTTTTTTTCAATCCATCATCAATTTTATATGCCAATTTTTAACATCTTTTTTTTCATTTTGAATCTTTGGATTGTTTTATTCTTTTTTATTTTATTGTTTTTTTTTAATAAAAAAAAAATCCAAAAAAAAAAAAAAATCCAAAAAAAAAAAAAGTTCAAAAACTCATTGTACATTAAAATTAGAATTCCCAATCACTGAAATACCAAAATAATTCAACCTTTCTTCCGGTATATATATATATGAAAGAAAAATTAGTATGAAAATTTAAAAAAAAAAACACACACACATGGGTCAAACAAAAATAAGGGCATCAGTCCCATAGTTTTTGTCTACCCACTGTACTTCCCCCTCAACCCATAAATTAACACACTTCAGTTTTTCTCATGTCACTTTCTAAATTCATTACATAGAAGAATATCCTCTTTCCCTTACTTTGTGGTTCCACATTTTCTACAAGCTTTTTAAAATTGGTGGTTAAAGCAGTTATCCCATACATACAAAATCCCAGAATCAAACTACCATTTCACCAAGGAGGAATATTCATACAAACTTCCTCATTCATAATTCCTGGGTTGTTCCTTACAATCTTGATCTTTTAAAAAAGTACCAATGTTACAGGTGAATGTTAAGATTTGTGTGGGTATAGGTTTGATATTCATCTTCCTAACCATCCACAGATTATTTTTTTATTTTTTTTTTGAGCCAGATGAAGCCCTGGATGAAGTTCTTCAAAGATGAACCCAAGTCAAAACTATTCTCACATAATATTTCAAAATAAATCCAATTAATGGTTTTGCAAGGAGAATCAAATATTCTGAATTTCCACAATACTTCACATTTCATTCACTCAGAATAGATTACAGGTACTGTCAAGGTGTTTGTTTGATTGGTTGAGAATTTACACTGTTCATCCTTCAGATTTAATAAGGTGGTTTCTCAATCTGTTGTTGAATAACTCTGTTGGTGCTACTGAATTTGAGAACCTAAATCAAGTAAATAGAATTTCATATCCAACTTTCAGAGAGGCAGATTTGAACAAGGTCTTACTTGAGGTTAATAATCTTTTTTTTGAAAAAAAAAAAAAAAATGCAATAAGGAAATGAGGATATCCACCCGTTTGGATTGAGGAAGTTGTTCAGAATGCTCTTGGCACTTTGTTGGCCAGCAAAACCCACTCTTGGTATTAAATTCTTGCTTTAATTTCACATTGGAAGGTTTAATTCACTAGATCTGGGATTACAGATCCAAGAGTTCTCAACAGTGAGATATTAACATCAATCAAAAAAGATCAAAAGCATTCCGAAAAATGATTAAAATCTCAAAGGAGCTTCTTTGATAATCTGTGATGGAGTACCTCTGACTCATATGCATGCTTGATTCCTTAGGAAGAGTGATGGCCATTCCATGTGTAACCTTGATTTCTGACCCAGAGGAAAGCTTTCTTCTGCCTTTCAGAATGATTTGAAAATGGTTCCCATTCGATTTGGAATTCTCATTGAAGATTAATAAATCACAATCTTGTACGATTCCAAATCTTGGTCATTATAATCAAGATCCAGTGTTCAGCCATGGGTAGTTATAATTTGAATCTTCACGGTGTAGATCCAGAGGTTTTACAAGTAACATTTTTGATCATGTGGTTTTGAATGCCATTCATTGCTGAAATTCAATCCTGAGATGTCCATGATCTATGATTGGTTTCAATGGCTTATCTGTTGAAATACTTGAGAAATCGTTCATCTTCTTATTATGATTATTATTATTCTTTTTAAAAAATTCGTTCAGCAGATTTCCCACTTGATTAACATCATTTAATCAAGTAAAAACCCAATCGGTCCCCAAATTTGGGGGCAATACTCTAAAGTATGTACACTAGTGAAAAAAAAAAAAAATAATAAAAAAATTAAAATTAAAATTAAAATTAAAATTAAAATTAAAATTAAAAAAAAAAAAAAAATCAATAAGGCTCGATCTGTCCGAGGTAATTGGTTTATCACAGATATGTAGATGATCATCGACGACTTCCAGTTCCGAGCCTCGGATGACGGCCACCAGTCCTTCTGGACGAGCCGAGCCAAGTAGGTGTGTGCTGACACCCACACGTACGCGCTCCGACGTGCTTTCTTCAAACCCGTTCGGACGGCTATCGTGAGTTCGACGTCTTGGCTTCCCAGGTGTTGGTCGTTCCGGAAGAAGAAGCACGACGACGACGACGACGACGACGAGAGAGGTAAGCGAGTCGATGGTCCAACCCTCTCAAGTAGAAAGGGAGCAAGCGATTCGCCCTTAGCGATCTAGGAAGCCCAAGAGACTCCACGTATGTATGTATGTACTGTACTCTACATACACGTTTGAAAGTCAACCGAGATGACTCGGTGTGCTTCACATACGTACGTACGTACGCCCGTCCGTCGATCGATCGGATCAATTTTCAATCAGCCGTATCAAGGGAGACCTTGTATACCTATTTCTGCCGGTGGATGATCTCTCTCTCACTCACTGCCTCGGGCTTCCCGATCGTCGATCGGATCATGTATTCCAAGGTCTAGCTAGATCCGACGATCCTTCACTCCCCCCTCAAGATTCTTCCTCTACTGCTCCTCCTCCTCCTCCTCATCATCATCATCATCGTTTGAATTAAATAAGATAAGTAAGGATCGAAGAGATGATCGAATCGATCGATAGAGCTCTAAGCGATCATCCTTCGATTCGATACGAGCCATCCGCCCACCCACCCCAGCCCGAACAAAAACAACGACCAGCCAGCCAACCCTCTCTCTCTCTCTCTCTCTTTCCAAAGCCCCCACCAGGAAGAAAAAAAAAAAAAAAATTGATGATCATCCTGACACGTCTTGATCCATCGATCGGTCGAATCGTGCGCTGAGATCCCTCCTCCTGGCTCACGTTCTCAAGAGCTTGTGGACGACCCAGCCATGTGTGATCAGAAGGCCGAAGAAAGAATGTGTGTGTGTGGGGGGGGGGGGCAAGAGAGAGAGGAGAGATAGAAGCCTTAACGAACGGCGAACGCTCAGCTGGGCGCTCCCTTTGACTACTCCTTAGAATATGTTAGATGGATATAAGAGCGAGCGCATGTACGCGTAGAAGGGCAAAGCATGTCCTCTCTGTTCTTTGCTTCAACAATCCATCGATTTTCGAGCCCTGCTCATGTGTATTTAGCATTTCATCTAGCGTTCGATGCATTTTTTTTTCTTCTTTTTGTGGTGATGGTGGTAGGGGGGCGGGGGTGGGGGTGATTGTTGGAAGGGTAGGGGCAAGAAGAGCGCGGGTGGGTGGGGAAAGGAGGGAGGAGATGGGCAAGGTTTCGGGAAAGAAAAAAACAGCAAGGGGCTTGTTTCGATGGATGATTCTTAGAGAGATCATTAATAGTTTATTATTACATTGTTCAACTGGTCATGCATCAGATGATGATTTTGAAGCATCGGGATTCGATAAACTAGGCTCTAGATCATTAGAAGATTCTGTAGAAGTAAGGTGAGTATTAGGCTCGGCTTGATGGTCATGGTCAGAAGAATCGAGTTGTTCTGAACGATCTTCAACTTGTCCAGTTCGAGAGGGATCAAGGTTACTGTGGTTGCTAACTCGACTCAGGGCTTCAATAATACCACCAGGTGCTAGAGAGAACAAACTACTACCGACCGTGGAGACATTTCCACTAGATCCGTCCTCCGATCGTCCTTCCGAGATTTGATAACTGGGTGGTGTAGGCCCATCGTCATTGCTAGCGGCGAGAAGCGAAGTTTGATGTAAGGTGCTAGCCCCCATCTCTCCTCTTGCTGCCCTGCTGAACGGATCTGGAAATGTACTCGGCGTCTGGTATCCCTCCCCTCGTTGTAATCTTTCACATATCATATCATACCATTGCTCTTTTGTTTTATCACCAAGGATCGCCACTACCATAAACGTCATGTTATCACATCCTACGCCTCCCCATTCACAATCGGGAGCGAGGCAGTGATCGATCATTTCTTCAGCAACTTGCTTTAGTGACTTACGCTCCCCGATCAATCGTCGGACACGATCCACGACTTGTTGGTTAGAATAAACATCCCAAATGCCTAAACAGACCCATTCGTCACATTAACAGTCACGCACGTCCATAATGGTGCTGATTAAAACTACTGGTCCTCTTGTCTCGCAAATAGGGGGGGATTAAGCAGCGATAGAAGGGGAGACAGACCATCACAAGCCAAGATCAAAAACTCGTCCTCCGAAGTGGTTTGATGAGATATGATGTCAGGGTTGGCGGTCACGACTTGAGCCTCGGGTGATAAATCTTTATTCTGTTTGAACTCAAAGTCGCCGATCGCCCGAGAGAGTGCCAGGTTACCTGAGGAAAAAGTTGGAGACAACAGGCGTCAATCGACTTGAGGAATACTACCGAGACACCAAACAGCTCGTTTCTTCTTTCGTGTCATCATCCTCGGGGCTACAGAGGAATCGCTGACCATTCACTCGACCGAATTCGACAAATCCACCAGCAGCAACGATCCGGCTATTCTCATCACGATTGACCGGTTTGTGATCGTGCGACATCGGCTCGGCGACACCATTGACACTTAGAACTGACCGCGAATCTCCGGCGTTGGCCTGATGGAAATGGAAAGTTCGAAGATTTGATTTGATGGTTTAGGAGGACCGGATCGATCGATTGCATGAGCATAGGGTGATGGACGATAGACAATGGATGGGAGGGCGTTAAAGCGATACCACGACCAAGAAGGATGGCCTAAGCCATCGAGGGGGGGGGTGGGAGTGGGACAGGGATGATCAATCGACATTGGGAGACTTACCACAAGGATTTCACCACTAGGGGTGATGAGTGCAGCAACGGCGGTACAACCAGAGGGATCATTATTAAAGTCAGGATCTAGTCGGGTTTGCGGGAAGCGGAGAGGATTGTTCGGTTTGTGATTAGTCGACCGGATCGGGAGGTCAAGGGGCCCAAAGGAGGGGGCGAGAAAAGAAGAGGTGATGGGATGACGGACTACTACGTAGGTCCTCATCGGTAGCCAAAAACGCTCGTTTGAGAGCTGCCACGTAGTCACCGTTCTGGTACTCGGGAGTGGATCGTAATCTGAAATGAATCGTATCACCGGAGTACTTGGCAACGGTTGAGCCTAGGAGGAGAAGGGGAAGAGATGCAGGGGTCAGGTAGATTGCCCAAGGTCATAGTAGGACTGATTGAAGAGAGGGGGAGGAGAGGTCATCAATCATACGAGGAGGGAGAGAATGAAAGAGAGGGCGAAGAGACTGACCACCATGACCATCATAGACTGCAAAGAACCTTAGCCGTTCCGTGGACGGTTGCTGTTCTGAGGAGCGAGAGGATGAGTTTGAGGGATTAGGAGGCGCCCCATCGAGATCCAGGATGGCCGCATGAGCATCTTCCATGGCTGAGAGATGAAGGGAGGAAAGAAGGACGAAGGGTATGAATGATTTGAGTGAAGCCAAGCTTGAGGATGAGAGAGAGACGAGGAAGAAGAACGAGTTCGGAAAGAAATAAGGAAGGTTGAAGGAAGAAGAAGAAGAAAGAAGAGAGAAGAGAGAAGAGAGAAGAGAGAGAGAAGAGAGAAGAGAGAGAGAGAGAGAGAGAGAGAGAGAGAGAGAGAGAGAGAATTAAAACTGACTCAACCTCCAGCCCTGCATCTCTGAGACAGCAAAAGCGAATCGATCATCTTCACCCGCCGTGGTATGTTTCTCGACGATGGGTTCTGAGAGAGTTTGACCCTGATCGATGGGGGTGAGGATGAATGGAAGATGGTGATCGCGTGGTCAGAGGATGACGGGGCCAAGGCAGGATGAGTTGACGTCGGACGAGGTTCAGCAGACGAGGGGAGAGGATAGAGGATGAGGTGAAGAGACGGATGGGATACTATGACTGACCATGATAGAGGATGAAGTGGGTTTAGGAATTGGGAATTGGGAATTGGGATTTGGGATGGAATCGAAAGTGGTTGTTGGTCGTTTTGAAGTGGTTGGTTGCTCGCTGCCACCCACCCAGGCCCAGCCTCAGCTCAGTGGGGGCGACTCTCGCTCTCGCCTGGTCGTCTTCAAGTGACTGAGTCGCGACTACTAAACGACTGCACCTGCTCTCAATTAACTATAAACCGATACCTCCGCCAGCCAGACCCAGACTCGAGATTCAATTTGCCACGGATGGCCCATGGGCGCGCTCGTTTTGCTTTTCTGCCCGGTCGAGTTTCGGCTGGGTAGTATTTAGGTGTGCATGGGATCATACGCCTATGCCCATACATCCAGCCCACCTGCGCAGGGTGGATCGCAGTCGGGGGTCGTCGTCCGAGTGATGGTTTACCACAACACCGCCTGGGATTATTGATTTCTAGTGGGAAGATACAGGCGGAAGGGGTTGAGAAATAAAGATCCAAGATTGAATAAATATTTATAGTTGGAATGTATTCATTGGATTCCTACGTACACAGAACTTCACATGATAAATATCTATCTACTTCTACGACATCCATGTGGCGTCTCGAGACCCCCGTTTGATCTCGAGCGTTTCCCGGAGTCTGGTTACATGGAAGTATTGACATCAAAAGATACGGATGGACATTACATATTTATGTAAGAGATTGGTATGTATTGATGTATGCACGAAAGCATACATACGCTGCGCTAGAGGGGAATTACCAGCATATCGATCCCAGGTCAGGCGCTTCAAGTAAATATTCTTTCTTTAGGAAAATTTCACCTTAGCAATGCTGACTTTGAATATGCAATCATCTACGTACGTGCAAGGTATGCGAGCTAAATAACCCCACCACGACGATGAGGCCTACAAAGCATCTGAGGGCGCTCTTGGTGACTGCGCATGAGTATCATCATTACATCATCCCAATTATCCTCGGGTCGTTTGACTGAATGTATATATATAGATATATATTTTCTTAAAAAAAAAAATGCCACTCATTCAAACATCAAGGAACCATGAGATTGGAGACAAGCAACCAGGATCAACCTGTGAGTGAAGGGATTGAGTAAGTCTTTCAACAGCTGGAATGAAGAACCAACCATCAAGACCTTGCACTAGATAAAGTCAAGAGAAAAAAAAATGGGATTGAATTCTTGAGAGGTCCAACCGCCAATCACTTGTGATTTTCTACTTTTAACTATTTATTCTTATTATTGTTATTTTAAAGAGAGGGGGTGTGTGGGGGGCTTTCAAGAAGCCATTGTTTGGATTCAAGATAAAGAACAAATACTTAGAGTTTCTTCCAATCATATCAGGGTTGAAATATGAGACAATGGGAAACCTGTTTGTTTTGATTGATCAACCAAAACATAAAAAAAAAAATTCTAACAATTTGAACAAAGTGATGGTATAACCATAGGCTGCTTACAATCAAAACTTTGATTGAAAGTCCTTGATACCTCCCACCTTCAAAACCATGAGTGATGATTCTAAACCATGGTATGGATTGATTTGGATCATCCAATTGACCTCTCTAATCATGATCATCCTGTCTACAAAAAAAAAAGTTCATTGAAATTTATTTATCAAGGTGATCTTATGGCCTCAAGATCTCAAACTTCAATCAACCAATCAATACTTTTGTTTACCTTTTTTTTTTTTTTAGAAAGAAGATGGGGTAAAATAAATAAAAATAATAAAATAATAATAAAAATTTCAGTAATTATGGTTCAAAAACAGGTCCAAGAGAGAAGAAGAAGGCAAATAGAAAGAAAGAATGAAAAAAAAAAAAAAAAATTTTATCAATCCAACTCAACCTCAGAGATGGAAGGAGCAAATCAAGTCAACCAAGACACCCAATTTTGAGCTTAAAAAATAAAATCTATAATCTACAAGAATGACCCTGTGAGTTTATCCAATCTAGTATCATAGAAAAAAAATGGTCCAAGCCAAATTTTCAACCATCTATGTTCTTCTTCTATCTCTATTTTGATTTGATTTGTATCATTCATGTCCCTTTGATCACTAAATCTCACCAAATTTTTTCAACTCATACTTTTTCAATTCTTTTCTTCCTTTCTGTTTTCTTTTCTTTTCTTTTCTTTTTTTTTCAAAAAAAAAAAAAACAATATCTCATGAACTTTCAAGTCTATTTATGCCTTCCTTTCTTAATTATTTCCATCATTCTTATTCAAGTTTATTATTATTACTTTTTTTTTGAAAAAAAAAAATAATTGAGAACTGAGATGTTCACTTACTCAAAGATATTATTTCTAATCATCTTCTTCAATCATCTTTTTTTTTTTTTGAATAAATAAATAAAAAAATTAGAAATAAAAAAAAGCCATTTTTAAAGGGCTGGATTAAAAAAATGGAGAAAAAAAAAACAAGGAATAAATTCTGTTGAGTTTTCTAACATCCCAGTATCTATGATTTATGTATATAAATACATAACCATCAAGCATGCACCTTTCACTGCTATCATCATTCAAGCATTATTATATTTTGATAACATATTTGATGTATCTATGTCCATATCTAAACTAGATTCTGCCATGCATCATAGACTACTTATTGGAACATTTCAGTCATTTCAAGGATCTAACTCTTATCAATTTTATCTCCTAATTAATTATTTTTTTTAACTCAATTGCATTGATCTTCACTCACTAGTCCTCTTCTCTCTATTAGTTGTTAATTTCAAGTCAACCTAAACTTTAGTAATGAAATTAATTCTCAATTTTCACTGTTTTATCTCATATATAGACTAAGTTTTAGATTAACTTGAAAGCACAAAGATTTCACATCCTTCAGATTGTTTACTCATTCACTTGTTTTCATAGGTTCTCACATCTTCTGTGTAACAAACTCTAAATACAGCTTGTTTCAGCTTTACTAATGAAACATTTCCCTCAAACTTGTACTATGATTTGAAGCATCAGCTTCAAAATTTTAAGGTAGATTTCTAACTCCAAGATTTCTTTTGAAATTGGTCTCTTCCATTTTCACCACATCCACCCAATTTCCTTCCACCCCTGAATTATGTATATGGGGTGGGGATGGTTGTGACTATTTATAGGTAAAACCCAAACCTGAACCACACCAGCCAAGGTTTAGGAATGATAGACCTTTTGAGCTTATCATAAGATTATGAGCCAAAAATAAGTGCTCCATGGTCTGAAATTGAAAACTTGGATGTGCAGATGAATTCATGAAAAAGGTTCTTCTTGCTTTAAAACAAGACATGGGATGCATGAATTTTTTTCTTCAACTTGTGAAAAAAAAAAATTTCATGGGTGGAATTAAAATAAAAAAAGGGGACTGAATACTAAATATGGGAAAAGGAAAATCATAAGATTAAAAAATAAAACATCAAGTAAGCATGGAATATGAAAATCTATTTGATAAGTGTGTGATTGGATTTGAAATGTAATTTTTGGGACAAAAGGAAGTGGAAAACCAAGGGTGCAAAGGAGGATTTATCATTCAAGGAGGATTAAAAAACAGATGTGTCACAAATTTTGATTAGGAATTAGGGCATTGGAGATTGAAAAGAATGGTGGATCACCCTTGGTAAAGTGATGGGGGTTGATAATCCAGGAGGACTAATGAGGGGAACTTCAAAAATCAAGGAAGTGGGTTTCATCATTTGTGTGCTCTTACTGTTTTAATAGAATGTTGAAGGGAGGAAATAAATTTTTAGATAGAGGGAGAGGAATCATATCATACCTGATAATCAGAATCTTCATTTTTTGAAGGAGTGTTACAATCAACTGTAGTGAAGAATTCTTAACCAAAGTCTTTCCAAAATTGGTTTCTCTTGTAGAAAATCTTTGTGGAGTGTGACTCTATAAAAGTTCCTAGGCTCAGAACTCCAGGTAAGAAATTGATTAATAAGGTATCTAACAGGTAGAAGGCACATATTAGTAGGAAGACAGTTATTTTGAAAATAAACTTAGAGTCATCTGTTAGATTTCTAGTCAAAATATATATGTGGAATAATGGTTGATTTAAGTCATCTCATCTTTTACTTGAAACTCAAAAATTTATTGCTTCCACTAAGTATGTCAATACAATTATTCTTCTAAATCATGATACAACTTCATAATTATAGCAAATTCTTTGTTATTCAGCTAAGTGAATTTTTGAAGTTAAATCTTGGTTTTAGCTGAATTTATTGA
The DNA here is from genome assembly GCA_025617555.3 of Puccinia polysora. NCBI lineage: Eukaryota > Fungi > Basidiomycota > Pucciniomycetes > Pucciniales > Pucciniaceae > Puccinia > Puccinia polysora. The sequence continues at coordinate 30,947,836 of CM062632.1, read as the reverse complement.
ATATATTTAGTAATTCTAGTTGTAGTCATCTCCATTTCCTATTTTGATTATCCTACAGTTATCTATCAGTTTTAAAATCATTGTTTAATCATTCTTCAATTTTCTTAATTTTTCAACCTTTTTCCAGCCTCATGTACTTAAATTATTCAAGTCTGTTTTATTCTCAGTTGAATGAAAACATCTTTCTCAACCTCTAATCACCCCATCTTTCTCTCATCTTACACACCTCCCAATCAAATCTCAAAATAAGTCATTTTCCACCCTCTTCTTCACCTATGTCTATCACAGGCTCAAACTTCAAAACAGTTGAAAGCCAAATTACTACCTCCTGAGCCCCTGAATTTTCTCAATCATCCTGATGAAAAAGCTACTTCTGAACATCAAAAATTAATATACCTGTTTCATATGCATTGAAATTAAGCTTGATTCAATTTATGCTCTCAATATATTCTTTGAATAGTTCCACTTCCCCCAGAATTTCTTTGAACCATAACTACTGAACCATGTTTTAATTTTTTGATTTTACCCCATCTTCTTTTGAAAAAAGAAAGAAAAAAAAGAAAAAATTCTTTGATTGATCAAAGTTTGAGATCCATAGGACACAAGATTACCTTGATAAATAGATTTAAATCACTTTTTATTTTTATTTTTGTGAAAAGAATGATCATGATTAGAGAGGTCAATTGGGTGATCCAAATCAATCTAGACCATGGTTCAGAATCATCAGTTGTGTTTTTGAAGGTGGAAGGTACCAAGTACTTTCAATATGTTTTCTAATTGAAATTGGTCTATTGTTATACCATCAGTCCTCTCAAATTTTTAGAATTTTTTTATGGTTTTTGTTGCTCAATCCAAACAAACATTTCCTATTGTCTCATATTTCAATACTAATGATTCAAAGAAAATCTAAGCACTTGTTCTTTTTTTTTTTTTTATCTTGAATCCAAAAAAATGAATTCTTGGAAGCGACCCATGCACAATCTCACTCTTCATTATAAATAATAAACAAATAAGAATAGGAAATCTCAAGTTGTTGGCTGGTGGACCTCTCAATAAAATAATCCCAAATTTTGTTTGACTTTATCTAGTGTGAGGTCTTCATTGTTGGTTCTTCATTCAAGCTGTTTAAAGGTCTTACTCGATTCCTTAACTCACTGGTTGATTCTGGTTGCTTTCCTTCAATATTATGGTTCCTCAATTTTTGAATTAGTGGCAAATATGAATGTGCATGTTTTTTTTTTTTTTTTTTTTTTTTTTTTTTTTTTTTAAAAAAAAGATATATTTGGTCAAATAACCCAAGGATAATTGAGATTATTTTTTGATTATAACCATGCAAAGTCAACCAGAGCACCCTCAGAGGCTTTGTAGGCCTCAATGTTGTTCTGGGGTTATTCAGCTTGCATAACTTGTACATAAATGTTTGCATGTTCAAATTCAGCACTGCCAAGGTAAAATTCTCCTAAGAAAGAATACTTAAAGTGCCTGACCTGAAATCAATAAGCTGTTGATCCCCCTCCAGAACAGTGTATGTATGATTTTGTGCATACATACATATTTGCTTACATATGTATATAGAGAGAAATTCCTTTTCACCTCAGAAACTGAATGTAAAACTAGGAAAATTATTTTTGATTGAAAAAAATAAATAGAAAGTACTATAATCTTATACTTGATAATTTAAACAAAGAGACAATCTCTTATTTATATGTTTCTCTCACCATTTATCAAAAAAGCAATGGTGCTTCCCTATGATATCTTGCGAAGGCTTGATGAATGTTTTATGACTTACCCAATCAAACCCTTCAATTATCAAAACTAAAAAACCATGAATTTAACCAAGGCATCAGCATATTTTCTTAAAGAATAAAATTATTTAATGAGAAAATGAAACTCATTGTTATTATTTTGGAGGAAGAATTTAAATTAATTTTCACCATTTTGAAAAATTTCAATGGAACTCAATTAAATCAAGAAACCATAAAAGTTCCAAAAAAAAAAACCACAATTCTATCTTTGTGCTAAAAGAAAATGATTTGACTCAAGATCGGATTCAATTTGAAATTCAATTTCCCTTTGAAATCAAAATAATGTTGTAATCAAAGTCACCTGTCTTCAATCACTGAAAAAAATGGAACATCATCCCAAAAGATGTTGGAATAAGTAACCAGAGAAGCCAAAAAAGAGTTTTTGTTTCAAGGCTGCCTTTGCAGTTTTTCATCATTGTATCTTCTAGTGCTCACCAATCTATGTCTGCTCTTTCACTTATTGAATTTATATTTTAATTTAACATTAAATTTTTTGTAAAATACATCCACTTTGTTGTGAAATATTTCCAATTTGTTGTGAAATACATCCAGTTTTTTGTAAAATATTTCCCTTCAAACCAACTTAATTCTTATTGATCACCCTACAGGTTTTTTGCAAAAAAGAAAATCAAATCTCCTTTTCAAGATCTAAATTATCAATTCTAGCCTTGATCCAAATATATTTATGAATCAAATTCCCCATATCTACCAATTTTTCAATCTTAAAAATAAAACTGTCTCATCATTATCAAATTAGTTTGGTCTACCCCATATTCTTAAGTCAAAGAAATATTAATTAAAAAATTAAATTAATTTATTTATCACTCATGCATTAGGCAAGGTTGTATTTTTAAATTCTATTCAAAATCTATCTTCTGCCTATTACTTGAGTGTAACCATCAAGTGTTGTCCTTTTTATTTTTGGTTTATCCATTGAGTTTGGTTGGGTGTTCAACTCCTGCTGGTCATGTGACAGGCTGTGGTTTATGGCCAGACCAAATCAGCTGATGGGAAAATAGCTTATGGATCCCATTCTTGTTGGTTCATCAACTTGACCTAGTTGTTGATCAACTCAGAAAAAAAAGAAGAATCATTGCTGCTGGTGTGACTCTCATGACCCTTAGAACTAAAACTATGCTTTTTTTGAGGCAAAACCCCTCTTGGTGCCTTCAGTTGAAAGGGGTCATAGCCAAGTTGATGGCACACCCCCATTGGTTGACCACCTGAAAAGCAGTAGTTGATCAACCACCATGAGGCTTTGAGCACCCAGAAATCATGTTTTAACAAAAAAACCCTGAGTTGATGATCCAACCAAACTCAGTAGATTTGCCATACATCTTCATTATGGGTTATAAATATTTTTAGATAGTGATTAATCTGTATCATACTGTCAATTTTATATTTAAATTGGATTATTTATTTATCATCTGAGTGTTCTTTTCACCTTAAATGTTCATCTTAGCTCAAATGATTAGATATGCTTAGTAGTAATAGCTTTATTTTTATCTATTAACTATTTTGATCATACTGCAGGGATCTTTAATCCATATCATTATTCCTTGATTTTTCAATGGTTTCCTAGATTATTCAACTACTTTCCAGCCTCATGTACTTGGATTTTTTAAATTTTGTTGTCTTCTCAGTGAACTAAAACCGTCTATCTGGTCTGAAACTTAACTCACCAGAGCTCCCTCTCACTTGAATCCTTTTTAAATCCAATGTTGATTTTTTTAGATGAGTCATTTACTTCCTTTTTCTTCAGCTCTATCTATAAAATGATCAGAATTTACCATCATTTCAGAGAATCGGAAAATTATCCAGAAATTTACTACATCATCTGGAATATTCAACCACCATGTGTGACATCATGATACCCAGGTATAAATTGCCAATAGAGGGGGATGATGCCCTAGCCTATTTCCCCAAGAGCTTGTGGGGGATTCTCTAGAGCCTTTGCTTGGTGGTTTGTGTGTGGTAGAAGCATTATTCCACCACAGAATGAGAGTCTTCAGTTTTTGATAATCTAAATGATTTGGTAATAGGGCTAGTTTAGTTCATGGAACTTCTTCCAATAGACAAAATTAGGTGCTAGAGGGCTCAAATTAATTTTGATCATCAACCAGAGAATGGTTAGAAAGCCTGATGGAGTCATCAAAAAATATATATTGGACTAAGAATTGATATTAATAAATATGAAGATACCTTGAAGCTGGTTTAATTTTTCCTCTGAATACAGGAATGTGCAAATTTTACAGAAAAAACTTTGGTATAATTAGAGCTTCATACATGGATTCCTCATGTGCAATAAGTGGCAAGAACAATTTCATAGTTTTCAAATATGGTGATGTAGAAGTAAGGTACCTATTAGAATAAGATTTAAATCCCTTAAATTCCATTTAAAAGTTTTCTTTGCTACAGGGACCCCTTTGGCATTGTAGAGGCTCTTTTGGGAGGAAATTGGTACCAGGGAGTTTTTTCTGATACAATTAAGCATTTTGAGAACTACCAGGTAATTTATTGAAATGTTCATAGATACTGGGGACCTCTCTGTGTCAGCCTACTAAATTTAAAGGGCCTTGCACCTTCAAGCTACTAGAGTTTATATAACTAGTAAATAAAAGGAAAAAATCTATAGTAATCCACAATTTAAAGCCAGTGATAAATTCTTAACAAAAAAAATGTTTTACTGATAAAAAATAAATTTTTGATCAGATTTTAAAAGAAAATGTAAATATTTTTAGCCCTCTATGATGCACTAGGATTCTCATCAAGAAAATGGTTTATATTTTTAGAAATTATTTCTTAGCAAGAGTCCTTTCAATAAGGGGTGGTTTTATAACCTTGTGGCAAGTAATAATAAAAAGGAATAAATATTCTCAAATCACTTAATTTTTTTGGTTTGAAAAGATGCAGAAATAAATTTGGTATTCAGATAAATATTAATTTTCTATTTGTTTGGGGTTATCTGATTGGCTTCTGCTTGATTTGTGGTTGGTTAAAATTGCATATGTATTGAATTATTCATAAAATAAATTCCTGTAAGAATCACATGGTCCCCAAATCAAAATATGATAAATGTGATAATTTTTTAATATTCTGTGGTAATCATGATGACATATTATTTGAATATTTGGGTTAAAAACTTATAATTTGTTGTTAAAGTTCCTCCATTTTTACCTTTTTGACACTCTGTTTTTACCAAGGTATACCCATCCCACTGAACAGGAAAGAAGACCATAATACTTCCCAGGAGCTTTCCAGAGATTATTCAGAGTCTTCTATTGGTTATATTTTTGTGTTAAAATCATAATTTCATCAGCAGTCTAATTAAGAATGGCTTTTATACCAATATCTATGTCATATTAATAGCCATTTGGGGATTTAATACAATATTCCAGAAAAATAATTTCAGGGGATGTAGTTTGAATGAATCAAAGGATAAATTCAAAAAAATAAGAAAATAATAATGAAAAAGAGGGATTTCTGGAATTTCCATTGGTTCCTGGCCTGGGGTTGGGTCAAAGTTTCAGGCCATACAGGTGTTTATTAATAATTCCTAAGGGCTTAGTTAAGCCGTTATTATTCCATTCAGGGCCAGAGGAAGGGATAGAATGTTCCAAGGAGGAACTTTTCCCAGAGAAATAAACTCCCAAGAGCCCATGAAGCATTAATGGGCCCTGTTTCTGGGCGCTTATCCCTGCTTTAATGTAAAAAAAACATTTTGGCCCTTTTTTACAGATGGTAAAAATCAAAATTTCCAATTTATTTCTAGATTGGGCAAGGATTTCCAGCTGTTCCAGGAATTTTTTCAGGGGCTTAGACCCATCCCAATTCATTTTGGAAGTGTTTCTTCCTCTTTTGTTTTTCAACAGACCTATACAGAATAAATGGCATACCCTCTGGTCAGCTTTGTGCTGAGGCAAATTGATGAGCTGGTCTCTTATTTACAGGCAGTTTCAAAAACTTGATTACTGGGCATGCAGAGTTTTTATGTGGGCCATTTTGAAAAATCTAATACACAAAAATGGCTTGCAATTTAATTTCAAAAAATATCTTTAGCATGTAGGAATTGGTTTTTTTTCTTCCATAATTAAAAAACCAGATAAAAAACAAGATTTTTTGATCTTATTTCTGCCCATATGATCAAAAAACAGACAATAAAAGTAATTAGAGGGGGCCACTCTGAATTTTCAAAAATTCATGAAGGATCATGAAATGAACGGTGGTGCCAGTGGGTTTCTGCAACTGATTTGGAACCATAAATCAATTTCTGCAATGATAATTCCATGTTACCTGATCCTTGCTTGAGTTTGAATAATGTTCATTTTCATTTATTATTGTTTAATTATTCATATAAATTAATGATTTTCATTTTAATATTTTTAATATTTCTCCTATATCATTTAGCCCTGAATAGTAGGAAGATGAGACTTTTTGTAACAACAAAGGGGCCACTGAAGCCTGGTTACATGGCACAGGCCTCATTTGATATTCTTCTATGCCAAATTTTATGGGTGATTTTGGGCAGTTTCAAATTTATTTTAGTGTTTTCTAGCACAAGATTCCCCGGTGATGGCCTTGTTTTTTCCCCCATTAGGTATTAATTTTGTTAAGGGGTAAGCAAGTTATCCATTTCCCTTTTTGTAAAGAATTCTGTGTTGTTCTCAAATCACAGACTTGGATTTCTGGGCCCAGGCTGCCACAGACATTGTGCAGGGACCACAACTAAATTCAGGAATTGATGTCTTCAAATAAATTTGCACACCTCCGCAGCACATGGGGCTTTATGGCTCACAGTCTCATCCCTTCACTATATACAGGATCTGAAATAATCAGCTAAATCACAGATATATCTGAAAATTCAACTTTCCCTAAATCTGCAGTTTTGAAAAATCTTTGGGGTTAATTCCCACTTGTTCATCAGTGAAGGAAAAGTGGTATGTTCACTCTCAGGGGTGAACCAACTGAGAAACAAGAAAATCCATGAAGTATTTGGAATCAGGCAGTGGTTCAACTGGGTGAATATACCTAATTTTTTAAGCAAAAATAAAATTAATCAATATAATTTTGATTTTCCATAATCCTTAAATTATTTTTTAACATCTTTCTCTCTTTTCAAATTTTAATATGGTATTTTTGGTTTTTGGTTTTTAATTTCTAATAACTATTGATTAGCTAGTTTTTTACTCTGTCAGCTGGCTCTGAATATTATTAGGATGAAAAACCCAATGTCATGTGATCTGAGTTTCCTGGGTCACCATATCAGTGGTAATCAATAGTACAGATGTTTAAATAAACTTGTATGTATCTACATACATCAATACAAGTCAAAACCCATCCATTGAAACTGTGGATAATTGAAGTTGAAGCATAAGAAAATATATCTTATTATTATTTAAATGGTTCCCTGGGGGTTGCTACCCCCAGGGATTTGTTGTCAAAGAAGTCATTGGGCTGGGGGGTGGTCAGGTCCCCTCAGCCCATTGCTCCTCCCCCTCGGTAAAGGGGGGGGGGGGAGAGTGCCCCTTTGGTTTTTGCTCCGTTGCAACACTCTTTGCTGGTGGGAGGGTGGTCAAACCCCCCCACCTTCCGGTTGCTTTCCTTGCGGCCGGATCCATTGTCTCCCTGGGCAGGAGGGTGATCAAGTCCCCCCTGCCCTGACCAACCGCGTCATTGCGGCCGGTCGCTGGCTGGTTCAAACCAGCCAGCCCGCCCCCATCCCCCTTGCGACAGCAAGCAAGGGGAGGGGAGGGAGCCGGGGCGGCGGGCCCCTGCTCCCGCAGCGCTGGTCGCCGGGCACAACCAGCCGGGCCCGCACGGTGCGGCACCGCGCGGGATCCCTTGGCCACGCAACAGCCCCGCGTGGGCCGTACCAAGGAACACAAGCGGCCCCAAGCGGGCCGCAACATGGGCGGCGGCCCCAATGGGCTGCCCCAAGCCCAAAATGTGAGAATTGACTTCTTTGGCGGGCCAGCCCGTCTGGCCAAGTATGTCCAAAATAAACCTGGGGCCCAATTATGCCCATACAAGCCCATTTGGCTGTATTTGCCCATATACCCCACTGGGCCCGTGTACCAATGGGCCTATTTAATGCATTTTGAGGCCAGTTTCCCCAAATCTGTGACATCCACATGGGCCTGTATGGTCCGTGTGTGTGTCCAATGGGCCTCAGAGGCCCATATGTGCATCCCATTTGGATTAAACTCATACATAGCATACGCGTAAGTGCATATGTATTTTAACACTCCTGTACAAGGTTCAAGAATGGTAAAGAATTGCTTATCATTGAATATGTGTGAGGTTGCTCCGCTGTCAATCAAGATTTTGTTCTCTGCTCCAACTTTTGATTCTATCCACCTGGTCACAAATGCATGAAAGTGAGCAGTCTCCTGAGACTTCTTTTGCCTTTCCTTCCACTTGCTCTGGTTTTCCCTCCACCACTTGGGGGCCTTTTCCGGATGTAGATGGAAGCACTTGGATTCAGAATTATGTTTGTCTTGCTTTGGATTATGGTACCCTTTGATGCATCTGCTTGAAATTATATTCTTGGTCTTGGTCCTCATGGTGGCTAAGGCGGTTTTGGAAGTACTTTGCAAAGTCCCTTTCTCAGCATTTTTGGCCTTGATCTTGTTGTGGTATTGAATGAGATGATTACACAAAAACTCAACTGAGATCTGCTTGTTGGAGTGCATGAGCTGATGTTTGAGATCTTGAAGATTTTGTGGGAATTTGAACATTTTCAGATAAGCCAGGATGTTGTCCGGTAGTTCTATGCTGATGTTGTCATCTTTTTAATTGAAGTTTTGATGTCCGTCACAAAGTTAATGATTTTGTCCTCTTTGAGACCAACGTGCAGGAAGTCGTTGAAAATTCTCACTCAATTAGATGCCTGGGAAGACAAAAAGCATTCCTTGATAGCACACCATATGTCCTTGGCCAAGTTGATGTTGGCTGCACTTAGGACTTTGTTGTGAGTGATGGAGTCAACCTTAGATATGAGAAGCAGCTGGATTTTGTCGCTGTCCTGAGGTGAGAGATCTCCAGTGGTTGAATTGAGTACCTCTAATACTCCTCTGAGTTTCAGTAAGGCAATCATCTTGTCCCTCCATATGCTGTAGTTCTCTTTTGTCAGGAGCGGGGTTGTTTCCAGAGCCGTTTTGAGCATAGCTTGTTGGAAAGAGTCCAACAAAAAATCCTGAAGTGCTTGCCATAGTCCTGGTTCTTGCTTGCCAAGTGGAGTGTTTGGCTTTTAACCGTATTACTTTAACTGATAGTTATTGAATTTCAACCAGAAAGACCAAAACATGAACCAGCTCAATGAGAATTGTACAACCATAACAACAGCCAGACACAAACAGAAGAACAAGAATACCAACACTGTGATGAGGTTTTCCGGGTAGATTTGGCTATGGCATCAAGAGGAGGCAAGGAGAAAACGTGACAAAGCTGTAAAGTGAAGTGGAGATTGTAGATTGGTAGGCATTCAGATGATTGTAAGTGCGGATTGATCTCACCAGTTAGAGAGGTAGGGGCTTGACGGATGGTTGATGAGATTGTCAATTGTCTTGATTTGTGCTAGATTTTGAAGATTTCATTTAAGAGATTGAGATTGAGCATACTGAAAGAGAATGAGAGAATGAAAGTTGAAAAGAAATTGAGAAAGGTAGGAAAATATGGCAAGAATGACAAAAATCCCTTGACCAAAAGGTCCAAGCAGTACAACCAGCATCCAACAATAAGACTCTAAGTTGGCATCACTACCGTGTTCTCCCTTTGGAGCATTCACAGCGTTGAGCAAGCTTGCGGGAATCTTTGGGTCTCTGATTGAGTGAGACCTGTCACTCAGCAGTCATGTTTCATCATGACCATTACTCTCTACACTATCCAATTATTCATGCACATACCTACAACAACACTTTTGATACCTATCTACACCACGGGTTCAAGTCAACAGCAAGTAACCTTTGCATGAAAAGTTTTTTTTATGCCGCACTGTTAGTGGGCAGGCAGCATCAAAATGACTTTGGCGTCCAAAACACCAAGGCTGGTTGAGACCCCAATGACGGTTTGATGCGGGTTCCACCCTTGCCGCTGCTGAGGCCATGTCAATTTTCTGTCAGAGTTGGAATCAACAGCAGTTTGAATTGACTGTCAGATGGTCACCAATGAGTTGAATCATTGTCTTCTTTGACAATGATTCAACCTTTATTTTTATTTTTTGGTTTTTTGTTGTTGGCACCCTTAATCTATTAAAATATAGAATTTTGAATTTTTTTTAAAAATGTTTTTCATTGCTAATGATGTAGTCTGCAATAAATAATAACAAATTGTTCTTCATGATTTGATAACAACATAAGGGTTTATCTTCTCAAAGAGATAGAATTGAGTTTTTTTTAAAAAAATAAAATAAAAAAAGAAACTCATTGAAATTTGAGGATTTCCTCTTCAGTTGGCATGACCAATCACTTGCCTGTGAGATCTTCAGTCATGGTTTTACCATCAAAAAAATCTTCATATTTTTTCAAGATTTCTTTGGCCCAGCTGTATTGAGATCTCAAGAATAAATTTAAGAAATTAAAATGTTTTAGACCAAGCTTGATCCACAGCATGAAGAAAATAAAAAAGGCTTAAGCTGTGATGAGATTCAATGGCTGTTGCTGTATATCTTGCAAGTTTTAATCAATTGCCTTCCATTGCACCATATCTCCACTTATTGGGCTGGCAATATGAATGGCAATTTGGAGTCATAAGAATGCAAATCAGACCTTTGCTTGGAGAGGAGCCTTGCAAATGAAGCCATTTGTCAAGTCATGTTTTTTTCTGGGTCCAAATGCTTGATAGATCTGTAATCCGGTCATGATCAAATTACAATTAGAATGAAAAAACAAAAAACAAATTCAATAAAACTTAGCTTCACAAAAAGACCCAATAACTTGGGGATTGGACCATCACTTACTTGGATACTTGTATCTGCAATGTTGTAGATGAGCTCCAGATGGTGACAGAACAGATTAGCCAGGTAAATCAGAAAGGGGAGTGGAAAAGTCTGTCTTTGACTCACCACGTTTCTTAAACTGCATTTTTCATACTTCACCTGTTTTCCAACAAAAGCAGCAACATCTTTTTGGGCCTTTGGATTGTTTTTTTTGTAACCTGGGGGCAGGTATTTTTTCTTTACTGTGTCTGACTGCTTTGAAAAAAATCCTGATTGATTGAATTCAATTATTCTGCATTGCAAATAAAAGACAGAGAAAGAAGACTTACAATAGTCAAGAGTAGTAATGAACCTTTGAGTGGCTCACCAAAGGCGTTATTGGTCTCCCCATATGCTTCTATGTTGCATTGGAGGATCTTGGTTTGAATCTCCTCCCGTACCAATGACTGTTAACAGATTTATCAGTATACTACTGGACAGTGAGGAAGAGAAATCACAAATAATTACTTGTATAAAATCACTATGTTGATAGCACTTGATTTTGTTTAATTGTCTCAAGTGCATATTGGAGTTGTTGGCCACATTTGATGGTTTGGGGATTGAAGAGCTGGTCTGGAGGCCTTGATTGTTGAGGCTCAAGTTCATATGAATGAGGACATCATGAGTTGATGGTCACTCATTTGTATATTCAAGTTAGGACAAGAGAAAAGGGATTGATGTCAACATCACATCATGGTTGTGGCCGGGAGAGGGTCAGGGATCAAAGAAAGTGGGATATAATCAAAGGATGGGGGGAGGATGAACGCAAAAGATAGGAAAATGGACAAAGGATGAGGGTGGATTGAGAAAACACAGGAGGGACAAAAGGAAAAAGGCCCAAAGGGGTAAGACCATAGCTTTTTGAGGTCTGGGAGTGAGTTTTATCACTAAGGAGGGAGGGCGGAGGATAGATGAAAATGGACACTAGACCTTGGGGGGACTTATTTCTTCACAGTGGCTCACCAGGGCTTTGAGATTATTGGGAAGAAGGAAAATTTCATTTAGTTTGTTTTGAAACAAATCAGTTGTGATGTGCTCCAATGTGTGGGTGAGTGATGGTTGTCTTGATAATCTGACTCTGGGCTTGTGTGATGTGATTGAATGGGTAAGCTTGGTTTGTTGGGGGAGTCAATGTTGTCATTGTCAACATTATCAATTTGCCTTTGCTTGGCCGGGGTCAGGTGGGATGATGGAAGGTTAGTAGCTTGGGCCAAGCGGATTTGGTTTTGGAAGGGATTAAAGAATGAATTTGGCATGGTGAGAGTGTGTTGGGGTGGTATTAGAAGGAAATGGTGATAGAGTAGGAAGAAGAGATTGGGAATGAATAAAATATTGTATAAGATGAGAAGTGAAAAGGGAGGAGATCAGGGGATTTCATTACTCAACGGTCAAGAGCTCATCAATGGTCTGGGCTAATGATCAGAGGTTATTGAGGTCATTGGTTTTGACTTGCTGGGCTGGACAATGGTTGCGTCTTGCGGCCCATGAATTGGTATGGGATCTTGGGCGCTCCAATTGGTACAACTTACTTGTTGGCTTGTTTGCACACAAAAAGATCAATATAGAGGGGAACATGGAGGAAGGTTAGTTTTGATCATCACTCTTTAGGATAAACAAACTGATTCTGAACCTTGTTTTTCATTAAAAAAAAGGGACTGAAGGCTTTGTGGAAATTACTACCTCAAATGGTTTCAAATACCGCTGTCAAATATGTCAAGGAAGGCCTATGAATCAAGAAAATCAAGGGAAACATCTTAAACTCCCAAGTCATCAAGGAAAACTTAGAAATCTTGCAAAAGGGACTCACCAAGATCCTACATACATTGAATCATCCTCCAACTTGGCCAATCTTGAGGTCAACAATGAGTTGTGGATCAATTTCAAAGGAGTCCAACCTGATTTTCCTGTTGATATTTATCCAACCATTGGGGGCTTTGAATTGAGCACTTAGTAAATGGGATCAAATCTGAATGAAGATGATGAATCAATGGTTGATGATGATGGATGGAACAATTACATTAATTCCAAGTTGGATCAAATACTTATGGATCCTTCAATGGTAGGAGATTTGGATGTTGATGTTGAACGGGTTGAGCAATCAAGGCGGGAGGAAGATGGTTGTTAGTTTCCTTTTAAGAATAAGGATGTGGGTCATTTTGTTTAGAAAGAATGATCATATAACAATGAGAGAAGGAATGAAAGAGACAGAGGAAACTTACCTTTGATCCAATTGATTGGTTGTAGGAGTTGTTTGGTTCAATGCTTGTGGGATATACTCACCACATTGTCTTGCTCTCTCTCTATGGGAAGATTTGGGGGATCCCAAAACTATGCGGGGTCCATTTTCCTGGGTGGAATTCCATTTGCCGGGTGCGCGCATGCATTTGCAAATTCTTGGACTTTTCCATGGAATCCCAAACATCAGTCTTAGGAATTCTATGCTTCTCACTAAAGATGACGGGTATCATATCCCGTGTAGATATTTTTTGATTTGTTTTCTATTTTATAATAAATTAAAATTCAATTTTTTATAATTTTAGAATTAATTTTATTAATTTATTTTCTTTTTTTTGAAAATTTCAGGAGCTTTCAAATCCATATGTGGCCCCTTTTTTGGACTTTTATCCAGAAGAAACCTGTGGGTTGGATCATTTCAAGCTATCTCAATCCAAGAAATGGTGGGAACTTCTGTCACCCAACCTAAGAAACCAAATTTTTATTCAAGACTTCAACCATTTTTATATATTTGAACCTGCGCAATTGATTTCCCAATAAATTGTTGTTCCTGTTTTTATTTAATATTTGGAATCAAAAATATACACCAAATTTGCCCCACTGCAATGTTTCATGCTCAATTCAACCAAAGTGAAGATCACCATTCCTGCTCAAGTAAATTTTGTCAGCTTCCTGATACCAGGAACTTTGCTGTCCTTTAGCTACAGAAAGTGATATTGGTGTTGGAATAATAATTCCAAGAAAATTACGGTAAAATGCTTTAATAATTGGTTTAAAAGCAAGTGCAAAGTTTGGTTGGTTTGTTTGGATTAAATTTGTTTGAATATATTTTTAAGAGGGGCCACAGTTTGTGAAAAATGGGGATCTTTATTGAATAACAACCTCTCTTCAAGGGGCTCTTTTGAACCGTGTAAAGACCTTGGTATAATGAGGTCTTATATGATTGCTCACAAAGATTAACTCAAGGGGATGGGTGGACTGGCTGTCTTACAGCACTTATGCCTGGGTTGCAAGGAGGAGACAACTTACTAGTTTAAGTACTTACTCCAGAAGGCTTGCAGAGATTCACGGTATGAAAGGGTCTCAGGAAAATTATTGGGGTTATTTGCTGATATTCTTCACGGAATCAATATTGGGGTCAGAATTATTAATAATACTATCAGACTATAGCCATATATCACTTGTTTATCTTGAATAAACACTTGATCACGGATGGCACAGGGTCTGGATTGATACTTAAAAATTACTGTGGTTTTAATCACTTGAAAAGGGTTGTTTATATACCCTTTTGGGGTGATAAGACCTTCTCAGGGCACGTAGAGAGGGTTGTGTTTGGATGCTGAGGCTAGCAGGCTGGTCAGGGCTAGTTTGGCACGTAGTTCTGGTGCTGTCAATCTGATAGCCTTGTCTATGTCATATTTCTTTGTGAAATAATTGTCAGAAGGTGTTTAAGTGTTAATTTGTTATTTTTATGATTCAGACATATTTCCTCATTTTGTATTAAATTTTTTTTGAGTAACATGGGAGGAAGTGGGTATTAGTAGATTCTACGGCATCTTCTGCACACATTGGGAATTTTTAATAATTTTTAGGTTAACTCCTTGTTGTGTTTTGTGGTTCATAAAGATTTGGCAATCTCATTTACGTGACAACCTTCATTATTGTTTCTCATAATTTATTTGCTTTGTATTTTGATTTTCATATTTTTTATTCCATATTCTTAGGTTTCAGACATCTCTCTGTCCGGAAGTCAAGTTGTTACATATGCATGATGTGTGCATGCAGGTTGTAGCCCGTTCCTGCGGTACTTAGCTGTCAGGCTTAGTGCAATTTCAGTTGACGCACGCAGGCTTGACAGCTGCGTGTGGGAATCTGTTGCCTGCGGCCATTCAGTAATTTTGCATGCGGGCCTTTTGACATGCGCCTACATATTGAGTGTCAGGCGCATATACCCTTACTGTATGAATGCGGGGCTGCGCGCGGGAATTGTGACACAACACAAATCCGCCTGTAACTTCTAAAATATACACCACACCTCAATTCTGACTAAATTTTAGGTGTGAAACCTATACATGGCAAAATGTGTCAAATGTTAAAATGGCCAAAATGTGCCATGGTGGTGTTGTGGTCTATTTTGTTTAATAATTATTTTAAAAATGTAAGGAGTTAGAATTCAAGGGTGGGGTCAGTGAGTGACCCTAATTAATTTCGGGTGGAGAATCCATTTTTGTAATAATATTCATGGATTTCTCAATCCTTCTAATTTTATTATTTTTATTCCTATTTTAAATCTGCTTTGACAGGTTTCTCTGTCTAAGTAGCAAGCTGAAAAATTTCATGGATTCAAATTAAATGGACATTTTTAGTTATCAATTTCTGAAGGATTACTCCAAAATAGAACAAGATGGATTCTTCTTATCAGAAATATGTGACAAAAAACTGTATGGTTAGTTATTTTTTGAAAATCAAATGATCATGAGGATTACATTCTGACCATTTCCAAAATTGAATTTTGCCATTTTATTACATAGAAATTGATGAACAATGTGAAAATTTGATCAGTCTCCCTAACCAATGGCGTGTTAAGGCACAGGGAAAGATTATTAGACATGTACCAATAACACTATATTCAGATGATACTTCAGGAAATATATCAAAGCAATTCAACAAAAACCAATCATTCTACTTGACACTCTCTGGCCTCCCTCCTGATTTATCCAACCAAGAATATAATTGCCATTTTTTGTCAACATCCAACAGAGCTGGAGTACTTGAAATGGCAGATCAAATAGTTGAGGAGATTAAGTTAGTCCCAAAAAGAATCATCCATTGAAATGATATTGACATTTTTCATTGGAAAACAGTCAAATGGCCACCCAAGGATTTTCAGCTTTTGATATTACCATTTCTGAACCAGTTTTAGTGATCACCACAGTCTTATGTTTCTTGGCAGATTCCCCAATGCATGCAGAATTCACCAACACTCCATTTCCTGGGATATCCCTCAACCCATGTTAAATTTGCAAATTATCTGTCCCCAAGAGGCAAAATAAGCAAACAATTGCTTATCTTCAAAACTTTCTTCAAATTGATAGGAATGTCTTTGAGGTGAATTGTTTAATTCTTTGAATCAACTTGATGATCATTGATAATATTTTTTGTATGTTTCTAGGCTCCTAATCCCACCAGACTTTGGACTGAAACCATTGAAAAAAACCATCATCTCTGTGAGCTTTACAAAATAAACCAAACATCTTTTAAAATAATGTCTTCCTCCTATGGTCTCATGGATTAAATTAAAAAGAAACTCATTGAACAAAAGAGAGAACTATCAATCCTTCAAAAAATCCAAGAAATAGAAAAAACAGACTACTCCAGACTATTCAATCCATTTTTGAAGCTTGAAGGTGTTTTCCTCATTAAATTAATGAAATTTTTATGATAATCAGACATTGATATTTTTTTATTTTTTTCCCCCAAATTTCACAGGATTTGATGGCTTCCTGGACACTCCAGTTCAAATTCTACATGTGGTTCTTCTTGCTATTTTCAAATAATTAGTCCGTGATTTTATTCAATCTTTGAAGAAATCTGAATTACCATTACTAAGTGGATACATCCAGTCTTTCAACACAAATTCACTCAAAATCCCCTCCCTTCAGCCAAACTATTTAATCAAACATTCAATGAGCCTGGTTGGGAAAGATTTAAAAATATTACTTCAAGCTGCACCCTTCACCTTTTTTCACTTTATGAATGCTGAAGAAAGAATTCTGTGGACCTCCCTTTGTCAACTTTGCACCTTCATATTTTAGACTCACATCAAAGAAATGAATGAATATAAAACTCAACTGAAGGGACAAGTAAAACACTTTTTATATCATTTGATCAAGATGTCTGGCCAATGGACCAACAAACCCAACATTCACATGATTATTCACCTCCCAGACTCAATGTTGCATTTTGGTCCAGCTAGTCTGTTTTCAACTGAAAAATTTGAAATTTGCAATGAAATTTCACGCCAGGCATCAATTCATTCAAACAAGATCAGTCCAGGACGTGATTTGGCCATTGGCTTCAGTGATTATCAGTCTCTACGTTTCATTCTCTCTGCTGGTGTGATATACAATCAAGAGAATCAAAAAACTTCTCAAAGAAGTTCAACAATTACCAGAATATTTGAAGATAATCCAGTTATTCAACACTTCATGGGTTATAATAGCCAGATTTATCATCCCCTCAACCAATATCCCTTTTCTAAAAGAAAATTTGTTTCCAATGAAGAAAGAGTGCAAGTTCCTCAGATACCAAGAGAGAAATTTCCTTCAAATTTTCAACAAATTACCCAAATTCAATTAAACAAGCATGATATCAATCAGAAGAATTACCACATCTTGGCAAGTTTTTGGGTTTACTCAAAATAAATAAATTCAAGACATTAATTTTTTTTTCTTTTTGCATCAGATTGAATCTCCAAACTAAGTGGATTTTCTTGGCAAGATCACTTCATTATGGCAGACTACTGGAATTAGAACCACCAGATATTTTTTCCAATTCAACAAGCTTGCAATCATGGTAATCAATCCATTCTACAGCATGAGGGAATTTGTTGAAAAGAACTTTGAATGCACAGTAAATTGTCAGTTTAGCAATGCCTTCTTTTTTTTGTTTCAGAATAAAAATATAATTCCTTAACAAAAATTGATTTGAATTTAATACAGGCCATCAAAGCCTGCTTGAACCCGCAGCACAATTGCCATGATGGGAGTTGTCAGCTTCAAAAAACTCACATTTCCCAAGTTGAGCATCAAGATACCTCTCAGAGAACCTTGTAAGTTATCCATTAAAGCTACAATCATTGGATTCTTAACTCAGGTGCATTGCATACAGCTGAGGATCACAGGTCAGTAGCCAGGTTGATCACTCCTGTCAGCTTGCTACTATGTACAGAGCAACCTGTCATAGCAACACAAAACTATGAAAAATAAGAATATCTCAATTAACAAAAAGAAGGAGTTAGAAATCCGTAAATGTTATTAAAGAAATGGATTCCTCACCCAAAATTAGGTAGGGTCACTCACTGACCCCACCCTTGAAATCCAAGTCCTTACATTTTTAAAATAATTAAAAAGAAAAGTACTAAAAATTACAACACCAGTATGGCACATTTTGGCCATTCTAAAATTTCACACGTGTTGTCACGTATAGGGTTTACACCTAAAATTCACTCAGAATTGAGGTGTTGTGTATATTTTAGGAGTTACACGCGGAAATGTGTTATGTCACAATTCCCCCGCGCAGCCCCGCATCATTACATACCCCTATGTACTTGTAGTAGCAGTTTCCTGTGTACTAGAGACCCGCGAACAGCTAAATTTTGCCACGCACGCAGCAGATCCTACCCTGCGCACATCTGTACTGACTGATCCCCACGTCTGGATCCGTTGTGACTAATCTGACCACCAGGTACCGCTCAAAAGAGCTACAACCTAATTAGGGTTGCCTGGCATATGTAAAAAGTTGACATATGCATTAGTAATAATCTAAAAAGATCAAAACTTAATTAAAATTAATTAAAACTAAGTTTAGAACATTTTTTAATAATAAATTAAAGATCAAGGATTACCACATAAATCGTTGACTCTGATCTTTGAAGACCACAAAACACTACAAGGAGTGTTCATAAAAATTATTAAAAATTATCTAAGTGATCAGCAGATAAAATAAAATCAGTAAACATCCACATCTAATCACTTTAAAGCAATACTAATAGTACAAATGAAGGATGAGTGCAGAATGATCAAATTTACACCATAATAGATTAACAGATCCTGTGGCTAAAATTGTACAGAAATCCAGCAGATCTAAGGTCAGCTGATTAACAGCACCAAGTGGACGTGCTAATCTTGCTCTGACTGGCTTTCCAGCCTCAGCCCATGAGCAGAACCCTCTCTACCCGCCCTGAGAAGCTCAAAATCACCCCAAAAGGGTATTTATACAGACCTCTTTGGATCCATTATTCCATCATCAGTTTACCAGGAATTATTATTATCAATCAGACACCGTTTCATTGTTATTCAAGTGCTTATGAAGAGTCTAAGCAAGTGATTTATGACCAAGTCTGTAGTATTATTATTCATTTCTTAAAACCAATCAACCCTTGAAGTTTAGTCAGGCAATCCACCCCATCTTCTCTGAAACCCTTCCCATTATTGCAGGATTTTTGTGATAAATTGCTCAGAGTGAGTGTTTCCCTTCCTTTCTAGGCCATTGTGCTGTTATGCCCAGCCATTAGTGCAATAAGCCCTTTCTAAGGCACCCATCTTCATTCCAAGGTTCTTAAACTGCCTAAGGAGGCCCCTTGAAGAGAGGTTGCTTTGTCTGTAAAGACCCCCAGTAGTATAATACTGTGGCCCCTCTTTTATATAAATATTGAAAACCTTTTATTACCAAACCAATTAAACCTTGCAACTGCTCTTATTATATTATTTATTTGAGCCTCTAAGCGTTTATTTCTGGAATAATTACTATTGTTATTATTCCAGTCTTTTAATCACTCTCTGTAGCTAAAGGACTGCAAGGTTCCTGGTATCAGAGAGCTGACAACTGGGGATCTGGCCGGGAAATATCCTTAAATAATTAATCTTTGATTATTTATTCCTTGGACCAGTCTATTTTTCTTAAGAATAAGTCAAAATACTTATAACATATATTTTTGATCCTTTGTTTCTCTAGTGGATCTTAAGACCAACGGAGAATTGATCAATTATTATTTGAAAATTCTTAAAAAGAAAAAAGAATAAAAGCTCCGTAACTTTGTCCCTGTTATTATAAATCCTGAGCAACAACAAGAGAAATTTCTTTATCATAAACAGCAGGTTATAAAGGACAAAGAACTTGAGCTTGAAAGAATTATCAATTTCAATTCTTTATTAAGGCAACATAAGGAGTGGAAAATTTATCAAAGGAAGCTTTATATTTATAAAATATATAATCCTGAAGATAAAGAAAAATCCAAAACTAATAAAAGTGATCATTTTTCTAAAAATATCATCTTTCCACGTAAAAACACAAAAATATTAAACTTATATTTTTTGTCTTTATCCATCTCAGAGGATTTGGTTTTTGGTGATCTCATTGAACAGGACCTCCTAGAGGACGTCCCAGACAGTTTACCCTTGGACTTACCCTTGGATTTATCCCAGGATCTGATTGGAACTCACTCAGACCCCTTTGGAATACCCCCCAAGGACAGTTGTGATCCCAACCAAGTGTTGGTACCCTTGAATTTGACTTTAAGTAAGTTAAAATATATATAAAAAAAATTATTAAAAATTTAATACACAAAAAATATTATTTTTTTATATTTTTAAGTCTTTTCTCAAAATTTTTGAAAAAAGACTTACTCATTGTTTTTTTTGGTGCTATTTACCAAAACAGGCTCAACACCCGTGCAACAGGTAGAGCCCCATTGTAAGGATCTCTGCCCGGAGGAACCCATATGCGCAAGGACTCCAGTTGCAAGCGCAATGAGGGGGCTCAAACCAGTGACTATAGTGTCACGCGGGACAATGACGGCAACAACCGCAACCACCAACTTGACCAACAGAGCGTTGGAGAACCATCCATTTCCCAAAAAGTTATCCCAGGAGGATACCAGTCCTTCTATGCCACCCCAGCTGGACTCAACCAAGGAGGAAAGATTCAAGGTATTAATGAAAGAGCACGTGAGCTATTGGGAACAATTCAAACTGGCTCAGACCCAGGAGGATCAGCCAGGTATGAGAAGAGCTATTTATCTGGCAAAGAAATCTCAGATTTCTCTTCAAAGGTTGATCCCAAAGAAAGAGGTAGAAGGCTACGTGCAGAACTGGAATCCTTGGGATCAGTTAGCTTCCTTAAAGGGAAAGGACCCCAAAAAGAAGAGGTCCTCAGCCCATCAGAAGTTAAGGAACCCAAAGGATTGGGACAGCATAATATCCCTAGCCCAGAAGTGGAAAAAGGTGTACCACAATTAGATGTAGAAGCTCTTGATAGCTTTTCTGTAAATGTGTCTCACAATTTTACGGTGATCAGCCAATGTTTTGAAAAAGTTTATCAACAATTGGACAGATTGATTCTGAGTATTTTCAGAGTGATTGATACCCAGTCTCAGACTATGAGAATTGATGAGTTAGAAATACAACCAATCAAGGATAGTGTAAAATCTAGTAAGTTGGACCTGATGAAACATATTGATGATAACCAATCAATTATTCAAGAAGATATTCTTACAACCATGAACCAGCTTAAGGAAGAAGTTAAGAAAGCTAGTCTTACTCCTTCAGCCCACCTGATTAACAAAATTGATTTACTAAAAAAAAAACTTTATTTGGAGTTAGGTATGATTAAGAATGATCTTAGAGATCTTAAAGTCAATTCTACTAACTCCCAAGTCATTGACCTGGAAGAAACTAAACCTGCTAGGTTCACCAGTACTCCTAGTGTTCCTCTCAGAACCATGACAACTAGGAATGAATCTTTTAGGCCCAGTCCTACTCCTGAGATAGAACAGGCTGTGAAGTTACTTCCTCCCATTACTGAATGGCCTAAATTCTCCGGAGAAGGAGAATAAAACCATGTCAGTTTCATTAAATTTATTGATTATACCCTTGATTCTTCTGAACTTCCTGATATAATAGTTGTGGTAAGATTGCCCAGAATATTTGAAGGAGTGGCTCTAATTTGGTACTAGGATTTGGAAAAGAAAGATGATGAAAAATTTTGAAACCTCCCAGTTTGATGCATCCAAGGACAAACCTCATAAGTGGTGCTTAGACCAGAAAAGGAGGTTAGACTGTTTTTACCCAGATGCTGATAAAGAAGAATTAAAGGAAAACTCCTCAACTTATGTCCCGGAAAAATCAACCACAGTGTAAAGTGCAGGATGCCTATGGATTCTGATCTTTATACCCTGATAGGTGTGTTGGAAGAGACTATTGATATGAATGGTCTAGATAAGATAGTCAACAGACTCCCCAGGGAAAAAAATACTAGGAACAGGGAAGAGTATACTGCCAAAACTAAGGAATCCCCTGCCACTAATCCAACTACCTTGGAGGTCAAGAAGACTCCAGAGTCAAAGGAAAAAGTATGTTGGAACTGTAACCAAACAGGACATGTAAAACCTGATTGTCCTCTACCTAGGAAAAGGATTAATCCTATTGAAGGAGAAGAGTATGATAATCCTGACCCTCACCTAGATGATACTGATGGATCACTTTCTGAGTGTGATTTGATGATCACTAACCCCATCAATGTCATTGAAGGAATTATTGAGTCTTCTCTAGATATAAATTCTGTTACTGAGGATTCTAACTTACCTCAAAAATGGAATCCCAACATGAAGCTTCACCACATCTCTGAGGCTAAGGCCTTGACTCTAAAACCTTCTGCCGGTAAAAGTTACACTTCAGGCAAAACATGCTATTCTACTGGTTTAATTCAAGGTTCACCTGTTAAGTTACTTCTAGACAGTGGAGCCTTTTGCTCTTGTGTTGGTTCAACTTATTTGGAGAAACAAGACCCAAACTGGAAACTGAACTTATTACCAGTACCTCAGGCTAAGTTCAGCAGTTGTAATTCTTCTCTCAATGCTGTTGGAGTATGGTCCTCTGATATCATACTCCCTCACTCTAAAGGATCACTCAAACTGAACATTGAATTTTTAGTGCTCCAAAACAGAGTATGTGATTACTTTATCCTTGGTAATGATTCTCTTTTCTTGTATGGTATAGATGTATTCCAAAGCAAGGTTAGATACTTCACCATAGGAGGAGACTGGAACAAGAAGTTTCAAATATGCCATGTCAATGCTCAAACTTCTGATTCAACTTATTAAAAACACTTAGAGAGTTTCAATCAGGAATACTTCTCTCAGGCTGCTTTGAATCCCCTGCTCAATGAAGAACAAAGACTGGACATCCTACAAGTATGCTTTGAAAATCAGAATGCTTTCTGTACCAAGGATCACCCCATTGGTAACATCAAAGGACATGATATGATTCTGACTCTAACCATTAATCCTCCTTACCCACTTAACCTCAGGAGACCTGCTTACCCTTCTAGTCCAAAATCTAGAGCTGCTCTGGAAACTCATATTCAAGAGTTAGTTGACCTACAAGTCTTAAGGAAAGTAGGACACAATGAACAATTAGATATCACTACTCCAGTAATTATAGCTTGGCATAATGATAAGTCAAGGATGGTTGGAGATTCCAGAATGCTGAACAACTACACCCAAGCTGATTATTATCCAATTCCAAGGATTAACCATGCTGTGCATAACCTGTCAAAAGCTAAGTACATCACTACCATGGACATGCTGAAAGGTTTTCACCAAATACCTATCAGCCCTGATAGCCGGAAATTCATGAGAATTATCTGTCATTTGGGAATTTATGAGTATCTAAGGATGCATTTTGGTATAAAAAATGCTCCTCCTCATTTTTCAAAGGATGATGGACACAGTTCTAGGATTGTTCATCAGAAAAGGATGGATGATGGTTTACATTGATGATGTTATCATTTACTCTGATGATTGGGATACCCACCTGGATAAAGTAAGATTAGTCCTCAAAACCATCTCTGCCATGGGATTAAAGGTATCAATGAAAAATTGCAACTTTGGCTATGGAGAACTCAAAGCCTTAGGACACATTGTCTCTGGACTAACCTTAGCTGCTGACAAAAACAAGATAGCAGCAATAATGAATAGGACAATGCCTCAGAATAAAACTGAACTCCTATCTTTTATTAGCTTCTGCAGCTACTATAGGAATTACTGACCAAAGTTTGCTCTTCTAACCAAGTGTCTGTATTAAATCTGCAACAACACCTCCTTGTTTGAAATGACTCATGAAAGAGTTAAGAATTATGAGGAACTCAAGATGTCCATGGCTTCAGCTCCAGTGCTGATTCAGCCAGACTATTCTAAACCCTTCAAGCTCTATATAGATGCTAGTATGGACGGGCTAGGAGCTGAATTACACCAGGAATTCATAGAGGATGAAAAACCAGTGGAAAAACCTATACTCTTCATATCCAGACAAGTTAAGGATACTGAGAAAAGGTATGGTGCAAGCCAAATGGAATGCCTTGCTTTAGTATGGGCTCTGGAAAAACTTCATTACTACTTGGAAGGCACCAAGTTCACAGTGATTACTGACTGAAATGCCGTCAGGACTTTGATGAACATGAAGACCCCTAGTAGGCACATGTTAAGATGGCAGATAGCAATACAACAGTACAGAGGTCAGATGACTATAGTTCACCAAGCTGGTACTAAACACCAGAATGCTGATAGTTTGAGCAGGAATGCTTTACCCAATGACCCAAGTAACCCTGATCATGACCCAGAGGATAATGATATCTTCCCTATCCTTAACATTAACATGTTGAACATTGAAGCTCCTATAATGGGAATCCACATTTGTGAATCGGATGAATCCTTGTTCAACTCAATCAAAGAATCTTACAATTCTGGAATGAAAACTCTGATCACCATTATGGAAAGTAATTCTCCACCATCTGAATTGATCAATAGCCTACCTGAACCCCTCTTGAAATCATACAAAGCCAGAAGGTTCACCATATGGGATGGTCTAATATACTACAGGCATCAACACTCAAGTGTTATAGTCTTAACTAAGGATGACCATATCAAACACGTCCTGGCTGAATGCCATGATAACTTCTCATCTGGTCATTTAGCTGCTGATAGAACCTTAGATAAGTTTAAACAAACTGCTTGGTGGATCAATTGGAGAGACTCCACTATCCAGTATGTTACTAGTTGTGAAACTTGTCAGAAGTCCAACAGGACCACTGGGAAAAGGTTTGGTCTACTTCAAAAGATTGCTGAACCCAAGAAAAGATGGGAGATCATCAACATGGACTTTGTAGCTGGACTACCACCAGGAGAAGCCTATTCCTACAACTCAGTCCTAGTCATTGTGGATAGGTTCTCCAAGAAAGCAAATTTTCTACCTAATCACAAGGAAGACACTGCTATGGAATTTGCCCTATTATTTTGGAACAGACTCATTGCTGATGTTGGAGTTCTCAAGATCATTATCAGTGACAGAGAGTCTAAATTCA
Source organism: Puccinia polysora (assembly GCA_025617555.3). NCBI lineage: Eukaryota > Fungi > Basidiomycota > Pucciniomycetes > Pucciniales > Pucciniaceae > Puccinia > Puccinia polysora. The sequence continues at coordinate 30,922,684 of CM062632.1, read as the reverse complement.
CCTCTGAGTTCTGGAGAAATCTTCATGAAATGCTGGGAAACACATTAGCTCTCTCTACAGCTTATCACCCTCAGACAGATGGCTTAGCTGAAAGAATGATTCAGACCCTGGAAGACATTCTCAGGAGATCCTGTGGCTTTGGTCTAGAATACAAGAATTCTGATGGTTATTGCCACAATTGGGTTAGCCTTTTACACGCACTAGAGATGGCCTACAACAGTAGCAAGCACTCAACCACTAAGGAAGCACCCTACATACTGGAAAGATGATGGATTCCTAAATTACCCAAGGATAACCTTAATCACCAGCTAACAAATATTCACCCTACATCACTTGATTTTAAAAAAATGATAGATGTAGCCAATAAACATGCTGTTAAGTGTGTCCAGGATTCTGTGGATTATAACCAAAAAAGGTGGGATAAAACCCATAAGGAGCCTGATTTCAAGATTGGTGATCAAGTCTTGATCTCTACCACCAACTTTACCAACTTAGCTGGAAATAGAAAGCTTAGACCAGCTTTTGTTGGAACTTTCACCATTAATAAACTTCATGGTAAGAATGCTGTGGAAGTAATCCTTAGTGATGAGCTTTCTAGAAAACACCCAGTCTTCCCAGTAAGTCTCATCAAACATTACCACCCAAGGAATGGAGAATATACTCCTTCACCTGAAATACCTGTTGCAGAAGAACCTGAAAAAGAAAGAGGAAAAATTAGCAAGATCCTTAAAGATAAAAAAGAAAGGATCAATGGAAAAGATGTCAGACTCTACCTAGTTAAAAACAAGGGAGAATAAGCTGATAAGGATGAATGGTTACCTGAACACAATATCCCTGATGGACCCATACACCTAAGGAACTACAGAGCCAGCAGAAGGCATTGACCCAGAATTTTTTTTTCAGATATAGAAATATCTTGGAGTGGGGGAATGTCAGCTTGCTACTATGTACAGAGCAACCTGTCATAGCAACACAAAACTATGAAAAATAAGAATATCTCAATTAAAAAAAAGAAGGAGTTATAAATCCATAAATATTATTAAAGAAATGGATTCCTCACCCAGAATTAGGTAGGGTCACTCACTGACCCCACCCTTGAAATCCAAGTCCTTACATTTTTAAAATAATTAAAAAGAAAAGTACTAAAAATGACAACACCAGTATGGCACCTTTTGGCCATTCTAACATTTCACACGTATTGTCACGTATAGGGTTTACACCTAAAATTCACTCAGAATTGAGGTGTTGTGTATATTTTAGGAGTTACACACGGAAATGTGTTATGTCACAATTCCCGCGCGCAGCCCCGCATCATTACATACCCCTACGTACTTTTAGTAGCAGTTTCCCACGTACTAGAGACCCGCGCGCAGCTAAATTCTGCCATGCACACAGCGGATCCTACCCTGCGCACATCTGTACTGACTGACCCCCGCGTCTGGATCTGTTGTGACTAATCTGACCACCAGGTACTGCTCAAAAGAGCTACAACCTAATTAGGGTTGCCTGGAATATGTAACAAGTTGACATATGCATTATTAATAATCTAAAAAGATCAAAACTTAATTAAAATTAATAAAAATTAAGTTTAGAAAATTTTTTAATAATAAATTAAAGATCAAGGATTACCACGTAAATTGTTGACTCTGATCTTTGAAGATCACAAAACACTACAAGGAGTGTTCATAAAAATTATTAAAAATTATCTACCTGATCAGCAGATTATGGAAAATCAGTATACGTTGACATGGGATCACTTTAAAGCAATACTAATAGTACAAATGAAGGATGAGTGCAGAATGATCAAATTTACTCCATAATAGATTAACAGATCCTGTGGCTAAAATAGTACAGAAATCCAGCAGATCTAAGGTCAGCTGATTAACAGCACCAAGTGGACGTGCTAATTGTGCCCTGACTGGCTTGCCAGCCTTTGCCTTTGAGCAGAAACCTCTCTACGCGCCCTGAGAAGCTCAAAATCACCCCCAAAAGGTATTTATACAGACCTCTTTGGATCCATTATTCCATCATCAGTTTACCAGGAATTCTTAATATCAATCAGACACCGTTTCATTGTTAGTCAAGTGCTTATGAAGATTCTAAGCAAGTGATTTATGACCAAGTCTGTAGTATTATTATTTATTTCTTAAAACCAATCAACCCTTGAAGTTTAGTCAGGCAATCCACCCCATCTGCTCTGAAACCCTTCCCATTATTGCAGGATTTTTGTGATAAAGTGCTCAGAGTGAGTGTTTCCCTTCCTGTCTAGGCCAGTGTGCCGTTATGCCCGGCAATTAGTGCAATAAGCCCTTTCTAAGGCACCCATCTTCATTCCAAGGTTCTTAAACTGCCTAAGGAGACCCCTTGAAGAGAGGTTGCTTTGTCTGTAAAGACCCCCAGTAGTATAATACTGTGGCCCCTCTTTTATATACATATTGAAAACCTTTTATTACCAAACCAATTAAACCTTGCAACTGCTCTTATTATATTATTTATTTGAGCCTCTAAGCGTTTATTTTTGGAATAATTACTATTATTATTATTCCAGTATTTTTATCACTCTCTGTAGCTAAAGGAATGCAAGGTTCCTGGTATCAGAGAGCTGACAACTCCACCCATTGAACCTGGCCAATGGGTTGAGTGTATGACCTCAGAATGGCCAGGTGGGGTGAGCCAAGACAGGGACTTCCCATGACTTTTGAGGCCAGCACTTCACAAGTAATGCTTTGAATGTTTTGTAATTTCAAAATGACATCCTTTAAAATTAGAATCACTAGAAAAAATTAAAAAAAGTAATATTAAAATAAACTGGAGTGAAGAATTAAAGAAAATGAGAGTTTTTCAAATAAAATGGTTTCAAAACAATACACTTTCTCAATGAATGATTGTTTTTTAAAAAAAATATGTTTTGAAATTGTAAATTCTTGAATTTCAAGGTTCCCAGTCCTGAATTTTGGTCTGTATTAATCTTTTTAAAAAACCATCAACCGGGGACTGTGTTGGTTATTCAAGGTTGGTGATAGGGGAAGGATGACAGGTTTGACGGAGAAGCGGCAAGAGGCGACCTGGCAGTAGTCGCGCGGGAGTTGAGTATCCGCGCGACACGTGTGGTCAATGTAGTCGCCACAAGGCGACAGCATGTTTCCAACTACCCGTTTTTGTCTTGGGGGTTTTCCGGTGCTGCAGGATCGGAGTGGCCTCGATCAGGTGAGCCCGCCCCGCTGATGATTCGACGGCGGGGTTGAGGTGATGTCGCCACGACGCTGACCTCGGGTCACCAACCGAACAACTGGCGATTCGACGTACGGGTCGATCAACAGTCAACCGACGGTCGATTAACCGTTGACCGACCCGGGCGTCCATTTGACAGTCGGTCAACGCGGGCGACGTTGAAGGGGCCCCTGGCGTCGGGTCCACGGCACCCGACGGTCCAAAGTGAACCCGTGGTGTAAATAATACTTAACTATCATCATATGATGGTTATGAATTTATGCTAAGTAATTATCTACTGATCTCACCAGAAGAAAAAAAAATGAAAAATCATAGTGGTCACCATAATTCAATGATCTAAATTTTTTATGAACTCCTATACCCCTCCCCCCCCCAAAAAAAAAAAAAAAAAAAAAAAAAAAAAACTTTGACTAAGACTATTTACTGAGTTCCAACCCAAAGAACAACAACCACAAGAATCAAATAATAGCAAGAGTAGTAAATAATGAAAAATGATATCTATGGGTCCATCCATCAGTCAAGAGTGGCAGACTTGTCGATACATATCTCATAAATCCATATTTCCATATTCCCATCCAGAACTTAACCAAAAAACAAAAGGAATTACAATCACCACTGGGTACCTGGTGGGAGGATGGACCTCCAGCCTGGCACCTCTTATACCTGATTATTCCTCTCCGGCTGGGAGTTTGTGGGTAACCGGTCTACTGATCACTGGATGAAAGGAATGTCAACTTCAATCACATTTTTCTATGTAATTTTTTTTTGGTTTTCTTTCCCCATTTCTTTTCCTTCGACGAGGTCCGAGAAGAAGAAGAAACATCAACACCGACCAGACACGCACACACACAGAGACAGAGACAGAGAGAGACAGAGAGATCGAATGGCTGGTGATGTGATGGGCCTAGCAGGCCGATATGTTCCATCCGCGAGTCTGGAGATACATACTCTTCTCAAATCTATCCAGACTCTAGCCAGCCAGCTCTCCTCATCGGGTTCTCATCTGCCCTCGGAGCTTCTCTCCTTCACCCCGACTCCCGGACCATCATCATCACCCAGCCCAACTTCTCAAGCTTTGATTCCGACCGAGTAATCAAATCCGATTCGATCCATTCAAATCAATCGACAACAACCATCTATTGTCTTTTCTAGATCTCGTGAGGGCCAGAGTCCGGATGGATTACATACATACCCACACCGATCCATCTCTCGGTCTTGGCTTCCATCATCCGTCGCACCCACGTTCCTCTTCAGAGTCCGTCTCCAGAGCCCCTTCTTCGTGATTTCTTGGGCTATGGGAACGGCGGGAGATCCTCTGAGGCGAGTTAAGAAACCGAGTCGATGAGGATTCAAGGCCGGTGAATTCAGGGTGAGGGATCGTGGATCAATAGATGATAGACAACCAGATGGGTGTTACAAGAGCTCTCAGGATCGATCTTGTTCTGCGATCGTGGAAAAAACTCCATACGAGTAGATCAGCTTCAGTCTTGATCGAAGACCTGACTAGACCACGGATGATCGATCGTACCCGATCGATAGTTCCCTGTGCACACCGATAAGTGTGAGGGAGCTGTGGGTATGTCCACGACATGCTCTCGATAGATATGTAATCGACCAATGAGCAATGGGAAAAAACAAAGAGCGATGATGCCATCAACTGCTCCCATCCAGGGGATGAATTGATACACTTGTGAAGATCAATTGCTAAAAGCCCAACTTATTTTGTACATATACACATTGAGATGGACTTGGGGGCCATGGGTAAGGACTCATTACTTTGGGCTTTACATCACAATCAGCTTAAATTAAACAACCGGTACGATTCGGTTTCCACTAGCATTAGACTTCTAATAGACTTCAAGAGATGGTACGAATTTGATAGATTCATTTCAAGCCCTCCCGAGTCTGCCGAATCAATAGTCGAAGGTCGGCAACTTTATCGGCTTGTCGTTTCTTCTTCTTATCGGGTATATCGATGGAACCGGATTCATCTTCTCTGACGTGTTTACTTTCCGACCTTTTTTTCGGTACACAGACGCACAAGGAGGTTTTGGGGGGAGGAGCAGATAAAGATAAGGTAACAAACACGAAAGGGTCAGTTGATCTGGATGATAAAAGCTATCATCTTTGTTAAATAGAGACATGGTGATTCTTAACTGTTGCAGATGGATCGATAATGGTTTGGGGAACAGAAGGTTAACTTCGTTTCGAAGGAGTTGGAAGGTTGAAAGGAGATTTTTTTGAAGTTGACTTTCGTCACTTCGGCTGGGGGATGACAAAACTGTGGAGTATGACGAGGCATTTTGATCGATGGCATCAACTCCGCTCGAAAACGAGAAGTTTAGATAGTTGACAGTACAATCCAAAAAAGCTGTGAAGAAGTACTGCCCAAAGAGCTCGAAAAACTCCACTGCCACCAATCCAAACCGTCAATACAAAGCATCAGGTTCTCAGTCGCATGATCAGGGGAATCAACAAGTTTGAACTGCGCCAACCCAAGGTCAAATGTCCTTGTGAGCCTAACAGGTTTGAAAGATTGAGCGAAGAGGTGCTGAGAGGCAAGGAAGATTGATATTTGTCTAACTGATGGTCAACGGTGGCGGGTTGTCTATCACCAGGGAAGCGGATAATGAAGCCACGAGTCAATCGAGGTATCGAACGAAACAATATATCAAATCAGTCATCAATCAAAAGTTTGGCTCACAAGTCAGACAAAAGACCAAGCCGCAAGGTTTCACTGATGTAGGCAGCGAAAGCGTCGCTACCCGAGCGGACTATCGTGCCCATATATTCGATGACCACCTTGAGAGCGCCCAAATCGAATTTCAACAGTATATACTTCAGTTGGCGTCTAGTCTCGTGCGTTACAAAATCATCACTCTCGGGGACGTATGCGTTCAACAAGGTGACGGCTTTCCGTTGTGATCTTTTCCACACATGCGTCAAGGGCATCCAGTAATCTGAGAAAAGTGTGATTAGAATATTATGAATGAATATCAGACTGGTGCAAGAGCTCGTTGATCTTACCTTGGTTATTCGGAGATCGGGCTTCGTTACCTGATGGAATTGGCCAGAAATCTTGCAGAGCTTGCTCCATCTGAACCTCCGGCTTATCAAGAGATAAATAAACCTGTGGTAGACCGTACCAGGTATCTGATTTTTCGAGCAACTGGGGTTGATAAAGTAGCCATGATATCGCAAGACAACACATCTGACGGGTGAGACAAGCTTGAAGAGACTGCACCAACTGAGTCGAGAACCTGGAGCAGTCCAGAGCGCGGACTCAAGTTACTTGGGAAATGTAGAAATATAACAGTACGCGTACGTACGAACTTGCTGATTCTGCCTTTTCTTTCCAAACTAAAATCAGAGCAAAACGGGAGATTTCCTGGGGTGACACTTGAATAAATACTCAATGTTTTTAAAGAGCAGGTAGCCAGCAGAAAAGAAGTCCGTCTCTAGCTCACCTCCGGGGTTGGGTTAACAGATTGGTCCACAAGCTCTATAGAAATAGAAGTTTCCTTGACCATGCACTGGGCGCGGTTCTGACCAGCCTTTATACCGAATTTGCAACGGACCCAAGCTTGCACGACAGAGGCTCCCACGGGAAGTATGATCAATACCCTAATTTCCTGATTAATGAGCTGACGCTTCGACAAGGCTCGCCGATAAACGTATTCGCTCACGACGTTCTTCAAGCCTCCAGCGATCCAAATTGCAGACACATCATTCACTTTCTGTAAGACGAAGGATAGGGGTCAGATCGGCTAAATCTACCGTGGTAGACTTCCGAAAGACTAAACTGACCAAATCCTGGGCGCTAGGAGCATTTAGTCCTTTCCAGTTTGGCCTCAACTTGCGCAAACGAGATGTTTTCAGCCACTTACAAAAGGTAGCTTGAAGCAGGATTCGCTTTTGTCTTGTGTAGTGTATCGCTAATGTAGCCGATGACGCGCGATCAAAAATGACCTCATGAATAAACTCTGACAGAACCATCGTTTGTAGATTGAGGCAAAAACGAGAGATCACTTGATCATTCTTTCGTTTCTCTGCAGCGTTGGCTTGAACAGACCTCTTCAACATGGTGTTCTGTGCAACTTGGGCAATGGAAGATTCAATCACAGTGGATATAATTTCCGCACTGAGTGCTGAAATGGCTTGCTTGTAGTTTGTAGTCGACTGGGGATATGTTGGTTGAGTAGAGGAAGCCGATGTGGGCAAATAACTGGGTGCAAGCGTTGCCGCGGGTGGCGCTTTCTTTGATGAAGTGTGCAGGGTAGCGGACAGGAGAGAAGGTGACGCATGCGACGCCTTCAACGACCCCGAGCGCTTGGTTCTTTCGCGACTTGAAGTATGTTCAGCAGATCTATGGAATTTTGGTGAAATTTGTTGAGCTCTAGAAGAGGTTGAAAGGGGGGTGGGGGGTACCGCCGCTGTATCGATATTTCTGACGGGAGAAAAAATCGATCGGTCCACTGTAACCGACTTTTGTGCTGAGGGGACTACTATGAATGGAGAAGGGAACGGGGCAGGTAATTGGGGTTTAGCGGCTGGTAATATCAGCGGGCGCTCGTTCAATTTGGCTGATGATGGGATGATGGCAGTCGGAGAGCTGATGGGCGCAGCAGCTGTTTTTCCATCAACGAGTTCAACAATTGATAGGCTGGATCCCTTGGCCGTGATGAAGTCCGATTTGCTGGTACGGAAGGTGACAACATTATCTGTAAGTAAGAGATGTTAGTGAGTAATAGTTAAGGATGTTCATATTTTAAAATAATACGCTTACCATCAAAGGGTGCGTGCCGGTGCAACTCCACGGTGCATTCATCCGACATGGTTAAACCACATGCCGCACAGAACCCACGACATTCTTCCAGTGACATCGCACATAGCCGGGCAATTTCGGAGAGAGGGACATTGACGCCGTACTTCCGAGATTGGGCTGAACGTAGTGCTTTCAGCGCAGAAACCCGAATCTCACGAAAATGCGTTTCTAGAAGACAGGCATTGAGGAACGAGGTTTGAGAAGACTTGATTTTCTTGAAAAGACGGGTGAAAGCATTCAAGGTGGCTGGGGAATTAGCGGGCCTGCGACCGGGAGCCCGAGTCATGTTTCCGCATTGCGCTAGAATTTGTAACTGGAGAGCAGACTGAAGCCTTTGATCACGAAAAACCTTTTCGGGAAGCCGCTCGGTGGCACGTGCAGCATCCGAGTCACGAAGATGAGTTAGTAGATAATATGCACGGAACTCAGCCTCATTCGGCCAGAAGCAGTTGGATTCTCGATAGTCATCATAAAATTCGTTCAGGGACTGTAATACTGTGATAAGCAGTCAGGGCAAGAGCCTTTGTAGTGAGTCCCATCAAAAGGAAGCGAGAAAGGGGTGCGACCAACCCTTGCGAACCTGCTCTAGCTCTTGTTGTTCCTGATAGCTTCCAGTACCTTCCTTGTCGCGGAAATAATGCAAGCACAAGATATGGTAGCGTGCAATTCGTTCATGGCATTCAATGGCCACGGGACCACGTTCGTTTTGAAGGGTGAAGTCTTGACGGATAGAGCGAGTTCGATCACGAATAAAACCATGGGTGTCAAACAACGACTCTTTCGCGAGTAAGTTCTTGAACAAGTAATCCAAAGTGCTCTGCGTCCCGAAATCAGCTGCCAGGAACCAGTCTTAGCTAGTTCAGATGTTACTTTAGTACCTTTAGGACATCGGGAGGTCGTACATCCGATGGTAAAGGTTGATCATTACCAGCAGCTGGTCGATGGAAGGCCTTGACGGCCTTTTGGGGGTCAATGCGAAATGTACCAGGAAACTATCCCAACATTGGGCAAGTCAGCTTGATCTGAACCAGTGCAGACAAAGCAAAAAACGAGGGGTGCTCTAGCTCACTCGCTCCCAGCGATCTGAGTTGTTCTGGTATTCTCTTTCGTGACGTTCGAACTCTGGACACATGTCAAGACACGTTCCCAGAAAAGGTAATGCCTCATCCAACCTGCGAGGCTTCAAAGGGTCGGGTATAAGCCCTTGACGGACGGCATCAGCCCTCTCGACCTCCCGACGAGGCTTTAACTAAGGTGTAAGAAGAAGAAAAGTTAATAAACTTGTAAGTGTCACGTTTGAATGGCCAAGGTCGAGAGCACTAACTTCCAAAAACCGATTGTCTGGCAAATCCATTGAGCGGGAAATCGGTTCTTCGGTAGTACCAAGGTTGGATTTGCTTCCCATGGTCCAGCCGATTCGTTGCGTCGTAAGATCCTGAACGAATGAAGGGGAAGCCAGACTATGAAGGGGCAGTCGCAGAGCAGCTTTCATCGATCACCTCGCCCAATTCTGTGCCACAGTGCCTGGAATATTTATCTGTCACGGGGGTTGATATGACCGGGGCCCGTGAACCCACACCGATAGCGGGCGCCAAGGGGGACGGCTGAGAGGCATTCAACAGGGAGGTCCAGGCAAGGTGCTAGTTATTGTTGATGACTTGAGTCTTCGAAATTGTGGACTCAATAAAATTTCTCAATCATACCCCATATTTCGCCTCTCCAAAAATACCTTCTGCACAAGGCGGAGGCGGAATTTGAGTTGAGTTCTGTGAGACCGATTTGAATGTGGCAGTTAAGGGACTCTTTGACTTTACCACATCACTTTTTTCCATCCATCCAAAAACCAAAATACTAAATACTAAATAGGGTGTATGAGAGTTAGCAAATCTGCCAGTTTTTTTGTGGTGGTTTTCATCAAGAATCATCCACTACAAAATCAAAAAACCCACTTATTTCACAAGAGGGGTGTTACAGTTACTCACAACTAAGAGCATCTCCAGCACTGTTGGTAAAATACAGACACTTCTTTTGAGTTTACTGACCCATCCGCTGCGTTTAGCAACCCAAACTGCTGCGCCATCCAGCAGTGTGGGTAAAACCAAAGGTAAATGAGATTTCACTCATGTGAAACCCATCACCCATGCTGTGGTAGACCAAACCTGTCCTATAGCCATCATACTCACTTTTCTAGTATAACAACAGCTCAAAACCTCAAAGTAACCTCAGAAATGGATTCTACATCACAAATAACCTATAGTCACTCAGCCAAAGTACCACCCTATCTCTCATGGATTAGAAGATACATCCCAAGAAACATTCAACTGTGGCAAACTCATACCCAACCAGGTGTCACATCTCTGTGGAAGACATAAGGCATATCTTGGAAACCCTCAAGTACATACCAGTGGCAGCTTACCCTCAACAACAGGACTATACACCAAGCCTGGCACCTCATCCAGAATACCAAAATACAGATGCAAGAGGCAGTGCAATCAGTCAGATCCTGTCACCTCATCCAGAATACAGAAATACAGATATAGGAGGCAGTGCAACAAGTCAGATCCTGTCACCTCAGCCAGAATACAGCAATACAGATGCAGGAGACAGTGCAGCATGTCAAATCCTGTCACCTCAGCCAGAATACAGCAATACAGATACAGGAGGCAGTGCAGCATGTTGGACCTGGTCACCTGAACCAAATAAACATGCAAGTACACATACAAGAGGCCATGCAGAAGTAATACAGGAACAATATATGCAGGAGGGAGTGAAACCAGTCTCAAGTAGAACCAAACAAACATGCAGCAAAGACACATACAAGAGGCTGTTCAGAAGTATACAGGAGAAATATATGCAGCAGGAAGTCAAACCAGTCTTAAACTGAACCAAACAAACATGCAATATACATACAAGAGGCTATGCAGAAGCAAATACAAGAACAATACATACAAGGGGCTGTGCAGAAGCAAATACAAGAACAATAAATACAGGAGGCTTTTTTTTTTAAAGTGGGTTGTTGCATTGTGCATTGACCACTAAGAGTATGTATAAAGTCTGGAAATACAATTATCTCACGTGTCAGAGGGCTGACATTCATCTTTTGTCTATGTCAATCAAAATGGCAATGTTGCAAACTAAGAGAAAGAAGAGAAGAAGAAAGGAAAGGGAAGAAAAAGGAAGATGGGAGCATAACAAGTATAGATAGTCTAGATTGTGGGAATGAGTCTGGCTCTGTTGTAGCTACTGGGGGGGTTGGGTTGGGGCAATGGCTGGTTGCATCCTAGGGGGGGGGGGTCCAGGGGTTGTTTGGGTGGTAGTCCTGGATCTGCGTTTGATGGGTAGGTGAAGCAGCCAGATTCCCAGACAAATTGTTCCAAGCTTGTCCAGTTTTTGACAAATAGTAAAGCTGAGCTCAGGTAGCTAGGGTTATGGGGAGCCTTTGCCCGTTACAGGAGGCTGTGCAGAAGTGTATAGGAGAAATATATGCAGGAGGAAGTGGGACCAGACTTAACCAGAACCAAACAAATCACCAGTATTGCACAGCAATACAAGTAGGTGGAATCAAGTAGCACTGAACAAACTAACAGTACAGCACAGCAATATATCTTATCTACACTACACAGCAATTTGTGCAGGGCTGTGCATGCATGAAAACCCTGTACAACCTTTTTCCCAACCAGCAGAAATGCCTTATGTAACTGTACAAGCTTTTTCCAACCAGAAGAAATGCCTCATGTAATTGTATCTCACTGTTCCTCACCAGAACAAGGAGAACCCTCAGAGGCAGCCTTGAGCACCCCTGGGGGCAGGAATTTTCTATTTAAGGAGGGCCTTTCTGCCCTATCCAAGTTTTATCCTTATGCCATCCAGGCACCCATCACCCATATCAGGCCATCTGGCCCCTCAAACTATTAGTAGTCATCTGTGGTACCTACCCAGAAAAATATTATCAGTGAACCAGTTATAAAGGAAACAAGAAATCAGAGACCAATTTATAACATACCTTTGACCAACCAAACCATCCAACAGGTGCTTGAATAAGGGTTCTTCTGTGATCTAAATATTCAGCACCAGATTAAAGAAGAACCACCCATCAATCAATAAATAACCCTTTCAAACAAAGAGAGAAAAACAAAAAGCAACTACCAACCTTTCCTCTACCCAGCCCCCTGTGGGTAAACCCATCCTTGGGTCCTCTCCTGAACCATCCCTTTGATAAACCCTTGAAGCCTTGAATATTGGGATATTGGTTAAGATCATATATATCTGATAAAAAACTAACCAATAATCCAATAAATCTGGTCCATTCTTCAAAAAATCCTACCAATAACAATTAATAATTAATCTAGCTCTGATCTGAGACCTATTTTAAGTCTCAAAGAAACCAGCCATTAATTTAAATAAATTATTGTGCAGACTTACTATAGTACCAGAAGGGTAAGGAATTCAAAACCACTCTTAGTATATGCTAATACTCTAAAGGAGTAGAAGTAATACTAAACTCCCCTTCAAGGACTGCCAGCAAGCAATTTTCTAAATTATTTGTATAATCACACAGGATTCTCTACAAAGCCATCCAAATGGGACAATGGGGGGAGCACAAGAGTGTGCTTTCAAGGTGGGAGTACTATTTCCAGGTTTCATTGTTGTTAGCTGTTCCAGATCTAGCAATGCAAGAGGCCAATTTAACAATGCATGTAAAATAGAAAATGCTATAGCAACACTTCTGGAGTTTTTTTTTGGGGGCCTCGTGTTGGTAAATTTACCTTGGCACACCATTTAACCATGCTTCTGGAGAGGCTCTGAGTGTGTTTTTTAAAGTTTATTATATAAAGATAGCCAGAACCTCAAACACATGTTGGAAAAATCTGAAACAAGCTTGATGTGTAACACTTGTGAATCAGGAAGTTTCAATAAAATATGAAATTAAATTAAATGAGGAAAAATCAAAAGTGGGAAAGCTTTTTGATTTTAATTTTATCTTAAAAATATTGTATAAATGAGATACAACCTGTGGATTGATCACTCTAGTTCAAGCTAATAGGGAGCATAATGATGATTTTTAAACTTTGGATGTAAAATTGAATGTTGAAATTTGTGTAAAAGTTAAAATGCAAGACTGGGTGAGATGATGGAAACAAAGATTTTATGGAATGACATTTAATTAAAATTTGATGAATTTAAATTAATTCAAATCCCATAACAAGAGTGAGTCTTAGTTTGATATACAAGTTAAAGGATTGAATCCTGGGAATAAATTATTTATAAAAATAAAGAATGTGTAATCTGAAAGAGAAAGCAAGGTTCATGCTGATTTTTAAAATTTGACCATAAATAGATTGATAATTTAATAAAAACCCGTTTTTAAATCCAATTTTAAATATAGATGAAGATGCAAGAGACCCAAAGATAATCACAGATTTGATAATACTAGTCCAAGTAGAACTGCAATATGTAATTATTCTTTTGAATTGATGACTGAATTTTCAAACATTAATGCTCCCATGCTTAGTTCCAAAAAGTAATAAGTGGAATGCACTAATGTTTTTGATTGATTTTGGGTGAAACACTTTTGGTTAAGACATAGGTGCTGAGGAGAGGAGGTTATGTTGCAGTTCCCTTCAAAAAATAACCTTGAGTTTAAATTGTGAAAATGGCTCAAAAGATACTGCCAACTAAAAACCTTTCTTTGGGTACTACAATGAGACTTGTTTTGGCAAAGTTTCATCTTATAAATTTAATGTTTATCTCCTGATGGAAAATGAGATAAAGAATAAAACAAAATTTAGATTTGATTTTTCATTGAAAGAGATGAGGTTTTCAGCCTATTAAAAGCCAAGACACTTGCAATCTTTTTGTTAGAATTTGAGTTTTCATATATTTGACTTTCACTGGAGTTTAGAGTATAATTGATTGGATTGATGTGATCTTATTATTTTTATCTTAAAGTACTCAAACAACAGGTAAAATATAACTAGGCTGTTCTATAAACAAGATAAATTATATCTGTTATTTAATAGAGGATCTTGTGTTGTAGTATTGTGATTGTCAGACTGTCTAATCATAGCATTTCACTTACCATGTCACTTAAACTGCTTATGCTAATTTTACCTTATTCATTTTGTACTCAACCACTTGTTGGCCAATCATTTATTTAGTCTATAAAAACCATGGTGCTCTCAAGTGGAATTTATCATCTGTTCATTCACTACATCAACTGGAGTGTCCTTTTCCTCCTGTCCTCAGGTCCGTTACGCTTGACGTTATAAGCTACTTTCACTCATTTATTAATTCCTTCATCCAATTTGAGCTTAAGCTCTTTTCACTTTTACACTTTTATCTACTGGAGGTGATAGTGGTTAGAATTAGTATATTTATTCAATTAAGTGCAGCAATTATTCAAAAATATGGAATAAGCCAATCAAAGTAAGTTTTTGGTATTAAAGGAGTAATTAATTGATAAATTAATTGAACTTGATTTAACTAGAGGGGCCCCAGTAGAACTGGAAAAATTTAAAAAATCTCTTCAGGGGATGATCCTAATGATACATTCACCTGGGATATTTGGAAAACTTCTTATTCAAGAGAATAAATCATTATATGTGGAGAAGGCTGGAGAAAGGGTGGAAAACAGCCATAAAAGAGTGTTTAAACTTACTGGGTGGATGATGAAGGCCAAAGTACCTGCAGTCAAAAAGAAATGGTGGTGATGCAAGCTTTTTAGGGGTTAATAAATACTTACTAGGGTGAAAATGTGGTTTTAATGATAGAAAATGTGAAAATATGAGGGTAATATAGAGTTAATTAATCAATTACTGATTTTTTTATAACTTTTTGGCTCCTGATGACATGGAGGGCCCCTGTGGGTATAATTGGGGTAAAAGAGAGGAAGGGGCCATGCGCTGAGGCTATTACTGTGGTCAGGTATGGACCATAGGTGGCTCTGATTTTTTTAGGCCAGATAAACTTGTGAAAAGTAAGGAAATAAAATTTTTCATAAAATTATTATGTGACTATTTCAGAGAAAGGTTGTCTGCATTGCCTGTAAACATCCTGGGGACAGCTTTAAAATTATTCATTTAATTAATTGATAATTTTTGATTGATTGGATAAATTTTTCTGGATATTTCTGTGTCATTTAGTTTGGACATTTATAAAATGTTCTTGCCTGAGGGGCCTGTGAAAGCTTATTTTTTTGTTTTCTATTTTTTTTGTGAAATGTCTTAAGCCATATTTTGAAAGGTTTCATGTGTATTTCTTGACATATTTTGAGTTCTCTTATGAATTTTTACAACATGCCCAAAGGATTTAAATTCATATTACATATGAATGTCTTTCACATGTTTGTTTTAAAACCTTGTGGATTTTTTTTTGTGATGTTTTGAATTTGATGCCTTGTATGCAGCTTTAAGCCTGCATACTTCCAATCAAAATGTCTAGACACACCTGTGCATGGCAATTTGAGATCCTGTGACTGGGTGTCTGAATGAGGGGGTGTTCTCCTGTTGTGTAATGTTGTACATTGCTGTTTGAATTTTGACAGAAACATTTTTTGGTCAATAAATCCTGAACTATACACAACAATATATTTCTGGTTTAATTTTAGTCAACCTGAATATGCATAATTTTTTATGTGAAACATTGAAATGGAAAAAAAGTGCCACTTGGGTTGTGATACCTTCTGCATTATCTGGAAAGTGGTTTAGGAGTAGTATTTCAGGGGTATGGTTGCTGAGTGACCCTGCCTAGAATTGGTTGTGAAATCAGCTTCCATATTAATATTCCAAGAAAGGACCTGGCTAAATTCACACCTTCAAAGTTACTAAAATGGCAATTTCTTTTGAAGAAGACCTAATGTTAGTATTTTTGTTTGAAAAAATCACACCAAAAGGCATCATTGACATGATTAAAGAAATTATTTTAGCTATGATCACGTCTTCTGGCATTTTGTCCAGCCCCAGGATGGTTTATAAAAGTTAAAAAGACAGTCAAATAAAAAAAAGGGGTGATTTCAGACATTCAGGTTTACCCCCCCTTTTGAAGGTTTACAGGAGTTCCTGGGGTGTGAGAACATGCCTTTTGATGTCCTTTTGGGCCCCCCAAGGCCTCTAAAAACTAATTAGGCCTTGGAGGGATAAATCAAGGCCTCCAGGTCCCCTATGGGGTGTGTCTGGTGTAGAATGTCTTGAAGATCAGTGGTGGACATCACTTGAGTTAATGGGAAATGAATAATACAACAAATATTGATTTTTTGAATTTTGATATATTAGATTTACTCAAGCAGTTTCCATACTTGGATTATAGAAAATAAATCTACCCCAGACAGACCCCACAGTGGGTCTGGAGGCCTTAATTTATCCCCATAAGGCCTCAATTAATGTTCAAAGGCCTTGAGGGGCCCAACATGCCATTAAAAGGCATGTTCTCCCATGCCAGACACTCCTGTAAATCTGAAAAAGGCATGCTAAACCTTAATTGTCTATGTCAAGGTTTTCATGGCTTCTGGACAGGAAAAAGTTCCAGATGTTGTGATTGATGTAATTTGCTTTTACTATAATCATGCCAATCACACCTATTGGTTTTATTTTAGTCATTTATTTTTGGCATGGATTTATCCTGGCCCAGAATAATAATATTGATTTTAGATAATTAATCTATAATATGGAATATTGATTATAATAAAAATTATTCTTGGTTCTATGGTGGTTTGAAATAAATAAATTGATGTCAGAAAGTGGAACACTGAGCCCTGTACCTGAGCACTATATTAGAAAGACATGCAGGTTTTTCAAACATTTTGAAAAATGTATTTAACAAGTGGCTTTCAGAATTTGTCAATATCTTGCTATAATGATTGAGATTTTAGGACTTCATTGAGATTTTGGATGGGATTGATTAAATTGGGTCCAAAGAACTACAAAAAGTTTGAAGCTTAATAAATGTGTAAGTTTTGAAATCAATATGTATTATGATGATTGTGGGATCTGGAGTTTGAAGGGGATGGATGATGATTGGGGATGAATAATAAAGGCTGATAAAAGGTTATAGAGAGTGAATAAAGATAGATAAGAAAGAGAGAGGGGTAAATTTATATAATTTATTTGAAAACACCACTTATTTCAAGGTCAATCTGAAACCACTGTTTTGAAATGAGTGGTTTTTTGGTTGTTTAATGGTGGGTTTTAAATAGGGTTTTATAACTCTGATATGCTATAATAGGGATAAGAAAAACTGCCATTTTTTAATTGCGTTTTTCACCTCAAATGCAACATTTCAAACCTGCCATTAAAAATCAAAAAAACCCACTTATTTCACATCAGACATTTCAGAGTTACCTAAAAATTAATGGGTTTTTTCATATAAAGTATTTAAAGGCTTTCAACACCTCAGCCCATCATTCCACATCATCACCCATGGTTTTGACCTCCAAACTCATTGGAAAAATTCTACCTCCAACCTCATCCAAAAAAATTGATTCATCGCTCTTCATCTCTTCATTGCTACCCTCATCACTTCATCACTCTCATGGCTTCATCTCTCTCATCAATTTCTCACCTAATAACCTCATCACTCTCATTACTTTCTCACACATTATTTCTTTCATCACATCCATCCTCTCATCACTTCATTGCTTCATACCCAATTTCATCACATCCTAACTCTCATTGCTTCATTGCTTCATTGCTCCATCACTTCATCCCACTTTCAACACATCCCTTCATCCCTTCATCCCTCCATCCCTCTTACTCTTTTTAAATGGCCCCTCAGCAAACCTCCCCCTGCAAGTCCACTAAACAATCCAATGGAACAAAGCAAAAATCCTCCAGGAACTCAACATCCAACAATCCTGCCGCATCATCTTCCAAATGCTCAAGTCAGCTCAAGAGAGCTGATCACATCATCCTGGTAAACTGGCTCAAAATCCCCTACAACTATGACACTTGCTTTGGATCCAAAAATGAAACACGAGTTGGCCAAAATCCATCCTCTAAGGTTGATGGGTATCTCTTGATGGCCAATGAACTGAAGAATAAAACCAAAGGTAGGATGGATCTTTCATCCAAGAAGATGCAGGAGCAATTCAAGAACTAGTGAACCAAG
Source organism: Puccinia polysora (assembly GCA_025617555.3). Lineage (NCBI taxonomy): Eukaryota > Fungi > Basidiomycota > Pucciniomycetes > Pucciniales > Pucciniaceae > Puccinia > Puccinia polysora. The sequence goes on along the minus strand of CM062632.1, from coordinate 30,904,527 downwards.
TACAAAAAAGCCCACTCAATGTCAATCTCCCCTGGCTTTGGTATCACTGACTTCAATAAAGCAAAGAAAATCAACTGGGTGATTGATAATTGGGACTCTGTTTGCCGTTTTATATTCAAATGAATGAAATATTTGGAAAGAAGGCCAATATCACCCCTTTAGCTGCTTTTGATGCCCAAAAATCAGATTCAGTTGATGCTGAGGACCTGGCTGTGGATGCCCAGCCTAGCAATGATGATCCAAATGAAACAATCTGATGTGGAGGAGGATATTCCAACAGAAACCGCTCCAATCATGTCTACATCAGCGTTGATAAAAAATTCAAACCCTTCCTTGGACCCCTCACTTCCTTCTTTGGATTTCTCTCTTCCTGGAGTGGAAGAAATTAACAACTTGGCCAATGAGGAGCAAGTTATTCCTGTATTTCCACTACCATCAACATCTGCTCAAGTAAGGAAAAGTTCTTTTATCTTCTGTCTGGTTAATCCTGACTGATTTAGATTGTAAAGAAACAGGCTCATCCATTTCTGAATGGCCAAATACTCAAGCCAATGGGGCCTCCCATATCCCCTTCAAATGAAAGCAATGACATTCCCACACCAACCTCCTCTGCAAAGGGAAAGCAAAAGCCTCCAATTCCATCAAACTCAACCCCAATAGCCCTCAAAATAGGAGAAACACTTCAAATTTTTCTGGATTTGAGGATATGATGGAGAAGAGAGATTCAAGTAAGTGTATCAATTGGTTCTTGCTTTCAAAATGAAAGTCATTCCTATTCCCCTCAAAAAAGCAGTCAAATCACAAATTGAATCTGAAAAACTTCAATTTTAAAAGGAGAAGTGGGATTGTCAATTGGCTATAGATTTTCAAAAGCAGAAAGCTGAGAGTTTGGCACATAAACAAAAGTTGGATGCTGAGTGGCAAATGAAAAAGGCTGAGCTGGAGTTTCAAAAAGAGGAAAAAGAGAAGGATCAAGAGGAAGACTCACTCCAAAAGGAGAGGGAAAGGCTAGCCACAGAAAAAAAAGATAGGTTATTGGTAGCCATGGAATGTATTTGTAGCAGAAGAACTTTTGATGAAATAAAGGAAATTGCTCAATTGCTTGGCTTGTAAAATATTTGCTTTGATAAAAGTTTTTTTTTAAAATTTTTTTTTTTTCAAATACAACAATGTTTGAGCCTATTGGTAACCCCACCAATGAAATTTTTTATTTTATTTTTATTTACATTCTTTTGTCTATAATATATTTGACCGCTTTTTAATTCTTTGCATGTGTTTAGATTGGTCTTGTTAATCTGCAAAGACATAGCCATCATAGTATGGGTGGCAGTATCCACGGAAGGAAAAGTGCAGTGCTTGTACTGGTTTGCTGCACAAAATTTTTTTACAATACCTTTTTATTTGAAATCAATTCAAAATCCCAAGTCAGGAAGAACAAATTTGCCATCAGATACTTGATATTTGTCCTTGGTGTCAATAATTTGACCATTCAATTTTTTGGTTGGGACCACCAGAAAAAAGGAATAGGTGGAGAAATCACCTTTGTCAATATGGGGAGAGTTGTAGAAGGAGTCTGAGGTGAATTTGATGTGAGGGGAGCAGTCAAAAGGAGTGAGCCCAGATCTAAATTCCAATGAAGAGAAAGAGGGGATATTTTTGTCCAGCATGGTTTCTCAGTTGGAATTGTGTGCCACTTTGGCTAATTTTCTGAACATTTGGCCTAGGATTTGAGATGCTTTGTCCAACCTAAGGTTGAGAAATATATAATCTTGAGGGGAAGATTGAATGGCAGCTTTCTTCAAATATTTTCCAAATGATTCAGAGGGGTGCATCAAATTTTTCCATCCAATTGCCCACATTTTTCCACCCAAAGATCTTAAGGGACCAACAGTGTTGACAAAATTTTTCAATTGGTGAAGGAGAGTTGTCATAAATTTGATGTCCTTCTTATCTTTCTCCAAGATTTTATTCAAAGCACCAAATTTAATTATTGCAACCACAGCCTCATGATTGGATTGATCATGAACAAATACTTTTCCAGAGGAGAAGAAATGGAAGTGTTTGAACTCTGTTTGGCCTTTTCAAACTCTTCAGGGGAGGGTTTTCAACAATTGTTTCTTTTGTGGGAAGTGATGGCAGGATACAGATCCAAAGGCAATATTTTTTGCTCTGACCACACAACCTGTTCATTGATCCATCCCTCTGGGATCTCCAAAGAGATTTCAGAATCTTGGTATTGAGCCCTCTTTTGCTGACAATCCCAATTCTTCCCACCTCTCTGTATGCTTATCAAACCATTTTCTCCCATCTTGTTCCCTCCCATCCAAATACTTCAATTGGGGTGAGGATCAAGAAAGGATTCAAAAAATTGTTTAGCATTTTGAGTTTAGTGGGAGAAAAATTGGCAGAGCAAGGGGTGGAAATGTGTTTTTCATTGGGAATCAAAAAAAAAACATTCATTAGTCCGGGTATAATCAACATAGATGATCAACAAACATAGAAAATAAAAAAAATACCATTGAATTCTCCTACAAAAAAAATGCAATCAGTCACCTTTTAATCATTAGGGAGGAGGAGGAGGAGGTCATAATCCCCCTCCTCCTCCATTTCAATTAATTGGCAAGCAATCAATCAATTGATTGCTGTTCAATTAGGAGGAGGAGGAGGAGGTGAAGGGGGGTGGTACATCATCCCCCTCCTCCTCCTTTTAAAATGATTGTTTGCTTGCAGTTTGATTGATCAATGGAACCAAAAACAATCAATTGATTGACAAGGAGGAGGAGGGGGGTGAAGGGGAGGGGGAGGAGTGGGATGAAGGGGAGCTGGAGGAGGAGGAGGGGGGGGGTGCTTACCAGAGGTGCTGAGCAAGGGAGGATTGATGCTTCTAAAAGGAGGAGGAGGAGGAGGGAGGTAAGCTCCAATGAATCAAGGAGGAGGAGGGGGTGGGGGGGGGCTTACCTGGGGAGCTGAGCAAAGAATAATAATGAGGAGGATGACCAGGTGAAATTGGAGGTAGGTTGAGGTGGTTGGTGAGGTGGGTGAGGTGGGTCAGGTGGTTTGGTGAGGAGGAGGGAGGTGTGGACCGGTGTTTTTGGTGGGGTGAGGTGGTGGTGGTGGGTGAGGTGGTTTTGTGAGGAGGAGGGAGGAGTTTACCCATGGTTTGGTGGAGTGAGGTGGGTGGTTTGAAAGTTATGGTTCTGTTTTTTGTTTAAGTCCACCAAAAAAAAAAAAAAATTCAGCCTAGGATTTGAACAACCAAAACCAAACAAATTCTGTGATGTGATATTTCACCTATTTAAAAGTTGAATGATACTCATCAAAGTGAGCCAGTGTGAGTGGTAGAATCCACTTTCTCAATGCAGAAGATGAGGTACAAGATGAAAACAGGATGACTTGAGGAGGATCAGGAATATCTTCTTCAAATATTTCTTCCCATTCATCTTTGATGTTGGCAAGAAGGTTGTGAAGGATTACACAAGTGATAATCCAGTTGATGAGGAACTTCATGTCTTTGGAATTTTGTAGCTGGTTTTGCATCTCCCATAAGCTGACCAATCTTCCTTTCAGGATTCCAATGGCATGCTCAATCAAAACTTGTGATTGGGCAAGATAATAGTTGAAATTGGTTTTGGCTTCATCATTTGATGGAACATTACAGTATGCTGGAACCACATATTTCCCACTAGCACAAGCTAAATTGGCCAAAAGGTATTGATCTTGCTCAAAGTAGTTATCTGGTTGTTGGGAAATCCGCATCCAATTGAAAACATATGAATTGTGACAAGAACCTGGAAGGCCAGCATGGAGGGATATGAACTTCTTGTTTTTATCACAAAAAAGTTGTAGTGACACAGAGTATCTATACAAACCAATAAAAAATATTTGTTCAGTTTTTTATCAGAGTTTTTATCAAAGGCTTTGGAAAAGAAATGAATCAATTGCCTTTTGTCCAATCAAAATAGTGGTTGCCATCTAACTTAGGTTTTTGACTCAAGTTGATAGTGGTTCCATCAACAAAACCAATGCAACTGGGAAAGTCTTCAGTCTCCATTACTTGAGATATCTCCATGTGTTCTTCTTTTTTTGGCCAAAAAAGGACCTAGAAACAGAAAGATAGGATAAAAATAATTAATCTTTTGGTGTATAAGTCAATTGTTCCATAACTGACTGAGAATAGATTTTCTAATTGATGAATTTCTGCTCCATTTCCATTTGATCCCAATCTACAAAGAGCAAAAGCCAGTTGGATAGCTGGATTGCGTTGAGGATTCTTAGAATTTTTCTGGAAGATGCGGTGGTCTTCAATAATCTCCAGAATTTTCATGAATGAAGGCAATAAAGTTTGGGACAGTTGCTAAAAGATTAAGTTGGGGAGTAGATGAAGCTTTTGCCTTTCATACATAGGTTTTTGGAGAGTGCAAATTTGTGGAAATATGTATTTCTTTTCAAATAGAGAATTCAAAGCTAACCAAGTTGATTCCAAATTGGAGTCTGAATCAGATTCAAATAATAAAAAAAGTTCAGTCAGTTTTTCTGTGTTTTCAACTTTCTACCAGGAAGTTTGATTGGACATGTTGAGAAAGATGATGATGGGATTTGTGTGAAGCAAAGTAGATGTGAAGAAATGGAGATGATATTTGTGTGATGCAATGGAGATGGTACCAGTATGGATTTGCTGAGGTGGAGTTGTGGATGGGTGTTTTGAATGCAATGGGATGTGTGTGATTTGATGGAGATGTGAAGTGATGGAGATGAGATGTGCATGTGATGCAATGGAGATGGGATTGGTATGGATTTTCTGAGGTGGAGGTGTGGATGGGTGTTTTGCATGCAATGGATGGTGGATGGATGATAATGGCAGGTTTGATGTTTGAAACCCGCCATTTTCATGAAACCCACCGTTTTGAAATACACCAGTTAGGGGGTATGTGTATTCCAGGAACCTGCCATTAAAAATGGTGGGTTTCTCATGGCATTTTTTCTAACTTTGATACACCCTAATAAAAATAAAACATTAAAACATGATGATGATAAAATAAAAAAATTAATATAAAACAAACAAGGATCATAAAAAAATAATGATCATAAAATAGATTATGATAATAAAATAGATGGTGATCATACAATAGGGTGTATCAGAGTTATCCCACCCACCATTAAAAAAATGGTGGGCTTCATCAAAATACCCCAATTTTTAAAATGCCATTGAGATTCAAAAAAACCCACTTATTTCACATCAGACATGTCAGAGTTACCTGAAAATAAATGGGGTTTTTCAGATAAAGTATTTAAAGGTTTTTGCAGCCTCAACAACACATTGGTCCACATCATACACCCTTGGTTTTCCAACTCCTTCTACCTCCCACTCATTGCTCTCATCACTTCCTCACTTCCATCAATTTATTGCTCTCATCACTTCCTCACTCTCATCACTTATTGATCTCATCACTTTATTGCTCTCATCACTTCATTGCTCTTACTCTTTTCAAATGACCCCTCAGCAAACCTCCCCCTGCAAGTCCACACAAAAATCCAATGCACCAAAACAAACATCCCCCAGGAACTCTACAAAAAACAATCCTCCCCCATCATCTTCCAAATGCTCAAGTAAGCTGAAGAGATCTTATCACATAATCCTGGTAAACTGGATCAAAATTCCCTCCAACTATAACACTTGCTTTGGATCTCAAGAATAAAAAAAAAGGTAGGCTGGATTTTTCATCCAAACAGATGATGTATCAATCAAAAAACTATCAATCCAAGTAAAAAAATGCTCACTCCATGTCAATCTCCACTGGCTTTGGTATTACCAACTTCAATAAAGCCAAGGGAATAAACTCAGTGGTTGATAAGTTATACTCAATTTATCCTTTTTATATCCATTGGCTTGTTAAAACTCTTTGGGGGAGGGATTTTTTTTGTTCTTTTTCTTTTCAGCAACAATGATGAGATACAGATCCAAAATTCACAGTTTTTTCCAGACCACCCAATCTTTTTTTCAATCACTTCCTCTGCTACTTCCAAGTAGATTTCAGAATCTCTCTTTTGAGCCCTATTCTTGCCACATCTCTGTATGTTTTTCAAATCATCTCCTCCCATCTTTTTCCATGCCATCCAAATACTTTGATTGCGGTGAGGTTCAAGAGGGATTCAATTCATTTTATAACATTTTGAGGGTTGCAAGCCCTATTTGTGCCATGTCTCTGCATGTTTTCAAATAATTTACTCCCATCCACATATTTTTATTGGGGTGAGGATCAAGAGGAATTTAATTCATTGCATAAAATTTTGAGGGTCATGGGAGAAAAAATGGAAACTGAAACAGAGATAACCCCAGATGGAGGATGAAAAACCCAGGTAATGATGTGAATCTGGGGATTGTCACTGTCACTGTGGCTTGATTTGTTGGGCACACTCATGAGAGGCTCATGATCCCCTTACAACCCAGACTACCAATATTTATTGATTTTTGGGCAACAAACTTTTGATAGAGGTGTTCTTGCTTTTTATCTTTCTTTTCAAAAAATTCCCTGATCTGCTTCTTAGCCTGAAATTGGGCCTGTTTGAATAAGATCAATTAATAATTCATCAGCTTGGTCTTTTAAACCACTAAACTTGGACCTAATTTCATTTGGTGGGAGCAGATCCACACTCACAGCAACCTGATAAAAACAATCTTCAAGATTGGTAAGGCCTTGGTTCCTAAACATGGCCAAAATGGGAAGTTGTGATGGTAGGATGAGACTTGGGATGAGGCTTGGATCAAACAAGATTGGAGGATGAATGGATAGCAAGTCAATTGGAGTGGATTCTGGAAGATGATTGGATGGGATTGGGAGGTTTGATGGAAGGATGATGGTTTCAATGACCAGTCTGAATCATCTGGCCAAAGAAGTCATTTTTGGTACAATTTTCAACATAGGCCTCATCCTTGAGTGCATCCAAGACTTCTTGTAGGTTTGGATTATTTTTAGACGGGAGTAGATGACCAGGGGGGTGGCCAAGAATTAATTTGGTAGATGTCTGGTTTTGATTTTCCCCAGAGGAAGATAGATTTGCGGCAATATTGAAGATAACAGAATCTTTTTGTAAGCAAGGGATATTTGGGATATTTCCTTTCTGGTGAAGGTATCCTTCCTAATCCATTTTTGATTTTGTTTTATTTTGTATCAAAGAGTCTCAAAAGAGTCTTGATGGGGGAAGGTGGGAAACTTGCTTTGACAGAATTTAATCTGGCTAATAATCCAAAAAAACTGACTAAAGCCTCAACAAATAAAATATATATAAATGAATGAATAATAATACATACATAATAAAAAAACATGGAAATAATATATTAAAATAAAAATAAGAGATGAACCTTAAATTGTAAGAAATCAAAAATATTATTAAAGAAATGAATTCCTGGTGCAAATTTAGCTAGGGTAACCCAATGGCACCACCCCCAAAATCCTACTCCTTCAGGTGTAACCATAACACACCTGGGTATCACACCCATCTCATCCGCGGGTGTAGGTTTCTGACCTAAAATTTGGTCAGAAACCCCAAATTCTGTATATTTTAGGAGTTATGGGCAAAAATGCTTTTTTCCATAAACCCGCGCGCAGCCGCGGACCTTCCGCAACCGCAAGATTGAGCTACGGCACAAGCCGGCTCTGCAAGCAGTCAAGGGACTACCTTGTGCAAGCCTGAGGTAGTTGCTAGCCAGGCAAATACCGTCCAAGGCAGTTGCTACCAACTAAATTGCTGGTAGTCCAGAAACTAATGTGCAAATTAGTTTCTGCTGACCAGCCTGCTGGTAGTCAAGCAAACACCTTGCGCAGCTGTTGCTGCCGGTAGTCAACCAAATACCTTGCGCGGGCCCCTAGCAACTGACCGGGCCATCACATGAGGCAACCAACCAGTGTGGTAACTTTAGAGGTTTTCCCTCACAAAGATGTCCCTAGTTATGGAGTCAATGGTTCTAGCGTCTGTAAGACTTGAGGATGCTTCCTTTTTTTCCAGAGAAGAGAGAATGAGTGAGAGAGAATCCGTGAGACCGAAATATGAATCCCCCCCTTCAGCCCTAACCTAAGTACAAGCACAAGGACAAACTGACAACCATGAAGAAGAAACCCTAGACCCAGAACCCTAACTCATACCCTATCCCTTCAGCTTGCCTGCCATTACGCACATCCGGTTTGTCCTTACGTGGCGCGGCCCTCCGCCGCGCGCTACCCAAAGTTCACCGCGCTTGCCCATATCCGCCCAACGCGCTGTCGCAAATTTCCTAGTCCCGTGGCCGGCCCGCGCTTGCGCGCGGCCGTCCACGTGTATAGCCCCGCGGTCGCCCTGCCTTTTCCTCCCCAAACTAACCGCCCAAGAACCTGGTTGGCCCGGCTCCATCCATGAGTCAGATACCCAAGCGGGGTGCGGCCCGCCTCCCCTAGTCAGGCCCGGCCCGCAGCTGCGTGCTTGATCCTGCTGCGCCTACTGCTGAGCTCTGCAGCTGCTGCTGCTGAGACTGCAGCGGCCACTGCTGAGAACCGGCGCACCCCTGCTGCTAAGCCTAACCTACCAGATGCCAAGCGCGCAGGCCGCAACGCAGTTCCCGACCCAAGGCTATATAATGACACCACATCCCCCTTGACTTGAGTTCTGTCCCCAGAGGTCCCTTCCCATTGCTACCTCAATTACCTTTGCACTTTCCCTCCCTACCAACCCCACTTAACACACTCTGCAAGTTCCTCTCCCCCTGCTCCATTGCCACCATTCTCCCATGCAAGTTCTGCGCCCGGAACGGGCACGCGTGTTTGATTGTTCCTGGTCAACGCGCCTGTGTTGCTTGCCGTCGCGGCCACCGTTGCTGCTCACTTAGTGACAGCATGCCCCAAGCTCCCCCCCAATCCGTCTCTTGCCCCAGGCCGCGCAAGAGGGCTCGTCTGGACCCATTTGTAGTTTTGGACAACAACACCATCTCGGAGGACTCATGGACTCCGCCGCGCTCCCCTCTCCGCTGTCCTCCACCATGCGAGGGTTGCGACTTGGCTTCTCCTCTTTGCCGCGCAGGGCCACCGCAGAAGGAGGAATTCCCGTCCTTTGATGATTTCCAGAGGGCTATGCGATCCTGGGCGGACCGCGTCCGGGTCACGGAAGGCGCAAGGGACCCGCGCCTCAATGAAATTCTCCAGCGTTGCGCTGCTCCGGCTCCGGGTCCTCCTCTGGCACCTGCACCGGCTCCACAAGGCACCCAGCCACCGCCTGCACCACCAGCGGTCTTGGATGAGAGGCCTACAACCCCCAACATCCCTCCACCTCCATCACCCATCATCATCCCGTCATTGCCTCCAGCTGAACCAAGCCCCCCTTTTGTTTCCCCGGAGGCCCCGTCTTCACCGGCTGCTCCTCCCCCCAGCCCTCCCAAGATCCCGGAAATCCCAATTGTAATGGCACTCCCGGCGGCCGGCTTCAAGGTTCTTGCGGAAAGGTCAACCACAATGCTTTGGGATTATCTTGCAACCCCCGGCGCCCTATCCTTGGAATCCTAAAGCAAGCTCTTGGCGTCTTTCTGGGCCTTACTGGCGTTGTCAAGGGCGGAAATGGAGGAGATGATGAAGATGGCTTAGGCGCATTGCCCCCCCTTCCCCTTCTTCCCTTTCTTTTCTTCACAAGTCTTTTGTTGTACCGCGCTTCCTTTTTCCTAAGAAATACACATATCCGCGCAAGGTCTTAACTTCTGAGAAAAAGTGCGCAACCATGCTTTGTGAGAATGAGCTTGAGATTGAGGTCCGCGTCCGCGCGCTTTGCTTTGTGAGCAACCGTAAGTGACCAGCCGTTCGAAAAGGGGCACCTGGACCGCCCCAGACAAACTGCCACACAGTTCCCCGTACCCATACTAAAAAACAAACAAACAGCGTGCCAACAGCGCGCGCGCACAACCAGAAGTATAGGGAGAAGCAATGGGAAACAAACATTCTGGGGTGTCTAGTCATTCCGGCTGTGAACCGGCTAGAGCACCCCCTTACCAAGCCAAGCTTTTAACCATGTCCATACCATCCATGAACATTGCGCCCGTCTGTGAAGAAAAAAACAGGAGAGAAAGAAACAGAAAAGAAGGGAAGAACAGCCCGGATCAAAAGAGCAGAAAGAAATATTCAATTTTTTTTTTTTTGCAGAGCTCTTTGTCCCGCCATCCGTGCGCGGGGCTTGTCCTTGCGTTTGCGGACCCAACGTCACGCCGCGCCCGCGTACCTGCAATAAATAAACCATAGCCAGTACCAATCCAAAACCAAGTCCAAACCAAAGAATAAGGAAACAAACATTCTGGGGTGTCTAGTTATCCCAGCTGCAAACCGGCTAGAACACCCCCTCACCAAATCAAGCTTTAACCACCTAGCGCTCCCCCCCAGCTTGACAGCTGTCCCCAGCAGTCTGCAACCTTATACTTCTCTGAGGTTGCGCGTTGCGCGCTGGTTCTTCGCCATCCAAACAATCCGCGCCGTTGATGAAGATTTGCACGCCTTCCAGAAGATAGTTGCGTAGTATCCAGGTCATTTGAGCTTGGTATACCGCCACTGAGTTGGTCGCACCTTGCGGTAGCCGCGTCAGTTGCATCCTCCCTAGCCCGGTCTCAAAAGCCGTCAGTGGCCGCGAGTCAGGGTGGAGTTCTTGCTGGTCATATCCTCCCATCACATCCACCAGACCCTAGCAAGCGCGCCCGGCCATTGACTCCAGAAACTATTCCACGCGCGGGGAAGCCCCGCGTTGCAAATAGTGAAAGAATTGAGCCTCTGAAGGTTGTGAAAGATCCTTAGCGATTTCCCATCCTGTTTGACAACCGCAAAGATAGGGCTTGAATAGCTTGACGTGGACTGCTTGTAAAGCCCCGTCCTCACGCGCTCCCTTACCAGCTCCAGAAAGGGTTCCCAAACGGTACGGGGGATTGGAATCGGCTTGATTTGCCACGGTTCGTGAGGGACGGTGGGAATAAAATAAGGTTCCCCAATCTTGCCTCTCAACAACCCGCGCTCGTCCGGTCCAAAAGCAAGCGCCTTCTCCCTCAACACCAACACCAACACCAGAATATCCCTTTCCTCCGCACTCAACCATCCTGCCAGTCCAAAATTAAGGGCGTCCACCCGTTTGTCTGTGATTTGCGCCAACCCCGTTACCCATTCATTTTTCCTAAGGGGCATCTCCCACGGGTCTTGGGACCACGCGATCGGTTGTAAGGGTCTGTTGAGCCCCTGGGGCATTGGCTCATTGTGCGGCCGTACTTTTTGCGCCACCGGTTTGTACTTGCCCGCGTTGCACCGCGCCATCCAGACCCAGCCATTGCTGTCGTAGGTCCTAGTAATAACCAAACCGGGGCTGTCGCCTTTGCTCACAACTGTGGCACAATGATAGGGTTTTTGAAGCGTAGAACCTTCCGGCAATGCACACTGAGGAATGGAACTTACATCTGGCACCTGCCCCCTATGCGCGCCCCCCTCCACTTGCTCCTTACCAGTTGGCCGCCCGCGCTGAGCCGGAGCTTGCTCTGCGCGGTTACCGCGGCCAACTAGGGAAAATCCTCCGCGGGGTAGCCCTTACGGTCAGCCCCCACATTGGACTCCTCATCGCCGCCAGCCACTGGGCCCTGCACCCACCTCCCTCTCCTGTGATTGCAGATTGTCTTCTCAAACCGCGCCCCAAGTGAATCTTTGACGGTCAGTGCCTCCGTTCCTTCCTCGGCGTTGAAGGCCATTTGAGCTTGGAACCCAAACATAAACGGTTGAACTAGTATCACGTCACCGCATTCCACTGAGAGAAATGACAGGGGCTTACAAACCTTTGCAACTTCAACCTCCTCCGCCTCAACTACTCCATCCACGCGGCATTTGCCGCCATTTAACGCCTGAAGGCCCATCGCGCACTTCCTCTGCACCAGGCCGAGCTTGTCCACCAACCTTGATGGAAGCAAGTTGACCGTTGAACCGCTATCTACCATTGCCCACAACTTCCGCCCCGCAATGGTCATTGCAACATAAGCAAGCGGGACTGATACCAACTTTGACCGGCACGGCTTGAGATCCATTTCCTCCTCCGCCACATTAACTTGCTGAACCATTGTCAGTACCCGGCCCTGACCGCAATCTTTCAAGGCCTGGACCATCTTGTTGACAACCGCGGGGGATACCGCCACTAGCTCTTGTAGGGTCAGGGGTATTGGTGAGTTGTTCCCCATCACCCTTTGGACAATGTCCGCGGCCTTCTTTTTCCCCACAGGATTAGCGGACAGCCCGTACGGCGCCGGCACGCGCGCGACTGGCTTTGGGGCCATTGGTTGCTTGTCGACATCCATCGTCATTTGCTCGTTTGTTGCCAATGCCCTGACTTTGGCCTCCACTCTTGGCGCTACCCAGGTTCTGGGCGCAGTGACAATCCCAAGCAAAACCTGGACGGTCTCGGCCTTAGCCTTTGCTCTTTCCCGCACTTTCACCACTGGCGGCGGCTTGTCCTTGGTCAAGTCCACCGATTCACCTGTTGGGAATATGTACGTCATCCCGGATGCGCAAACAACCCCCTCGTCCATGTCCCAAGTGAGTTCTTGCAAACCAACTTCCAGTGCCCTCTCTCCCCGCAATATGAACACCGCGGCGACCCAAACAACCCAGATGGTCCGCTGGGGGGCTGGAACCCTTCTGCCATGTGAGGCGGTACCGCGCGCAGTTGAGAAGAAGCCGTCGGAGGCAGTGTGGCTGTTGGAGCCACGGGAGCCATTTTCCGGTTGAGGAAAACCCTTATGTCCCACAGAATCTCCGTCATCTCTCCGACTGATGTTCCCGGAGACTGTTGGGAAAGTCTGGCATGAGAGGGCATTGGCGGCTGCGCAGCCAAGGTTTGGTTGGGGACCGGCGCCAAGATCATGACCAATTTCTTGGAGGAAGACGGGTACGTTTGTGCAGTATCTGCGATGAGCTTGTCCAAATTGATTTTGCTCTCCACAGCCTGAAGGATAACCAAAAGATTGGGAAGACTCGCGACGCTTCCATCCAGTGACCTCTTAACCAGACCGTGGTTGTACAGGTATTGCTGCACTCTGGAACGGAGCTGAGGCGCAAGACCCCCCAGAAACGCCCGCTTCATGGCACCCATCTGACTCGCGACAACCCTTGTTCTTTGCCAAGTAGCCGTAGATTTGCTCAAACTTTGACATATATTCCACTAGTCCCTCCCGCGATTGCACCCCCCCATTTTTGCTTGCTTCCTCCGCGGCTTGATCAAAATTGCTTTCTTGGAACCAGGGTTTTCACTTTCCCCACCTTGCCAACATCTTGCTTTTCAACTTCCCCCAGTCCTGCCTCTTGTAACCAACCATTTGTTCCACGTCCCGTAGCTTCTCCTCCTTGGTAATGAACAGCACAATAGTCCAAACCTTATCCGCGCCCAATGCGCCCTCCAAATACGCAATCCCTTCAAATCTAGAAAGAAACCGCTCCACGTCCGAGGTACTAAACTGAAGATGAGGGAAGTCCCTCGGCCTCAACCAAATGCGGCAAGGAGCTTTCACCGCCATGTCCGATGAATTTTCCGAGGGAGGAGCAAAACCGCTAACTCTGGGAGCATGAGTGGATGGCGGCAGAGGGGGTTGAGTAGCAGAAATGGGAGTTGAACGTAGAGGATAGGGAGGGGGAACATTAGATCCCGGAGCGGTTGTTGGCAGCATCCTGCGTTATCTTCAAGAGACTGAGAATGGATAAAGTTCCTGGCCAGACCCCCAGATGTGGAAACTTTAGAGGTTTTCCCTCACAAAGTTGTCCCTAGTTATGGAGTCAATGGTTCTAGCGTCTGTAAGACTCAAGGGTGCTTCCTTTTTTTCCGGAGAAGAGAGAATGAGTGAGAGAGAATCCGTGAGACCAAAATATGAATCGCCCCCCGTCAGCCCTAACCTAAGTACAAGCACAAAGACAAACTGACAACCATGAAGAAGAAACCCTAGGCCCAGAAGCCTAACCCATACCCTAACCCATACCCTATCCCTTCAGCTTGCATGCCATCACGCACATCCGGTTTGTCCTTACGTGACGCAGCCCTCCGCCGCGCGCTACCCAAAGTTCACTGCACTTGCCTGTATCCGCCCAACGCGCCGTTGCAAATTTCCTAGTCCCATGGCCGGCCTGCGCTTGCGTGCGGCTGTCCACGTGTATAGCCCCGCGGTTGCCCCGCCTTTTCTTCCCCCAACTAACCGCCCAAGAACCTGGTTGGCCCGGCTCCATCCATGAGTCGGATACCCAAGCGGGTTGCGGCCCGCCTCCCCTAGTCAGGCCTGGCCCGCAGCCGCGTGCTTGATCCTTCTGCGCCTACTGCTGAGCTTTGCAGCAGCTGCTGCTGAGCCCGCAGCGGCCACTGCTGAGAACCGGCGCACCCCTGCTGCTGAGCCTAACCTACCAGATGCCAAGGGCGCAGGCCGCGACGCAGTTCCCAACCCAAGGCTATATAATGACACCACACCAGCTAGCCACCCCCCTCCCTCTTCCCAAAAGCGGAAACCAGGCTGTGGGGTACCTCCAATACACCCCACAGCCCTGTTCCACACAACATGAGGCCCAAAGAGCACCACCATGGGGTGGGGAATAATATGGAAAGGGATAAAAAAACTAAAAATCCAGAAAAATGGGCCCTGTACCCTTTTTTGAAACTATATCAAAGGTTGTCAGGGCCCCTGTAAAAGGACCTGTATGGAAGATTTAGACCCAAAAGAGTACATATTAGTTACTGTAACACCCTGAGAGTTTGTACTAAGGATAAACAGAGGCCTATCTTTGTGCTAGATGGCTCACAAGACACCAAAAATACATACAAACCCCCCCCCCCCCCCGTGTCCCTGGTACTAAACTGTATGTAACTAGTCACAACTAAGGGTGCACTGTCCACTTAAGTGACTGTAAAATACCCCAATATGGAAAGAAGAGCCTCAGACTCAAGATCTTCCTGCAGCATGAGGTCCCCAGAGCATTTGTTTAAGCCCTTGGCCTCAGGAAGACATGGCTTATATTTAAAAATATTAATTGGATACTACCTCTTTGGTCAATACAGTGAGGTCATTAAGGGTACAGAAACATGTATCAAGCCCCAAGAATGATGAAATAGGGCTTCCTGTACCTTAGTGACTTGAGCAGGTCTACAAAAACACACTGATGGCTCCTTTTCCTCAGCACTAGCCTGGGTCACCCTCCTTTGGCTTGTAAAAAGACTGTACCACAAGAGGACCCCAAACAATATAAATAGAGGCCCTTCCCCCAGCCATTTCTAACTCATTCATTCCAGTCATATTTTAATTATTGCTTCAAATTTTTTATTCTTCAAGCCATCAAACCCTTATTAGAAATAAGTGTGTGATCCTGGATCACTTTCTGATAAAATTATAGATCAAAACTCCTGAATCCCTATTTTGTGGCCAAAATCAACAACCAACCATTCAGCCTGCCCCAGTACCAACTTCCAACACCCTGAATCCTTTCATATTGGCCAATTCATCAAGAATAAGGAAGGATATAGACCAAGTAAGTGATCCTACTGACTTATAACCCTTTTGTAGGTTTTGCACAACCCATCTCCCAAGGAAATTATACACACCTTTCTTGAAAGGAATCCTTGTAAACCCTACAGGCACCACAATTGCTCCTATATTTTTCTTAACAGACATATAGCTGTGTTCTAGGGGGCTCAACAACCCCAATAAGTTCTTGGCCCCTTCATTTAATTTTTTTATAAGTATATAAATAAATTTACCCCTTTTAACCAAATCATATACCTGGCATGTTATCCTATTTTTACTCCAAACTTTCTATCACCTCTAGTAGCTAGAAGGAGTAAGGTCCTTGGCATCTAGTAGGCTGACAGGTTGGGTGGTCCTCTCCCACTGGCCATGTGACAGGCTATTTTTGATATCCAGACCTAATTGGTTGATGGCAAAATAGCCAAGGGGTCCCAATCTTGTCAGGTCATCAACACAACTTGGCCATAGATCAACTCAGAGCAACAAGGAGTGATTTTTCTGCTGCTGTGATCCTCATGACCATTAGGACCAACAGGATGGCCTCCAGTTGATTCCAAACACTTGGCAGCTTCAGTTGAAAGCAACCACAGCCAAGTTGATGGCACACCCCCATGGGTGGACCACCTGACAAGTGGTGGTTGACTAACCACCTTGCCTTTTTGAGCACCCACCAACCATTGTTTAACAAAAAATCACTGAGTTGATAACCCAACCAAACTCAGTGGATTTACCATATGATGATGATTTATTTGCATAATTTATTAGTAAACCTTTATTATTGATTATCATGAGCATGATTTTTCATTTATCTTGAACATCTTTCAATTGTTGTTTGGTATTGTTTATTCTTTTCAATGTTTTTTTTTCTTTTTTTGATTTTTGATTTTCTTATTTTCTATCTTTTTTTTTTTTTTTTTTGCAGGGAGATTGGGTGTTACACACATATAATCCTTATATCCTCATCTTCCTCATCTTCAAACTCATCCTTGAACGTTAAAACCTCCTACCAAAAAAAAAGGGGTAATGTTAAATTCACAACTCTTTGAGTTGTGTACACAACTCAATGGGCTGTGTGGCACCCTACACAACTCAAATGAGCCGTGTTGCATGCTACACGACTCAAATGAGCTTTGTGGCATGCTACACAACTCAAATGGGCCATGTGGCAAGCTACACAACCCAAATGGGCCGTGTGGCATGCTACACATCCCATTTGAGTTGTGTGGCACGCTAAACAACTAAAATCAAGTTGTGTAGCCTCCACTAAATAATAAATAATAAGTGATAAATAATAAACAATAAACAATAAACAATAAACAATAAACAATAAAAAATAAACAATAAACAATAAACAATAAATAATAAATAATAAATAATAAATAATAAATAATAAATAATAAATAATAAATAATAAATAATAAATAATAAATAATAAATAATGAATAATAAATAATAAACAATAAACAATAAACAATAAATAATAAATAATAAATAATAAATAATAAATAATAAATAATAAATAATAAATAATAAATAATAAATAATAAATAATAAATAATAAATAATAAATAATAAATAATAAATAATAAATAATAAATAATAAATAATAAATAATAAATAATAAATAATAAATAATAAATAATAAATAATAAATAATAAATAATAAATAATAAATAATAAATAATAAATAATAAATAATAAATAATAAATAATAAATAATAAATAATAAATAATAAATAATAAATAATAAATAATAAATAATAAATAATAAATAATAAATAATAAATAATAAATAATAAATAATAAATAATAAATAATAAATAATAAATAATAAATAATAAATAATAAATAATAAATAATAAATAATAAATAATAAATAATAAATAATAAATAATAAATAATAAATAATAAATAATAAATAATAAATAATAAATAATAAATAATAAATAATAAATAATAAATAATAAATAATAAATAATAAATAATAAATAATAAATAATAAATAATAAATAATAAATAATAAATAATAAATAATAAATAATAAATAATAAATAATAAATAATAAATAATAAATAATAAATAATAAATAATAAATAATAAATAATAAATAATAAATAATAAATAATAAATAATAAATAATAAATAATAAATAATAAATAATAAATAATAAATAATAAATAATAAATAATAAATAATAAATAATAAATAATAAATAATAAATAATAAATAATAAATAATAAATAATAAATAATAAATAATAAATAATAAATAATAAATAATAAATAATAAATAATAAATAATAAATAATAAATAATAAATAATAAATAATAAATAATAAATAATAAATAATAAATAATAAATAATAAATAATAAATAATAAATAATAAATAATAAATAATAAATAATAAATAATAAATAATAAATAATAAATAATGAATAATGAATCATATGGTTGTGTACAGGGGTACAAAAATCAAAAATGCCCATTATGGGGGGTACATGCCCCCCCAGGGGTTGGGCATGTTTAGAAAAACCTTTCAGAGTAGTGTATGGGCCCTAAAAAACTCCCACAGGTCGTGTGGGGCCCTACACAACTCCTACAGGTTGTGTGGGGCCCTACACAACTTCCACCCAACTGGACCCATGAATTTAACATTACCCCCCCCCCCAAAAAAAATAAAATAAAATAATAATAATAATAATAATAATAATAATAAAAATAAAAATAAATAAAAATTTAGTAAATAAACCTCTTAAGAAAAATTTCTCCTATCAGGCTTCTAAAATCCTTTTCAGGATGTTTCTATCAAACCAAAACTCCAAAACTCCAAAACTTCAACAAAAACACACACACACACCCACACACATACATACACACCAATACTGTGGTGTTGTGAATCAAGTTGATTTTTTTTTTTTTTTTGAGTAAGGATATCAGGAGGATCTCAATCTGATGGAAGATTGAAGGTGCAGAAAAATCCTTTGAGGCTTTTAAGAATTCTGGAGGTGTGAAGAAGGATCAATTGCCTCCTTTCCCCACCCCCCCCCCCCCCTAAAAAAAAAAAAAAAAAAAAAAAAAACAAAAAGATTGTAGGTCCTGGGTGGTACGTACGTGCATAGGCACATCTGTACTTACACTGAGATTCATTGAGTTGAGTTCTGGTCAATCTTGAGCTCCCTCATATACCAAACCAATGGATTTCAAGGTTTGAATCATAGCTTATTTCCTTTCCTCTTTTTTTTTCACAAAACTGATGATAAGAAAGTTTGTTATTTATTTTTTTTTTCATTTTTTTTTCTTTCTATAAGTCACTCAAAAGCAAGCCCAACATCACTTCATTTCATCCCATCTATTGATTTATTTTTTTTTTAAAAAAAAAGAAAAATAATAATAATAATAATAATAATAGCCTTAAACCCCCCCCCCCCCCCCACCCCCACCCCTGGCTGATGTGCAAGATGAAAATTCTACCCTCTGAGGGAAATATGTTTCTTAGGATTAGATGTATCAATAGATCTTGATTCTAAAAACATCTTTGGCTTTTTTTGAGCAAGAAATGAGTGGAGATTTGTGATCCTGTTAGTGTATGATTTGAAACTATAGATCTGAGAGTATGTTACTAACATGAGCCAAATAAGAACATGTATAACACCCCTGCCCCTGCCCCCCCCCCTCTGCTTTGGATTGATGAAAGTTTTGATAGGTATGTTCTCCCAAGCTCAATGGATCCCAAGAGGTTGATGAGGCTCTCCTTCTATAGGCTTAGGATTGATGAGCTGCTCCAAGCTTGACACTCTGACCAGTCAGTCTAGCAGGTTCTCTTCCACCCAGCCTGTCAGGTTGCTGTGGCAAGCTTGGCCTGGTGGTGGGATCAGATGCTCCATGGAATTTCCTAGACCCTCCCATCAGATCTCTTCCTTCCTTTCTTGTCATGCCAGTGTGTACCTTTAACTCTTTTTTTTTTTATTTATTTATTTATTTATTTTGCTGGAAGTCAATCCTAGCCAATCTAATCAGACCTTTGCTTGATAAACTAGATCCTTTTCAAGATCCAGGTCATTCATGATTGACATCCCACTCAAGTTTACTCTTCCCACCCATCCACCTACTTCTTCTTCCCCCCCCCTCTTTCTCTCTTTGTTTCTTGAATCAATCACTCATTCTTCTTTATTTATTTTTATTTTTTTTTAAAAAAAATTAATCAATCATACTTCTTCATAGGATCCTGCTCTCATTCAATCTATCAATCTCTTTCTCCCATGCCACTCTTCCCCCCCCTCTTCTTTTAGGTTTATCCTTTTCTATCATTATAATCACATCATCAATTCAAAATCAAAAAAAGA
Source organism: Puccinia polysora (assembly GCA_025617555.3). Lineage (NCBI taxonomy): Eukaryota > Fungi > Basidiomycota > Pucciniomycetes > Pucciniales > Pucciniaceae > Puccinia > Puccinia polysora. Next base: position 30,884,663 of record CM062632.1, on the reverse strand, counting down.
ACACACCATCCAGCCTTAGTTCAAGTTCCCAGTGTGCTCATCAGTCTCAAAGGAACTTTCAAAGAAGCAGAAGAAGAAGAAAAGAAAAAAAAAATTGCAATGAGGACTACTTACTACTCCTGCTTCTTCTTCAAACCAAGATCCAAAAAACCATCTTCTCTATATTCTATTTTTTTTTTGACTTAGCCCCTTTTTTTGATATCTATTATATCATCTTTTTTCATTCTCATCTCAAGATCTCTAAACTTGTTCTTGCTTCTCATCTCCCTCCCTCCCTCCCTCTCTCTTTTTCTTTTTTTGATTCACACATGTCTTCCTTCTCCCCCTACTTCTTTTTCATCTGTTTTTTTTTTTTTTTTGTGGGGATGATGATGATGATTGGACTCAGACCTCGGGTGACCAAGGGTGTGATGAGATTCATCCTGCTTCCTTCCATCCTATATGGGGTCGGTAAGACCCAATCGTTTGGCGCCCATGAACCAACTTTCTCACAACAATATCTCCTCAAGGTTTGCGTCTGGCACCTGGACAACTTCATCTTGCCGCCAATCGAAGTTGGGCGCGGCTCTGCAATCCGCCAGATACTAAGAAAACCTTTTTTCTAAAAAAAACATATATGTATAAAAAAAAAAAAAAAAACAAAACAAAAAAACAAAAAAAAAAAAAAAAAAAAAAAAAAAAAAAAACAAGAAGACAAGAAGACAAGATCGACGCGTCGAAAGTCGCGGGCGGAGAGGGAGCGAGGGAGGCAGGTGGTTGGCTGGTTGGGTGGGTGGGGGTCGTTTTGGTACGACCGCTTGCCTTGTTGGGTTGGCGTCAAGCCGAGCTTGGGCGGGTGGCAAGCTTGGACGCCCGCAAGCCCGGCCCGGCGCAGCCCTCTGGGCGCCCATCGATCCCAGTCGCGCCGGGTTTTGTGCCGAGTGACACCGACCTGGACGGGCGTCCCAGACGCGCTTGAGCCACGCACGTATGGCCGATCGATTCGATGAGTTCCCTTCCGAATCCTGGCTTCCTCTCCTCTCCATCCTCATCCCTCATCCCTCATCCCTCATCCCTCATCCCTCATCCCTCTCTTTCGCTCCGACCTACCCCGACCTACCTCTATCTCTCTTCAAGCTTCCTCTAGCCTAGCCGGTCCTCGAACCGCTCCCTCCATCCTTCGCTTCGATCCGTCCCTGATAGCCTACCCTAGCCTAGCCTGGCCTGCACCCGCTCGATCCAACCAGCCACCGTCTCGGTCTCTCTCTCTCTCTCGTAAGGTAAGCTCTTCAAGAAACCCCCTCCCAAGCCATCCGGCCTTCCGCTCGAGTTCTAAAGACTTTAATCCTGGCGGCGGCTGGTCTGATCGAAACCTTTCCCTCTCCTTCTTGCTATTCATCTACCGGGGTTCTTCTTCTCTCCGTAATCAAGTTATGAATGAATGTCTGGATTCACTCGGACGGTCAAGCCCAGTATGTACATACAAGCACCCAAGACAAAAAAAACAAATCCAAAGTCTTTGTTATGTATGCCCCCCTTCCCCCTTCCCCCCATACACTCAACGAGCCCTTGAGACCTACTGGAACTGGGTAGGCCTGTGCGGCCAAGGGACAAGCTCAAAGGGGAAGCCATCTAGATTCAGACGTTGATCGTATACAAGTCAATATCTATAGTTACAACGAATGATGATGATGAGTACGACTAGAATGTGTCACATCAACCCGACTGATATCAAGTACGGTTTTTTTTTTCTTGATATATATATATATAACAAAAGAAAAATCTTCGGGAGTAGGAAAGGAGGTCACACCGCTGAACCGTGATCGAGCGAGTACTTGACCCGAGACAAAGGAGAAGAAGGCGAAAAAGAAAGCCATCACGGCTGATGATCACGATAACCTAAGCCCTTCCCTGCCCCCCCTTTTTTGTTCTTTCAACGCGCCTGCCGATCATCCTCCAGTCACAAAAAGTCGCCCCACCCGGTTCGGCTCATCAGATCAGACCAACGAAGGATAGTATAGTCCGACAAGACGAGAGGTCTTGAAACTTGGAGTTACCATGACGAACGCTTTGAAGGATTATAAAAACACACCAAAAAGAATCCGATTGGTTGAGAGTTTAAAACTACCACTTGATATCCGGAAAGGTCTTGTATGCTTTACCCAAGGCGTGAATCGTCCTATCGAACAGACGCACAAACAAAAAAAAAAAAAAGAGATGTGGGGGGGAGACATGGAGTGAGATACAGTAAGCTAACCAGTTGAACGATTCAATTGTATTGAAAGGAGGAGGGAGGAATAGGACTAGAAGACCGACCAAGAGAATTTGTAATGCGGATAAAGGACCGAGGTAGTTTTATTGAACACTCCTTCGATCCCTTCAGATTCCCATTCACCATTTGGTTTTTGTTTGGACATGATCAATTGACAAGCTCGTTTGATGGGCTCCGGTTCGGGGTATTTAGCAGCAAGCAATGCTAGGATCGCCCAGGAGGTTTGAACGACCTGTGACCTTTGATGGTGGATGTATACCGCCTGTTCACATGACTTAAACCCCCCCAAAGTCGTCGTGATGAAAGCGTGGATTCAGTTTTCCGAGTTTCATCGGTTCGAGCTCACATAAACGGAATGAATTGCCAATCGCGGCATATGCATTATACCAGCCGGAAACCTTCTAACCTTGAAACTCTCTCCCCAGCCTCCGTCGGTCATTTGGCGATCGAGCAAGAACCGGCATGATTTCTTGACAGCATGACTGTTCTTGTAAGTCTCGTTATTGAGCGATAAAGATTCAAGGGCAAACATGGTGGCATAGGTGAAGCTGGAAAACAAAACTTTCACAAGCTAAGTTTACGTAATGCCTCCGTCCCCCCATCAAACCAATCAATCCTTTCTTCACTTACCACACACCCCAAGAACCGTACCAGGAACCATCGTTTCGTTGAGATGAATGAATGTACTTGATGGCCGATTGTCGGGCTTGGCTGGGAGGACCAGAGACCCAAAAAGTCAGTAGGGCCTCGATCGATCGATCGGTCGAGAGGGTAAAATGATTTTCTAAACCAAAGATTCACAAACCGGATCTCGGGGGCCCGATACTCTGGATAGTATTGGGAAAACAAACTCATGGCAGTCAAGCAAGATGTGGTGCATTCAGGATAATTGTACCTGTAGTGCAAGCAGATGATCAGAACTGCAACTGTCGAAAACTTATCAAAGGTAAAATGACGGCAATCGAGTGGTAACCTAGCACTCACTCGATCATCGTTCTTCCAAACACTTCGGCTGGACTCAAGCTTTCTAACCAATCGGGGCCTCTTATAAGTTCGTAAGACGCAAAACCACCACCTGGGTTTTGGAGACTTAAGATCACGTCGATCGCAAGGCAAAGTCGCTCTTTCGAGATCGGCTTGGAAGTGTAACTAGAGCATCCGATGATGAGAGTTCACCCCGGATTACCCGCACAGATCGATCGGAGGGATAAGTGGGATAAAAAAAAACCAACGGGCCCTCTCACCTGAGTTGGTTCTGAAGGCAAAGCACAGATTTGACCGCCTCGGCAGTACAATCACTGACGGTGTAACCCTGAGCCTTCGTGCTGAATGGCCATGCACCCTTGGATTGATGTCGATAACTAGATTGATAATGCTGTCGACCTCGATACAGTATCAGTTTTGTATACAACTTGGGTTATAATAGATTGCGTCCCAACTTACAAACCTTGGCTGAGAAAGCTAAAAACAAGTAGGGTGTCACTAACCTTGGGATTATCGAGGATTTGACATCGATCCAACCAGCCCAGAGCGTTGTTGACCGATTCCCGGAGCAGCTTGTCTTCGGTTTTGGCGATTCCGGATTCTACGAGGGCCTGAGTGATGAAAGTTAAATCCCATAACTGCGAGCCGTTCGTTGCTCCTACGACCATCCCGTCCCTGACGATACCAAGAGCTAGTGGTCAGGCAAAGGCGTGGTAGTCATCATTCGTGTGGATTCACTTATTCATCCAAAGGATTTTCTTCAGCTGGAGTTGATGCTGTTTAAAAGCTTCACTTTCGGGACCGTCCTTATCCCAACGAACGATCAAATTGAAAGCTTTATTGACTGGTGCTAGATCTTGATAATGCGTATTTTCATCTTCCATCTTACACAGTTGAAATGCGCGGTTCTACTTTAAGAGTTTATAGAGATGATTTCCGATGCTGATCAGACTCCGTCTTTCAAGACTATGAGGGATGAAGTAATCGATAGACCAACGGACCAATCCCCAATTTCTAACTTGACTCGGGCAAACTTTTTCCCATTGGCCCAATACCCAAAACAAACCATTCGCGAGCTGAGTACGAGGGCTGTAGAGGTCCTCCTTCGCTACCAAGTTACGGCAGCTGGGCCAATCGATCGATTCGTAGGGTTGGACGTATAACTCTTGCCGCAAGGATTCCAGGATTGGGTCGAGTGGAGCTCTGAACCGTTTACCATTCAAATAGCTCAAGGGTATATATATTTGACGACTATGTACCCACCATCTCCAAGGATGAATCGGTAGAAATTCAGGTAAGAGCCACAGCTCAGGTGGTATGGGGTTCACGCCGTCCCAGCTGAAAAAAAAAGGGGGGGGGAGGATCGAGCCAAATAATAAAAAAATGATTGGGAAGAGGTCACGAAAATAAAGGTAGGAGCGAAAGATTGACATACTCATAGACATTCAGAACGGACAACCAGACCTTGCCCCACGTTGGAACACCAGTTGCTCCACCTGATTGGGAAAGCACAAAACTAGGTCAAGATTACAAACCATCGAGGGTAACAAGATCATACGTACCCATTGCGTGTAAAGTTGCACGAGCTCTGGCTAGGGAAGGCACTTCGGCATCCATTCCGAGCAAGCGACAAGCAACATAGTTGAGGGCAGTACCAAATACGGTGGACCTACCACCGACGTGACTTTTGAGAAACGATGTCAGGAGCACTACCCAAGTTATCCAAGTCCTGAGTGTGATCATGTCGACTCACAGACCCCAACCTCGATCTCGGGGATTCGGAGTTTGGCGTTGATCCGCACAGAGTCGCCGGGCGATTTCGATCCTGACTTCCTCGGGTAGTTGGGTTTTGGTGATGTAGCAAGCAATCACCAAACCTGTAGGAACAAAAGAAACAAGTAGGTTTGACAACAACAAAAAATCAGACCACGATCCTTAGGAGGATCCTTGAACTTGGGGTCGATAGGGCACATACCAGCGGTCAAAAAGAGAGGGCCTGTAAGGACGCGAGTGAGGAGAGAGGGGGGGAGGGGGATCGAGCGGTATCAACACGAGAATGGCTCTTGTCATGGAGATCTTGATCATCAAGCCTACCACAGTACTCGCCACTACGCAGATCGTCAATGGATCGACGGGACGGATGAGGATTCGGGAGGTTAGAGTGGTGATCGTTCCCGAGTTGGTCGAGAAAGACCTACCACCAATGGCCATCGGACATTTGAAGTCTTCGAAAGAATTCGAACGCATTCTTGGCCGCACGTAAGGGGTTGCCGTCTGGGTCGGGTAATGCGGGTGTTTTCTAATGGGAGAGGGAGACGATCAGAGAGCGAGCGGTGTTCATCCGTTGAGGGGTTGGGTATTGAGGAGCTCGAGAGTGGATGGTGATGATGAGGGGAGAGCAAACCGGATGAGTGGATAGCCAGTACTTGGTTTGAAAGCTCTGCTCGCCGAGGGTTCGATCGGGGGAGGAGTCATAAGCCCAGAACGCCTGACCGTCGTGATGATCGAGTTGAAGATGCCAACGAGTCGAATCGGTCGAGCCGAGGGGTGAGGATGGGGTAGTTGTCTTAGGATGATGAGACATGGGATTGGGATGGCAGGTGGCTGCTACCAGCGGTCGGCAGGTTGGGCTGGGATATCCAGTTGACCGTCGAGCTGGTTGGGAAGAGGCAGGGAAGTCCCAGTGGGCAGTTGGGAGGGGAGGGAGGCTCGACTAGGGATGATGGGATCGACGGGTGGGACGGGGGTCCGGGGGTCCGGGGGTGGGTGGATCGATCGGTGGTTTGGGGGATCGGGATCGGGACGAGGTGGATGATCGGGTGAGGGGCGCGGCGCAGCGCAGTATATTCCGAGGATCAGCGAGCGGTGGGGCTGAAGTGGTCAAGTACATACATCATTATAAGTAACAAGTATTTATAGAGATACAGAGAGTGTAGTCACTTCACTAGTGTAGCTGTAGCGGCCGAAGGGGGTTGGAAGATCTTGTAGATGGAGATAGATCACTCGGGGGTTGAGCGGTGGACATGGGCGAGCTAGGGAAGAGTTGACCAACCGAATCCTGAAGATGATCTTCTGAGCATTGGATAGCCACACCACGAGCCAAGTGTTGGTTGGAGCTGTGGGTGGCTGGGGTATTCGCCGTCTCACCAAGCGCTACTTGATGGCCTAGCCTAGCCTAGCCCAGCCTAGCCTAGCCTAAGGGGGGGATCTGTTAGAGGTGATAAGCGGTAAAACCCATAAGTCCACAGACTTGGGTGTTTGATTGTCTTGTTTAAATAGGGGTTGGTTATGCATAGTTGTGTGTATGCATATGTAACCTAATGTGGTTACAACACACCCCCCCACGACTATGCTCTCACCCCGTATATACAAATTAGATCAATTAGTACAAGGGTTTTGGAGGACAAGCGTTCAAGTAAGGACAAGTAGAATGGTAAGAGACATGGAACTCGAAATAACACTTGGAGTGGTTAAGAATTAGGCTATTTGTTGGCGCTCTTGCAGTCTCGGGAAAACATTTGGACCCAGCGATTTGGTGAGAACGTTGGCTGTCTGCTCATCAGACCTCACCCACGTTAGGTTTGTCTGTTTCCGATACAGGGCGTCGTTCGCGATGTGAAAATCCCGTTTGGTGTGTTGGGTCCTCTTGTTGGCAATGTCGTCATTTGCTATCTTAATCGCAGCTTTGTTATCGCAAAATAGATAGCCTACACACTCTGACTTCAAGTTGTCTTTGACCAGGTGGCGGATCCACAATACCTGCCTAGTTACTACACCAAGGGCCACCATATATTCCGCGTGACAAGTTGAGGAAGCCATACACCTCTGTCTGCAAGATATCCATATGATTGGACAGTTCAGGAAGGACACCAGAACGCCGTGAGTCGACCAAGCCGCCTCACCCCCCCCATGACGCGTCACAGTACCCCTTTAGGGCCTTGCCGTCGTCGGAGGGGTGCAGCAGGAGTTTCATGTGTCTCGTGGCGGCAATGTAGGCAACCAAGTGCGCGAGGCCCCTCCAGTGCGAGGCATCCGGCCTGGTGGCGAAGCGGGATAGGAGATTTACGGCAAATGCAATGTCCGGCCTGGTCCCCACCACCAAGTAGCTGAGGGACCCTACTAGAGACAGGTAATCGTCCTTATTGACCGGCGGAGTGGACTGATTATTCACCGGGTTGTAGTTGGCCGGTAGCGGGGTGCGTTGTGTCGTTGCATTGTCCCAGTGGTCCCTGAGGATTGAGTCAATGAGGCCAGGTTGAGATAAGTCAAAACCGTTGCTTTGCCTGTCAATCTGTACGCCTACAATGGAGTCAATAAAGGGGGACCACTTGATTTTCAGTGTGTCCCTCAGGTCAGTCTCCAACTGTCGCAGCAATTGAGTATCGGACGCTGTGACCACTCCGTCATCAACGTGGATCCAGATGGCCCCAGTTTTAGTCTCATGTTCCAAGATATACAGGGAGCCATTGTACTGGGAGGGTCGGTAGCCCAGGTTTGTTAGAAGGCCTTTCAGGTCTAGCCACCAACACCTGGCTGCCTGCTTTGTGCTGTACAGGGCCTTCCTCAGGCGGAGGTATTTTCTTTTTGGTAGGTTCATCCCGGCAGGAGGTTTAACCCACACCTCCTCCTCAATTGGTGAGTTGAGATAAGCTGCCACAAAATCAAAACTATGGACAGGCCATTGGAATCTGGCTGCCATTGTCAGTAGGAGCCATAGAGAGGCAAACGTGGCAGTGGGAGCGAAAGTCTCCATGAAGTCTATGCCCTCCACTTGATTGTATCCCTTTGCCACACACCTGGCTTTAAAGACCAACCCAGCCTCTCCGAAGGCCTTCTTCATTGCCAAAACCCACCGGCAATCTAACGCCACTTTCCCTTCTGGCAGGTTGCCTTCCTCCCATACACCCATTTGCATCAATTTCGCCAGTTCTTCCTTGATAGCCGCGCGCCATTCTTCCCAGTTCTCTGACTTCTTCGCCGCCGCAAAATTCTTTGGGACACTGATATTGTAGAACTCGCAGGTAGCTAGAATCCGGTCAATCACCAATTCCTGTTTGTCAAACAAAATCTCGGCCAAGAAATCCCCAAGGCGGAGGCCATTGGCACTGGCTTGGTTTGCTCCATCTGTCAGTGGATCTGGGGGTAAATTCGAGGAACTCACAGGCGCAGGGGGAAAACAAGCCATGGCTGATTGGACAAATCTGTTCTCTGCAGGGACCCAAAATAGCCACCCCTTAGATCGCTCCAGGAACGCCACAAAAATGCCCTCAATGGCTCTGTCATCAAGGCGGCGTCGTAGTTTGACCAGGATATGGACAAAAGCCCGGAAATGATTGACCAACAGTTTTTCCTTGAAAAGAAGCTTGTGGGGGGTCAATTGGCCGCATAAATTATTGGGGAGGCGGTTTAGGACGTAGCATGCCCAGACAAAGGCAAAACCCCAGAAAAATTTTGGCAGCTTGCTGTCCGACAAGATCGTCCGCGCCATGTCACTGACGGTCCTGTTGTACCTCTCAATCATGCCGTTCTGGTAGTGGTGGTACGGCAGGGATTGCTCAGCCGTGATTCCTTTACGCGCTAGAAAATCAGCCAGGGCTTTGTTAACAAATTCCCCGCCATTATCACTCCGTAGACGCTTGACAGTAATAGACGTCAGCCGTTCCACTCTCTCTATGGTGTCAATGATGAACTTGGAGGCCTCAGACTTGAACTGTAGAACTTTGACAAAAGCATACCCGCTCCTTACATCGTGGATTGTGAGCAAGAACCGCCTGTTGTTATAAGTTGGTACTTCGAATGGACCAATGAGGTCAACCGCTAGTACATCCATTGGTTTGTTCTCCCTGTTTGAGGAGTGCAGTGGGTTGAGTCGCGTGCTTTTGCTCACCATGCACACCGGGCAGACAATGTTGCCGGCTGGTAGCGAGTTGGGTAACCCAACACCTAAATTCAGTCAAATCATCTTCCAAAGCTCACGTATACCTATATGGCCAAAAACCCTGTGCCAGAATAGGAGCTTCTTCTTGTCGTTCGTAAGGCGGTCCTCATTCCACTGGTAGTCAACTGGTCTCTCAACAGGGGCTATGAAGATGTCAGCATAGTTGGGTTTCCAAGATGAGGTAGCATTGCAAACAGGGTTTACCCTTGGGGGCATATCAACACATGAGGGGGGAGGGGGGACATCATGGACAGGGACATTGGGAGGTGGGGGCTTAATAACCGGGTTGGGGATGCACCACCTGTTCTTGGCCCAGTCAATTGGGCAGCAGAACAGGGCGGTACCCCCAGCATCATGGACAACAAAAGCATCAAGGGAGGTGTCATATAAGAAAGAGCAACCAGATTTCCGCAGGGCTGCTAGTGATATCAGGGTTGACCTTGCAAGGGAGCTATACAGGACACCCTTGATAGTCACAACGGCGCCGTCAGCACCGGTGAACCTTAGCTTGCCAACCCCTGAGACGCATGCCAAACTGCCTGCAGTGGCTACAAGCAAGGGGATTGGTTTCAGAAGGTGTTTGTAGTTGTGGAGGAGGGAAAGATTGCCACACAAGTGATGCGAGGCACCAGAGTCAACAATGACAGGGGTACTCACATTGGTTCCCAGTTGTAGGTTCTGAAACTCCAGGGCGCCTAAGTCCTCTGGCATTTCACCAATGTCAACCAGTTGCGCTGTCGCCAGTGGGTCTGACCTTGCTGTAGCCTTGCTTGGGTTTGGCCGGTAGTAGTCAGCTTTCCTTAGTGGGGGTGCCGGCTGTTGCTGGGGAGGGAGCGGGGTTTGTCGTGGATTGTTGGAGCTGCCATAGGGAACAGGTGGATAGACCGCGCCCACCAATGGGTAGAAGGAACCCGCCGGAGGTGCACCAAAAACTGGCTGTCCACCTGTCCCTACAGTCTGGTGCAGGGTAGCAGTGGACCATTGTGCTTGACTGTGCCATGGTCGTTGGGGACGGTCTGGACAGGATCGTTGGACGTGTCCAACTCTTCCACAGTGCCAGCAACCTGACACACGAGCAGCAAAAAATTCGAGTGCTTCCGACCATTCTTCTTGGGGATAGTTGGCCAGAAAAGCCTCTACAGGGAATTTCACTGAAACATCCGACATGCCGTCCTCATGATTCATTGCGGCCATGTGTACCTGTAGTGGTTCAGAACTTGGGTTCTTGGATGCATGGAGCAGCTGTTGCCGGCAGATTTTGACAGACTGGACCACATAGGATAAGGTTAGCGGTTTTCATTCATTCTGTTGGACGAATTGCTCCAGCCGTCTGTTGACTTCATCACACATCCGTGTTCCTGCTGGGATGGAGGTCTGGACAATGAATCCCAAAAAGATGTCTTCAGTGAGGTCAATCCCCATGTCAGCCCATTCAAGCGTTGTGGAAAGAATAAGGGTTTTCCCCCTATAATTGTCCCAAGGTTCAGAAGTTAACGGGAGATGAGGATGCCCAAAGTTGCACTTAAATGAGAAATAGAAATAATCAGATAAAGAAAAAATAGAGAGAAAGTGAAATCACCAATCCTTCAATCCTAAGAACTTTCCACCTGGATGTGTATCCGGTATGAGTTCCTTTAATCTCTTGGTGAGATGATTGATCCAATCCAATGATATGATGGTCTGATTCCATGCTCCCCTCCACCTCCCAACCCGGAGTCAAGAGTGAGGATAAGTCCTCCCTCTCAACCCTAACCTAAGTACACGCGCAAATAACAGTATGACAAAGAAACAGAAAACAATCCCAAAACAGAAACCCTAGCCTCCTCTCCCCACCTCCGTACCAAACTTCCCCCAACGTCCGTACGCCGTTCCGTCCATCCGGTTTGTCCTTCTCATGACGCGGTCCTTTCACCGCGCCCTACTTGAAGCCCCCCACGCCTGTCCGTATCCGTTTGTCCGCACCCGTTGTGGATGTCCGGTATTATCCGGTGTGATCCGCGCGCTCCGTCCGTTCCTTTATAGCCCACGGATTGCTCCGCTCCTACGTATCCAAACCGGGACGCCTGCAAACCTAGTCAAGCGCACTACCTTCCGAATCCAATCTCCGGCGCGGATCGCTGCCCACAGCGCATTTGATGCTGAGCCCGACCCGTCCACTAGGTGCAGAGCCAAACAGCGGCTGCTGCTGATCCAGCACCTGCCGCTGCTGAGCACTCCGCATACCCTAATGCTGAGCCCGCTTGCCTCCAATGCTGAGCCCGCAGCCGCAAAGCAGTTCCAAATCCGTGTCTATAAATTGACACCACATCCCCCCCCAACTTGAGTTCTGTCCCCAGAAGTCTTCCATTGCTTCACTACACTACCACCACCGCTACTTCCACCACCACCCCACCTTCCCCCATCATGGTCCCTCCCTGCACCTACTGCGCAAGGAACGGTCTTCCGTGCACACTCCTCTCCGGCCGTCAAGCTTGCTCGGCCTGCCGTGCCGGCCACCGCCAATGTTCTCTTGGCAACACAGTGCCGCAAGCCCGTCCCGGACCCAACCCCACCCAACCGCGCAAAAGAACCAGGCGCAACTCGTTCGTGGCCTTGAGCAACAACTCAATCTCAGAAGGCTTGTGGACACCCCCCGGTTCACCTTCATCCCGCCGCCCCTGAGCTCCGTCACCCCCCACCTCGCACGTGAGCCGCGACTTGGCATCACCTCTCCGCCAGGCCGGACCTCCGCAACAACGCAAATACAAAACCTCGGAGGAATGGCGCGCGGAGACCCGCGCTTGGGCCGCCGCTGTTGGCGTGCATCAAACGGTACCGGACCCAACGCTTTCCGGACAACCCGCGGCCGCGCCAGCACCCTCTCCTCCTCCTCCACGACCACCAAAACCCCCTCCGGCTTTGTTGCCTACTCCACCGCCACCACCATTGCCATCTCCGGTCCCAGCGTCCTCCCCCTTGCCAGCCCCCTCACCGGAGAGGGTGGTTATCTCGTCCTCTCCTCCCCCCGCCCCACCTGCCCCTGGTTGGATGTCTCCCAAGGTCCCGGAGATTCCAATTGGCCGCATGCTACCCAAGGTTTGATTTGATCGGTTTGCGGACAACTCGGTCGAGCTACTTTGTGGCTTCCTCTTGATCCCAAGGGCCCACGGAACAGATTCACGGTGCAAAGCATTGGCGCAATTCCGGGAGCTCCTGGCGGACGCAAGGAATGGAATGGTCCGGGCGATGGAGGCGGATTAGGCGGGGCCCCTCTTTCCTTTCTTTTCCTTTTCCTTTCCTTCACTCTTGTTGTACCTTTCCTTCTCATCATTCCGCGCTTGAAATCAATTACCCATTGCGCGTACCACTTCCAAGTGAGCCAGTGAGCGGCCTAAGTAAAAGTAAGAGACCCCGCAAGTAAAATTGAGAAAAATCTAAGTTGAGAAAAGAGAGGGCGGAGCCTGAGTAGGTTTGCGCGCAAGATCTGCGCATTCCACAAAGTTGCCTTCTGGTGCTCTGCAAAGGTACCTGGACCGCCCCAGACGGACTGCCACACATTTCCCCGTACCCCTCCTGTAACAAACACAACAACCAAACACCAGCGCGCGCCACCGTAAGGGAAGAGAGAGAGAGAGAGTAAGAGAACGGACATTCTGGGGTGCCTAGTTGTCCCGGCTGTGAACCGGCTAGAGCACCCCCTCACCAAATCAAGCTTATTCCCATACCAACCAACCATCCTTGAGATATCCTGAGAGAAAAGAAAAAGAGAAAAAGAAACCAACAGAGAAGAAAAATAGAAAAGAACACATATTTTTTTTTTTTTGGCGCGATGCCCATGGACCGCCCCCAAATCGCTCTTTGTCCCGTTTCCCCCATACGCAGGATTGTCCTTGCGTCCCGGTTCCATGGGGCTTGTCCTTGCGTTTGCGGACCCGGCTTTGTGCCGCGCCCGCGTTTCCTGCAAAAACCCCAAGCCAGCAAAGACCCCACAATCCAGATAAGAAAGAAACATAGAGAAACAAACATTCTGGGGTGTCTAGTTATTCCAGCTGTGAACCTGCTAGAGCACCCCCTCACCAAATCAAAACTTATCCCCTACCCCCACCACCTCCCCCCCCAACTTGGCCACTGTCCCCAGCTGGTCGCAACTGCCTACTCCATTGCAACGGCACGTTTTCCGCTTCTCCGCCCAAAGACAAATCCCCTGATTGCGTTCCTACACCATCTGCGTGCTACACACTCCCCTCATCTGATCCGTCAGCCCCTTCCGCTGTCTTGTCAAACAAGGTAGATCCTTGCGCAAAGAAGCGCTTGACATGCGAAGCTGCCGCCTTCCATTTCAGCGGAGTACCGTCTAATTCCTCCAACTGATAGCGGCCGCCCTTGAACTTGGATGACACGCGGAACGGGCCGTTCCACCGGTTAGAAAACAACTTCCCCCACTGAGACTCCAGACTCCGGTGGTACAGGAGCACCAAATCCCCCTTCCGCAAGGGATCCCGGAGACAATGCAAGCAGCGCTTGTCCCAATAGCACACTGATGCCGTCTGAGCCTTCTTCAGCCGGTCCGCAGCCTTGGCAAGCATCCCTTCCCGTCAAAGGAGCTGTTTGGCGCGGGCCTCAAGCAATTTGGCGGAGGTCTTCACCTTCCACCAGTCAACTCCCAGGAACGTCTCCAACTCAATGTCCACCGGAAGCACGGGGCGCTGTCCGAAAAGTAACTTGTACGGCGAGTAGCCTGTTGACCGCTTCACCAAAATCCAATCTGCAAACAAAACCATTGGAAGGGTCTCCTGCCAGCGCTTACCGTCTTCCTTGCACATCTTGACCAGGGAGTCCTTGATTGGTTGATTCCGGCATTCAATCATGCCTGCCCCCTTGGGATAATACTCCGTTACTTGGCCAAACTTGGCTCTGCAACTCTTCACCAACTCAACCAAACGGCCGCAAAACTTGGCCCCTCCGTCCACTGTAACCAGACAAAGCAACCTGTACCGCAAAAACCAATCTTCCTCCAGAAATAGAGCAACTTTGTCCGCCAAGAGCTTGACCAACGGACGCGCTTCCGCCCAACCGGACAGGTTGTCCCACGCAACAAGCAGATAGGCAAACTTACCGGCCTTGATGTGGACAACATCAAGCAAGACTCAACCAAAGAGGGCGTCTTCCCCTGTGGGGTTTCCGACTTCCTTAGGCAATCTTGCGCTCCGCCGTTGACAGGCTTTGCAGGACGCCAACCATTCCCGTACCGCACACACTACCCCCGGCCACCAGAACCGCTCTTTCACCCACCTCCGCGTTTCAACCTCCCCTCAATGGCCAAGATCGTCGTGAAGGCTTTGGAGGATAGCTTCCTGATCCGCCCTGGAAGTGGTAACCACAGAGGAACCGGAGTCTTCCGCTGCCAAAGCTGCCCCTCCTGTACATAGAAGTTTCCCGCTTGCCGCCTTGCCCATTGCATGTGCTTGTCCGTAGTTCCGTCGGGAAAATGAAGGTCCCGCAAGTAATCACAAAGAATCACGTACCGCCCGGTCTGCCGGAGTGGCAGCTGAACGCCCGCCTCCACAACCCCTACCTTGACAACCGGGGTCTCCACATTGAGCAGTTCCGCGTCCTCAAACGGGTTGTCCCTTGGATACCGCAACAACACGTTGGGCATAGTGAACGCTTTCCCTGGAACATGAACAACAGAAAAGGAAAAAAGTTGAAGAAATGCCACCTACCTGGTCATGGGAGCATTGGGCAATGCCGGGGAATTGATCATCCGCGCCAGAGCCTCCGCATCCACCAAAAGCTCAAAGTGAACCCCCCACAAAAGATACTGAAGCCGCCGCCCGATCTTAGTGACCCCGCACAACTTAACTTTGGCTGAGAGTACCGGCTTTCCGTCAGAGTGAAGGTGACGAACTCGTAAAGCACCCGCCTATCCTTACCTTTGTCCTCTTGAGTGAGAACCCCCCCGCGCCAAATTTGCTGGAATTGACCGCTAGCCTAATTCCTCCTGCATTGTAGTCAAGATTGCGGAGTACAATGTCACGTCCCACAATCTCCTTGAGCTTCCGGAACGCGCTATCACACTCTTCTCCCCAATTCCACTCCACGCCTTTCTGCGTTAGTGATCAAAGCGGGCTTGCCACCTCCGCAAACCTCTCGATGAACATACGGACATAGCTACATAATCCCAAGAACTGAAGGATATGCGACACCATCCGCGGGGTTGGCCATTCAAGGACCTTGTTCCGCTTTTTCTCTGCAATGCGCCGGCTGTCGGAAGCAACAACATGGCCAAGGACTTTGAGCTCCAGAACACAAACCGCCAACTTCTTCCCCGACACCGTCAGTCCTGCCTCCTCAATGCAAAACAGGATGCGTTCCAACGTCTGCGTGTATTCCCACCCAAAACGTCGGACGCCGGGAACTTCAACCAGCTCTGCTCCTCCGTAATTGGATTTTGGACCTTTGATGCCCGCTTTGTCAATGAAGATTTGGACTCCCTCCAGAAGATCATCTTTCAGGATCCAAGCCATTTGCGCCTGGTACACCTCCACAGAATTGGTCGCGCCCTGTGGTAGCCGAGTCAGCTTCATTCTTCCCAACCCAGTCTCAAATGCCGTTAGAGGCCGCAAGCAAGGATCCAACTCGCGCTGGTTGTATCCCCCCATCACATCCACTAAACCGTAACAAGCGCGCCCCGCCATTGACTCAAGGAACTTGTCAACGCAAGGGGGCCGTCCTGCGTCCCAGATTGTAAAGGAGTTGAGCCGCTGTAGATCATGGACAATCCTCAACAACTTTCTGTCCTGCTTAACTACCGCAAAGATCGGACTGGAGTAACTAGACGTTGACTGTTTGTAAAGGCCAGTCTTCATCCGTTCCCGCACCAACTCCAGAAACTGCTCCCGGACCGCCTGCGGTATTGGAATTGGCTTGATCTGCCACGGCTTGTGATTGACAGTGGGGATGACATAGGGGTTGCCAATATTGTTTTTCAGAAGCCCCCACTCTTCAGGTCCAAACACGAGTGCTCTTTCCCAAAGAACCAGAACCAAAACCAGCAACTCATGCTCCTCCGTACTCAACCATCCCGTTGGGCCAAAATTGAAAGCTGCAATCTGCTCCTCCGTGATCCGCGCCAAACTGGTAACCCACCCCAAAGCCTTAATCGGCATGACCCAAGGGTCCCGCAACCAAGTGATCGGTCAAAGCGGTCCGTTCAATTCCTGGGGCATCGGCTCATTCCTTGGTTGGACCTTCCGCAACACCGGCTTGTACTTGCCAGCGTTGCACCACATCATCGGCACGCATCCTTTGCTGTAGGTCCTGCACAGAACAAAACCGCGGCTTTTGCCTTTGCTCACAAGTGTGGCACGATGATAGGGTTTTTGAAGCGTAGTACCCTTGGGCAATGCATACTGAGAAAAGGGACTTACTTCTGTGACATGCGCGCCATGCACTTTCCTTCCTCTCCCTCCCTGCTCCTCATTAGTTGACCTCCTGCGCAAAACCGGAGCTTGTTCCATGCGGTCTCCTTGGTTGACTAGGAAAAATCCTCCAAGGGTTGCCTGTTGCAGGCCAACTCCGCGTCCGGTTCCTCCTCATACTCCAACACTCTCCTCCGCTTTCCTTGTCCGTGATCGCAGATAGTTGTCTCAAACCTTCCGCCGGACAAATCCTCCACTGTCAATGCCTCCGTTCCCACCTCCGGATTGAAAACCATTTGTGCTTGGAACCCAAAAATGAACGGCCTTCCCAAAATCACATCCCCACAATCAAACAAAAGAAAAGAAAGAGGCCTACGGACCCTGGCGACCTTGACCTCCTCCTCCTCAACTACCCCATCCACACAAAACTCCCCTCCGTTAAGCGCGCGGAGAACCATCGCACATTTCCGCCAAACCAACCCCAAATCATCCACCATCCGCAATGGCAGCAGGTTCACCATTGAACCGCTGTCCACCATAGCCCACACCTTCCTCCCCGCTATGACCATAGGAACGTAAGCAAGCAGAGTCAAAACCGATTTCAACTCACACTCCTCGCGCCCCTCCTCCTTCCACGCCACATGAACCCTCTGCACTGTCTGATGTACCCGGCCCTGACCGCAATCCCGCAACGCCTGCACCATCTTGTCTACCACCACCGGAGACACAGCCGCCAGTTCCCGCAAGGTCAGCGGGACCGGAGTCTTGTTCCCCATCACCCTACGCACAATGTCCACCGCTTTCTTCTTCCCTGAAGGATTCGCTGCCGGTGCCTTGATTCCGGGCATGCATGCGGCCGGTTTTGGAACGGTCAACAGGGGTTGCTCCTTTGCATCCACCTCCATCTTATTGGAGACCGCCACCTTCTCTTCCGTTGCCACTAACCTTACATCAGCTTC
Source organism: Puccinia polysora (assembly GCA_025617555.3). Lineage (NCBI taxonomy): Eukaryota > Fungi > Basidiomycota > Pucciniomycetes > Pucciniales > Pucciniaceae > Puccinia > Puccinia polysora. The sequence continues at coordinate 30,867,131 of CM062632.1, read as the reverse complement.
CACCCAAGGTTGTTGCCACAATACGGGACCGGTAACAATGCCTAGTGATGCTTGCGCCATCGTTCCCACCTCCTGACCCCGTGTGCGCACCTGCTGCATTGCGGTCAGCTGGCTTGGCTCCATCGGAATCTGTTTGACTGTTGGAAACATGTACCCCATCCCCGCAGGTCAAACCAATCCCACGTTGAGATCTTTTGTAAGCTCCTTGCACGCCAATTGCCAATGACTGTTTGCCCTTCAGTACAAGCACCCCCTTGGCACAAAGGTACTGGGCAGCCAAAACCCTTCCACCATGTGAGGGGGAGGCCCTTGCGGCTGCTGATGGCCCATACGGCTCATGCAGATCTTCAAATCCTTCATCAGTTCTGTCAATTCACTTACCAGAGGGGCGGGCGCGGGTTGAGGAACCGGAACACGCGTGGAAGTAGGTGGAACCAGGGCCAAAAATTGCGCTGGAGCCGAAACCTGGGGGGCAGATTTCTTTGGTCCCGCTGGGAAGGACTTAGCGGTATCCTCAATAAGCTCTTCTAAGTCAAGCTCACTCTCCACAGCCTGGAAAATGACAGCCAACTCCAGAAGGAGCACGATGCTCCCGTCCAATGACCGCTTTACCAAGTTGTGATTGTAAAGATGCCGCTGCACCCTTGCCCAGAGTTGAGCGCCTAAACCGCCCAGAAACGCGCATTTCATGGCCCTCATCTGTCCGGCCACCACCTCTTTCTTTGACAAGTACCAATAGATCCAATTGAACGTCAAGGTGTAATCCGCCAGCTCCACCAGAGCTCTGACTCCTCCGCGCGCGCTCGCCTCCAAGGCCACGTGGTTGAAATTGCTTTCCCGGAATCAAGGTTTGCGCCTACCCCACTGTGTTAGGATCTCCACCTTCAGTTTTGGCCAATCCTGATTCTTGTAGCCTTCCATCTCCTCCACATCCCGGAGCTTCTCTTTGTCCATAATGAACAGGAAAACAAGCCGGGCCTTATTGGCGTCTGCCGCACCTTCCGCATCCGCAATACCTTCATATCTCAAGATGAATCGCTCCACATCTGCAGTGTTGAATTGGATGTGAGGGTAGTTGCGCGGCCTGATGTGAACCGGAAAAGTGGGTTCATGGTCACTGGAGACCAATGGGGGAACGGCGTAGCTTGACCTGGGTTGAGCGGAGGGAAGGGGAGGAGGAGGGATGGAAGACGCGAGTGGGGTTGGAGTAGCGGACCTGGAAACGGAAGGAGAAGAAGAAGACAAAGAGGAAGCAACTGTAGGGAGGTATGGATAGGAAATTGCACCCAGTTACCTTCGAAAGAAAAGAAACAGAAGGTTATTTCCCGGCCAGACCCCCAGATGTGGAAAGAATAAGGGTTTCCCCCCTATAATTGTCCCAAGGTTCAGAAGTTAACGGTTCCCTGCGTCTGAAAGGAGATGAGGATGCCCAAAGTCGCACTTAAATGAGAAATAGAAATAAGGAGATAAAGAAAAAATAGAGAGAGAGTGAAATTGCCAATCCTTCAATCCTAAGAACTTTCCACCTGGATGTGTATCCGGTATGAGTTCCTTTAATCTCTTGGTGAGATGATTGATCCAATCCAATGATATGATGGTCTGATTCCATGCTCCCCTCCACCTCCCAACCCGGAGTCAAGAGTGAGGATAAGTCCTCCCTCTCAACCCTAACCTAAGTACAAGCGCAAATAACAGTATGACAAAGAAACAGAAAACAATCCCAAAACAGAAACCCGAGCCTCCTCTCCCCACCTCTGTACCAAACTTCCCTTGACGTCCGTACACCGTTCCGTCCATCCGGTTTGTCCTTCTCATGACGCGGTCCTTGCACCGCGCCCTACTTGGAGCCCCCCGCGCCTGTCCGTATCCGTTTGTCTGCGCCCATCGTGGATGTCCAGTATTATCTGGTGTGATCCGCACGCTTGCGCGCGCGCTCCGTTGGTTCCTTTATAGCCCGCGGATTTCTCCGCTCCTACGTATCTGAACTGGCGCGCCCACAAACCTAGTCAAGCGCACTACCTTCCAAATCCAATCTCCGGCGCGGATCGCTGCCCACGCCGCATTCAATGCTGAGCCCAACCCGTCCACTAGGTGCGGAGCCAAACAGCGGCTGCTGCTGATCCAGAACCTGCCACTGCTGAGCACTCTGCATACCCTAATGCTGAGCCCGCTTGCCTCCAATGCTGAGCGCGCAGCCGCAAAGCAGTTCCCAATCCTTGTCTATAAATTGACACCACAGTGTCAGGTCCCATAAGAGGCTGATTGCACCAACCGTAGCGTATGATTTGCCTAAGTTGAGCAACAAGAGTCTTTTACACAGATTGACTTGTGCCGCTGTGGTGTCATTATATAGCCTTGGGTTGGGGACTGCGTCGCGGCCTGCGCGCTCAGCATCTGGTAGGTTAGGCTCAGCAGTGGGGGTGCGCCGGTCCTCAGCAGTAGCCGCTGCGGGTTCAGCAGCAGCCGCTGCGGGTTCAGCAGTAGCCGCTGCGGGCTCAGCAGTGGGCGCGGCGGGATCAAGCACGCGACTGCGGGCTGGGCCTGACTAAGGGAGGCGGGCCGCGACCCGCTTGGATGTCCGACTCACAGATGGAGCTGGGCTGACCAGGTTCTTGGAACGGCTAGTCGGGGAAGGAAAAAGCGGGGCGACAGCGGGGCTATATGCGTGGGCAGCCGCGCGCAAGCGCGGGCCGGCCACGGACGGGAAATTCACAACGGCGCGTCGGGTGGATGCGCGCAAGCGCGGTGAACCTTGGGTATCGCGCGGCGGAGGGCCGCGCCACGAAAAGACAAACCGGATGCGCGTAATGGCAGGTGAGCTGGCGGGGATAGGGTATGGGTATGGGTTTGGGGATGGGTCAGGGTTCTGGGTCTAGGGTTCCTTCTTCATGGTTGCCAGTCTGTCTTTGTGCTTGTGCTTAGGTTAGGGTTGAAGGGGAGGGCTCAAATACCCTTCCCCTTGACTCCGGGTTGTAGGGGGGGGATATCTTTCTATCGGACTCTCTCTCTCTCTCACTCTCTCTCTCTCGGAGGAAAGAAAAGGAAGCATTCTCGGTCTTACAGACGCTAGAACCATCGATCCCGTAACTAGGGACAACTTCGTGAGGGAGAACCTCTAAAGTTTCCACATCTGGGGGTCTGGCCGGGAACTTTTGATCCGTTCTCAGTCTCTTGAAGATTACGCAGAATGCTACCAACAACCACTCCGGGATCCAATGCTCCCCTTCCCTACCCTCCACGCCCGACTCCCGTCTCTTCTGCTCAACCCCCTCTGCCGCCGTCCGCTCATGCTCCTAGAGTTAGCGGGTTCGCTCCTCCCTCGGAAGGGTCGTCGGACATGGCGGCAGAGGCCCCTTGCCGCGTTTGGTTGAGGCCGAGGGATTTCCCTCATCTTTGGTTCATTACCTCGGATGTCGAGCGGTTCCTTTCTAGGTTCGAAGGGATCGCGGACTTGGAGGGCGCGTCGGGCGCGGATAAGGTTCGGACTATCGTGCTGTTCATTACCAAGGAGGAAAAGCTGCGGGACGTGGAAGAAATGGTTGGATACAAGAGGCAAGACTGGGGGAAGTTGAAAAGCGAGATGTTGGCGAGGTGGGGAAAACGTGAACCTCGGTTTTGGGAAAGCGACTTCAATCGAGCTGCGGAGGAGGCGATCGAGAATGGCGGGGTGCGATCGCGCAAAGGATTAGTGGAATATATGTCAAGGTTCGAGCGAATCTATGGGTACCTTGCAAAGAACGAGGTCGTCGCGGGTCAGACGGGTGCCATGAAGCGGGCGTTTCTGGGGGGTCTCGCGCCCCAGCTCCGTTCCAGAGTGCAACGATACCTGTACGACCACGGCCTGGTTAAGAGGTTGCTGGATGGGAGCGTCGCGATTCTCCCCGATCTTTCGGTTATCCGTCAAGCCGTGGAAAGCGAAATTGATTTGGACGAGCTCATCGCGGATACGGCACGAACGTACCCGTCTTCCTCCAAGAAATCGGTCACGATCTCGGCGCCGGCCCCCGACCAAACTTTGGCCGCGCGGCCGCCGATGCCCTCTCATGCCGGACTTTCCCAGCAGTCTCAGGGACCATCAGTTGGGGAGATAACGGAGATTCTGCGGGACATAAGGGTTTTCCTCAACCGGACACCGGCTCCGACAGCTCCGGCAGCCGCACCGTTTCCGGCGGCTCCTTCTCAACCGCGCGCGGTGCCGCCTCACATGGCGGAGGGGTTCCAGCCCCCTAGCGGATCATCCGGATCGTACGGGTCGCCGCGATGTTCATATTGCGGGGAGAGAGGGCACTGGAAGTCAGTTTGCGAGGATCTCACTCGGGACATGGACGAAGGGCTTGTTCGCCCATCCGGGATGACGTACATATTTCTGAAGGGTGAATCGGTGGACCTGACCAAGGACAAGCCGCCACCAATGGTGCAAGTGCGGGAAAGAGCGAAGGCTAAGGCCAAGACTGCTCGGGTCTCGCTCGGGATTGTCACCGCGCCCGGAACCTGGGTAGCGCCGAGAGTGGAGGCTGAAGTCAGGGCATTGGCGGCAAATGAGCGTATTGCGATGGATGTCGACGAGCGACCAATGGCCTCGAAGCCAGTCGCGCAAGTACCGATTTCAGACGGGCCGTCCTCTAATTCCGCGGGAAAGAAGAAGGCCGCGGACATCGTCCAAAGGGTAATGGGGAACGACTCACCAATACCCCTGACCCTACGAGAGCTAGCGGCGGTGTCCCCCGCGGTTGTCGACGAGATGGTCCAGGCTTTAAAAGATTGCGGTCAGGGTCGGGTGCTGACAACGGTTCAGCGGGTTAACGTGGCGGAGGAGGAGGTGGATCCCGAGCCGTGCCGGTCAAAGTCGGTATCCGTCCCGCTTGCTTATGTCGCAATGACCATCGCCGGGCGGAAGGTGTGGGCGATGGTGGATAGCGGGTCGATGGTCAACCTGCTCCCATCAAGGTTGGTGGACAAGCTCGGTCTGGTGCGGAGGAAGTGTGCGATGGGTCTTCGGGCGTTAAATGGCGGGGAATGCCGCGTGGATGGAGTAGTAGAGGCGGAGGAGGTGGAAGTCGCCAAGGTCTGTAAGCCCCTGTCATTTCTCTCAGTGGAATGCGGGGATGTGATTCTAGGACGGCCATTCATGTTTGGGTTCCGAGCCCAAATGGCCTTCAACGCCGAGGAAGGGAGGGAGGCACTGACCGTCGAAGACTCGCTCGGAGCACGGTACAAGACGACGATCTGCGATCACGGGAGAGGGAAATGGGTACAGGACCCAATGTCTGGCGGCAACAAAGAGTCCGGCGCAGGGGTTGACCGTAAGGGTTACCCTGCGGAGGATTTTTTCTAGTCGGCCGCGGGAACCGTGCGGAGCAGGCTCCCGCTCAGCACGGGCGGCCGACAGGTGAGGAGCAAGCGGGGGAGGGCGCGCGTGGGGCGCAGGTGCCAGAAGTAAGTCCCATTCCTCAGTATGCATCGCCAGAAGGCGCTACGCTTCGAAAACCCTATCATCGTGCCACAGTCGTGAGCAAAGGCGAAAGCCCCGGTCTGGTCATTACTAGGACTTACAACAGCGACAATCGGGTCTGGATGGCGCGGTGTAACGCGGGCAAGTACAAACCGGTAGCGCGGAAAGTCCGGCCGCGGAACGAGCCAATGCCTCAGGGGCTCAACGGACCCTTACGACCGATCGCGTGGTCCCGCGACCCATGGGAGACGCCCCTTAGGAAGAATGGATGGGTAATGCGGTCGGCGCGAATCACGGACGAGCGGGTGGACGCCCTTAACTTCGGACCGACGGGATGGCTGAGTGCGGAGGAGATGGATCTGCTGGTGTTGGTATTGGTGATGAGGGAGAAGGCGCTCGCTTTTGGACCGGACGAGCGCGGGTTGTTGAGAGGTGAGATCGGGGACCCTTACGTTATTCCCACTGTCCCTCACGAACCGTGGCAAATCAAGCCGATTCCAATCCCCCGTACCGTTCGGGAGCCCTTTCTGGAGTTGGTACGGGAGCGCGTGAGGACGGGGATTTACAAGCAATCCACGTCAAGCTACTCGAGTCCTATCTTTGCGGTCGTTAAGCAGGATGGGAAGTCGCTAAGGATTGTTCACAACCTTCAGAGGCTAAATTCGTTCACTATTCGCGACGCGGGGCTTCCCCCGCGCGTTGAAGAATTTCTGGAGTCGATGGCCGGGCGCGCTTGCTACGGGCTGGTGGACGTGATGGGGGGATATGACCAGCGAGAACTCCACCCTGACTCGCGGCCACTGACGGAGTTTGAAACCGGGCTAGGGAGGATGCAGCTGACGCAGCTACCGCAAGGTGCGACCAACTCAGTGGCGGTATACCAAGCCCAAATGACCTGGATACTACGCGACAACCTTCCGGAAGGCGTGCAGATCTTCATCGACGACGCTGGCATTAAAGGCCCCAGAACGGACTACGAGGGCGCGGTCCTAGAGGATGCACCCGCGATCCGGCGATTCATCTGGGAATAGGCGGAGACTCTGGAACGAGTCCTCTTCCGAATTGAGGAGGCAGGCCTTACTGTGTCCAGGAAAAAGTTGGCGGTCTGCGTTCCGGCGCTTGAAGTACTGGGGCATGTCGTGGCCTACGACGGGAGGCGAATAGCGGAGAAGAAGCGGAATAAGGTTCTTGAATGGCCGACCCCTTGGACAGTGTCGCACGTCCTGCAGTTTCTGGGGCTGTGCAGCTACGTTCGCATGTTCATCGAGCGGTTCGCGGAAGTAGCGAGCCCAATGCGGGCATTGACGCGTAAGGGGGCGGAGTGGAAATGGACCGAGGGATGCAATGCCGCTTTTGCGAAGCTCAAGGAAATCGTGGGGCGCAACATCGTCCTTCGGGACCTCGATTACGACGCCAGAGGGATACGCCTGGCGGTCAACTCTAGCGAGTTCGGCGCCGGGGGGGTCTTGACACAGGAGGAGGACAGAAAAGATAGGCCGGTGCTCTAAGAATCGGTCACCTTTACCGCGACAGAGAGTCGGTATTCGCAGCCGAAGCTGGAGCTGTGCGGTGTCACCAAGATCGTACGGCGGTTGCAGCACCTTTTGTGGGGCGTGCACTTTGAGCTCCTGGTTGACGCAGAGGCCTTGGCGCAAATGATCAATTCACCGACGCTGCCAAACGCGCCCATGACCAGGTGGGTAGCGTTCCTCCAGTTATTCTCCTTTAACGTGGTGCACATCCCAGGAAAGGCGTTCACGATGCCGGACACGCTGTCGCGGTACCCGCGGGACAACCCATACGAGGGGGCGGAACCCTTGGATGTGGAAGCTCCGGTCGTTTGGGTAGGAAAGACGGAGGCGGCGGTTTGTCTTCCGTTGCGTCAGTCGGGACGTTACGCGGTCTTGTGCTCTTATTTGCAGGATCTCCGGTTCCCCGAGGGCACGACGGAAACGGTTACCCGATGGGTGAGGCGAAATGTTCTGAACTTCTTCTTACAGGACGGTCAGTTGTGGCGGCGGAGCGGTTCCATGCCTCTTGTTGTCGCGACTTCTAGAACCAACCAGGAGGTAATTCTAGGAAGTCTGCACGACGACCTTGGTCATCGGGGTGAGGTCGAAACGCGGAGGAGGGTGAAAGCAAGGTTTTGGTGGCCGGGGGTCGTTCGCGCGGTGCGCGACTGGGTGAAGTCGTGCGAGGCCTGCCAACGGCGAAGCTCGAGGCTGCCCAAGGAGGTCGGCCGCCCCACGGGCGAGGAAGCGCTGTTCGGGCGCGTTTCGCTGGACGTGGTCCACATCAAGGCGGGTAAGTTTGCGTATTTGCTGGTTGCGCGCAACGATCTGTCTGGGTGGGTGGAAGCGAGGCCCCTAGCGAAACTATCGGCGGAAAAGGTGGCTAAGTTTCTGGAAGAAGACTGGTTCGCGCGCTACGGGTTGCTTCGCTTGGTCACCGTCAACGGAGGGGCGGAGTTTTGGGGATGCCTGATGACGCTGGTGCAGAGTTGTGGAGCAAAATTCGGCCGCGTGACGGAATACTACCCGGAGGGCGCGGGGATGATCGAGCGGGGGCATCAACCAATCAAGGATGCCCTGGTGAAAATGTGCGGCGAAGACGGCAAAAGGTGGCAGGTGGCACTCCCCGCGGTCCTTTTTGCCAATCGGATCTCCGTGAAGCGGTCAACGGGGTATTCGCCTTACAAGCTACTCTACGGGCAGCGTCCCGTGCTTCCAGTGGACATCAAGCTGAACACGTTTTTGGGCGTGGATTGGTGGAAGGTTAAGACGTCCGCGGATCTGATTGAGGCGCGGGCTGAACAGCTCCTTAGGCGTGAGGAGACCTTGGGAAAGGCCGCGGAGCGGTTGAAGAAAACCCGGACGGCGTCAGTCCGCTATTGGGACGAGCGCTGTTCCCATTGGCTCCGGGATCCGCTGCGGAAGGATGACCTGGTTCTGCTGTATAATCGGAGTCTGGAATCCCAGTGGGGCCGGCTTTTCGCCAACCGGTGGAACGGGCCGTACCGCGTGGCCTCTAAGTTCTTGGGCGGCAGCTACGGACTTGAGGAATTGGACGGGACGCCGCTTAAGCGGAAGGCCGCGGCTTCGCACGTGAAACGCTTCTTCGCGCGCGGTTCCACTTCCTTCGACCAGACGGCGAGCGATGATTTGGGGCCCGGGGGCGAATTGGTTCCAGAGTTGGACGACGGCGCGGATCGTTCGGACAGCGAAGTAGCGGCGCGCGACGCGCGACCCCGGAGAAGTAGGAGGTTGCAGACGACTGGGGACAGCTGTCAAGCTGGGGGGGGCGCTAGGTAGTTAAAGCTTGATTTGGTGAGGGGGTGTTCTAGCCGGTTCACAGCCGGGACAACTAGACACCCCAGAATGTTTGTTTCCTTATGTTTGGTTTGGGCTCAGCTTTGGATTGGTACTGGCTATGGTTTATTTATTGCAGGTACGCGGGCGCGGCGTGGTGTCGGGACCGCAAACGCGAGGACGAGCCCCGCGCACGGATGGCGGGACAAAGAGCTCTGCAAAAAAAAAAAAAAAAAAAAAAAAAAAAAAAAAAAAAAAAAAATGAATGAAATGAATGGAATAATAAATAAAGGATATTTTCTTTCTCTTCTTTGGATTCGGGCTGTTTTCTTTCTTTTTTTTGTCTATTTCTCTCCTGTTTCTTTCTTCAACGGACGGGCGCGACGGTCAGGGATGGTATGGACGCGGATTAAAGCTTAGCTTGGTAAGGGGGTGCTCTAGCCGGTTCACAGCCGGAACGACTAGACAACCTAGAATGTTCGTTCCCATCGCTCCTCCCTTATACTCCCGGTTGTGAGCGCGCGCTGTCGGCGCGGTGTTTGTTTTGTTTTGTAGTACGGGTACGGGGAACTGTGTGGCAGTCCGTCTGGGGCGGTCCAGGTACCTCTTTTCTTGGAATAACTGGTCACTTACGGTTTTCTCACGGAGGGAGCGCGCGGACGTGGATCTCAACCTCAACCTCACTCCCACTCACTTTCCACCCGGACGCGCGGACGCGGCCCTTTCTTGTCCTCGCGCAGCAAGATGTATTTCTCCAAGGATCGCGGTACAACAATAGGACAAGAAAGTAAGAGGGAAAGGAGAGAAGGAAGGGGGTGGGGGCATCTAAGCCATTCGCATCATTTCCTCCATGTCCGCCCTCGATGATGCCAGAAGGGCCCGGTAAGACGCCAAGAACTCGCGCCGGGATTCGGAGGATTGGGCTCCGGGGGTCGCCAGGAAGTTGCGGAGCATTGCGGTCGACCGTTCCGCGAAAGCCTCGAAGCCAGCCGCCGGAAGTGCCATCACGACCGGGATCTCCGGGATCTCGGGGGAATTGAGGGAAGGCAGTGCCGGCGCTGGGACGGGGCTTGATCCAAGCGAGCAAGGAGGTGATGAGGGGGTCCCCGGGGCGTCGCGCGGAGGGCTCGGTCCATCTGGGGGCAATGACGGAACAATGATCAGGGACGGCGGAGGAGGGACCTCGGGGGTAGTAGGCCTCCCATCCGAGACCACTGGTGACGCGGGCGGTGGTGGAGCACCTTGTGGAGCCGGGGCGGAAGGAGCCGGGGTAGGTGCCGGAGGGGGAACCGGGGCTGCAGCAGCGCGACGCCGGAGAATCTCATCGAGGCGCGGGTCCCTCGCGCCTTCCCTCATCCGAACGCGGTCCGACCAGAATCGTACGGCCCTCCGATAGTCGTCAACTGACAAGAAATCCTCCTTCCGCGGCGGTCCCGCGCGGCGAAAGGGGGAAGCCGAGTCGCGGCCCTCGCTCGACGGAGGGCGGCAGGAAGGCAAGCCCGGCGGAGTCCACGGGTCCTCCGAGATGGTGTCGTCGTCCAAAACCACAAACGGGTTGGGACGAGCCCTTTTGCGCGGCCTGGGGCGGGAGCCGAAGTTGGGGGGGGCTCGGGGCATGCCATCGCTAAGCAAGCAACGGCGATGGCCGCAACGGCAAGCAACACAGGCGCGTGGACCAGGAGCTATCGAGCACGCGTGCCCGTGCCAGGCGCAGAATTCGCAGGGGAGCATGACGGCGATGAGCGTGGGAGGGGAGTTGGTGGAGTGTGAGAAGAGGAGTGGGTAGGGAGGAGCGGGGTGCGGGTAGTCAAGGTGGCGATGGGAAGGGACCTCTGGGGACAGAACTCAAGTTGGGGGGGGGGATGTGGTGTCATTATATAGCCTTGGGTCGGGGACTGCGTCGCGGCCTGCGCGCTCAGCATCTGGTAGGTTAGGCTCAGCAGTGGGGGTGCGCCGGTCCTCAGCAGTAGCCGCTGCGGGTTCAGCAGTAGCCGCTGCGGGCTCAGCAGTGGGCGCGGCGGGATTGAGCACGCGACTGCGGGCCGGGCCTGACTAAGGGAGGCGGGCCGCGACCCGCTTGGATGTCCGACTCACAGATGGAGCTGGGCCGACCAGGTTCTCGGAACGGCTAGTTGGGGAAGGAAAAAGCGGGGCGACAGCGGGGCTATATGCGTGGGCAGCCGCGCGCAAGCGCGGGCCGGCCACGGACGGGAAATTCACGACGGCGCGTCGGGTGGATGCGCGCAAGCGCGGTGAACCTTGGGTATCGCGCGGCGGAGGGCCGCGCCACGAAAAGACGAACCGGATGCGCGTAATGACAGGCAAGCTGGCGGGGATAGGGTATGGGTATGGGTTTGGGGATGGGTCAGGGTTCTGGGTCTAGGGTTCCTTCTTCATGGTTGCCAGTCTGTCTTTGTGCTTGTGCTTAGGTTAGGGTTGAAGGGGAGGGCTCAAATACCCTTCCCCTTGACTCCGGGTTGTAGGGGGGGGATATCTTTCTATCGGACTCTCTCTCTCTCTCACTCTCTCTCTCTCGGAGGAAAGAAAAGGAAGCATTCTCGGTCTTACAGACGCTAGAACCATCGATCCCGTAACTAGGGACAACTTTGTGAGGGAGAACCTCTAAAGTTTCCACACCGCCTGGCTGACCGTTTTGAAGCATTTCATCAGCACTAGGACCATGCCTTGTGCCATGACTTGGTCTTGTACATCAAATACGAGGGAACTATTGATGCTGGCCAGTAAGATGGAGCACCCAATTCTTGCGTAGATTTGGTTGTTGTTGGTCTGAGAGAAGAAATCAATGTTGTTGAGGTGATCACGGCCAAGGTTGCGTAGGTCACGCAACCATTGTCCAAAGTTTTTGCTGTTTGGGGAGAGCCTCCGGTCTGGTCTGATCCAATTTACCGCAGAATCAATGAATTTATTGCACAGGAGTTGCTCTTCCAAGTCTGCCTTGATCCTTTCAAAGTCTGGCAATGCAACCGGTGCAGAAGTAAAGTCTGAGTCTGCCGAGTCAGCCGGCGTTTTTTGGCTGAGGTGGGGTGGAGCTTCCAGTGCTGTGTTTTCCGCAGTTGACAACCTGGTCAGGGAAGCATGTGTCTTCAAGGCAGATCGGGAGGGCGACATTGCAGAAGGCAGTCTTGAAGAACACGGGATAAGGGTCACGTGGTAGGTGGGCAGACAAAAGAAGGAAGGGAGGGGAAAAGAAAAAACAAGCCAGATAGAAGAAAGGAAAAGAGATGTGACAATGAGGTTTTTTGAGGTTTGGGGAAAAGAAGGCGGGAAAAAGGTCAGAACGGAAGGTGGTGGGCGGGTGGTCGGAGGGTGGTGAAATGAGGGCAGGAGGGTCAATTGCAACAGACGGGAGACAGGAGTCAGAGGATGGGGTAGAAAGAGATCAGACGGGTAGAGGGTAATGGAATGGGACGTAAGGAGGAAGTAACAGAAGAGGATACAAAATAAATGAAACGTTGATGGTAGGTGGGCAAATCAGGGTGACAGAGCGCAAAAGGATGAGGTTGTTGGTTGCTTGTCCAAAGAAGTTGGGTTTAGACAAATTCTACGGGCTTGCACAGTGAGCGTCTGGGTGAGGATGTGGGTGTATCTGTGATACTCCGTACGGAGGATAGGTGGCCAGGCTATCCCCGTTACCAAACTAAACAGAGCGGTCAAGCTGTGCAAGGTTTGATTTAAGCAAGATGGCAAAAAGTAAGCAATCATAGGATGCGCAGGCTCATAACCTGTTAGAGGTGATAAGCGGTAAAACCCATAAGTCCACAGAATTGGGTGTTTGATTGTGTTGTTTATATAGGGGTTGGTTATGCATAGTTGTGTGTATGCATATGTAACCTAATGTGGTTACAACAGGATCAAGATCAATCAATTGAGTCAAGATGTTTTGGATGATTTGGATTGATTGGAGCTGAGAGGAGAGGGTGGATCAAGAAGCACGAGTCAATAGGAGGGCTACTGATCTATTTATATACTTGTTTGACTTGCTTTTTGTTGTTATTGTGGCTCAATTAGGCTGATCATGAGAACATTCAGGAAGATTGAGAGTCAAGGGGGAGATGGGCACCGCACTGCACACAAGCACTTGGACTCTCAAGCTGCTTCACAACCCACAGCCAGCCAGCCAGTCAGGTATGAACATACCCAAACCATGGCATGACCATGCATGGTCCATGGGCCATGGATGGCTTGATGAGACCAACCATCCCAGGCTCTGGGGCAGGCAGACCTGAGCGCGGCGGCTGGTGACGATTGACAAGACCATTGGGAACCATCAATTGATTGTCAGACTAACCCACTCAGGGCCCCAGAGACTGCCTGCCCGCCCACCTTACTGAAACAGTCCTCAGTCCTCGGCTCCCTGAAGCCCAGAGAGTTGGACCAGTCCATCCACTCCAAACCTTGAGCACCCAACTCAGGAAGAGACCCCCCCGCCCAGAACTCCTTCAATCCCCCACCCACCCATCCAAGCCTCCCCCCAATAAACATCAGGCTTGGTAAACAAAATAGAAAGTTTGGTGGGGTATTTGAATGGAAAATTGGCCGACTTGGATGCAACTAATTCATTCTGATTTCTTCTCAAAACAGGCTAATCATCAATTTGAAAACACCTCATGGGAATCTTCTGAGTTATCTTTATGCTTTAGACATGGGTTTCCACCTTCAACTTTGTAAGATGTGATCTGATTGAAAAAAAAAGAAAAGAAAAGAAAAGAAAAGAGAGAGAGAGAGAGTTGATTCCTATTTCAAATTGGTCTTGATTGATTATAATTCTTTGGATCTTTTTGGGTTTCTTTCCATTATGAAGCATAGAGCCATTCCATGCTTTGATTTGATTTGGTTTGATTTATTTATTTATTTTGAACAAAAATGAAATGATTATCTAAGGTTTGGATGAATTTTTTTAAATTTTTCAGGATGATGAGATCTGGATCAAAGGAATTCTGTCTCAGGCTAAGATTGACTCAAGATCAAGACAGCAAATCATCTCAGGAAGTTTGATGAAAAAAAAGGGGGAGGAGACCTTTTGGGGATTTCTTTACTTATGAGGTGTGTCAGCCTCCTGGATGCCAAGACCCTTGCTATCCTTTAGCTAACAGAGGTGATAGAATAAATGATAAATATATTATTTAATAAATTCAGCAAAAATCCATAAAATACTTGGATTAAGCTTGTTGCAAGGTTAAGTGGTTTGGTTATGGTTTATTGTTTTAAATCAATATGAATAAATTGTTTATTAAATATTTTTATAGAGGGGCCACAATTATATTGGGGATCTTTAACACCTCTCTTCAGGGATTTCAGTATGAAAACACGTAGTCCTGGTTACTTTGGACTCTTTAGTTTAAAGGATATTTTACCCAAAGATAATATGTATATAAAATACATGGTGGAGTTGCAGGGCCTTGTAACCAAGCTGCAACAATAGAGAAAGTATAATAAAACTCACTGGTATATTATTAAATCCTTTGGGTATCTGTTTGAGACATGCACTGATGGGTTAAACCTGTATAATGGGGTTATAAGGTTGTTCAGCAGTTTTAATTGATAAAAAAGAGGTTGAGGACGGATATTATTGATCAGACTTAGCCATAAGTCACTTACTGATCTCTTATAAGTACTTGATTACCTTGTCACGGTGTCTGGATATAAATATAACTGGGTCTCTTCCCATCAATATCCTCAAAAGAGCTCTTTATTTATAGCTTTTGGAGTCCCACTACTATCCTTCTGAGGGGGAAAGGGGCTCAAAGGACGGACACTAAGAATAGCAGGGTAACCAGTGGTAGCCTGTCACGTGCTCTTGGTGCTATAGCATGGGTAGCATCTAATTCCTCAGGGTATGGGAATTATTCTACTTTATAATAGATATTAGGACGTGTGAATAACACTAATCTGTCCTATTTATGTATTATTTAATTAATTATCCTTAGTAAATGTTTGTCAGTAATATAATAATTATATAAATAGACATTTCTAAGGACATCCTGATGTCAGGTGAGTTCTCATTATGTATTATATAACTGGAGTAAAAGTAATAATATTGATTTTACTCCTTATTTTCGAGTGCCAGTTGATTTACTAAGATAATTACTTAAAAATATAAGTCATGGGAATTCATGTAGTATTTTTACATCATTAGTTTTCTTAGTATGTCACAAAGATATTGATGTCTAGAAATTTTCATAAAAGTATATTAAAGTATTTTAATATATTTTTACAAGTTGTCATAGTCTTATTTTTGACATTCTTGGTACTTTGAATTATATTGAATAAAAAATACGTATAATGATTATTTAGGTATTTTTATATAATATTATGTATTTTTAGACTATCTACTATCCACAGGAACATTTATTACATATTTAGAATGTTCCCGTGTGGGTTGTAGCATGTTTACACGGTACCTGAGCCTCTCAGGCCGCCTGTCACTCTGTCAGCCCGTAGTCCTGCGGCTGTGTACTTGTTAGAAGGCTAGGGCTGCGTAAACAACCTTGACGGAGTGACAGTGCTGTATCTCAGCCGCGCGCGGGTGCATTGGCTGCTGCGGCTGCATGCGGGAATTGTGACAAAACAAATTTCCGTACGTAACTCCTAAAATATACACAACACCTCAATTCTGACTGAATTTTAGGTGTGAAAACTATACGTGAAAATGTGTGTGAAATATTTAATTGAACAAAAACACAATAGTGGAGCCGTAGTATTTTGGTCTTTCTTTGCTTAATTATTTAAAAATATAAGGAGTTGGATTTCAAGGGTGGGGTCAGTGAGTGACCCTACCTAATTTTGGGTAGAGAATATATTTCTGTCATAATATTTATGGTTTTCCTACTCCTTCTTAGGTAAATTGTATTATTATTATTTTTGTGTTATTTTTTGTTACTTTTGCAGCTTGCTCTGCAATAGTAGCAAGCTGACAAGGTGGGAGTTGTTGTTTTTAGATCAAATCCAAATCTAAATCCAAAAAAAAGAAAAAAATTTATCAAGGATTCAATCAAAATATCTTCAAGTCAATCTTCCCAAAGTAACTGACAATAATTCCAATCAGTTCTCATTTCAGTTAAACAAGTTTCATAGGTATAATTCATTGAATAGGTAAAAACTGTGGTTCTAAACAATAATTAAATTGAAATTTAATGATGAGGATAAAGCAAGCCACAGATATGATCTCCAATTTTCAACTTATTCAAAAACTTTTGAAAGGCTCATCATCCAATATATTCTAAAAGCTTCTTATTTTTTTTCATTGTGGGGGATTTTTGAATGATCCTTCACTGAGATCAAAGCTTTTTTTAAGAAATGGTTTATGAACATATATAAATTTCATTTTAAAAGCAAGAAGGAAAAACTCATTGATAATTGATTGACTTGCTTGAGGAATACAAAAAATGATTCATAAAACTTAAAAAAAATTGGTAATTGTTTGACATCTTGGCTCAAACCTCAATCTATTTAACTTCCAATTGAATTCTTTGATCAAATCAATAAAACGTATAAGGCTACAAAAACCTTGAGAAGGTTTTTCTGATTTTGAGGTTTTTCATCTATTGTTTGAAGGAACCATTTGATTCACTTCTTGTTTGAAATCTCAAGATCACTGGGATAGAAGGACACGTTTGGAATCTTCAAGATCAAAAAACCATCCGATGAAAAAAAAAAGAAACTCTATCAAATCTCTCTCAGATTAGGGTGTATCAAAGTGTCAGCTCTCTGATACCAGGAACCTTGCAGTCCTTTAGCTACAGAGAGTGATAAAAGAACTTGGTGCAATAATATTCCAAAGAATAAACACTTTAAAGCTCCAATAATGGTATGGTAAGAGCAAGTGCAAGGTTTATTTGGTTTGGTTATAAATATTTTAAATATAATATAAAAAGAGGGGCCACAGTATTATACTACTGGGGATCTTTACAGACTAGCAACCTCTCTTCAAGGGGCCTCCTTAGGCAGTTTAAGAACCTTGGAATAAATATGGGTGCCTTAGAAAGGACTTATTCCACTAATGGCCGGGCTTAACAGCACAAGTGGCCTAGACAGGAAGGGAAACACTCACTCTGAGCACTTGACCACGAAAATCCTGGAATAATTGGAAGGGTTTCAGAGCAGATGGGGTAGATTGCTTGACTAAACTTCAATGGTTGATTGGTTAATAAAGGTAAATAATACTACTACAGACTAAGTCATAAATCACTTGCTTATCTTCATATAAGCACTTGATTAACAATGACACTGTGTCTGATTGATAATAAATAATTCCTGATAACTGATTAACTTCTTGGAAACAGAAGGGCAAAAGAGCCTGTTTAAATATTCTTTTTTGGGTGCTTGAGGACCTCTAGACGGGGTACTAGCCATGGGCTGAGGCTAGGGGGGCAATCAGGGCAAAATTGGCACGTCCTCAAGGTGCTGTTAGCCTTCTGGCCTTAGATCTGTCAAGGAACAGCTCCTTTTTAGCTGCAGGATCTGTTAATCAATAGATTAGTCATTTTGCTGATCCTGCACTGATCCTCAATTTGTACAGTAAGTACTGGTCCAAAGTGAGCAGACGTAGATTTTTATTGATTTTCCATCTTCTGCTGATCCTGTATGTAATTTTTAATAATTTTTACGACCACTCCTTATGTAGTTTTGTGGTCTTTGAAGGTTCTGATCAACTTATTTCGTGGTGAGTCTGGATCTTTATTTAATTAATAAAAAATACTAAAAATTAGTTACTAACTAATTTTAATTGATTTTTAAGGTTTTTGAACCATAATCTATGCTCGTGTGGTAGCTTTACATATGTAGTGTAGATCCTACTATATTGTAGCTTCTCTGAGCGGTACCTGGATGTCATAGGAGGCGCGGGGATCAGTCCATTCAAATGCGCGCGGGGACTGATCCGCTGCTCAGATGCGCGCGGGGGACTGTACCGCTGCGCGCGTGACTAGGTCACGGGATTACCTGCGCGGGAATTCAGTTGCGCGGGAGTCCAGCGCTGTAGGGACGCGGGGCTGCGTGCGGGAGTTGGCGTACGCGGGAATCCAACGCTGTAGGGACGTGGGGCTGCGTGCGGGAGTTTGCGTACGCAGGAGACCAGCGCTGTAGGGACGCGGGGCTGCGTGCGGGAATTGTGACAAAACACAATTTCCCGTGTAACTCCTAAACTACACACAACACCTGGATTTCGACTGAAATTTAGGTGTGAAACTTATACATGACATATCATGTGAAATATTAAAATGGCTAAAAGGTGCCATACTGGTGCCGTGGTCATTTACCATTTTGTATTAAATTAATTAAAAAATATAAGGAGTAAGAATTCAAGGGTGGGGTCAGTGAGTGACCCTATCTTATTTTGGGTGGGGAATCCATTTCTGCAATAATATTCATGGATTTCCTACTCCTTTATTTTATAATAATTTTATTTATTCATTTATCTTTGTTCCTTTTAATTTTGTTAATATTATTATTGTTGTTGCTTTGTCAGGTTGCTCTGTGCTAAGTAGCAGGCTGACACAAAGTTAGCAAACCGGCCATTAGAAACCTGCCATTTTTTTTTTGAAAGAAAAAGAAATCCATCATTTTTAATGGAAGTTTTCTGAAATACACTTACCCCTTAACTGGTGTATTTCAAAATGGTAGATCTCAAAAATCAAATCTGCCATCTATTCATCATCATCTATCCACCATCCATCAACATGACAAACACCCATCCACACCTCCACATCATCCATATCAGAACCAAAACCTTATACTAGCACCCCATACACCTCCTCATCACTTCAAATCACAAACACCACCCTCCCCAAACTCTTCACTTCTCAGCATGTCAAAACTGACCTCCAGGAAGCTAGTCAAGAATGAAATCAAGCTGACTGAACTTTAATTACTATTTGAATCCAATTCAGACTCCAATTCCAACTGTGATCTTGAATCTGAATGGTTATTCTTGAATTCTCTATTGGAACACTGCTACTTAATCCCCCCCAAAAAAAACATCCATTTCACCATCCTATGTATGAACGGCAGAAGATCCATCTCCTCCCTGACTTAAGCTTCCATCAAAACTTTCAAACTTCTTTAGAATCATTCATGAAACTCTTGGAGATGATTGAGAACCATCCTGTCTTCCAGGATGAATCTTGGAATCCCCCAATGCAATCCTGCTATCCAACTTGCTGTTGCTCTTTGTAATTTTGGATCCAATGGTAATGGTGCTGCTGTTCATCAATCAGAAAATCTTTTCACTTTTTGAAATGGATCAGTCAACATGTACACCCAACATGTGATCACTTCTGTCCTAGGATTTTGTCACTTGCTTCTATTCTGAAAAACAAAGGAAGAGCACATTGAGGTCTCACAGGTCATGGGGACTGAAGTTTTTCAAGGTCATATTGGATTTGTTGATGGAAACACCATAAATTTGAGTCAAAAAAAAAATTACAAGCTTGATGGAAACCACTACTTCAATTGGAATAAAAATCAATCCAATCCTCTAATAGAAATTACTTCTTACACAAAACTGACCAACCATGCTTCCCTTGTTCATATAGATAATCCATTTATTTTCAACTTGTTAGCAACAACAACAAAAAGTTCATTTCCCCCCATGCTGGCCTTCCAGGTTCCTGTCATGATTCTTATGTCTTCAGCTGAACCCAGATTTCTCAGTAACCTCAGAGCTACTCTGATGAAGACCAATACCTCCTGGCTGACTCTGCTAATGCCAGTGGTAAATATCTGGTTCCAGCATACCACAATATTTCATCCAATGATCAAGCCAAAACTGATTTCAACTATCAGCTTGCCCCAATCAAAAGTTTTGTCAGCTTCCTGATGCCAGGATAATAAAATTTCATAGAAAAGATTTGAGAACTAAGAACCAACGGGCTAGAATCTCAAGGTCAGAAACACAACAAGAAGGAGATGAGAATTTAGGAGAAAAGAAACAACCAACAAGCAATCTGGACAAGTGAGGCTGAGCAGTCTGGAAGAGATGGATTTGAGGCAAGGAAGAAACACAAGCTGATTTGACAGAAACATAAGTTGGTGATTTGTCATAGGGTTGAGACGCCAATCATCTTACCAGGCAAGGGATGACAACAAGTATTGGTTTGATGTAGATTGGTAGAGCTGAGATAGTCAAGCCGGCCAGTTGACAAGCGGATGACTTGATGATTGGGCAAATCTTGGAAGACAGAGAAGAGAGACTGAGACAAAAAAGAAAATAGAAAAGACAAGAAAAAGAAATAGGGAAGACAAAGGAAATTGTAGTAGACAAGAAAAGGAAAACGAAGAAAAGAAAAGAATCATCTTGGGCCCTTCAAGGAGGAAGGTTATGGAGTCGCCATGGACCCCCCGGGGGGGGGGGGAACGGTCTCCGGAGATAGTAGTTGAAGAGGGAGTAGTCGTACATTGGCCGCAGGGACGAGTGACATTCCTAACACTCCTTGTGCCTGGTAGGATGGAGCATTTCTTGAGATTGTGGTAGGGTGGAGTCGAAGATGGATTTTTGGAGGAGATTCAAGGAGTTGATTGACAAAGCTTTGGTGAGCAAGTCCGCCACCATGTTCTCCGTAGTGATTAGGATTAGATTGTATTTGCAGTTTTGGAACTCTTCCCTCAGACCCTTTGTTTTGATGTCGATGTGGCGGGACTTAGAGTGAGAGACAAACCGTTTAATCTTATTGTTGAGTCCTTTGTTTTTGATATAGAGAGCGGGCTTGGGATTAGGAAGATGGTAGATTTCACTTATTAAATTGCTGATCCACTTGACTTCTAGGAAACAGTCGAGCAGCGCTTTGAGTTCGGATTTGGTGGACGAGTAGGTAATATTTCTCTGCCTTGACAAGTTCCAGACAACGGGGCTGCCATAGTGGAAAATGACGAATCCAGACTGAGATTTGCAAGAGTAGGGATCGTCTCCCCATGTTGCATTGCTGTATCCAGCTATCACTTCCTCATTTGGGTTGAATTGGAGGATGAGTTTCTTGTCTCTTGTAGTTTTAAGATATTTCCATACCTTGCGAGCTTCTCTCCAATGGGACATGCCGGGTTTGGAGTTGAATCTAGCTAAGCTGGACACTGCAAAGGCAATATCGGGTCAAGTGTACTGTGAGAGATGATTGAGAAGACCGGTGACCTATCAGAAGTTGATATTCATTTGAGTGAATTGTGCATGATCTTCATTGGTAGCCGGCTCCAGATGTAGATTTTGAGTTAAAGGAGAACAAGTGTCCTTGCATTCAGTGAGACCTAACTCTTCTAATCCCCGATCTATGTGCTTTGGTTGGCTTAGGAGGATCTCATCCTCCTTCACTTCCATCAACATGCCCAGGATTGTGTTAGGTGGGTGGCAAGACAAATTTTTGAATCTTGATAAGAGGTTTGACTCAAAGATCTTACTCTTCCCAACGTGAATAAGGTTGTCCATGTGGAAGTAGAGAACTTCCTTTGATTCAGGGTTGTAGTAAAGACAGGGATTGCTGCTTGATTCGAGGTAGCCTTGAGACTTTATCCATCCATTCAGCGTTTCGTACCAATTTTTAGGGGATTGTTTCAATCCGTATAGAGATTTTTTTAGCTTGAGATAGGGAGCTTTTCTGTGAGATCCTTCGGGGGTTTTGATGATAACCTCTTACTCTAGGGGTGCATGGAGAAAGGCTCCTTTCACGTCAAATTGAGTGAAGTTCATTTTTTCTTTTAGTCCGTACAAGAGAGCAATTCTTAATGAGCCAAGTTTTCCGGTGGGTGCCCATGTCTCATTGTAGTCAATGCCAAAGACTTGATCAAACCCTTGAATGCATAACCTTGCTTTATATTTGACTGGTTCCCCGTGACAGTTTTCCTTCACTTTGAAGACCCAGGTAGTGTTGAGGATAATGTTAGGTTCTTCGTAGTAGTCTTCCCATACCTCTTGATGTTTGATAGAGCCCAATTCTTCTTCAGTTGCTTTTTCCCATTTGGGCCATTCAGGACAGTTACGGGCTGCCTTGTAAGACAGCGTTTTGTAGTAATGGTGAAATCCATAATGTTGCGGTTTACAAGTTTAACGTCTTGGTCGTTGATATTCTTCACTTTGAGAAGGTTTGGGAGCAGAGATTTGTGGGGGTTCCGGTAGGGATGAGATTTGTGGAGCAGAATTGAGCAAATCCAAATTGGAGTCCAGAGCTTCAGGAGAGTTAGGGTTGGATTCCAAATCCGAGTTGGTACTAGGATGATTTTGGATTGTAAACTGTTTTTCAATTGTGGAGAAGTCTGATTTGTTGGATTCCTGTGATTCATGTGAGAAGAGATCGATACCGGCGGATTCTAGGAGAGTAAAATTGTCCAGATGTGTCTTGAGAAATTTAACATGTTTTGTTTCAATAATAGCTCCCAGTGAATTAAGAATGATATACAAGTGGAAAGAGGGATTGAACCTAACTAATAACCCTTTGTCCCCTTTTTCATCAAACTTCCTTCCTTTTTGGAAACAATTCTTGAGATATATGAGGGGTGAACCTACGGGTTTAAGATAGTTAGCTGGTAGTTTTTTATTGAACATGAGTTCCCAGGGGGAACGGTGATTACCTTCCCGAGGGATTTGGTTGAGCATGAAGCAGCAACTCCTTGTGATTATGTGCCAGTAGGTTTTTGGTAAGAGAGAGGATGAGAATGTTGCTCGGGCTGATTCTATTATGGTTTGATTGGCTCTTTCTGCCCGGCCGTTGTGTTGGGAGTGGTAAGGTTCAGAAGTTATCAGCTTGATATGTTTTGATCTGGCAAAGTCCCTGAGAGTTGAGTTGGTGAACTCCATGCCCTTGTCAGAGAAGATCTTGGAAGGGTAGTAGTTGAGCCTTTTAGCTTCCATCTTGAGCACGTTAATTATGACTCTTGGAGTCTTGTCTTTGGAGGCAAGAGGAAAGGCGGATAAGTAGCCGGAGTAGTTGTCTACTAGAGTCAGGAGGTATAGATGGCCGCTCTTTGATTGGGGGGATATTGGTCCGACAAGGTCGAGGTGGATTTGCTCAAGGGGTTTACTTGAGGGAGTAGATACAGCTGAGAATGGAGATCTGGCAATCTTACTCTTTGCACAACCATCGCATTGAAAACGATCTAGTTTTTCATTAGTGAAGAGGCCTTTGAGAATGGGCTTAAGGGTAGAGATTGCGGCGTGGCCATACATCCGGTGAATGTCTTCTAAGGAAAGAACTTGGTTTGGTGTAGGATTTGGAGAATGATTGATAAGATGGACAGAAGTCCCTTTTCCGACTATCTTAGGCTTCTCTATGACAAACAGATTGTCTCTGATTGATCCTCTGAGTACGGTTTGGCCCATCCTTGTGACGTTAAATTGATCTCGTCTTTGAGTAAGATTGCATCCTTTGCTAGCTAGTAGTCCCGGACTGATGAGATTCACAACTATATCCGGGATATAGGCGCAGTTTTCTAGGGTAATGACTGAGTCTTTCCATTCTAGTTTCACAGTTCCTGTACCGCGTATCTTTAGGTTGGCTTTGAGCTTCCCAGTTTTCACCTCCTCCAGTTCATCTTGCATCAGGAGTGAGTGGAAGTACCTCTCCTCGTTGAAGATATGAATGTTGGCGCCAGAGTCAAGGAGTAAATTAGGGCTGCTGTTGGCGTTTATCCAGAGGGTTAACAGTGCGTGATAGTTGATGGTAGGTTGTTTGTTCATTTTGCTCTTCCATTTGTTTTGTTGTTTGACCCACCAACTTGGAGCATTTTCAGGATGAAGGTGAAAGCATGAGGATTCGGAGTGAGGAGCGTTTGGATCATGGTATCCTTCTCTTCAGGGAATTTTGACCCTTTTTGTCTCTTTCTCGGATTTAGCTTTTGTCGTTACTAGAGTAAGATTGGAGTTAGATTTGGGTGTTTTTGACTGGGCCTTGCGCTTGTTGTTGTATTGGATCAGATGATTAAAGACCATGTCCACTGTTAAGTGTTTTTCTACATGCATGATCTGCTGTTTTAAGTTCTCAAGAATCGGTGGGAATTTGAAGAGGACCAAGTAGGCAACGATGTTGTTGGGTAGTTCAATACCAACATCAGTCATTTGGGTTAGGGCCTTTCTAGTATTGGTCACGAATACTTCAATGGCGTTTTCGTTGAAACTGTAGTGAAGGAAGGAATTGAATACTCAAGCTAGGTTGGCGGTCTCTGATGAGGCAAAACGTCAAGTAATTTCCGCCCATAGAAGCTTGGATGAGTTTATGTTGGTGGAGTTGACAACATTGGTGTGTGTGGTGTTGTCCAGTTTAGAAAGAATGACCGCCCTAATTTCCCTATCCTGTTTTATGGAGAGTTGACCCGAGTTTCTCGTGATGGTTTCTTTTATATCTTTGAGTTCAAACAGAATCAACACCTTATCCCGCCAGATCAAGAAGTTTTCTTTGTTGAGAGGTGGAATTGCATCAACCGCGGCTTTCAATGCAACTTGGTGGAAATAGTCCATTGCTCCTGTTGGTTTGTTCATCTTGAAGGTGACTTGGTATGTCCGGTTTTGGCTTTTAACCGTAATAAGATTTCATAGAAAAGATTTGAGAACTAAGAACCAACAGGCTAGAATCTCAAGGTCAGAAACACAACAAGAAGGAGATGAGAATTTAGGAGAAAAGAAACAACCAACAAGCAATCTGGACAAGTGAGGCTGAGCGGTCTGGAAGAGATGGATTTGAGGCAAGGAAGAAACACAAGCTGATTTGACAGAAACATAAGTTGGTGATTGGTCATAGGGTTGAGACGCGAATCATCTTACCAGGCAAGGGATGACAACGAGTATTGGTTTGATGTAGATTGGTAGAGCTGAGATAGTCAAGTCAGCCAGTTGACAAGCGGATGACTTGATGATTGGGCAAATCTTGGAAGACAGAGAAGAGAGACTGAGACAAAAAAGAAAATAGAAAAGAAGAGAAAAAGAAATAGGGAAGACAAAGGAAATTGTAGTAGACAAGAAAATGAAAACGAAGAAAAGAAAAGAATCATCTCGGGCCCTTCGAGGAGGAAGGTTATGGAGTCGCCATGGACCCCCCGGGGGGGAACGGTCTCCGGAGATAGTAGTTGAAGAGGGAGTAGTCGTACATTGGCCGCAGGGACAAGTGACATTCCTAAAACAGGAACTTTGCTGTCCTTTAGCTACAGAAATTGATATTGGTGTTGGAATAATAATTCCAAGAAAATTAAGGTAAAATGCTCAAATAATTGATTTAAGAACAAGTCCAAAGTTTGGTTGGTTTGGTTGGATTAAATTTGTTTAAATATATATTTTTCAAGAGGGGCCAAAGATTGTGCAAACTGGGGATCTTTATTGGATAACAACCTTTCTTCAAGGGGCTCTTTTGAACCGTGTGAAGACCTTGGTACAATGAGGTCTTAAATGATTGCTCACAAAAGACTAACTCAAGGGGATGGGTGGACTGGCTGTCTTGCAGCACTTATGCCTGGGTGTAAGGAGGAGATAACTTACTAGTTTAAGTACTTACTCCAAGAAGCTTGCAGAGATTCATGGTATGAAAGGGTCTCAGGAAAATTATTTGGGTTATTTGCTGATATTCTTCACAGAATCAATGATGGGGCCAGAATTATTAATAATAATATCAGACTATAGCCATATATCACTTCTTTATCTTGAATAAACACTTGATCACGGATGGCAAGGGGTCTGGATTGATAATCAAAAATTACTGGGGTTTAAATCACCTAAAAAGGGTTGTTTATATACCTTTTTGGGGTAATAAGATCTTCTCAGGGAACATAGAGAGGGTTGTGCTTGGGTGCTGAGGCTAGCAGGCTGGCCAGGGCTAGTGTGCAACGTAGTTCTGGTACTGTCAATCTGCTAGCCTTGTCTATGTCATATTTCTTTGTGAAATAATTGTCAGAAGGTGTTTAAATGTTAATTTGTTATTTTTATGGTTCAGACACATTTCCTTATTTTGTATTAATTTCTTTTGAGTGAAATGGGTAGAAGTGGGTATGAGTAGGTTCTACGGCATCTTCTGAACATGTTGGGAATTTTTAATAATTTTTAGGTTAACTCCTTGTTGTGTTTTGTGGTTCATAAAGATTTGGCAATCTCATTTACATGATAACCTTCATTATTGTTTCTCACAATTTATTTGCTTTATATTTTGATTTTCATATATTTTTTATTCAATATTCTTAGGTTTCAGAAATCCCTCTGTCCGGAAGTCAATTTGTTACATATACATGATGTATGCATGCAGGTTGTAGCCTGTTCCTGCGGTAATTGGCTGTCAGGCTTAGTACAATTTTTGTTGACGCGCGCAGGCTTGAAAGCTGCGTGCAGGAATCTGTTGCCTGTGGCCAGTCAGTCATTTTTCATGCGGGCCTTTTGACATGCGCCTACATATTGAGTGTTGGGCATGTGTACCCTTACTATATGAATGCGGGGCTGCCCGTTGGAATTGTGACACAACACAAATCCACCTGTAACTCCTAAAATATACACAACACCTCAATTCTGACTGAATTTTAGGTGTGAAACCTATACATGGCATAATGTGTGAAATGTTAAAATGGCCAAAAGGTGCCATGGTGGTGTTGTGGTCTGTTGGTCATTTTGTTTAATAATTATTTAAAAATGTAAGGAGTTAGAATTCAAGGGTGGGGTCAGTGAGTGACCCTACTCAATTTTGGGTGGGGAATCCATTTCTATAAATATATTCATGGATTTCTCACTCCTTATTATTTTATTATTTTATTTCTGTTTTAAATCTGCTTTGACAGGTTGCTCTGTCCAAGTAGCAAGCTGACATTCCCCTACTCCAAGATATGTCTATATCTGAAAAAGAAATTTGGGGCTCAATGTCTTTTATTGGCTCTGTAATTTCTTAATTGGATAGGTCCATCTGGAATGTTGTTTCCAGGTAACCATTCATCTTTGTCAGCAGATCCTCCTTTGTATCTGAATAGATAGAGTCTGACATCTTTCCCATTTATCCTTTCTTTCTTTTCTTTAAGGATTTTGCTTATTTTTACTTTGTCTTTCTCAATTTCCTTTGCAATAGGAATTGCTGGTGACAGAGTGTGTTCTCCTTCTCAAGGATGGTAGTGTTTGCCAAGGCTTACTGGGAAGACTGGGTGCTTTCTGGAAAGTTCATCACTGAGAATTACTTCCACAGCATTCTTTCCATGAAGTTTCCTAATGGTGAATGGTCCAACAAATGCAGGTCTGAGTTTCTTGTTTCCAGCTAAGTTAGTGAAATTGGTGGTAGAAACTAAGACTTGATCACCAATCTTGAAGTCAGGTTCTTTATGGGTTCTGTCCCATCTCTGTTGGTTGTACTCAGCAGCTTCTTGAACACATTTTTCAGCCTGTTTGTTGGCTGTATCTATCATATTCTTGAAGTCAAGTGACGTGGGGTGGATATTGTTTAGCTGCTGATTCAGGTGATCCTTGGGTAATTTAGGAATCCACCCTCTCTCCAGTACATAGGGGGCTTCCTTGGTGGTGGAATGTTTGCTGCTGTTGTAAGCCATTTCTAGAGCAGGCAAGAGGCTGACCCAGTCATTGCAGTACCCATCAGTATTCTTATATTCTAGAACAAAGCAGCAGAATCTCCTGAGCATGTCTTCCAGGGTCTGGATCATTCTTTCAGCTAAGCCATCCGTCTGAGGGTGATAAGCTGTAGAGAAAGCTAAGGTGGTTCCCAGCATGTCATGAAGATTTCTCCAGAATTCAGAGGTGAATTCAGGATTTCTGTCACTGATAATGATCTTGGGAACTCCAACATCAGCAATGAGTCTGTTCCAAAATAATAGAGCAACTTCCATAGCAGTGTCTTCCTTGTGATTAGGTAGAAACTTTGCTTTCTTGGAGAACCTATCCACAATGACTAGGACTGAGTTGTAGGAATAGGCTCCTCCTGGTGGTAGTCCAGTTACAAAGTCCATGTTGATGATCTCCCATCTTTTCTTGGGTTCAGCAATCTTTTGCAGTAGACCAAACCTTTTCCCAGTGGTCCTGTTGGACTTCTGACAAGTTTCACAACTAGTAACATACTGGATAGTGGAGTCTCTCCAATTGATCCACCAAGCAGCTTGTTTAACTTTATCTAAGGTTCTATCAGAAGATAAATGACCAGATGAGCAGTTATCATGGCGTTCAGCCAGGAAGTGTTTGATATGGTCATCCTTAGTTAAGACTATAACACTTGAATGTTGATGCCTGTAGTATACTAGACCATCCCATATGGTGAACCTTCTGGCTTTGTATGGTTTCAAGAGGGGTTCAGGTAGGCTATTGATCAATTCAGATGGAGGAGAAGTACTTTCCATAATGGTGATCAGAGTTTTCATGCCAGAATTGTAAGATTCTTTGATTGATTTGAAAAAGGATTCATCCAATTCACAAATGTGGATTCCCATTATAGGAGCTTCAACTTTCAACATGTTAATTTTAAGGATAGGGAAGATATCATTATCCTCTGGGTCATAAGCAGGATTACTTGGGTCATTGGGTAGAGCATTCCTACTCAGACTGTCAGCATTCTGGTGTTTGTTCCCAGCTTGATGTACTATTGTCATTTGTCCTCTGTACTGTTGGATAGCTATTTGCCACCTTAACATGTGCCTGCTGGGAGTCTTCATGTTCATCAGGGTTCTAAAAGCATTTCAATCCATAATAACCACAAATTTAGTACCTTCCAGATAGTAATGGAGCTTTTTTAAGGCCCATACTAGAGCTAGGCATTCCATTTGACTGGTACCATATCTTTTCTCTGTGTCCTTTACTTGTCTAGAGATAAAGAGTATTGGTTTTTCTACTGGTCTATTTTTTTCTATGACTTCTTGATGAAGTGCAGCGCCTAGCCCTTCCATGCTGGCATCAATATATAGTATAAAGGGTTTACTGTAATCAGGTTGTATTAGTACAGGGGCAGTAGTCTTAGCCACCTTGAGTTCCTCATACTTCTTAACTCTTTCATGAGTCATTTCAAACAGGGTATTGTTGTTGCAAATATCATACAAACACTTAGTTAGTAATGCAAACTTGGGTAGATACTTCCTATAGTCGCTGCAGAAACTGACAAAGGACAGTAGTTCAGTTTTGTTCTGAGGCATTGGCCTGTTCATAACAGCTGCTATTTTGCTTTGGTCAGCTGTAAGAGCTAGACCAGATACTATGTGACCTAATGCTTTGAGTTCACCATATCCAAAGTTGCACTTTTTCATGGATACTTTTAATCCTGCAGCAGAGATGGTTTTTAGGACAAGTCTTACTTTATGCATATGGGAGGTCCAATCATCAGTGTAGATGATAACATCATCAATATATACCATCATCCATCCTTGCCTTATGAACTGGCCTAGTACAGTTTCCATCATCCTCTGAAAGTGGGAAGGAGCATTCTTGATTCCAAAGGGCATCCTCAAGCACTCATAGATACCTAGGTGACATATGATCCTCATGAACTTCCTACTGTCTGGGCTGATGGGGATCTGGTGGAATCATTTCAGCATGTCCATGGTAGTAATAAACTCAGCTTGTGAGAGATTGTGAAGGGCATGATCAATCCTAGGAATGGGGTAATAGTCTGCTTGAGTGTAATTGTTCAGCATCCTAAAATCTCCTACCATTCTTGACTTATCATTGTGCCAAGCTATGATCACAGGAGTAGTGATATCTACCTGTTCATTGTGTCCTACTTTCCTCAGGACTTGTAAGTCAATTAGCTCCTGGATGTGAGTTTCCAAGGCTTCTCTTGATTTTGGACTGGAAGGATAAGCAGGTCTTCTCAGATTAGGAGGGTAAGGGGGTTTGATAGTTAAGGTAAGGATCATATCATGTCCTTTGATGTTACCAATAGGGTGGTCCTTAGTGCAGAAAGCATTCTGATTCTCAAAGCAGACCTGAAGGATATCACATTTTTGATTTTTACTGAGTTGGTTATTCAGGGCAGCTTGGGAGAAGTATTCCTGGTTAAAGGTTTCCAGGTGTTTCTGATAAGTGGAATCAGTGGTCCAAGCATTAACATGGCATATTTGAAACTTCTTGTTCCAATCACCTCCTATATTAAAGTATCTTCCTTTACTTCGGAATACATCTATACCATACAGGAAAAGAGAGTCATTTCCTAAAATGAAGTAATCACACATTCCATTCTGGAGTACTACAGACTCAACCTTGAGTCTCAGGGAACCTTTCAAATGGGGAAAAATGAGATCTATAGACCATACTCCAATAGCATTAAGGGAGGAGTTGCAACTGCTGAACTTAGCTTGTGGAACTGGTAGCAAGTATTATTTCCAGTTGGGGACTTGGTTCTCTAAGTAACTTGACCCAACACAGGAGCAGAAGGCTCCACTATCTAGGAGTAACTTCATGGGAGAACCTTGGATTAGTCCAGTAGCATAAAAAGTTTTGCCCGTGGTGTAGCTTTTACCAATAGAGGGTTCCAGAGTCAGAGTCTTGGCTTCAGAAACATGTTGGATTTTCATGTTGGGAGTCCATTGTTGGGGTAGATTGGAATCCTTGTTGACTGAATTGATTTCCAGGGAGGATCCTATGTCTCCTTCAATGACATTTATGGTTAGTAATCATTAATTCATACTCAGATAATGATCCATAAGTGTCATCCAGTTGAGGGTTGAGTTCATTATCCTCATCTACTCCTTCAATGAGATTGATCTTTCTTCTGGGCTGGGGACAGTCAGGTCTTACATGTCCAGTTTGGTTACAGTTCCAGAATACCTTTTCTTTGGTCTCAGAAGTCTTCTTGAATTCTAATTGGGGATTGGTGGAGTCCTTAGTTTTTGGATTATACTTGTCTCTAACCTTGGGGGCAAGTTCCCTGAGTCTTTGTCAAGACCATTCATGTCAATAGTTTCCTCCAAGATACCAATAAGGGTGGAGAGATCGGCATCCATGGACATTCTACACCTTACACTGTGATTAAGGTGTCTGGGACATAGGCTGAGGAGTCTTTCATTGAATTCCTCTTTATAAGCTTCAGGGTCGAAACAATCTAACCCCTTCTTTTGTTCCAAACACCACTTGTGAGGTTTGTCCTTAGCAGGGTCAAAAAGTGAGTTCTCAAAGGTTTTCATCATTTTTCTTTTCCATATCCTGGTACCAAATTTTTCTTTGATAAGGAATTTCCAAGAATCCCAGGTCTGAGGTCCTACTTCTCCTCTTTTGTTGATGAACCAATCCAAGGCTACTCCTTCAAACAGCCTGGGCAGTCTTTCCACTGCTATAGTGTCCGGTAAATCATAGGAGGCAAGGGTGTAATCAATGAATTTAATGAAACTGATATGGTTATATTCTCCTTCACCTGAGAATTTGGGCCATTCAGCTACAGGAGGTAAGAGTTTCAGAGCTTTTTCCACTTCAGGAGTTGGACTGGGTTGGTAAGATTCATTTCTTATTGCTCCAACATTAAGAGGAATGTTAGGAGTGTTACTTATCCTAGTGGGCTTTACCTCTTCCAAATGGATCCTAGGAGGAGCAGTTGAATTGAATTTGAGTTCTCTTAAGTCATTCTTGATCATACCTAATTCCAGATCCAACTTGTTACTCAATAGGTAAATTTTATCAACTAGGTGAGCAGAAGGGGTATCAGTTTTTTTTAACTTCTCCTTTGAGCTGCTCAATGGAAAAGAGGATCTTGTCTTGTCTGGAGGAGTAAGTGGTATAGATGTGCTTGATCAAGGATATTTTTTCAGCACTGATAATATCCTTTAACTTATTATTTTCTAACTCATTGATGTGCAATTGTTTGAGTATACTGAATTTGTTTGACTCAATGTTGTCTTTTAATACCTTGGTTTCAGACTCATTAGTTTTCATATGGTCAGCTTGACCTTGGATCATTATGTCAGTATTCAGGAGGACTTTATCAAGTTGTTTATGAATGTTATCCAAGTTGCTGCTCAAGATTTTAAAGTTGTAAAAGCATCAAAAAATTTGTTAAAAAACGGTGTAATATCATCAGATCCTAGTTGTGATAGACTTTCTTCCATTTCTGGGCTAGAGATATGATATTGTCCCAATCTTTTGGGTTTCTCATTCTTTGATGATGTGAAGACCTCAACTTTTTGGGTTCTTTTCCCTTTAATTTGGCCAATTGGTCCCAGGGGTTCCATTTCTCCACGTATTTCTCCACCTCTGCCCTGAAGATTAATTTCTGCAGGGCTATTTGAGAGGACTTGGCCCGTGATATGGCCTTTCTCATAGCTGCTGCGTCCTCCTGTTTGTGGGCTAGCTTGTAAGCCTCCCAATGACTCCCATGATCCTTCACCAACTCTTTGATTTTGGACTCTTTGACTAGGTCCTGAGTGGGAGGCGTAGGAGGAGGGGTGACTGCGTGGGACAACTGTGGGAAACAGGGACTCTTCTCCAACAATTTGTTGGTTGAGTTGGAGGGCGCGGGTGCTGGCGGTTCTTGCAGCACTTGTATCACTGGTTTGAGCCCCCTCATTGTGCTTGCTACAGGCACTTGTACGGGCGCACATTCCTCCAGGCAGAGGTCCATAGGATGGGGCTTGTCCTGTTGCACAGGTGTGGGGTCTGTTTTGCAACATAATGCAAAAAAGATGTAAGTTTTTGTCAAAAAGACTTTGAAAAAGGTAAAAAAATAAAAAGATATTTTTATTTATTTTTAAATTAATTTAGGCTTAGTTAAGCTTAAATTCAACGGTACTAAGGCTTGGCTGGGGTTAAAAGAGTCCTTGGGGGGTAATCCAGGGGGATCTTTGTGGGTACCAATCAAGTCTTGGCTTGAACCCAAAGAACCATGGTGGGAACTGTTTTCCAAAAGTTCCTGCTCAATAAAATCTGCTAGGGAAAAAGTTCTTTCCACTAGTTTGAGATAAAAAATTGAAATTATTAAGTTTTTGGTTTTATTTTAATTTTTATTAATTTTTTATCAAACTTTGATTTTTTTCAAAATTTTTGTTATATATTTTTTTTTAAAAAAAATAAAAAAATATTATAAGCTCACTTTCTTTATTCTTATTAAAGAAATAAATTTGCCTCTGATATTTCTTCCAGGCCGTGTGTTGCCTGAGTAAAAAATTAAAATTAATAAGTCTTTCAAGCTCCAATTTTTTTCCTTAACAGCTTGTTGCTTATAATGAAGTAACCTAGCTTGTTGTTGCTCAGGAGTTATTTTAACAGGCACAAAATCAAGGATTCTTTCTTCTTTTTGTTGTTTAAAAAGGTTCAAATAATAATTGATTAATTCTCTTTTGGTTTTAAGGTCCACTGGAGAAAAAATAATCAAAAAATAAGGATAACAAGTATTTTTACTTATTTTTATGTAGAATATCTGGTCCAAAGAAATAAATTAATTAAAAATTAATTATACAGGGATATTTCCCCACCAGAACCCCAGTTTTCAGCTTCCTGATTCCAGGAACTTTGCCGTCCTTTAGCTACAGAAAGTGATATTGGTGTTGGAATAATACTTCCAAGAAAATTACGATAAAATGCTCAAATAATTGATTTAAGAGCAAGTGCAAAGTTTGGTTGGTTTGGTTGGATTAAATTTGTTTAAATATATATTTTGCAAGAGGGGCCACAGTTTGTGCAAACTGGGTATCTTTATTGGATAAAAACCTCTCTTCAAGGGGATCTTTTGAACCGTGTAAAGACCTTGGGACAATAAGGTCTTAAATGATTGCTCACAAAAGACTAACTCAAGGGGATGGGTGGACTGGCTGTCTTACAGCACTTATGACTGGGTGCAAGGAGGAGACAAATTACTAGTTTAAGTACTTACTCCAAGAAGCTTGCAGAGATTCACAGTTGAGAGGGTCTCAGGACAATTATTGGGGTTATTTGCTGATATTCTTCACAGAATCAATGATGGGGCCAGAATTATTAATAATAATATCAGAATATAGCCATATATCACTTGTTTCTCTTGAATAAACACTTGCCACGGATGGCAAGGGGTCTGGATTGATACTTAAAAATTACTGGGGTTTAAATCACCTAAAAAGGGTTGTTTATATACCTTTTTGGGGTAATAAGACCTTCTCAGGGCACGTAGAGAGGGTTGTTCTTGGGTGCTAAGTCTAGCAGGCTGGCCAGGGCTAGTTTGGCACGTAGTTCTGGGGTGTCAATCTGCTAGCCTTGTCTATGTCATATTTCTTTGTGAAATAATTGTCAGAAGGTGTTTAAATGTTAATTTGCTATTTTTATGATTCAGACACATTTCCTTATTTTGTATTAATTTCTTTTGAGTGACATGGGTAGAAGTGGGTATGACTAGGTTCTACGGCATCTTCTGAACATGTTGGGAATTTTTAATAATTTTTAGGTTAACTCCTTGTTGTGTTTTGTGGTTCATAAAGATTTGGCAATCTCATTTACGTGACAACCTTCATTATTGTTTCCCACAATTTATTTGCTTTATATGTTGATTTTCTTATATTTTTTATTCAATATTCTTAGGTTTCCGAAATCCCTCTGTCCAGAAGTCAAGTTGTTACATACACATGATGTATGCATGCAGGTTGTAGCCTGTTCCTGCGGTACCTGGCTGTCAGGCTTAGTACAATTTTTGTTGACGCGCGCAGGCTTGACAGCTGCGTGCGGGAATCTGTTTCCTGTGGCCAGTCAGTCATTTTCCATGCAGGCCTTTTGACATGCGCTTACATATTGAGTGTCAGGCGTGTGTACCCTTACTGTATGAATGTGGGGCTGCAAGCGGGAATTGTGACACAACACAAATCCGCCTGTAACTCCCAAAATATACACAACACCTCAATTCTGGCTGAATTTTAGGTGTGAAACCTATACATGGCATAATGTGTGAAATGTTAAAATGGCCAAAAGGTTCCATGGTGGTGTTGTGGTCTGTCGGTCATTTTTTTAATAATTATTTAAAAATGTAAGGAGTTAGAATTCAAGGGTGGGGTCAGTGAGTGACCCTACTCAATTTTGGGTGGGGAATCCATTGATTTCTCACTCCTTCTAATTTTATTATTTTATTTCTGTTTTAAATCTGCTTTTACAGGTTGCTCTGTCCAAGTAGAAAGCTGAAAAGTTTGGATTGAGAATTTCATGGGATTCCTGAAAGGAAGATGTGCCAGCTTAAGAGAAATTCAAAGCCAACTCCAAGATCCCAAAGACATGAAGGTACTCATCAACTTGATTGTCTGCTGCATTGTTCTCCATAACTTATTGGCTGAAATCAAAGATGAATGGGATGAAATATTTGAAGATGATGTACCTGATCCTCCTCAAATCATTTCAGTCTTATCTTATCAATCCTCTTTTGTCATGAGAGAGAAAATTCTACCTATCACCCTTTCTCAGTTTGAATCATGATGGTCTGATTTCAGACTTGGGTAAAGAGACAAACACACAATTATGTACCCTTTTTTTCATCCAAAACTGACTGACTTGATCTTTTCAGTCACCCCCACAACCCTGCTCCTCTTCCTCCTCTCCCACTCATTGGACTCAACCACTCACCCTTGTACTCCTCCCTCCCCCTACAACAGCCACCTCACCACACCCACTGACCCACCATCACCATCTCCATCTCCAGGTCAGTCAGCTTATCTCAACTCCCTTTTTGATTTCCTGGCTAACACCCTCCCTTTCATCTCCCATTTATATTTCCAGCCCTCCCAGATATGCCCTCCCCCCTCCCTCTCAATCCAGCCCCCCCATTGTTGTGCTTGCATGCTATTGCTAACTGCTGCCCTCCTTGGAAAACTACACCTCCCCCTTTGGCTCATCCCTCCTGGGCCCACTAGACCCCCCCACCCCCCCACAGCCAATGCCCAAGCAACCCCTTCCCTGTAGTTTTCCCATTAACCTGCCCCCCCCATCCTTGAAAAACTCAACCAATCAACCAGCTTCCCTCCCCCATTGGCAACAATTGACCAGCCCCCCCCATCTCCAACCAATCAACCAGCCACCCCCCCATCTTCAACCCAAAACTGCCCCCCATCTGCAACTGCCAACTACCCACCCACATCTTTGACCCACAACCGCCCCCCCCCTCCATCTCCAACCAACAACTGCCCCCCCCCACTCCAACCAATTGCCCCCCCCCTCTCCAACCAATTGACCAATGACCTCCACCCCACTGCTTTGACAAATTTCCCCCTCCCCCTCTCCAACCAATCAACCAACAACCATCCCCTGCCCATCTGCAACCAACAACCAGCCCCCCCCTCTGAAACCAAAAACCACCCCCCCCTCTCCAACCAATTGATTCCCCCCCTCCATCTCCAACCAACTACCATCCCCCCCCCCCTCCTTGAGTGAGCAACCCAGGCTCCCACCCACCCTTGACCAACCAACCCACTGACTGATGAACCTCCCCCCTCCCCCTCCCCCCACTTCTTTCTTGGCCAAAGCAATGGCACCATCCTCCCCACTCCCATCACCACAATACTTGCCAATATCATTGCCACCATCCTCCCCAAGGCCTATTAGAAATTTTGTGAAGCCTGGAACCAAATAAAAGGTGAGTGACATTACCCTTGTTTCTTACTTGGATGTCCCCCCCCCTGATTCATCTTCCCTATGGTGTCTTTCAACTTGATTATACAATCAGGATCACAGCAATTGGGGGAGTGATTCAGTCCAATCCTTGTATTTTCCCCCTGCTTCATCTTCCCTATGGTGTCTGTTGACTTGATTATACAATCAGGATCACAGCCATTGGGGGGGGGGGGGGGGAGTGATTCAGTCCAATCCTTGGATTTTCCACCATGCCTTATTTATGCCTTATTTATATATTTTCTTTGGGTTCCTTTGTGAATCAGTTAATATTGGTTTAATCAGAAGAACAAGAACTTAAATAGGCAAATGAAGAAGATGAGGCATTTGAATGTTCTGGGGCAAAGCAGTAACCAATCCATTCAGTTTTTCTGCATCACAGAAAGTAGGAAAGTTGATCCAAACCCAATGGAGATCAACATCACTTAATCCACCCTGAAGTTGTACAACAAGGTCAACGTTGTAGAGACTCCAATTAGGGATAATGGAATTATTTAGCAAATAGCTTGCTGGCAGTCATTAGAAGGGGAATTTAGTTTACTACTACTCTTTAGTAGATAGAGGTAAGCTAAGTTGGTTTTGAATTGCCTGCCGTTCTGGCCTATAATAAGTCTGCACAATAATTTTTTTAATTAGTGGCTGTTTTCTTTGAGACTTGAAATATGTCTCTAATCAGACCTAGATCATTTATTAATAGATATTTTTAGGAGTTAGACTATTCCAGGTTGGATTGGATTATTTGTCAGCTTGCTACTACTGCAAAGCAAGCTGCAAAAGTAACAAAAATAACGTAAAAATAATAATAATATAATGAACCTAAGAAGGAGTAGGAAAAACAAAAATATTATTACAGAAATTGATTCTACACCCAAAATTAGGTAGGGTCACTCACTGACCCCACCCTTGCAATCCAACTCCTTATATTTTAAATAATGAAGGAAAGAAAGACCAAAATACTACGGCTCCACTATTGAGCTTTTGGCCAATTAAATATTTCACACACATTGTCACATATAGGTTTCACACCTAAAATTCAGTCAGAATTGAGGTGTTGTGTATATTTTAGGAGTTACGGATGGAAATGTGTTTTGTCACAATTCCCGCACGCAGCCGCAGCAGCCAATGCACCCGCGCGCAGCTGAGATACAGCCCTGTCACTCCGTCAAGGTTGTGTACGCAGCCCCGGGCCTCTGACAAGTATGCATCCGCGGGACTACGGGTTGACAGAGTGACAGGCAGCCTGAGAAACTTAGGTACCGCGTAAACATGCTACAACCCACACAGGAACATTCTACATATGTAATAAATGTTCCCGTGGATAGTAGATAGTCTAAAAGTACATAATATTATATAAAAATACTTAAATAACCCTTAAATTTATTTACTATTAAATATAATTCAAAGTAACAAGGATGTGGAAAATAAGACAACGACAACTTCTAAAAATATATTAAAATACTTCAATATACTTTTATGAGAATTTCTAGAAATCAATATTTTCGTGACATACTAAGAAAACTAATGATGTAAAAATATTACATGAATTCCCATGACTTATATTTTGAAGTAATTATTTTAGTAAATCAACTGGAAGTTGAAAATAAGGAGTAAAATCAATATCATGACTTTACTCCAGTTGTTTAATACATAATGAGAACTCACCTGACATCAGGATGTCTGTAGAAATTTTTATTTAAATAATTATTAAATTACTGACAAACATTTACTAAGGATAATTAATTAAATAATACATAAATAGGACAGATTAGTGTTATTCACACGTCCTAATATCTATTATAAAGTAGAATAATTCCCATACTCTGAGGAATTAGATGCTACCCGTGCTATAGCACCAAGAGCACGTGACAGGATACCACTGGTTACCCTGCTAGTCTTAGTGTCCGTCCCTTTGAGCCCCTGTTCCCCTCAGAAGGATAGTATTGGGACTCCAAAAGCTATAAATAAAGAGCTCTTTTGAGGATATTGATGGGCAGAGACCCAGTTATACTTATATCCAGACACCGTGCCAAGGTACTCAAGTACTTATAAGAGATAAGTAAGTGACTTATGGCTAAGTCTGATCAATAATATCCGTCCTCAACCTCTTTTTTATCAATTAAAACTGTTCAACAACCTTATAACCCCAGTATACAGGTTTAACCCATCAGTGCACGTCTCAAACAGATACCCAAAGGATTTAATAATATACCAGTGAGTTTTATTATCCTTTCTCTGTTGTGGCAGCTTGGTTACAAGACCCAGCCACTCCACCGTGTATTTTATATACATATTATCTTTGGGTAAAATATCCTTTAAACTAAAGAGCCCAAAGTAACCAGGACTACGTGTTTTCATACTGCAATCCCTGAAGAGAGGTGTTAAAGATCCCCAATATAATTGTAGCCCCTCTATAAAAATATTTAATAATCAATTTATTCATATTTATTTAAAACAATAAACCATAACCAAATCACTTAACCTTGCAATAAGCTTAATCCAAATATTTTATGGATTTTTGCTGCATTTATTAAATAATATATTAATTATTTATTCTATCACTTCTGGTAGCTAAAAGATAGCAAGGTTCTTGGAATCCAGGAGGCTGAAATTATTGGCAATCTTCCACCAATTAATAATCAAGAATTTTTGATTTTTCCTGATTATTTTTCCAATTCCAATTAAAGGATTTAAGGGTTGACTAAAAAAGTGTTTAACAAGTAGGAGGACCCAAAGATGGGTTTGCCCACAGGGAGATGGGCGGAAAATAAGCTTGGTTGGTTGTTCTGTTGTACTCTTCCTTGTTTATAGTATTACTAATCAAAAATAAGGGTTTTCCTTTTAAAAATAGGTGCTGAATATCAGGCCTTTTCTCAAGAACCCTTCTTCAAAAGAGCCAGGGGTTTGGTCAAATGGTCAATGATACTTTTGTGTTTGATCTTTTATTTCTTTTTCACTTGATTCTGGTTTACTAACAAGCTGGTACTGATCAGGCAGAGGCCATAGATCTTAGGGGTCATATATCATGGGTGGGGGCTGATGCCATACTCTGAGGCTGATGACATGCTAGACAACTTGGATAGGGCAAAAGAGCCCTCCTTAAATGGAAAAATACTTCCTCAGGGGATGCTCAGGGCTCCCCTGAGTGAAGTTCTGAGCCTCTATCTGCACTGTTGAAGCACAGGAGGGCACAGTTACATGAGACAAATCATTCTGGTGAGAAAACATGTAAATCAGACTGAGAGATAACTGTATTTTTTAGTTTAATTTTTGATAGTGAGGCTAAGATATGAGATAAGAGATAAGAATGGTGTGATATGAAAGCTTCTAAGTGCTTATCTTGTATAAAAAATGTATGCAGAAGTTCCCTGCAGCTTGAGTTAATTTTGCTGGTTGGGAAAAGCATGAAACATGCTTTGCAGCTGCAAGCCCTCTTTGGTAGCTTGAATGGTGTGACCTGCATGGGTTTGGTGGTGGAAATTCATGTTCTGGTTTTTTTTTAGGACGCTTCTGAGCCCTTATCATGTAGAAAATGTTTCAGGAACTACCTTCATGCTGCTTCAATGGAATTAGTTGTAGATATATGAGGTATGCTGATTTACTGCATGCCCCCTTGAGTAGCTTGAGAGTGTGGCTTGTAGGTGCTGTGTGGTTGATATGGTGGCAAACTGAGTATCAGAGTACTTGAGAGAACGCTTCAGAGGTCTTATCTGGTGGTGAAAGTTCCAGAAAAGTCATTTTTACTGAGTTGTTATTGTTGGTTGGTGAGAATTGAGATATACTTGGCTGCATGAGCCCCTACTTCTTTTGGTGCCTGTGTGTGTGTTGTATGGTTGGAATGGTGGAAAACTGAGGATCAGAGTGCTTGAGAGGAAGCCTCAAAGCCTTTATCTCATGGTGAAAGTTCCAGAAAAGTCATTTGTACTGAGCTGTTATTGCTGGTTGGTGAGAATTGAGATATACTTGGCTGCATGAGACCCTACTTCTGTTGGTGCATGTGTGTGTGTTGTATGGTTGGAATGGTGGCAAGATGAGTATCAGATTGCTTGAGAGGAAGCTTCAGAGCTCTTATCTGGTGGTGAAAGTTCCAGAAAAGTCATGTGTACTGAGTTGTTATTGCTGGTTGGTGAGAATTGAGATATACTTGGCTGAATGAGCCCCTACTTCTGTTGGTGCATGTTTGTGTGTTTTATGGTTAGAATGGTGGCAAACTGAGTATCAGAGTGCTTGAGAGGACGCTTCAGAGGCCTTATCTGGTGGTGAAGGTTCCAGAAAAGTAGTTTAAGTTGTTTTCATAGTACTGGTTTTAATGTAACCTTGGTACTGATATGGTTTAAGTCCTGCTGGTATGGGGTATGTTGTTTTTTTGTGTGGTTATTTTAAGCATAATCTTTTTTGATTATATATTCATTGAAGAATTTTTATTAATACATGTGACATAATCCAGTCTGTGCCATGTTTTGGTTTGTTTTTATGACAGGTGTTGATATGGCTGAAAGGGGTTATCTGGTGATTGATTTGGTTTTTCAGGTTGGTTTGAGTTTAGAGTATAGTTTATGAGGGGTTTGTAATTTTTTTTTACTTTAATTTGATGAAAGAATAATAATTCATAAGATAAAATGAGTCTGATGGCTATAGGACAGGTTTGGTTTACCACATCCCCCTCCAGACTTAATGCTGTCCACAGCATTTCCACATATAGACATCAGACTCCTCCTCCTTCTTCCTCCTTTTAATTTTTGGCTTAATAATTTTGATTAATCTTTTTTATCATTATCCTTTCCTAGTTCATTAACTTTTTAGATATAGTCAAAGTAATGGGATAAAAAGATCCAAAAAAATTCCTATGTGCTCCAGTTGTTCCTGTCAAAATCTTGATGGTTTATTTCAAAGTTATATCTTCTTCATTCATCTTGTTGTAATCATTGTAGCAATTCAAACTTCTAAATAATCTTCTTTCTTCTTCCTAGATTTTTCAATTACAGTTGGCTTCATTTGGGAAAAGACAGGTCTCTTTATATATCTTGTGTATGGTTATTGATTCTCTTTCATTAATTTTTCTGGTTTATGTCTTGATCTTCCCTACCCCATGTTCTTTCATTGGTCTGGCTAGGTTAGTACAGATTATATTTCCTCTTTTTTCCTTTTTCTAATTTTCCCTTCTCCAAATTCTTTGTATGGTCCTTCCTGGATAAAGACAGACTTTTATTTTTTTTTCTGGTTTAAACTGATCATCAATTACTTTATATTTACCCTGTTTTCATCTATTCAAACTTGATAGATACCTTTTCCTCAGATGCCTACTATAATGTCTTCATTCTTGATTTTCTGGCCAAACCCTAATTTTTCTATCTTTCCTTGCTACCTTGATACTTCTTAAATCTTGAATTGGATCCAATTTGAATTTAAACTATTGTTGATATCTTCAGGCCCTTCTTTCTTCATAGTATTTCTTGATTCCTTGGTCCCAAGACTTCCATACTGAGCATCAAATCCTTAGTAAAGGATAAATTTTTTGTTATATAAATTTTTTTTTGTATAGTTTAGTTTAGTTTATTTTAGGAAGTTTAAGGTCTTACCAAGGACCTTATTCTTTGGCCTGAGGATTGAATCAAAAGAAAAATCATAAATGGGTTTAATTAAATTTTCAGGAGCTTGAGTAAAAGATCCTGATCTTCAGACTTGATTTCCTTGGTTTTATTATTATTTCCTTTTATTAATTTTTAGTGTAGGTGGTTTAAGGTCTTACCAAGGACCTAAATCCTTGGCCTGAGGATTGAATTCAAAAGTTTGAACGTTTTTGAGCTCATTTCCAGGGACTTCAAGTAAAAGATCCTGATCTTCAAATTTTAATTTCCGTGGTTTTATTTTATTTATTAATTTTTTTATTCCCGTGATTGTGTTTTGTTTTGTCTTTATTTTGGATTTTTTTTGGTCACTGGTATGGATATGAGTTGTGAGACGCCTGCTCTGTTTCTGAATATGGCTTGTTTGCAGTTTCAGCTCTTGCTTAGGAGAAGATTCACCAGTATGCCTTATTGCATGAGGCACAAATCTGTATTGATGTATATGAGGGCTGTGGTCATGTGAGGTTGAGTCTTCCAGTGTTTCAGGCTAGGGTTATTGGTAAAAATCCTACAGTTTAAGGTCATGCAGGGGACCATCCTGCAGTTTAAGGTCATGCTGGGCCATGATGCAGTTTAAGGTCATGCAGGGGACCATCCTGCAGTTTAAGGTCATGCTGGACCATGATGCAGTTTAAGGTCATGCAGGGGACCATGATGCAGTTTCTGGTCATGCTGGACCAGGATGCAGTTTATGGTCATGCTGAGGACCCGTTCTGATGCTGGACTTCCTTTGGAAATTCGCGCAGACGGCGCAATTGCTTCCTCCCGGGTGTTGGGGAGGAGTGGGTGGCGTCGTCGGAGGCGATAAGGGTTCCAGCCCTTTTGCTTTTTTTTTGTTTCTTCTCTCTTCTTTTTTTTTCTATTTTCTATTTTCTTTTTCTTTTTTTATGGTGGCGGCCTCAATCCGAAAAAAGCAATTGCAATTGCCCAGGTTGCAGGAAGAGGTTGGGGGGGCCATCGACGCGGCGGCAAGATGAAACCAATAAACCCTTGTTTGCCATGAGCGGTCGGTTGGGACAGAGAT
Source organism: Puccinia polysora (assembly GCA_025617555.3). Classification (NCBI taxonomy): domain Eukaryota; kingdom Fungi; phylum Basidiomycota; class Pucciniomycetes; order Pucciniales; family Pucciniaceae; genus Puccinia; species Puccinia polysora. Next base: position 30,824,236 of record CM062632.1, on the reverse strand, counting down.
AGCAATAGAGGTTGCGGCTGGGAATGGATGGTCAATGTAGCTTTTAATAATTGTCGCAACCATCGGCACAATCAATTGGGTTATAGATAAGGAGTTGCTTGGGAGGTTGATTGATTGATCGCAAGATTGAGCCTCCCGTTCAAGTGGTGCCCGGCCATTGGCGTCGTTGTCAATCCAATTTGGCCCTATCTTTTTCTTCATTCTTTCATCTTTTCCTTGTTGCAATGATGATCGGCATTACCTCTTGAGCTTTCCCATTGCCCATCCTTGGGGTATTTATCCCATCTTTCTTTTTCTTTTTCCCTCTTTTTTTTTTATTGATGCTGATTCGGCCGCAAGCTGAGGCCAGGTTTCCGGCCATTGGCGTCGTTGTCCAATTGGATTTGGCCCCATTTTTTTATTTTCCATCTTTGCTTTGCCGCAAAAATGACTGGCATGACCTCTTGCCATTGCCTATCACCCTGCATCCTCCAAGGTGTTCTTCATCCCATTAATTGGCCTATGATGTGCTGATCACCGCCCGTTTGTTCCCTACTCTCCTTTTTTCATTTTTAGTTATTTCATTAATTAATTATTATTTTTATATATTATTTTTTTGATGTCGCTTGGTGGTGCTGATTCGATGGCAAGCAACTCCCTGCAATTAACCGCTCCTCCTCCTAAGCTTGTCCTTCCGCGTATTGCTCGCGATAAACCTGCCAATTGCCCTTATTGACATTTTTTTTTTGTCACCGCCATCTTCGAATGGGATGGGTTTCATTTCCGTCCTTCTTCATTCTTTCTGCAAATGGCTTGTTGTTTGCAATTGGCCTTGCTGATTTTTTGCATTTTTTTTGTTGACTGGTCATTGCATTTGCACTTGCTTTTGCTGTGGCGGCCATGATTGCCGTTGCAAACATCATTTCCATTCCCGCCCAACAATTGCTTGCAAGTTTGACCGGATGGTTATTTTTTTTGGGGGGGGGGGGGGCGCTGGTCATTTACAATAACACCCTTCCCATTTTCTATACCCATTGCTTATTGCGGCCGTCCTTGTCTTCCCTTTTTTTGTTTCTTTTTTTTATAAATATATATATATATATATATTGTTTTGGCTGAAGGTTGTGAGAATGAAAACAGTTGAATCTTGCCCTTGATGTTGGCAGGATAAGTATATATATATATATATATTGTTTTGGCTGAAGGTTGTGAGAATGAAAACAGTTGAATCTTGCCCTTGATGTTGGAAGGATAAGTATATATATATATATATATATATATTTGAACAAAAAAACTGGCAAGTATATATTTTCTTGCTTTGGGTTGTAAAATTATTTTTTTTAAGATTTTGCTGTATGTAGTTTTTTTTTGGGTTTTTTTTGTATTTATTTTCAGGATTATTACATTTTTCCGGTGATTGATAATAGGGGAAATTCTGGTGTTGCTAGTATGGTGAGCATTCATTTTTTATTATATTTTTTTTTGTTTTGTTGGAGGTCCCAACAATATCACTGATACACCTTTTTTTATTTTTTATAGGATTTTTATGGGATTTTTTTTGCTTTTATTTTGTGATCTTGATGGTTTTTGATGAATATTACAGTGGTGGCTCTGCCCACCCTTTCCCTCAGCTCACCAAAGGAAACTGGAGGCTTACTTCTTCATCAATTAAATCAAGTAGAGAGAAGGACTTACTCCGCCAGGTACCCTGACCACCTGATATTGTCTGGTATTACCTGGTACATTATAACCAAACATTTCATCCAATCCTTGGACCATTCTTCACCATAGTACAAGCTGTACCTGATGACCCAAGGAGCTTTCCCATAATGGGATGGCCAATCCCCATCAATCAGAAGAACATTAGTGGCTTGGTTATTGAGTAACTCAATAAATTCAGAGTTGTCCAAGCCTGCTCCAGGTAACTCCTCCCAGTTTTCTCCCTCCATGTCTTCCAGGTTGGTCCAGAATCCTCCAAATAATCTTTGGAAATTTTTGTAGTTCTCTTCAGCTTCCATTTTATCAAGGAGGTCATTCCAAGTCCTGTAAATTGGTTCTTCTGCATAGATTGATGGGGTAAGAATATTATTTTCCCAAGGATCTTGTAAGCCTTCCAAGTTTATTTCAGGTATATCCTGTCCACTGGTCCAATCTTCTTCCTGGTATTCTTTGGTCTCTAGATTTGCTGTGATGCTATTCATCCCCATTGGTCTTCTTGGTGGAGTCACCTGCCATCCTGCTTGATTTGGTGAACAGATTGGGATGCATAACCTCTCCCCTTCTGCTATTTCATAGCTTAAGACTTCTCCTTTATGTTTGGATCATTCCAGCCTGACCTTATGATCCACCAAGAAGGGTCTTCCCAGCACTGTATGCATTGATCCTTTGGCTATGAAGAAGTGAGCAGATTTGGGTTCCCCAGGAGTTATCTCAAGCATTTTTCTTTCAGCCAAACCAATTAGTGGAGTTGAGTGGCCTCCAATTTCTGTAACCCGCATGAATAATTCCCTGGACACCAAGCCTGCCTGGATTGCCACATGTTCAGGTATGAAATTTAATTCAGCACCAGTATCCACCAGGGCCTTTATCTTCTTTACTTTGATCCAAATGTCTATGAATCCCAATGGACAAGCATAAGTGAGATTTTTGCCAATGGAACATGGGTATTCTTCATCAGAATAGTCTTCAAAATGGTGTTGACATCCATTAATCCTCCTATTGTTTTTTCTGTCTGATGATTTAGAGACTTTCAAATCCAAGGTTCCTTCAGGGGTCATATCTTTTAGATGCTGGAAGAATTTTGGTGCAACTGAAAGGAGCTCCTCCAAGGTAAGGTTAAATCTTTTTTTTAATATTTTATTCTTCAGGATTTCTTCAATCTTGGTTCCTCCTTCAGTATATACTGGTTCTGACCTTCCCTTGTTCACTTCCACAGGTTCAGTTTCAGGTTTTTTCACAGGTTCTTCTGGGGGGTCTTCTTCTTCATCTGAGTCCTAGCCATCCTCCTCAACCCATGCTCCTGGATAACTCATACTTCTTTTCCTGGCTCCAACATTCTTGACTGGTGCTGAAGGTTAATTTTCTGGCTCTAGGGTGTCTTGGTTCACTGGCTTGGGATTTCCCTGGGACTTGTCAGCCAATCTCTGGGACTTCCTCATTCCCCATTGGACTTGAGATTCCTTCACATTTACTTCTGGTGGTGTCCAAGCTTCCCAATTTACAATCTCCAAGAATGCTGCTACATTGGATGGTTCCTCCTTCTTCTGGGGTTCTTCAACCTTAAGGATCTTTTGGTTTTCTGAGAACTTCTTCACTTGATCTCTGGCTGTTTCCTGGCTACTCAGTGGTACTGGTTCCCCATTTGGAAAGAAGAAACTGGATCCTTGCTTGAACACTTTCCTGTTCTTGAGGTCCTCTGAGAGATCCAGACAGGTGAACTGGATATGGAACTCATCCTTGCAGTAGTTGCATCTGACTGGCCATCTGGGCCCTGCATTGGTAAATGGGGGTCTGAAGTTTGGTGCCATTCCTTGGTTGGTCCTTTCAAGATGTGGTGGTGCCTGCTTCTGATTTAAAGCCATGGTGAGCTTGGTGATTTCTTCTTTCATCTTTAAAATTCCATCCATTCCTGATGGCTGGAATTTGACTTCTTTCTTAGGTTCCACTAGGTTCTGGCTGTATGGTCTAGGTGCTTCTTCTTCATCCACATCCCATAATGCCAAAGTCATTTCCACAAATTACTTCAAGGTTTCCAGGTCAGGGGGAAGGTATCTTCCATCCCTTTCAATCTTGATTCTACCTGCATGGGCCAATTCTCTGTTAAACTCCCTCCTAAGATCAGTGGACAAGGCTTTCCATAGGTTCTCTCCACTTTCCCAGTTGGTGTTGTCATACCCCATCATAATGAAATAAAGTACCATCTCCTCATAATTACCAATAAACTTTTGGAAGTCCTGTTTTTTCTTGATTCCTCCCTGATCTTGAGTGATTCTGAGCAATCTAGGTATGGATTCATCATTAAACCTTCTAAGGGGGGTAGTTGTGCCCCATTTCCTCTTCAACTCCTTCTTCAAAAGGTCCCAGTCTCCATATTCATGTCCTTCCATATCCTCAATAGATTCCCTAATCTTTTTGTCTTGGACTAGAAAGGGTAGTTGAAAAGCTATATCTATTCCTCCTGCCTTCTGAATTCTAGCCAGTTTATCAATTCTTTTAATGAACTGTTCCACCTCTGTTCCATCAAATTCAATATCTACCTTTTTTCCATGTAATAATACTCCATTTTGTTCATCATTCTTGATTATTGAATTATCCTGGGCTGGTCCTCTGGCTGGGATTCTTTCAGTGTACTGGCTCCTTATTGCTTCTCTTCTTTCCTCTCTAGGTTGAGGAAATATTTTCATTCCTGGACTAATGGAGGGGGTTTCTTATTCTTCCATGATCCTTGTTTGCATTCTTCCAAATGGTGATCTTGGGTTGGAGGTCTGAAATATGGTTCTTTGTTGAGTATAAGGGGTTTCTGGGATGCCTTGTGCTGTTCTTTCTTCAAGGATTTGGTTTAGGACTTTGGAAATGTTGGCAAGATTATCTCTCATTTCTGATTACATGTCTTGCTGATTCTGAATTCTCTGCTGGTCTTCCTCAGGTTTTTCTTGGGGTCTACTGGGTGGTTTGGGTTTGTCTTTCAGTTCTTGCTTCATCCTGGTTATTGAGGAAAGTGCTCCTTGGTTATTATCTTCAAAACCTTTAAGTTGGTCCTTGAGGTCTTTTAATATCTGGTGAATATCTCTTCCTTTAGTTTCCCAAATTTGTGGTAGGTTAAAGGAGCTAATTTTCCAAAAATATCTTCTGTTATAGGTAATAAGTAATCATTCCAAAGGAAATTGGCCACTGTTGGGACACCAATTGTAGAGACTCCAAGGGATAATGGGATTATTTAACAAATAGCTTTCTGGAATTCACTAGAAGGGGAATTTAGTTTACTACTACTCTTTAGTAGATAGAGGTAAGCTAAGGTGGTTTTGAATTGCCTGCACTTCTGAACTATAATAAGTCTGCACAATAATTTTTTTAATTAGTGGCTGGTTTCTTTGAGACTTAATATAGGTCTCTAATCAGACCTATATTATTTATTAATAGAGATTTTTAGAAATTGCAAGACTATTCCAGGTTGGATTGGATTATTGGCAAGCTTCCACCAATTAATAATCAAGAATTTTTGATTTTTCCTGATTATTTTTCCAATTCCAATTAAAGGATTTAAGGGTTGACTAAAAAAGTGTTTAACCAGTAGGAGGACCCAAAGATGGGTTTGCCCACAGGGAGCTGGGCGGAAAAGAATCTTGGTTGGTTTTTCTGTTGTGCTCTTCCTTTTTTATAGTATTACTAATAAAAAATAAGGGTTTTCCTTTTAAAAATAGGTGCTGAATATCAGGCCTTTTCTCAAGAACCCTTCTTCAAAAGCACCAGGGGTTTGGTCATATGGTCAATGATACTTTTGTGTTTGATCTTTTATTTCTTTTTCAATTGTTTCTGGTTCACTAACAAGCTGCTACTGATCAGGCAGAGGCCATAGATCTTAGGGGTCATATATCATGGGTGGGGGCTGATGCCATACTCTGAGGCTGATGACATGCTAGACAACTTGGATAGGGCAAAAGAGCCCTCCTTAAATGGACAAATACTTCCTCAGGGGATGCTCAGGGCTCCCCTGAGTGAAGCTCTGAGCCTCTATCTGTACTGTTGAAGCACAGGAGGGCACAGTTACATGAGACAAATCATTCTTGTGAGAAAACATGTAAATCAGACTGAGAGATAACTGTATTTTTTAGTTCAATTTTTGATAGTCAGGATAAGATATGAGATAAGAGATAAGAATGGTGTGATATGGACGCTTCTGAGTGCTTATCTTGTATAAAAAATGTATGCAGAAGTTCCCTGCAGCTTGAGTTAATTTTGCTGGTTGGGAAAAGCATGAAACATGCTTGGCAGCTGCAAGCCCTCTTTGGTAGCTTGAATGGTGTGACCTGCATGGGTTTGGTGGTGGAAATTCATGTTCTGGGTGTTTTTTAGGAAGATTCTGAGCCCTTATCATGTATAAAATGTTTCAGGAACTGCCTGCATGCTGTTTCAATGGAATTAGTTGTAGATATATGAGGTATGCTGATTTACTGCATGCCCCCTTGGGTAGCTTGAGAGTGTGGCTTGTAGGTGCTGTGTGGCTGTTATGGTGGCAAACTGAGTATCAGAGTTCTAAATAGGACGCTTCAGAGGGCTTTTCTGGTGGTGAAAGTTCCAGAAAAGTCATGTGTACTGATTTGTTATTGTTGGTTGGTGAGAATTGAGATTTACTTGGCTGCATGAGCCCCTACTTCTGTTGGTGCGTGTGTGTGTGTTGTCTGGTTGGAATGGTGGCAAACTGAGTTTAAGAGTGCTTGAGAGGACGCCTCAAAGCTCTTATCTGGCGGTGAAAGTTCCAGAAAAGTCATGTGTACTGAGCTGTTATTGCTGGTTGGTGAGAATTGAGATATACTTGGCTGCATGAGCCCCTACTTCTGTTGGTGCATGTGTGTGTGTTGTATGGTTGGAATGGTGGAAAGCTGAGTATCAGAGTGCTTTCGAGGACGCTTCAGAGCTATTATCTGGTGGTGAAATTTCCAGGAAAGTCATGTGTACTGAGTTGTTATTTCTGGTTGGTGAGAATTGAGATATACTTGGCTGCATGAGCCCCTACTTCTGTTGGTGCATGTTTGTGTGTTGTATGGTTAGAATGGTGGAAAACTGAGTATCAGAGTGCTTGAGAGGACGCTTCAGAGGCCTTATATGGTGTTGAAGGTTCCAGAAAAGTAGTGTAACCTGTTTTCATAGTACTGGTTGTAGTGTAACCTTGGTACTGATATGGTTTAAGTCCTGCTGGTATGGGGTAAGTTGTTTTGTTGTGTGGTTATTTTAAGCTTAATCTTTTTTGATTATATATTCATTTAATAGTTTTTATTAATACATGTGACATAATCCAGTCTGTTCCAGGTGTTGGGTTGTTTTTGTGACAGGTGTTGATATGGTTGAAGGGGGTTATCTGGTGATTGATTTGGTTTTTCAGGTTGGTTTGAGTTTAGAGTATAGTTTATGAGGGGCTTGTAATTTCTTTTTGAATTTAATTTGATAAAAGAATAATAATTAATAAGATAAAATGAGTCTGATGGCTATAGGACAGGTTTGGTTTACCACAACATTGGATGTGAAATCATTGCATAGCAATATATTCAAACATATTCAAAAGAAAAACATCTGAGAGATCTTTTCAATCTCTGTCATTTGTACACCACTACTTACACAGGCAATTGCCAATGACAACATGTCCTTTTCCTCTGATTGAGCACAATCTTTTTCCTTTTCCTCTTTCTGAAAATCCAACTCATCTTTTTTCATATTCCTTTTGGAATCAATCTTCTTCTGTTGGGCTGCTTCCTCTGCCTCTGTTGGTTTATCCTGAGCTATAAGCTCTGATCTCTGTTTTTTCTCTTCAATTTCCAGATGATCCTCCCACTTCTCCCTCTCAAACTCAAGTTTCTTGCTTTCAACAAGATTTTTAAATGTTTTCAAACTCAATAAATTGAATTTTTTTTGAATTTTTTTTGGGAAGATTTAGAAATCCAATCTATTTTCCATAATTGAATCTTGCTTCTTGATGATTTCTTCAAAGCCTCCAAAGCTAGAAGTGTTTCTACTATTTTGATGACTTTTTGGGTTCATTTTAATTGAATTGGAGGCCTTGAAATTTACCTTGGCTGAGTTCGATGGAAGCTGACTGTCTTCACTGAGATTGGAAGGTGATACAGGAGGCCCCATTGGCTTAAGCTTTCTGTTATTTTTAAGAAAAGGATGAGGCTTTTCATATGAAATCAGTTAAAATTCACTATTCAAGAAAAGAAGAACCATACTTACTTGAGGTGAGGTATTTTTGGATTGCGAATTGGGACAGTATTCCCCCAGGTTGGTGGTATTTTTGAGTTCATCCAAGCTAGGAAGTGATGGATCCAGGAAAGTGTTTGAGATGCTTGTGGACTGGATTGGGCATGATTGAGCTTTAATTTAAGCAACATCATTCTTGGTGGCTGATGCTGGCTCTGATTGTGGCCAATCCTATCTTTCCTTTTTATTGGGATCACTAGGCTGATTATCATTGAGAAGTGGCTCCATATCATTTGACTCTGCTGTTTGAGCATTGAAATCAGCCAGAGGGGTGATATTTGATTTTTTACCAAATATTTCATCCATGTGATTTTAGAAAGGGCAGATTGAATGCAATTTCTTTTTTGGTTCTTTTAATTTAGGGCTTGTCAAGTTAATTGTATTTTTTGGGTGTTTTTAAGTTAGAGCTAGTCCATTGGATAGTCCCAGGTTTTGTGCTTTTTATTTATTTTTATTTTTATTTCATTTTTATTTTTATTTTTTGTTTTTTTTAACCAAAAAATCAACATTTTTTGATTTTTTGGTTGATTTCTGTTTTTTTTTTTTTGAATGTTTATTTAGTTTATGGGAACCCTTACTATATTTTAATACCCTTTAGTTCTTTATTTTTTATTTTTTATTTTTTATTTTTTTTTGGGCCCACCACGGTCTGGTCTTGTGTGGGATGACACACAACTCAATTTGAACCGTGTACAACTCCACACAACTTGAATTTAGTTGTGTGGCATCTCCCATTACACTGGACCGTGGTGTGTGGGCCACACAAATCTTTAGGATGCATGGAAATGTACATGGGTCAAATTTAGTTGTTTGGCGTGCCACACAGCCCATTTTGAGTTGTGTCCAGGGCTCAATGAGTTGTGAATTTAATATTACCCTAAAAATAAAGGTGCTTCAAATTGAATAATGGATCAATAATTTAGAATGAGAGTCATGAGAAAATGCTTATTTAGGTGTTTTATAAATTTCTGGTTTTATGGAGTCAAATCTATAGTGGAATATCTATTTCATGGCGGGGGGCTGGGGTCTTACTTGGAATGGTGGAATACCAATGGATTGTTTTTAGCTTGCTACTATGTACAGAGAAACTTGTAAAAGTACCAACAATAAAGAAATAAAATAAAAAATTTATGAACCAACAAAGAAGGAGTGGGAAAACCCCAATTAATATTACAGATTTGGATTCACCACCCAAAATTAGGTAGGGTCACTCACTGACCCCCCCCCCCTAAAATTCTCACTCCTTAATGTTTTAAAATAACTCAATAGAAATAGTCCAAAAAATCATGGCAGCACCATTGTCATTTTTGGCTATCTTAATATTTCACATCTATCTTCACATAAAAGTTTCACAACTGAAATTCTGTCAGAATTGAAGTGTTTGGCACAGTTTAGGAGTTACAGGCTGAATTAGGTTTTGTCAAAATTCCCACACAGAGTCCCACATCCTTGCACACTGCCTGTGTGCACTAAAAACTGCCCCACATGCATAAATTAGCATCAAATATTCAAGGAAACATATGCAAATTGTGCACCAGGATCCTGCATGCAGCTGATCCAGCCATTGCACACATTTGATCAGATCTGCATGCCTCAGATCTGCAAAATCAAAAGTGACAAAAAGGCACCTCACGTAACTACTACAACATGCTAGGATTATCCATGCATAAATAGCAATCTGACATAAGCATAAAGGATGATCCAAAAATGTGATTTATGAAATAAAAATATAGAAAATCAAATTATAAAGTGTTTAAATCTGAAAAACAAACAATAAGGAGCATCAAAAAACTGAAAGATCCACATCTTTGTGGACCACAAAAAATACCAAGAAGTCCGCAAATAAAATAATATAAGTAACTAACATGATCAGCCAATGATGGAAAATCAAAAAAATCCACAACTGATAATTTTAATCAAATAATGATAGTTCAAAATGAAATTACGTGCAGGATCAGAAAATTGGAAAATAGACACAAAGACAGATCTTAACACCAAAATCACACACTGATACTACAGATCTAGGATCAGCTGAGCTACAGCACCAACAGGATTTTTTAAAACAGCTCTGGCTGGCTTGCTAGCCTTAGAAAATGATCTCTACCCTCTCTACATGCTCTGAGGAGGCTCCCTTCACCCCAAAAAGGTATTTATACAGCACCTGTTTGGCTCTTTTACCACAAGGAATTTATTATTTATCAACAGATACCATATGAAGTGCTCATAAAGAGATAAGCAAGTGATTTATGGCTTCAGTCTGAAGTATAATTTATTAATTCATCCACCATTATTGCTGTTTGCATTGAAGATAAATCATCAACCACCCCACCTTTTATCTGAAACCTTTAAACTGTGAACCATTGCAGGTAGACAGCAAGTGAATGCCAAAAGTGGTAAGTTATGTCCCTCCTGCTTTGGCTTTTGTGCTACCATAGCCCAGCCATATCCACCATTTTATTGGGTGTTACCCCTTTTTGTTAAGTCATAAGGAACCCATTTTTCCAGGGAACAAGATTCAAAGTTAATCTCCTGAAGAGAGGTGTTAAAGACCCCCAGCCTGTATAAACTGTGGCCCCTCTTTAACCTTTATTTATTCTTTATATTGACAACCCTTTAACCAAACCATATAAACCTTGCAATCATACCAATCATATTCCTCCTTTTGGAGATTGGTCTGTGTTAATTCTCAAGAATATTATTATTCTTTTACTTCATCACTTTCCATAGCTAAAGGACTGCAAGGTTCCCAGTATCACAGAGCTGACAATTTTGATGAGTTTATTGGTTTTGGTTGTTGAAGCTGTTGCTGGTAGAGCACATTTTGTTAGCATTTTAACTCTTTCACTAGCTTGCTTTTGACATTTTTTTGTTTTTTAATGATAATTTTTTTTAATGATAATATTTGATAGCTTTCCTTACTTTGCTTATCTTTTGTTTGATCATGTTCCACATTGATGAGCAATCAACCTCTGAAGTTGCTCAGTGATGTAATTCAAGCCCTGCTCAACCATGATTCAGAAACTTGGTTGAGAACTTTTACCAGGCTTAGACTATCAACAATATCTGGCTGATAATTTCACTGCCCCTCTTCTCCTTTCTCTTCCTAAGAAATAAAAATTGAGATAGCAAAATTTTACAATCCTTCAATTCTACATTATAACACCATGCGACCAGTCATCCCGAGATGATAGAAATATTAAGCAAGGAAATAAAAACAAACAAGTAAATGAAGTGAAATCCAATTTTAAGAGGAAAGCCCCGAGAAATTATTGAGACTGGCATGATCAATAGTGCTAAGGGAAAAAAATCTCCACATCATCAGTGTGGGTCAAAGAGAAACAAGCTATTCTTTTTTGGGTTTGGAATCGCGAAGAGGCTTTGGAGAATTTTTAGGAGGTTTGGCAGGGGTTTGAGATTTCGCATAGTGAACTCCATACGCTCTCCAGGAGTATATGAGCGTAAGGATACAAGCGGCGATAGCTTTAGCATCAAGAGATGAAAAGATGGGTGATTCTACCGCGGAGGAGGGATAAAGAAGTCTTGTCACTCTCGGATAGATCGGATGACTCGTGGTCAAAAAGCCATATATCCCAGCCACGAGGGTGCCAGACCAAACATCAGTGCTTGCTAGAAGTGTCCCTTGCTCGAGAAAAGATGGTCTACTCAGCCGCCAAGAGGGTTCCCAAACGCGTAAAGTTTGCGCCAATACCCCACCACCCGCAGAGGTAATGGCGCCAATGAATAGCTGTATTGATAAGGATTCCGTGACTGCTGGCGACCAGTGATTGCGACAAGCTTCAACACCAGCCGCGATGGATGCCGTTCGTAGGAGGGCATCGAGGAGGGGCATAGAGAGATCGAGAGTCTTCAAGCTAGGTAATCTTTGGATATCCGGAAGAACAAGATGGGTGATCGTATAAGTTAAGAGGGGACTGAAGGATAGGAGCTGGGGAATCGGCAAGCTCAATAGAATATGAGAGGTGACAGAACCGCCCCAGGCCTGACAGATCACGGATATACTTGAGTGTCAGATGCGGGTAACTTTTCAGATGTTGACTAAGAGACATGACTCACCATCGTTAAGAACCCCGCCAAGTCAGCCACACCGCTAGTCCTGCCACCAGCTAGCTTATTGAAAGAGCGATACGCGATACTGATTCGGGCAGCATGGAGGATGGGCAGGAGCGGAAATGGGAAAAAATCAGGATGGATCGGTTGACTGAGAAAGAGTAACAATTTTGAGACGGGCTCGATGTATGACGGTACTTGGGCCATCGAGCAGCTTGATGACGAGATGTGATTTTGTTTGGACAGATCTCGGGCCCCCAAGCGGATTGCAGAGACAATCAATGGTACGAGTACTTAGTTAGAGCCCAATCGTCTCGGTAAACCCGCTCGTTAGCTGAGTTTACCGAGGAATTTCGACAATCGTAGAGACTTGGGAGCTCGCTAAAGTCCGGTCCATTTTCCATTAAGGGTGCGTTCGGCTGCCCGGTGTATCTGTAGCTGTAACTCCCACTGGTCGGCCAAAATGAAGTTACAGGGAGTTAGAGCACCTCCAATTGTCTTGGTAAACCCACTTGTTGGCTAAGTTTACCAAGGAATTTTCACAATTGTGTAAAAATAGGAGCTTGCTAACAAGCAAGCTCCATGAGAGCATCTCCAATTGTCTTGGTAAACCCGCTTGTTAGCTAAGTTTACCAAGCAATTTTCACAATTGTGGAAAAATAGGAGTTTGATAGCAAGCAAGCTCTATAAATTTGGTCCAATATCCATAAAGTTGTGGGAATTCAGCAAGCTTGCTAGCTCCATCCTTGAGTAAAGCCTCCATATCCTCTGCTCCATCAACCCACCACACATCCTATCAATATCCTCCAATAAGACCTCCCACCATCATCCCGGCTCAGATATCATCTCCCCTCCTCACCCCAGCCCGCACCTTTGTGCTGAGAGCTAAAAAAAATTGAGATGGCAAAATGGCCCTAGCTATCAACCTGCTATGTGGCACACAATTGTGTGTTTTGGGTTGCTAGCTAGCTGCTGCAACCTTATGGATTGCACAATTGCAAAACACAGGCAATAAAACACTTGTTAGTTATTTTCTTTTAGCTAGCAAGTTGCTACCTAACAAGCCAAGCTCTCCAACAATTGGAAATGCTCTCAGTTGGGTCCATCTTCCATAAAGTGACAAGAATTGAGCAAGCTTGCTAGCTCCCCCCTTCAACATCTCTTCCATATTCTATACCCTGCCAACCTGCCAAATACATGCGCCATCCCAATATCTCCTTCCACCATTCAAACTTTGCTATCCCCTTCCACCATCATCACATTGCAATATCCCCTCCCCCCCTCCGCAAGGCCCCATTCCCCCAACTCCCTCCCTCCTTGATTAACATCCCCATGCCCCACCCCATCCCAATCCAATATTATCACAATCACCAGATATGGACCCAACCAACCTCCCATCTAGCACAGCAACCAATACTAACAAGAATAAAAAGAAACAAGCCCCCAACTGGGCCCCTCAAGAAGAGGAGCAGCTTGCTCAATCTTGGATCCATGTCAGAAAAAATCCAGAATTTGCAAAAATTCAAGCAGGCATCACTTTCTTCAAGAGGGTCAAGTAAGACTTCAATATCTACAGCAAATCAACACACTGTGATTTGGAATGTATCCAGACCAGGTAAGATTATTTTTCTCTTGATCTCTCACTATACTTGGTCCAAGAACTCACCATAATTTTACTCTTCAAACTATAGCTGGGCCAACCTTAATCCCACAAACTTGAAGTTTTTGGCCATCTATTGTGCAATTGAACGATTGCCACCCATTTGATCAAGTCCAATGGACTGGATTCATCAAGAAAAGGATATTTATCCACCAAAAAAAAAGGGCTGACAATTAAAAGTTGAAGGGCCTGGGAAATCCTCTGACACCATTGCAAATGGATTGGGGAACCTCCCTCAAGTTATTGCTACAGAAAAGCCAATACCCCAGCTAGCCAACTCCCATCATTGCCCTCCATTGCCAATTCTTTGGCTTGACCAGAAGGTGTGAAGGTTGCAAAGCATTGTTGCATGAACTCAGAGCCAAATACTGTTGGGCTGGAATTCTTCCACCTGTGTCTCTAGTCTCCTGCACACATGTCACATTCATGTCTCACATAGTTGTAGTATACCTGGGACAGCACAGAGAGCATGGAAAGATTCTCTTTCCTCATCCTTCCACCTCTTTCATCTGCTGTCTCAGGTATGTGTCTCTGCTTTCCTTATTTCTGTTTTAATCCTTCTTCTCTTGTATAACTAATCCTTCCACCTCTTTCATCCGCTGTCTCAGATTCATCTCATCAGGTTAAGAGCACAGAGCTCAGAAGCTGCAAAAGTCTCACAGGATCTGCATGTTTTTTGTTAAAGCTCCTCTACTGCTCAAATTTCATTGTCCTCCAAGTCTACAAAGAACCTACTTGACAACACCATGATCAACATAGGAGTAGACATCATCTTTTCAAACACTCAAAATCTTTCTGCCAGCAAACTCCCTGTCTTGAAATCACCTGGCCAGACTTGAACTACCTGGATTGGGAATTTGTGGTTATGTTGTTTCTCAAGGCCGCAAGTCTGGAATACATTGTTGAAAAAACTCACCCAGATACTCCTTTGAACAATTGGATAGCCAAAAACAAGAGAATTTACTCCCTGATAACCCAAGCCATAGACTCCTTGAATCTTTGCTATGTCAGAGAACACTGACAACACACATATGGCATGTGGTTTTCCCTGTCCAGGGCTCATCAGGATCAAACAACCAGAGGTCAAGTATATTGGCTTTGAAAACTACTCCTGACAAAAATGGAAGGAAATGATATCCTGCCTCACATTGACAACATGGCTTGGTTTCAAAAATGTTTGAAAATTCACTCATCAATCCAACCAATCCTTTGACTGCTGACAATGTGCACGTTGATTCCTTATTAAGTTCCATCCCCCAAGATTGACTGCACTGTGTTTTGGCGTACATGGGCCAAGAAAACATCAAATTGGAGAAAATTGTCAAATCTCTGAAAAAAAACACACACAAAAGACAACAGTTGCAAACCAACATTGAAGCCTTGGTATCCTCAGTCAAATCTGGACAACCACAAAAACAAGCAAGTCAAGACAAAAAAGTTCAAAAGCGGTGTTACTTCTGAAACATGGTTGGTCACAATATCAATATCTGTTGGTACACAGGCCATGTGCTCAACAAAGTAAAAAAACACCCAAAAGAACCTCTCTGACTCCCAACAAAAGAAGTCAGAAAAAAAACCAAACAAATTGGCAGATCAAGCTGGTAGAACCACTGCTTCCACCATACCTTCTTCTTCAAACACAACTCACAAAGAGGAAGATTCAGACTACTCCAGGTTGGAGGTTGAAGTGGCTGCAGGTCAAGCTATTGGTTTCAATACCACTTGCCCACTGACACAAATCTGTACTTGGGGTGTTCCAAATTGATGACTACTCACATCCATTCTATTCTTTGTACCCAAACTGATCACACTCCGGTGCGGCTAGAAGACCATTCCCTGGTCAAAGCCTCTCACCAAGGGGTTGTAACTCTTCCATTTGGGTTTTGTACCACCATTTTTTCTCTTCTAGTCCCCAATCTTCATGATCCCCTACTTTTGGTTGCTGGCATGACAGTAATGTTCATGGCTGGTGGCTGCTCAATTTATTCCAACAAGGACGTGGCCATCTCTTCACAACCAGTAGGATCAGGCTACCAACAAGGGAACCTCTACTACCTACCATTGGGGCCTGTGAGCTCCTTGTCAGTAAAATTAACCCGCTCCAAAAACTAATTGATGGAGTATCATCTGCACTTCTCTCATGTAGGCCTCAAACCCCTCAGAAAGCTCCTTTGGGATAGCAGTATCTCACCCACTGTCTGGAACAAAATATTCATCCAGCGCTGTGCAATCTTTGTTCAAAGCAAAATGCACTGTACTTTGTTCAAGTCTAGGAGGCCCTGCAGGTCTTTCCAGCACAGCCAGCTAATTCACTCCAATTTTGGATCCTTTGAATTTCCCTCCAGGGAGGGCTTCAGATAATTTGTTACTTTCATCAATGATTTCTCCAAATATGTATCAGTCTATCCTATCAAACTCAAGAGAAACATCTTGCACTGTTTCAAAATCTTTAATTAAAATTTTGAATTGATTTTTTTGTCTAAGATGATCTCCCTACAAATGGAAAATGGTGGCAAATACACATCTACATCATTCAAATCATGCCTTATTTCACATGGAATCAATCACAAGCCAGGACCTCCCCACTCCCCCAAAATCAACAGAGTAGCAGAGAGGACTAACTGGACAATAGGCAATGTTTTTAGATTTTCTCTTCTCTAAGCCTCTCTTCCAAAATTTTTATGGGTGGATTCAATCCATCACACATTTCAAACCAATAACTCCTTTCCTTGCCACTCCCCAACTGGTTTCAAGTCACTATTGGCCACTCTTGGCCAAAACCCTCTTTCCCCTGACAAAATTCACCCCTTTGGTTGCCTCAATTGGTACAAAGTACCAGAGGTAAATTGAAGAAAGCTCAACACCAAAGCTAAATCTTCATTTTTCCTCTTGTGGCTGGCAGATGGCAATGGGGTCAGAGTTCTGGATCTGGAGAATAAAGCTGTGGTAAATTCCCCAGATGACTTTTTGTTGACAACTCCTTCCCATATGAATTTAAGCTCACACAACCCTCTACACCATCTGCCATAGAAATATCACGGCCAACACCTGAAGTTGCCTCTTCTCCATCAGAACCAAACCAAGAATGAGTCTCCCCAGCCCCTTCCAAACCTTTAAATGCTCCACTCTCACTCAACTCCCCATTGCCACCCATTTGTCTTAGAGAAGGTTTTAATTTCCAACTTGCTGATTCCATCCACACCCCTCAAAACCAGTACCATGATGAATACAAAGAGCATTATGTCACCAACTAACCAAACCCCTCAGATTTCTAATCTTCTTCAAAATCCTCCCAGTTTTTTTCTCCATTGTTTCCTGTGTCAGAACCACCTCAAGAAGTGGTTCTAATTCCTCTTCCCCCTCCACTTGATGTCTTGCCACCCCCCCCTGCAATTTCTCCACCGCCTAGGAGATCTAGCCAAACTAGACATGCTCCCAATTGACTTGGACAGTGGTTCCACAACACCCAGGTCTCTGAAAATCTTGACACCCCCCCACATGGAAGAAATTGCTACGCTCTCTGAAAAGCTGTACTGGCTGAAGGCTGCTGAAAAGGAGTTTGCAGATCTTTTGGGCATGCAGACATGGAAGCTAGTTCCAAGACCAGAAAAACACAAGATTATCAAATCAAAGTGGGTGTTCAAAGTGAAGAAGCACCCCAATCACTCTATTCAAAAACTCAAGGCAAGACTAGTGGCCATTGAGAGAATTATTGGCCCACAAGATTAGTCAAAGAGCAGTACTTAAAGCAAAAGAAATGCTGAGACAATAATGTCTTTGATTGATCCTTAATATGAGGCAGAGGCAATGGCACACTTGTGAATGTGAATGAATTGGTGAATGAATTGATCAAAAACAGCAGGGAGAAGAGCTCCTTAACTACAAAAGATGGTGCTCATGTGGAGCTCATGTAATGAAAAGCAAAAGGAAAAAATTCCGCCCTAAATGGGCTCTACAGGCTCTACAAGCCTTGCTAATTGGTTTGGGCTTACTCAGCCCACTTGGCATTAGTCCCTGAACCCTTATGACCAGTCTGTACCAGTCAAATTTGGTTTTTCCACCCTTACTGGTCTGAACAAGCACTTTTTGCTGTTCATACCCTGGCTGGTTGTCTCTTACAACCAGCCCTGTTACCCCTCTGACCATACTTACCAGCTGGTTACCTCATGCAACCAGCCCCTGGCCCCTCATATGGGCTTGGTGGGACCCAGGACTCACCTGGGTCCAGTTTCAAACTCACATGTGGGGGATGTAACTGGCGGGCATGCCACCTCCCCCCCTCTTTCCTACCTAGGTGACCAGCAGGGGTGGTCAGATCCCCCGCTGGTTGCCTGGGAGGCAATTTGCCCCAGGGAATCCGTCAAAAAGAGTGGGCTGGAGGGGGATCAGGTCCCCCCAGCCCTTGGCGCCTCCCCCTTGGTAATGGGGGGGAGGGGGGGGAGAGCGCCCCGCTTTGCTTGGTGGGAGGGTGATCAGGTCCCCCCAACTGCATTGTCCTCTCCATCACCAACAGGTGGGAGGATGATGAAATCCCCCCCACCCTGGTTGGTTCCCACATGCAACCAACCTCTTGCTGGTCCTTGATGAGGGGGAGGGCCAGCTGTCCTCCCTCCCCCTCATGAACAAGCGAGGGGAGGGAGGGAGGCAGGGGCCACCAGCCACTGCGGCCGCAACCAGCCAGGTGGCGCAACCGGGGCCACAGACCCGCACACAGCGGGTGGGAGGACTCCAAACAGAGTCCCCTGCCCCATACAACAGCCCCAAAACGGGCCCCAAGCGGGCCGTGACACAGGAGGCAGCCCCAATGGGCTGCCAAGGCCCAAAGACAACAAAATACATACTTTGGCAGGCCAGCCCTTCTGGCCAAGTATGTCCAAAATAAAGCTTGGGCCCAGTTATGCCCAGATAAGCCCTTCTGGCTAAGGTGGCCCATCCACCCTGGCAGGCCCATTAAGGCCCATGTTCCAAAAGACCTATAAAATGTGTTTTGGTGCACAAATGCCCAAAACCAATAACATCCACATAGGCCCACATGGCCCATGTGATGTCCAATGGGCCATGGAGGCCCATTTGTGCATCTCATTTCGATTATACAATAATATGCACATTACATGAGTGCATCCATATTTTAACAGCCATGGGCTAATCTAAAACTCATGGCCTTGATTACCAAGAGGTTTTCTCTCCTACCCTCCAACTTGAAACAATACATTTAATCCTTAGCCTTCTTGCATCAAATGAGTGGGTAGGTTTTCAAGTAAAATTCAAGACAGCCTTCCTGAATGTTCAACTGGAGCACAAGGTCTACATGAACCCAGATTTGAAGATCCTTGTCACCCAAATTGGGTCTGTAAGCTCGACTGTTCCATCTATAGTTTGAAGCAGTATCTGCATTGTGGTGACTAAATTGGTACACTGAATGTAAAGGGGAAATTTTTAATTTTTTTTACATATAATCTTTCATTCATTCATCAAAAAAAAGAAGAATTCTGTGTTGCTATGGGAACTCTTTCTTTTCTGTTCCTCCAACTTCTCCCTGTCCTAGCAGTCTAGGAAGGGCTCTCCAGGGCTTTCAAGTCCCCAGATCCTCTGTTCAATTCCTCCTCCTTTGGCTTGGAAGCAAATTTTTTTGGCCAAGCAGGCACAATCCATCATCATCCTACCCATCCTTGCTGATCATCTTCATCTCCATCTTGATCACAACCATTGCCGTTGCAATCACCATCCAATCAGCTTTTGTCTCAACAGTCAAAGACACTGCCCATCCGCTTGCCATTGTTGTTGATGACAATGGAAACCATCTCCACTCACTCAATCATCCTCATCCCCACAACAACAATGGAAATGAAAACAAAGATTGCCATTTTCAATCATCTTTGCCTTCAAGGATTACCTTCCTCACCGGCCACCCCTATCTCATCCAAATCACCTGGCCATCACCAACTTGGTCATCTGAAGGACCAGCAAGCCATTGCTTGCGGCTGTCAGTGTCATCTCCTGTTTTGATCCCATCCTCAAAATCACCAGCATTGATCCCCCAAGCCTCCTTCATCCATCATTGCCATTGCGGCCGCTTGCCAACTTTCTGACACCCATCAGCAACCGCAGGGCACCTTGTTCATCCTAAATCCAACTGCTTCCTGCCAATAATCTAATTTTGCCTGTTGCAACCCCTCATCCGCAAAGCCGCAGGCTTTCATCTGCTGCCCCCTGCCATGCTTGAAACTGGCTGGTTTCCTTCTTTTCATCTCTTTTTTTCACATTTCCTGATCTTTCTGGTGCTATTGTTTGTTTTTTTCATTAATATTTTCCATCATACATCTTTAATTGTCATAAATTAAAAAGTTTTTCTTTTCTGCTATCATTTGTGTCATCTCTTGTAAGTAGTCTACGGGCCTTTTGCCAATAAAAGGAGGGGCTCTCCCCTGCCTTTTCCCAATCATCCATGAATCATCCATCGTCTAAGTGAATCAATAGATCCGTGGGGCCCTTCCCCTTTATCTGAGAATCCTTATCCTGGGTATATCTATGATTAACCCTTGATCCTTGATCCTCCATACTCAAATCTTCAATCTGTCCCTCTGTGGCCTTATCCCTTATCACCAACCAATAGCCTTGCTGGTTGAAGAAAAATTCATTTGGTTGGATTATTGAGTATGTTATACCACTCCTTGATTGCTTTTTTAACCATACTGGTCTTGATCATTCTTTGATTTTCTTTCTGTAATTGGTCACATTTGACTAAGAGGTTTAATTAAGCTTAAACCTGGAGTGTTAAAACTTCCTTTATTTCTTTGAAGTTTAATTTTTACATGCTACTCTTGAGTCCCATGAGAAGTGTTGGGTTATTTTTTTTTGGATTTGGTATTGATTTGCTTCTAGAGCTTCACCAAAAAAATTGCTTTGTTTTGTACAGCCACCAAAAGTTATCTGGTACCCTTCAAGTGCTTGATTGCGGAGAGTTGGGCAGGTTCATTGAGAAACTGGAGGTTGTTTGGGATTTATTTGATCTTTCCTAATCTTCTGCTGACAACCAGAGTTATTAGCTTGTGGGATTTTTTTCTTATAAATGCCTTGTTCTATTGAACTCTGAACAAACTTTAACTTATTTTGTTCAAGTCTTTTCCTGCACCATCTTTCCTCAGATAGTTTTGTTCCATTGCTACCAATTACTATCAAAAGTATCCCTTCCCATTGATTCCTCATTCATAAGGTCCTGGACCTTGATTCTGGTTACATTTGAATATATTTTTAAAACTCAGGAGGGCTGCCTAAGAAGAACCTTTCCTCTCCACAAAACTACCTATGGATCAGCAAATTTTGGAGTCTTAAATTTGGTCCCCCGGGTTGGGATTGAACCAGAAACCTTGGGATTTACAGTACCAGAAGTTTTGGAATCAACTTTGAAAATCTGATCCTTTCTCTTTTATCTCTGTTTCTATTTTCTTAGATCTGATCCATCGAGGAAACTTATCCTAGAAGTAATTAATTCCAATTGTGCACCATCCGGGAAAGATGCTTGTCAATTGTTGTGAAAACCTACTCTTGCCACACTTGTGAGCCACTTTGGAATTACGCTCTTTGGATCCTCTAGGAAATTCTGTTATTCAAAATGGAATCTACTGGTAGTCCCACCACCGCTGTTTGAGCAAGGATGGTTGAGATCAAACCCCAGAACAAGAACTTAGGGTTCAACGGGGTAAATGTGGAACCGTTCTTGGAAACTTACAATATGGCTGCTGAAGTGGATGGGGCAAGTGAATACATTATGGCCTATCAGTTACAATTTTTTATCTCCTCCAATGAATTCATGGAAGTAATTGAGTCTTTTGATGGATCCAAATCCCAAAACTGGACGCTTCTAAGGGAAGCAATGTTGGCATATTGGGAAAAAATAGATGTAGCTTGGTTTACTCTGCAGGACTTGGATGCTATTGTCTTTCAGTGGATCTCAAATGGTGGTGTATCTTCAGCCTCTGAATATCAGTATTTTAGGAAGTCTTGGGACCCAATCCAGAATTATCTTATCCAAAATAATCATATTGCTACAGTGGACAAAGTTTGAGTGCAATTTTTTCAATATTTTTTGCTAGCAGTGCAGGAAAGGAGTAGGGATGAATTGGTGAATTCTGGATCAATGATCACCACCAGGGATAATTGATTCAAGCTCCCTGTTTTCCATGTCCTTAGGAGTACTGCGGATGAAGTTATGAAAGGTTAAACCGCTTCAAATTTTGAAAAACCTAGAACCACTGAACCAGTCCATGCTTTTTATTTCAAAGAATCAAATGAAGTTATGAATAAGATGGAGGCAGATTTCAGGCCCAAACCAAATCCCCATTCTAACTGGAAATCTCCTACCATACAAAAAAATAACAAAAATACTCCAAGCTTTTGAGAACAAAATTGATCAAAATATTTCTTCTCTTGCTACTCCTAAACCCCCTAGATCTGTTTATGGATCCACCCTGGTATGCTACTACTGTCACAGGGAAGGTCATGGAACTGTAAAATGTCTTGAACTCCAGAAGGATAAAGAGGAAAAATTGGCGGAACAGAAAGGGAACGATTTCTTTCTTCCTAATGGTGCTTTGATCTCCTTTGATTCATCTCAACCTATTTGTCATGGGGTGGCCTCTTGTCAGCCACCACCTCCTATGAAGGAATCTTTGGCTTGTTTGGATTTCCAATTTTCTTGTGGTAATTTTCAACCTTGGTATCCTCCAGCCATCTCCTGCTCCAGTATTTCTGGAGCTTATCAATCTGATCCAGCTAGGAAAAAACATGAGGAACCCAAACCTCATAAAGCTTCTTCCTTTCCGACTTCAATTCTTCAAAAAACTGTCAAAATTTGATCTCACCTGCGCCTCCTTCCTCTGATGCAAAAAAAATGGAGGTGGAAAAGGAACCACTCATGGAAAGGTTCCAAGATCACTCTGATCCTAATCCTTCATCCAAATCAACTCAATATTCTGATCCTATCTTAGTCCCTGCTTCAACTGAACTTCCTCCCTCCACCCAGCCCAAATTTTGGATCAAGAGGGGAATTTCAAAGGACTACCCCAATTCTGTGGAAGGGGTATTGAAGAAAATTTCAGATCTAAAAATTGCTGATCTATCTGTGGCTGAATTCCTGTAGATTTCTCTATCTTTTGTTGAAGGAATGAAGAAATGGATCTCTTTTCAACATGTGGAGATTGGTCCTGAAAAATTAAAGGTCTCCTCTGGCACTTTGATGAAGGACTTGTGGAAAAAATCCCTCCTCAGATTCAAAACTTTACTATTTTACTCTTGGTTTTCTTCCTTTTTCTCTTGGTGATTCAGCTAAAACTGTTTCTCCTCTTGTGGATTCTGGATCTCAGCTCAACTGAATTTTGGATGCTATGGCCTGAAAAATCAAACTCAGTCCTAGGGTCAGCTTCAATTCTGCAGTTAATGGGATAGGTAATCCATCTTGTGAATTGGTTGGTATTGCTGAAGATTTCACAGTTAGGATTGGTCAAAATATCATTGGAACTTGTCATTTTTGGATCAATTGTTTGGAAGGTCCTATGATCTTG
This sequence comes from Puccinia polysora, assembly GCA_025617555.3. Taxonomy (NCBI): domain Eukaryota; kingdom Fungi; phylum Basidiomycota; class Pucciniomycetes; order Pucciniales; family Pucciniaceae; genus Puccinia; species Puccinia polysora. Next base: position 30,800,998 of record CM062632.1, on the reverse strand, counting down.
GGTCAACCCTTCTTAATGGATTTGGGTGCTACCCTGATTTTTTCTGATCAAGTTGGGGAGAGAATTATTCTCCCTGATGCTGATGGTAGAAAGATTGAAGTTCCTCTCTTTTCTTTGGATTCTGGTTGTTGGGAAAGTGATTTCCCTGGTCATCCTCCTGAATAATCTTTAAAGGGGAAGCAGAAGGATAATTTGAATTCCTCTCACTTTTTATGGGAATAGTTGATCCTATTGATAGTTTTAGTTCTTCTCAGCCTCAGAATTCAACAAAATGATCAACTCTCATCCCTCAGGCTTATTATTCTTTTTTATTATAATTCTCTCCTGATCTAGAAACTATGAAAAATCAAAAACATGTTAAAATAGAAAATTCCAAAAATATATCTTCTCTCTCTGGATATGTTGTGTCTTCTTTTCCTTGTACTCTTAGGACTGATCAATCTTCTCTCAGTTCCAGTTCAAATCTTGGAAATGAGTATAAACTAGATCCTGATCTCAATTCTATTCTTGGTGGTTTTGGTATGGAGGAATATGGACTTCAGTGGAGGCAATTTGGGGTAGAAGTAAGTCCTCCCAATTGTGCACCACTAGGGAAATTTTCTACAGTCATCTTCAAAAACCTACCTTGTGCCACACATGTGAGAAAAGTATTATCTCCTGGTTCTCCCTTTATGGAAAAGGCACTCTTTGAGGACGTTGTGGAAGATAGGTTGTGGAAAATGTTGGAACTTGGTCTCAGTTTTTGTAGTCAAGTCTCACTGGTCAACTCTTGGAGGAAACAAGAACTTCTCTCTTTTGCTACCAAATATAAGCCATTTGCAAAAAAGGTCCAACCAGTCAACCAGCCTATTCCTCTCAACCTCAATCCTCCTCTTATGCTCCCTCCCTTATCTGGCAATCCTTACTGTGGTTTATCTTGATCTCTTACTGGTCCCTTTGTGCCTAATTACCCTGTCTTTGAAGCATCTGAAAGTGGTCAAATTTGGTCCAGAGGAATGGCTTCTTCCTGATGAGTTAAATTTGATCAAAAATGTCTTATCTCTAAGGGAAAAATCTATTGCTTTCTGTGAAGAAGAGAGAGTTCTCTTGAAATAATCCTATGGTCTTCCTTATATCATACCTTTATTTGAACATGATCCTTGGCAAAAGAAAAAGATCCCAATCCCTTCTGCCAAAGTTGAGGAATTTATCAAGTTGGTGCACAAACAAGTTTGTACTGGTCCATATGAAAATTCAAGTTCCAGTTATTCCAGCCCTGTCTTCTGCATCCTCAAGAGTAATGTTAACCTTAGAATGGTTCATGATCTCCAACCTCTTAACAAAGTCAATATCAAAGACTCTGGTATTCCTCCTGCCACTGAAGAATTTGTTGAATCTTTTTCTGGGAGAGCTTGCTATGGTCTAGGGGAAATTATGGGTGGTTATGAAAAACAATCATTACATTCTATCTCTTGCCCTCTCACTAATTTTGATACTCCTCTTGTTAAATTCAAACTTACTCAATTGCCTCAAGGTGCCACAAATTATTTTGCATTCTATCAGGCTCAGATGATGTGGATCCTCCAAGATGAAATCCCTGATCATGCTGGTAGATTTATTGATGATGGCCGAATTAAAGGACCAGTTTCTGATTATGATAATGAGCTCTTACCTTGGCATTCAGGAATTTGTCAATTCATATGGGATTATGCTGCTAATTCAGACCCTTGTGTCCCTGCTCTGGAAAGTGTTGGTCATGTGGTCTGTAAGGAAGGGAGAATTATGGCACCAGCCAAAGTAAACAAGATCATCTCTTGGCCCACTCCAATCAATCCTATTGAAGTTAGAGGCTTTCTAGGTGTTGTGACTTATGTTCACATCTTTATCCCATCTTTATCCAAAATCTTTGCACCCTTGCATCGTCTAACCAAGAAAGATACTGAATGGATTTGGACCCAAGAGTGTGAAAATTTATTTTAGTTGCTCAAAATGATTTTTGGTATAAAAATAGTTTTGAAAAAGATCTCTTATGGACGTGTAGCTGGCAAGATCAAGCTGGCTGTTGATTCTATTTATCAATCTGTTGGGGCTGTCCTTTCCCAGGAAGATGAAAATGGTTGGGACCATCCTGCTCTCTATGAATCCCTGTTAGTTTCAGATGTAGAATCCAGATACTCTCAACCAAAAATGAAACTCTGTGGTGTGGCTCAAATGATGAAGAAACTCCAAACTGTCCTCTGTGGTCAAAATTTTGAATTAAAATACAATGCTCAACCCATTGTTGAAATGATCAATGACCCCAGACTCCCTAATGCTCCTATGACTCCTTGGGTGGCGTTTATCCAGCTTTTCTCTTTTGATATTTTCCACAGGCCTAGAAAATATTTTAACATGCCTGATGGTTTATCTCAACATCCTCTTTGAGACAATGAATCTGATGTTGGAGTGGATTTCATTGAAGAAGAACCTTTAATCCAACCTGTATTCTTCTTCTACTCTCAAAATTATTCTGGCTTTCAAAAAGGTTTCTAGCTTTAAATAGAGAATCTCCACAAATTTCTTGGGCATCATGGGAAAAAAAAACCTATCAAGGACTATACAAACAATTCTGGTGGCCATCTCTGAGGAAATCTGTCTCTCAATGGTGCAAGAGTTGTGAAGTTTGTCAAAAATGTGATCTTAGGCATCCAGCTGAAATTTGTTATCCTACTGGGGAGTCCGCTGTCTTTGGAAGAATTGCTATGGATGTGGTTCATATTAAGGCAGGTGGTGGTAAGTACCTCATTTTGCCTAGAGATGATTTTTCCAGATTGGTTGAAGCAAAATTTCTTACAAATCTTAGCTCTGGATCAGTTGAAGCTTTCCTTTATGAGACTTGGAAAATGAGTTATGGCTTGGCTAGATCTTACTCTACTGATGGTGGATCTGAATTTGGTGGAAAACTTGCAAAAATGATCCAATCTCTCTCTGAAAAACATAGAGTTACTAATCCTTATTATCCTGAAGGCCAAGGCATGGTGGAACAAGGCCATTATCCTTTGAAGGCTACAGTTGTTGAATTGGCTGGTGAAAGTGGCAATAATTGTTGCAAATTTATTCCTCTTGTTCTTTTCTCTGATTAAATCTCAAACCAACGGAACACTGGCTACTCACCATATGAAATTGTCTTTGTTCAAAGAGAAGTTCTTCCTTTGGATATGGAAATTGAATTTTTCTTGGGTATCTCATGGGAGGAGTTGTCTTCAACCACTGATCTATTAGTTTCCAGATCTAACCAAATGGACCAGAAGATGATGGAATAAATAGAAAAATTGGTTCAGTGTTGGGAAGATAAGCAGTTAAATCAAATCAGGGATGCCTTAAATCCTGGTGATCTAGTTTAAAACTATAATAAATCCTTGGAGACCCAGTGGGGAAAGCTTTTCTCAAATCACGGGAATGGTCCTTATTGGGTGGTTTGCCAAGTTAGAGGTGGATCTTATGTTTTGGAAGAGCGGGATGGTGCTCAGTTGGCAAGAAGTTTCTCTGCTGATAAACTCAAGAAGTTTCATTTTTGTGGAGGCAACTTATCTCAGAAGTGAGTCTTCCCAATTGTGCACCACCAGGGTCATTTGCTGTTTTTTTTTTTGTAAAACTCTACTGTAGGCCACATATGTGAGCACCTGAAACACCTTCTTCATTTTATCTCTGTCTCTTCTATGAATATTTTGGATGGATCAACATTATTTTTTAATTCATCAATCACTCTCAAGATCATGAAATGGCTAATGTTCTGTTTCAATTTATTTTTATTCCTCCTTTTCATAGTATCTTCAAAATTGAGATGCATACTAAGGACAGTCTGGAGGTTGGGAAGAGATGTGGTGAATAAATTGAGACACCTCATGTAAAGGGGAAATTTTTGATTTTTTTTTACATATAATCTTTCATTCTTTCATCAAAATAAAAAAGCATTCATCAAAAAAAAAGAAGAATTCTGTGTTGCTATGGGAACTCTTTTGTTTTCTTTTTCTCAAACTTCTCCCTGTCCTAGCAGTCTAGGAAGGGCTATCCAGGGCTTTCAAGTAACCAGATCTTCTTTTCAATTCCTCCTTCTTGCGCTTGGCACCCAATTGTTTTTTTTGGCCAAGCTCATGCAATCCATCATCATCCTACCCATCCTTGCCAACCATCTTCATCTCCATCTCCATCATGACCATTGCCGTTGCAGTTGCCCTCCAATCAGCTTTTGTCTCAACATTCAAAGCCACTTCCCATCCGCTTGCCATTGTTGTTGACAACAATGGCAACCAACTCCACTCACTCAATCATCCTCATCCCCACAAAAACAATGGCAATGACAACAAAGATCACCTCCATTGATCATCTTTGGGGTCAAGGATTCCCTTCCTCACCGGCCACCCCCATTGCATTGGGATCACCTGGCCATTACCAACTTGCTCATCTGATGGACCAGCAAGCCATTTCTTGTAGCCATCAGTGTCATCTCCCATTTTTATCCCATCAGCCAAATCACCAGCGTTGATGCCCCCAAGCCTCCTTCATCCTTTGATCCCATTGCAGCTGCTTGCCAACTTTCTGATGCCCATCAGCAACTGCGGGGAATCTTGTTCATCCTAAATCCAACCTCTTCCCACCAATCATCTACCGTTGCCTGTTGCAACCCCTCATCCGCCAAGCCGCAGGGGTTAATCCGCTTCCCACTGCCATTCTTGAATCAGGCTTGTTTCCTTCTTTTCATCTCTTTTTTTTCACATGACCTGATCTCTATGTTGCTATTGTTTGTTTTTTCATTAATATTTTTCCCTCATCCATCTTTCATTGTCATAAAAAAACACAAAACATTTTTTTTTTTCTCTCTATCATTTGTGTCATCTATTGTAAGTAGTTTACAGGACCTTTTGCCCATAAAAGGAGGGGATCTCCCCTGATTTTTGCCTGATCATTCATGAATCATCCATAATCTAAGTGAATCAATAGATCCGTGGGGCCCTTCCCCTTAATCTGAGCATCCTTATCCTGGGTATATCTATGATTACCCCTTGATCCTTGAGCCTCCATACTCAAATCTTTGATCCATACCTCTCTGGCCTTATCCATTATCATCAACCAATAGCCTTTCTGGTTGAAGAAGAATGAATTTGGTTGGATTCTTGAGTGTTTTATAACACTCATTGATTCCTTTTTCAACCATAATGATCTTGATCATTCTTTGATTGTCTTTCTGGAATCAGTCATGTTTGACTAAGAGGTTTAGTTAAGCTTAAAAATGGAGTGTTAAACCTCCCTTTATTTCTTTTTAGTTCAATTTTGCCACGCTACTCTTGAGTACCTTGAGAAGTGTTGGGTTATTTTTTTTGGATTTTTTTATTTCTTTGCTTCTAGAGCTTCATAAAACACATTGCTTTGTTTTTTACAGCCACCCAAAGTTATTTGGTACCCTTCAAGTGCTTGATTGCGGAGATTTTGGCAGGTTCATTGAGAACCTGGAGGTTGGTTGTGATTGAGTTGATATTTCCTAATCTTCTGCTGATGAACAGAGTTATTAGCTTGTGGGTGTTGTTTCTTAAAACTGCCTTGTTCTATTAAAATATGAGCAAACTTTACCTTATTTTGTTTGAGTATTTTCCCGCACCATCTTGCCTCAAATAGTGTTGTTCCATTGTTACCAATTACTATCAAACTTATCCCTTCCCATTGATTCCTCATTCATAAGTTTCTGGACCTTGATTCCAGTTACATTTAAATATTTTTGCAACACTCAGGAGGGCAGCCTAAAAAGAACCTTTACCCTCCACAGAACTGCCTACAGCTCAGCACCTTTTGGAGTCTTACAGCTTCAGTGGAATCTCAAGCTTCACACTGCGCTGACCAACCTTGGCCTCACCAACTCTGCATGCAATCCTACCCTTTACTTCAAGTGTGAAGAAGGAAAGCTGCTAGGGGCCCTTACTCCCCATGAGGATGATCTGGCCATTTTTGGCCATCATTCCTTCATTTCTGGTCTCATCCAGTCTCTAGGCTCAAAATTTCAAATTGGGTGTCAGCTTGCTACTATTTATAGAGCAACCTGTGAAAGTTACAAAAATAAAACAAATAGATGAAAATATGAATAAAACAAAGAAAGGAGAAGGAAATACATAAATATTATTACAGAAATGGATTTCCCACCCAAAATTAGGTAGGGTCACTCACTGACTCCTCCCTCTAATTATAACTCCTTCATATTTTAAACTATTAAATAAAAATTGGCCAAAAAGTCATGGGACCACTATGGAAATTTTTGGCCAATTCAATATTTAACAAGCATTGTCATGTATAGGTTTCACACCTCAAATTCATTCAAAACTGAGGCATTGTGTATATTTTAGGAGTTACACACCAAAATGTGTTGTGTCACAATTGCTGCATCCCTACACAACCCCTGTGCATCTGTTGCATCATATTCCCATGTGCAGCTAATCTTGCCACGCACGCAGCAGATCCTACCCCAGGCAAATTTGAATGAACTGATCCCGGCGTCAGGATCTGTTGGGACTAATTTGACAACAGGTACCACTCAAAAGAGCTAAAAACTAGCAGGATCCACCTGGTATATGTAATAATATTAAATAGGCATGACAAATGCACTAAAAAACTTGAAAGTTAAATGGAATTAGCTCATAACTAATTTTAAAGGATTCTAAATTAAAAATCAAATATTAAGAATTACCACAAAACAGACAGATCCTAGTCTTTGAAGATCACAAAACACTGCAGGAAGTGGCTGTAAAAATTATTGAAAATTATTTAGGTGATCAGGAGATGATGGAAAATCAATGAATATGCACATCTTACCACTTTAGTTCAATATCAATAGTACAAATCAAGGATAATTGCAGAATGATTAAAATTACATAATTGAAATAATAACAGATCCTGTAGCTAAAATAGTACAGAAATCCAGCAGATCTGAGATTGGCTGATTGAAAGAACAAAGTGGACGTGAAAAAACTTCCCTGGCTGGCTTGCTAGCCTCAAAAAATGAGAAAATTCCTCTCTATGTGCCCTGAGAAGCTCTTTATGACCCCAAAAGGGTATTTATACAGACCTCTTTGGACCTATTGTTCCCCATCAGTTTACCAAGAATTCATTATTATCAATCAGACACTGTTTAATTCTTGATCAAGTGCTTATAAAAAGATAAGCAAGTGATTTATGAATTAGTCTTCAGTATTATTATTATTTACCAAAACCAATCAATCTGATTCATTGAAGTATAGTCAACCAATCAACCCCATCTGCTCTGAAACCCTTTACATGAATCTTTGCAGGCTTTCCATGAATTATTGCTCAAGGTAAGTTTTTCCCTTCCTCCCTTGGCATGTGTACTGTTTTGACTGGCCATATTAGTGGATAAATCCTTAGAATGCACCCATAATTATTCTTAGGTTCTTAAACTTCCCAAGGAGGGCCCTTGAAGAGAGGTTGTCTGTCTCTAAAGATCCCCAGTAGTATAATACTGTGGCCCCTCTATTTATGAAATATTGGAAAAATTTTTAACCAAACCAATCAAAACTTGCACCAGCTATTAACATATTTATTATTTGAGCTCTTTAAGTGTTTATATTTGGAATATTATTATTCCAGTATTTTTATCACTCTCTGTTTCAGCTTGCTACTATTGCAGAGCAAGCTGCAAAAGTAACAGAAATAACATAAAAATAATAATATAAATAAAATTGACCTAAGAAGGAGTAGGAAAACCTTAAATATTATTGCAAAATGGATACTCCACCCAAAATTAGGTAGGGTCACTCACTGACCCCACCCTTGAAATCCAGCTCCTTATATTTTTAAATATTTAAGGAAAGAAAGACCAAAATAACACGGCACCACTATTGAGCTTTTTGGCCAAGTAAATATTTTTACATGTATTGTCATGTATAGGTTTCAAACCTATAATTCAGTCAGAATTGAGGTGTTGTGTATATTTTAGGAGTTACAGACAGAAATGTGTTCTGTCACAATTCCTGCACGCAGCTGCAGCAGCCAATGCACCCGCGCGCAGCTGAGCTACAGCTCTTTCACTCTTTCAAAGACGTGTACACAGCCTCAGGCCTCTGAAAAGTACGCAGCCGCGGGACTACGGGTTGAAAAAGTGACAGGCAGCCTGAGAAACCTAGGTACCGCATAAACATGCTACAACCTACAAGGGAACATTCTACATATGGAATAAATTTTCCTGTGGATAGTAGATAGTCTAAAAATACATAAAATCATATAAAAATACTTAAATAACCTTTATATGTATTTTTTATTAAATATAATTCAAAGTACCAAAAATGTCGAAAATAAGATAATGACTACTTCTAAAAATTTAATAAAAATACTTTAATATACTATTATGAGAAATTCTAAACATCAATATTTTTTTGACATATGAAGAAAACTGATGATGTAAAAATATTACATGAATAACAATGCCTTATATTTTCAAGTAATTATTTTAGTAAATCAACTGAATTTCAAAGATAAGGAGTAAAATCAATATCATGACTTTACTTCAATTATTTGATACATAATGAGAACTCACCTGACATCAGAATATACGTAAGAATGTCTATTAAGATAATTATTACCTTACTGGGAACATTTACTAAGGATAATCATTAACTTACTGCGAACATTTACTAAGGATAATTAATTAAATAATAAATAAAAATGACAGATTAGTGTTATTCACACATCCAAACATCAATTATAAAGTAGAATAATTCCCATAACCTGTGGAATTAGATGCTACCCGTGTTACAGCACCAGAAACACGTGACAGGCTACCATTGGTTACCCTGCTGGCCTCAGTGTCCGTCCCTTTGAGCCCCTGTACCTCTCAGCAGGACAATATTGGGACTCAAAAAGCTATAAATAAAGAGCTCTTTTGAGGATATTGATACCCAGAGACCCAGTTATATTTATATCCAGAAACCATGCCAAGGTAATCAGATACTTATAAGAGATAAGTAAGTGATTTATGGCTTTAGTCTGATTAATAATATCCATCCCCAACCCTTTTTATCAATTTAAACTGCTGAACAACCTTATAACCCCAGTATACAGGTTTAACCCATCAGTGCATGTCCCAAACAGGTACCCAAAGAATTTAATAATATACCAGTGAGCTGTATTATCCTTTCTCTGTTGTGGCAGCTTGGTTACAAATCCCTGCCACTCCACTGTGTATTTTATATACATATTATCGTTGGGCAAAATATCCTTTAAACTAAAGGGCCCAAAGTAACCAGGCCTAGGTGTTTTCATACTGAATTCCCTGAAGAGAGGTGTTAAAGATCCCCAATATAATTGTGGCCCCTCTATAAAAATATTTAATAATCAATTTATCTATATTGATTTATAACAATAAGCCATATCCAAACCAATTAACCTTGTAATAAGCTTTGTCCAAATATTTTACGGACTTTTTCTGCATTTATTGAATAATATATTTATTATTCATTCTATCACCTCTGGTAGCTAAAGGATAACAAGGGTCTTGGCATCCAGGAGGGTGACACTCTGTAGCCAAAGGACTGCAAGGTTCCTGGTACCAGAGAGCTGACAACTGGGGGTCTGTCTGACAAGATATCCCAAAATAATTAATTTTTAATCATTCATTCCTTGGAACAGCCAATTTATTTTTCAAAAAATAAGTAAAAATACTCATAAAATTTTTTTTTGATTTCTTATTCTTCCAGTGGATTGAAAGACCAACAGAGAATAGATCAATTATTATTTGAAACTTCTTAAACAGAAAAAATAAGAAAAAATCCATAAATTTTTGCCTGTTATTACAACTCCTGAACAACAAAAGGAAAGAATTTTTTATTATAAGCAACAAGCTTTGAAAGAAAAGGAGCTTGAGCTTGCAAGAATTATCAATTTTAATTCTTTATTAAGGAAGCACAAGGAGTGGAAAATATATCAAAAAAAATTTACATCTTCAAAATAATAAGCAATAAAAAGAAAAAGAAAAATCAAAAGAGTGATTATTAAATTTTTTTTCTGTTAAAAATATCACAAAGCCACAGAAAAATAAAAAAAAATATAAAAATTATATTTTTATTATTTAATTCCTCTTGGTTGATTTAGTCTTTGGTGATGTCATTGATCAAGACCTTCTTGAGGATGTTCCAGACAGTGTACCATTGGAATTACCCTTGAATTTTTCCCAAGATCTGATTGGAACTCATTCAGATCCAGTTGAAATACCCCCCAAGGACGGTATTGACCCCAAACAAGGGTTGGTACCATTAAATTTGACTATAAGTGAGCTAAAAACCATATAAAAAAAATTATTAAAAATGAAAACCACTTGAAAAATATTATTCTTATATTTTTTTGTTTTTTATCAAAATTTTCAACAAAACTTACACATTTTCTTTGTGTTATGTTCCAAAATAGGCACACCACCTGCCCAAGCAGCAGAGACCCATCATATGGATCTCTTTCCAGAGGAACCCGCTGTAGAGACTCCAAGGGATAATGGGATTATTTAGCAAATTGCTTGCTGGCAGTCACTAGAAGGGGAATTTAGTTTACTACTTATCTTGAAGAGATAGAGGTAACCTAAGATGGTTTTGAATTGCCTGCCCTTCTTAACTATAATAAGTCTGCACAATAATTTTTTTTAATTAATGGCTGGTTTTCTTTGAGACTTAAAATAGGTCTCTTATCAGACCTAGATTAATTATTAATAGAAATTTTTAGGAATTGCAAGACTATTCCAGGTTGGATTGGATTATTGGCAAGCTTCCACCAATTAATAATCAAGAATTTTCGACTTTTCTGACTATTTTTTCCAAGTTCCAATCAAAGGACTAAGGGTTGACTAAAAGCTGTTTAACCAGTTGGAGGACCCAAGAATGGGCTTGCCCACAGGGAGCTGGGCGGAAAAAAAGCTTGGTTGGTTGTTCTGTTTTGCTCTTCCTCTTTTATGAATTTACTAATCAAAAATAAGGGGTTTTCCCTCTTAAAAAAATAGGTGCTGAATAACAGGCCTTTTCTCAAGAAACCTACTTCAAGAACACCTGGATTTGGGTCAAATGGTCAATTATAATTTCGTGATTGATCCTTTATTTCCTTTTCACTTGATTCTGGTTCACTTATAACTGGGTACTAGGTAAGTAACTGGTCAGGCAGAGGCCATAATTCACACCCTGGGCAGAAGCCATGCTAGACAACTTGGATAGGGCAAAAGAGGCCCCTTAAATAGACAAATACTTCCTCAGGGGATGCTCAGGGCTCCCCTGAGTGCGGTTCTGAGCCTCTCTCTGCACTGTTGAAGCACAGGAGGGTACAGTTACATGAGGGAATAATGCTGGTGAGAAAACATGTGAAACAAGCCAAGAGATAGCTGTATTTTTCAGTATAAATTTTGATAGACAGGCAAAATTATGAGGAACAGGCTAAGATTGGCGAGTTATGAACGCTTCTGGGAGCTTATCTTGTATAAAAAATGATGCAGAAGTTCCCTGCAGCTTGAGTGAATTTTGCTGGTTGGGAAAAGCATGAAACATGCTTGGCAGCTGCAAGCCCTCTTTGGTAACTGATGTTGTATAACTTGTATTGTTTAATTGGTGGAACACTGCTTTGTTTGGTGTTTCTCAGGAAGCTTCTGAGGCCTTATCATGTATAAAATGTTTCAGGAACTGACTGCATTCTTTTTCAATGGAATTAGCTGTAGAGATATGAGGTATTTTGTTTTACCACATCCTCCCTTGGGTGACTTGAGAGTGTGGCTTTCAGGTGTTTTATGGTTGATATGGTGGCAAAATGAGTATCAGAGTGCTTCAGAGGACGGTTCAGAGGCCTTATCTGGTGGTGGAAGTTCCAGAAAGGTCATGTTTACTGAGGTTTTATTGCTGGTTGGTGTGTATTGAGATGTACTTGGCTACATGAGCCCCTACTTCTGTTGGTGCATGTATGAGTGTTGTATGGTTGGATTGGTGGCAAACTGAGTGTCAGAGTGCTTCAGAGGACGGTTCAGAGGCCTTATCTGGTGGTGAAAGTTCCAGAAAGTTCATGTGTACTGAGGTGTTATTGCTGGTTGGTGAGAATTGAGACATACTTGGCTGCATGAGCCCCTACTTCTGTTGGTGCATGTATGAGTGTTGTATGGTTGGATTGGTGGCAAACTGAGTGTCAGAGTGCTTCAGAGGACGGTTCAGAGGCCCTGAGTTGTACTGAATGATCCAGGAAGGTAGTTTAACTTGGTGTCATAGTACTGGTTGTAGTGTAACATTGGTACTGGTATGGTTTAAGTCCTGCTGGTATGGGTCTGTTGTTTTGTTGTGTGGTTATTTTAATCATAATCTTTTGCCATTATATATTCAATGAATCTTTCATTTAGTACTCCTTGTGAAATCATCCAGCCTTTGCAAGGTGTTGGGTTGTTTGTGACAGGTGTTTGATATGGTTGAAGGGGGTTATCTAGTGATGTATTTGGGCTTTGAGGTTGGTTTTAGTTCAGGGTGTAGTTTATGAGAGGTTTGGAATTAATTTGTGAGGCTAATTTGATAAAAAGAACAATAAAAATTGAGTCTGATGGCTATAGGACAGGTTTGGTTTACCACACCTCACCCACAAGGATGCCAGTTGCAAGCACTATGAGCGGGATTGAACCTGTGACCATAGTGTTATGAAGGAAAAAAAGGGCAACAACTGCGGCTTCCAACTTTACCAACTCAATGTTGGAGAGTCATCCCTCAACCAGCATGTTATCCATGTTGATAACACTCCTCCTACGCCACCCCAGCTAGACTCATTCAAGGAGGACAAAATAAAAGCATTAGTGAAAGAGCACATAGGTTATTGAAAACAATTAAAACTAGCTCAGACCCAGGAGGACCAGCCAGGCATGAGAAAAACAATTTCTCTGGAAAAGGGGTCCAAGATCTCTCTTCAAAAATTTATCCCAGAGAGAGAAGTAGAAGTTTACGTGCATAGCTGGAATTCTTGGGATCAATTGGCTTACTTAAAGGGTAAGGACCCCAAAAAGAAGAGATCCCCAGCCTATCAGAAGTTAAGGAACCCAAAAGATTTGGAAAAAAAATAATATCTCTAGCCCAGAAATGGAAGAAGGTTTACCACAATTAGATGCTGAAAATTTTAAACTCTTTTCTGTGAATGTGTCTCACAATTTTAGTACTTTTAGCAAATGCCTGGATAACATGTATGAAAAATTGTATAAAGTGAATTCAAAAATTAACAAAGCATTGCAATCTCAATCCAAATTACCTACAATCAATGAATTGGAAGTAAAACAAATAAGAGACAGCATAAGTTTAAGTAAAATGGACCTAATACAGCATGTTGACCATAACCTTTCCATTCTCCCAGAAGAAATCATTGGATCAATTAATTAAATTAAAGAATAAGTTAAGAAGATAACCCAAACCCCTTCAACGTATTTAATTCATAAAATTTTTTCATTAAGTAACAAACTTGATTAAGAATCAGGTATGATTAAAAATGATCTCAGAGATCTAAAAATCAATTTTGCTAACCCTCCAGTTATTAAATTGGAAGAACCTAGACCAACTAGGTATACTAGTGCTCCCAGTATTCCTCCTAGGTCTGGAATAACCAGGAATGAACCTTTCAGGCCTAGTCCCAAACCTGAATTGGAACATGATTTGAAATTAATTCCTCTTATTGCTCAATGACCTAAGTTTTCCAGAGAGGGGGAGTAAAATCATGCCAGTTTCATTAAGTTTATTGACTACACTCTTGCTTCTTATGAGCTCCCTGATACTATAGCTGTTGTAAGACTACCTAGGTTATTTGAGGGAGTGGACCATGATTGGTTCATTAATAAAAGGGAGGAAGTAGCATTCTTGTCCTGGAGCTCATGGAAAGATTTAATCAAGGAACAATTTGGTACCAGGATTTGGAAAGGAAAGATGATTAAAACCTTTGAAACTTCTCAGTTTGATCCATCCAAAGACAAGCCTCAAAAGTGGTGTCTTGATCAGAAAAGAAGATTGGATTGTTGCTACCCCAATGCTGATAAAGAAGAAGTCAATGAGAGACTTCTGAACTTATTTCCAGGACAGCTAAACCATAGTGTAAGGTGCAGGATGCCTATGAGCTCTGACCTTTCCACCCTGATAGGAGTGTTAGAAGAAGCCATTGATATGAATGGTCTTGAAAAGAAAATTAATAAACCTAGGGAAAATATTATTAGAAATAAAGAGGAATATACCATCAGAGCCCAAGGTTTCTCTGACCTTGATCCCACCAGCTTTGAAGTCAATAAGACTTCAGAAACAAAGGAAAAGGTATGGTGGAACTGCAACCAGAAAGGACATGTAAGACCTGAATGTCCTCAACCCAGGAGAAGGATTAATTCTATTGAAGGAGAAGATTATGATAACAACCCCAATTACCAACTTGATGACACTGATGGATCAATCTATGAGTGTGAGTTAATGATCAATAACCCCATCAATTTTATTGAAGGAAGTATAGAATATTCCATGGAAATAAACTCTGTCAATGAAGATTCCAACTTACCAAAACAGTGGAATCCCAATATGAAGATTCACCACGTCTCTGAAGCTAAAACCTTGACCCTCAAACTCCTTCCGGTAAGTTTTATACTTCTTGCAGAACTTGCTATTTCCATGGTCTAATCCAAGGTTCCCTTATGAAGTTACTCCTGGATAGTGGAGCTTTTTGATCTTGTGTTGGATCAAATTATTTGGAAAAACAAGATCCAAATTGAAAGGTGAACTTATGACCAGTACCTCAGGCTAAGTTAAGCAGTTGTAACTCTTCCCTCAATGCTATTTGAGTTTGGTCTTCAGATATCATGCTCCCTCATTCTAAAGGGTCCCTAAAACTGAAAATAGAATTTTTATTACTTCAGAATGGATCATGTGACTACTTCATTTTAGGAAATGATTCTCTTTGTTTGTATGGAATAGATTTGTTCCAGAGTAAGGGTAGATACTTTAATGCAGGAGGAGATTGGAAAAAGAAGTTCAAAATATGCCATTTTGTCCCACAGTGGTATGTGACACCATAACAACTGCAAAGTGAACTGGCCTTTCAGCTGGTTTCATAGACTTTTGTTTAGGCCTTGCCTCTCAGTTGGTTTGCAGTTGTGTGAGGGATGAAAGTAAACTGGCTAGCCCTGTTGTGGGTTCAATTTGCAATCAGGACCAGTTTTGCAAGGTGGCTTGCTCCTGTGACAATTGTTGGGTTTTCCGCCTGTCAACAGCAAGACTCCCAAGTCTTGGCCGCTCCTTATGGCGTTCAGGAGTGTGTCTTAATATGGCTCCACAAATGGAAAGTGGGTTAGTGCTACCAGCCATAGGCACTTTGGGACAAAGTGCCCTTGAATCCAGGGTTACTGTCATAAGGTGGTATGTGAAACAATAACAACTGCAAAGTGAAATGGCCTTTCAGCCGGTTTCATAGCCTTTTGGTTAGGCCTTGCCTCTCAGTTGGTTTGCAGTTGTGTGAGGTATGACAGTAAACCAACTGGCACTGTTGCGGGTTCAATTCACAATCAGGACCCGTTTTTCAAGGTGGCTTGCTCCTGTGAAAACTGGCGGGTTTTCTGCCTGTCAACATCAAGAATCCCAAGTCTTGCTAGCTCCTTATGGCCTTCAGGAGTGTTTCTGAATATGGCTCCACAACTGCAAAGTGGGTTAGTGCCACCAGCCATATACACTTTGAAACAAAGTGCCCTTAAACCTGGGGGTACTTTCATAAGGTGGTATGTGACACCATAACAACTGCAAAGTGAACTGGCTTTCAAGTAGGTTTCATAGACTTTTGGTTAGGCCTTGCCTCTCAGTTGGTTTTCAGTTGTACAAGGTATGACACATGTCAATGCTCAAACTTCTGATTCCACCTACAAGAAAAACTTGGAGACCTTTAACCAAGAATACTTCTCTCAAGCAGATTTGAACTCCCTGCTCAGTGAAGACAAAAAAAGGGACATCCTCCAAGTTTGCTTTGAAAACAAGAATGCATTCTGCACCAAGGAACACCCCATTGGTAATATAAAAGGACATGAAATGATTCTAACCTTGAAAATTAAACCTCCTTACCCCCCTAACCTCAGGAGACCTGCCTACCCCTCCAGTCCAAATTCTTGAGCTTCTCTAGAAGCTCACATCCAAGAATTAATTGACTTTCAAGTCTTAAGGAAAGTAGGACATAATGAAAAAGTAGATATTACTACTTCAGTAATTGTAGCTTGGAATAATGATAAATCAAGAATGGTTGGAGACTTTAGAATTCTTAACTACTACACCCAAGCTGATTAATATCCTATCCAAAGGATTGACCATGCCTTACATAACCTCTAAAAGGCTAAGTTTATTGTTAGAATGCGGATGCACTCAGGTAATGTGCAAAGGAGTGTGTAATCCAAATGGGATGCAAAAATGGGCCTCCACGGCCCATTGGACATCACATGGGCCATGTGGGCCTATGTGGGTGTTATTGGTTGTGGGCATTTGGGCGCCAAAACACGTTTTTATGGTCTTTTGGGACACGGGCCCTCACAGGCCCGCCAGGGTGGATGGGCCACCCAAGCCAGATGGGCTTATTTGGGCATAAAAGTGTTGAATCAGATAGTGTGGAAACTCTAATTTCAGAAACCTTCTAACAACAACACCACCTTCTTCAATATCAACCTCCATCAACCTTTGACAAGTCCATCCTTGAGTACACCGCTTCTAAACAAGGATAACTACAGTATGTGGCGGAAGAAAATGGAGAAACTCTTTAAGCTACGAGGAATCTTTCATCTTATGAGCTCAGCGGACGAAACAAACGAACTGGATGAGGAAAAAAACCAAGAGATGGTTGCATACATGATGGCCAAACTCGACAAAAACACATACAACAACATCATCGATGATCTCAACAAGGACGACGCCAAACTCATCTGGCTCGCAACTCGTGCCCATTTTGCATCCTCTCAATTGGCAAACAGGGCCAGGGTATTCAACGGCTTTCTTCACCTCTCGTTGACGACAAACATCAAAACCTTTGTCACAACAATCAAGACATATATGAAGAAGCTAACTGAAGTTGGCATCGACCTGCCAAACGATATCATAGCATATCTGGCACTATTTAAATTTCCCCCCTCTTTACAAAGTATGAAGTCCCAAATCATGCACTCCACCACCAACCTGAAAATAGAAACCGTCCTTGACCATCTGACTCAACATAAAAACAAAATCAGTGCACAGGAAGCCCAAAGCAAACCGGTTAATACAGCTCTATAAGACGGACCAAGGTGTGAGAATGGTAAACACAACCCCGCCGTCACTACTCATCCCGCCAACTCCTGCTGGGCCAAATTTCCGGAGTTGAAACCCTCACATCTTCACAACCGCGGTAAGAAAGGAAGGAAGAAAACGGAAGAAGAAGCACACTATTACTCTTTCTTCTGTGGGATGAACTCTGACAATCAATGTGCACCTGGCCCAAATCGCTTTATCCTTGATTCTGGATGCTTGATTCACATGATCGTGGACAAATCTCTATTTTGATCCATATCTACCTCCAACAATAAGGGTGCTATTCAAACCGGCAAGAGAAACGCTGAAATCAAAATTGAGGGAATGGGCAGTGCCCTTATACCCTCTCTTGCGTCCACATTTCTTCTCAGCAACTCTGCCTGGGTACCAGACGCTACGGTTAATTTAATCTCTCTCGGGGCATTGGTCGAGAAAGGTGCCAGCCTACGAGTCGACTCCTCTAGCTCACCCTGCAAGTTCTTCCTGAAGTTTTGAGGCAAAACAGTCCTCTCAGGGAAAATTATCAACGATCTGTTTTTAATAGACATGGCCACCAACAAAAATGTAGGTCTATACTCCAGCAATAAACTGCCTGAAATTCACAAAACTTTGGGCCGTGCGAGTCTTGGGCGAATGGAAAAGTATCTGAACAAATCCATCTCAGCCAAGGACAAGCTAAATTTCAAGTGTCTGGACTGCGACAAGAGAAAGATTACTAAATCTACCTTCTCTCAAGCTCAAAAACTGGCAAAAAAATCGTTTGATTGCATCCACGTTGACTTAATGGGTCCTCTTAATCCCACAGAAAAGGGAGGCTTTTGGTTTGTGCTCAATCTTGTGGACTCATTCTGTGGCTACATCTCTTGTTTTCCGCTTCAATCAAAGGACGAGGCAGCTAGTACGTTGATCTTCATCATGGAAAATGTACACAGGAAGAATCACCAATACCCCTCCAAAGTGTGTTCCGACGGAGGAGGAGAATTTGTCAACAATAAACTCTCTTTGTTCTACAAGGAAAAACACATCAATCAAATTATAACTGAACCTTACCATTCTCAAAACAACGGTTGAGTAGAAAGAGCTAATCAAACTGTAATGGAATCAACTAGGGCAATCTTCACTGAAACCAACATTCCCAAACACTACTGGCACAAGATCATCAGAGGGAGCTGCATCCTACTCAATCAAATTCCCAAAGAAAAAGGCGGCAAATCACCTTGGGCTCTATTTCATGGAAAGGAACTCCCAGCCGACTATCTCAAGCCAATTGGCTCACCACTGACGTATCGTCTGAGTGATCTCCAGATCAAATCCAAGCTGAATGAGAAAGGGGATTCAGGAGTTCTCATTGGTTTCAATCCAGCCCTATTGTCCTACAAGATTCTCTCCAGCTCTGGAAAAATCATCAACACCAAACACGCAAGTTCTTCAAGTCATCCAGCTCCTCCTTAACCCTCCGGGACAATGGCTCCAACAACGATTTCAGTCCGACCAAAATTCCTATCAATCACAATACGTCCATCCCAATCGAATTGCCTTTGGAAGAAGATTCTTCAAGCCTAGACTTAATCAACTCTGTAAAAGAGGAAGAGGAATCCGACTCTGCCGGCAACAAAATGGAGGATGAAGAAATTGTATTGACTATCTTGCGACCATCCCTAAGAAACAGAGAAGCTCTGAAGAAAACCAACCGGTATGGCTATCACGCAGAAAAACTGCCTTCATCCATCAAAGAAGCACTCACCATTCCTGTCTGGAAAGCGTCCACGTTAAAAGAATTCCAATCCATCAACAAACAAGGAGTTTGGGAAGAGACCGATGAAGATCAAGTGACCAACCCACTCAAGACAGTTCCCATATACAAAATTAAGGAAAACGCACACGGCGAACCACCCACCTATAAAACGCGTCTCTGCATACAAGGGTTCAACCAGAAGTATGGCTTGGATTACTTAGAAACTTACGCACCCACCGGAAGAATAGCCTCTCTTTGAGCTCTGCTCACCTTTGCCATGGACAAAAAACTCAAACTGCTGCAACTAGATGTGAAGGGGGCCTTCCTGCATGCTGAATTGGACAAGGACGTCAACATCTTTAACCCTCCAGGCTCAGGTAAGAAAGGTAAATACCTCAAGTTGAAGAAATCCTTGTATGGCCTGAAGCAAGCACCACGAAACTGGTACAAAACGCTGACTTCCTGGATTGAATGCCAAGGATATTCCAAATCTTTGTGCAACCCTTGCCTATTTCTCAGCAACAACAACTCGTCTGCCCTCTTCTTTCACGTAGATGACCTCATAGTGGCCGGAAACACCACTCAGTTTGAAGGCCAATTTCTGGAGCGGTTCAAGAACTCCTTGGCTCATCCCCCAAACACCTTGCTGGGTATGAAGGTCTCCAGGGAAAACAATCTGTTACATCTCAGTCTGCCGCTCCACATAGATAGAGGCCTATCAGAATTGAACCTGACTGATTGCAAACCAGTATCCACGCCCAGGACAACCGGGCTCCACTTATCCCCCGCAACAGAGGAAGATTATAAGAAATTTCTATCTCTCAATGTCAACTATCAATCTCCGATTGGGTGCCTCAACTTCATCTCCGGTCTAGCCAGGCCAGACATCAGTTTTGCCGTATCAAGCTTGGCCCGCTTCTCAGAAAAACCAGGGTACTCCCACTGGATGGAAGTTATCCATGTGTGGAGATACCTGTCGGCCACAAAAGATGTCTGTCTCACGGTGGGTCCTTGGTCAATATCAAATTGCCTCATTTGCTACAGCAATGCTACCTGGGGGGACAATCCACACAGCAGGATCTTGCAGAGCGGCATGGCTGTTTCCTTGAAAGGTAGCCCATTGTACTGGACCAGTCGTCAACAAAGGTGCATCACTCATTTGTCTACCAAATACAAATGTGTAGCCTTATCCAACTGCCACCTTGAAGGAAGATGGCTCCATCAACTACTTACAGAAATTTACCAAGAAAAATTCAGATGTCCACTTCATCTCATAGATAACAAGGGCTTGGAAGACAAGGTTAAGAAGTTTGGTATCAATTCCAAGGCTAAATATATCAAAATAAAGATGAAAAGCTTGCGAGAAGACTATGAGAGTGATCACATTGATTTAAAGCTCATACCCTCTCAGTCCATGACGGCAGATGCCTTAACCAAAGCCGCTAATAAAAACTTGAAGCTGAGACTTGTAAATTTCTTTTCTTCTTTTCACTAGACTCTGAGTCAAGGGGGAGTGTTGAATCAGATAGTGTGGAAACTCTAATTTCAGAAACCTTCTAACAACAACACCACCTTCTTCAAGCTCAACCTCCATCAACCTTTGACCAGTCCATCCTTGTGTATACCGCGACCAGCAGCCAGTACGATAAGAGTGAGACCTCAACTCGACTCTTTTGCTAGTGTCTTTACTGACCATTTCCCAACAGCTTGTTCAAGGCGCTTCTACGGACAAATCCCAATTGTTATCTTTGGTCGTTTACTTTTCTTTGTCCTTCCTCGAGTAAATTGTCTTCTTCATCAATTGAGTCTCTTTCATTCTATCTGAATTTATTTCCTTGACCATCTAGTAGTTCCTCATCCCTGCTCATCTCCTGAAACCTAGCTGTTCTTCTTCTGCTGTATTTATTGCAGAAGCCTCCTGTTGGTCTTTTCTTTTTCTCAATCTCATTCTTCTTTTTAGTTCTTGTTTCTAACTATTTCTTTCTATGTGAAATAAAAGTCTGGTCCTGGTTTTATAGTCTTCATTTCTTTCAAAAAGGGCCCAAGCTTTATTATGGACGTACTTGGCCAGACGGGCTGGCCCGCCAAAGTATGTGATTTTCACAATTTGGGCTTGGGGAGGCCCATTGCGGATGCCGCCTCTGTCGCCGCCTGCTAGGGGCCGCCGCCTGTGTTGCGGCCCTCTTGGGGCCGCTGCACGCGTCGCGGACCGTTTGGGGCCTGTTTGGGGCCTCCTGTGTTCCTTGGTACGGCCCACGCGGGGCTGTTGCGCGGCCAAGGGATCCCGTGTGGTGCAATGCCGCGCGGGCCCAGCTGGTTGCGCCCGGCAACCAGCGCCGCGGAGCTGCTTGTGGCCCCGGCTTGCTCCCCCTCCCCTCGCTTGCCATCACAAGGGGGATGGGGGCAAGCTGGCTGGGTTGAACCAGCCAGTGACCGGCCGCAACAGTGCTGTCGGTCAGGGCAGGGGGGACCTGACCACCCCCTTGCCCAAGGAGGTGGCGGTGCCGGCCGCAAGCGTAGCAACTGGCAGGTGGGGGGGAATTCATCACCCCTCCACCATCAAGTGTGTGAAGCAACCAAGCAGGGGCGCTCTCCCCCCCCCCCCCTTTACTGAGGGGGAGGAGCAATGGGCCTGGGGGGACCTGATCACCTCCCAGGCCAACTTTCTTGACAACACCCTGGGGGTATTGACCCCCAGGGCCCCTGGTGAGGGGATTTGACTGCCCCCACCAGGGATTTGAGAGAAAGAGGGGGGGGACAGTGTGTCCGCTGGTCACACCCCCCATGTGAGTCTGAGACCGGACCCAGGTGTGCCTTGGGTCCCACCTGGCCCATTTGAGGGGTCAGTGGCTGGCTGCATGAGGCAACCAGCCCATAAAAAATGTAATGAGGTCATCATGGCTGGTTGCAACGGACAACCAGCCAAGGGGATTGAACAGAAAGGGGCTGGTTCAGCCCCGTAATGGTGGAAACACTGGAATGGACCGGAATAGGCCAGTCGTAAGGGTTCAGGAACTGATGCCATGCAGGCTGATGTAGTCCCAACCAAGTAACAAGGCTAGTAGAGCCTGTAGGGCTCTTTTGGGGAGAAAAATTTGCTTTTTGGCTTGTTGTTTCATGGGCTCACAAGAGGCCAATCTTTTGTACTTAAGGAGCTCTTCTCCCTGCTGTTTTCCATCCATTCATTCATCATTCCAATCAAATTCATCCAACATATTGCCCCATTGTGAGAGCCCCATTAGCCAATATTGACACCCAGTGTCCAGAATTTCTTTTGCTTTAAATACTGCTCATTTTCCTAAGCTAATTGCTGGCCATAATTCTAACATTTATCACTACTATGGATATGCTGATAGTTTTTCACCAAATACCCATCAGCCCTGAAAGCCGGAAATTCATGAGAATCATATTTCATTTAGGAATCTATGAGTATCTAAGAATGCCTTTTGGTATCAAGAATGCCCCTTCTCACTTCCAGACTATGATGCACACAGGTTACAGTCCTAGGATTATTCATCAGACAAGGTTGGATGACGGTATAAATTGATGATTTTATCATCTATCTTTGCTTTAAATACTGCTCATTTGCCTAAGCTAATTGCTGGCCATAATTCTAACCTTTATCACTACTATGGATATGCTTATAGTTTTTCACCAAATACCCATCAGCCCTGAAAGCCGGAAATTCATGAGAATCATATGTCATTTAGGAATCTATGAGTATTTAAGAATGCCTTTTGGTATCAAGAATTCCCCTTCTCACTTCCAGACTATGACGCACACAGGATACAGTCCTAGGATTATTCATCAGACAAGGTTGGATGACGGTATAAATTGATGATTTTATCATCTATTCTGATGACTAGGATACACATATGGATAAAGTAAGGCTAGTCCTCAAAACTATCTCTGCTTTAGAAGAAAAGTATCAATGAAAAAGTGTAACTTTGGGTATGGAGAACTGAAATCTTTAGGGCACATTGTCTCTGGACTAACTCTAACTGCTGATCAAAGCAAGATAGAAGCTGTTATGAAAAGGCCCATTCCTCAGAATAAAACTGAACTCCTATCCTTTTTCAGTTTTTGCAGCTACTATAGGAAGTACATACCATAGTTTGCTCTTCTCACCAAGAGTTTATACAAAATTTGAAGCCACAAAAATTTGTTTTAGATGAGCCATGAAAGGCTGAAGAATTGCAAGGAACTCAAGATAGCTATGACTACTGCTCCAGTATTGATTCAACCTGATTACTCTAAACCTTTCAAGCTGTATATAGATTCTAGTATGGAAGGACTGGAAGCTTTCCAACACAAAGAATTCATAGAGGATGAGAAACCAGTGGAGTGTCATAAACACACCTTGACTCAGCCTCCTCAGCCATACTCAACCCTCAGCCATTCCCAATCCAGTAAAATCTACCTTCCACCTCTGGATCTACATGCTGCATGTCCCCTAGGTAATCTCCCAGGCATACTCTAAACCTCTCTATGGCTTGACACATACCTATCTCTCCTCAAATCTATCTGGAATGGGAAGTACATAAAGTCAACCCATAATAAATACTCCTGGCTGGACAACCCATAACCCTGTTAGGTAAATGACCTTCCTGGGAAGGCCCATACTATCTGTCAAACTACAACCTCCAGACCAATTGGTCAACAGGTAATTCCATGGACCTCTCAGCCCAGAAAAAGACAACCCATAAGCGAGTTAGGTACGTGACCTTCCTTGAAAGGCCCATACTATCTGTCAAACTACAACCTCCAGCCCAATTGGTCAACAGGTAATTCCATGGACCTCTCAGCCCAGCAACAGTCACCCCTCCTCAAGGCCTCCTCCAAGTTCTCACATATACTGCCTCTCTTCTCCTTCTGGACTAATTCCCCCCAAGGAATTAGTATACTACTTCTTATTGGATCCCCTTATCAACATCCTTCAGAGCCTTACTCCTGGATTCATCTCTTTATCATTGCCCTTACTCTATGTCTCATCTTCCTATGCAATCAATCTCCTTGTCTCTATCCTGAGTTCTGTGAGCAGTAGTGCCTGCGCCCTCAGCCCCTTGCACACCAGAGGAAGTTTTGAAATTATACTAATTCCTTCCCCTTGATTACTACCCATCTCTATATCTCAATAGAACCATTCCATCCATTTGTCAAATCATTCCATCTCACAGATAACACTACCTACAATATTTGTGGGCAAGCGTGGTATAGATCTAAACAGTGTGTGTCCTCCACATTTCCAAAGGGTCATCCTGCTGAATTTATCTACCTTAACATTTCTCCTGAAATTTTCCCTTAAACAATGCTTTGACGGGAACTTTGAACTTTGACTTACTTTGACTTTGAACTTTGACTTACTTTGACTTCAAACTTTGACTTTGACTTTGACTTTGACTTTGAAGCTTTGACTTTGACTTTGAATTCAAAGTTTGACCTTTTACTTTGACGCTTTGACCTTTGACTTCAACGCTTTGACCTTTGACTTCAGCCCTTTGACTTTGACGCTTTGACCTCCAACTTTGACCCACTCTGACAAGCTTTGACAAAACGTTGTACAAACACAAGACAGTTTTGCCGCCAAAATTCCTTCCTCATTCTCTCCGGGTACTTCTCTTGGGTCACTTACCTACGGGATACTTGGAAACCATGCCTTGTTGACGTGCAAAACCTTCCATCATGACCAGTCCACCTCTGACAAGGGCAGCTTGAGGACGTGGCACTACTATAGACATAAAAGACCACAATCAATCTACTCCTCAAGCCCATGGACAAGGGAGGACCTTTTCCAACCTCCCTGCACCAGATTCCAACACCATGGACATTGGTATCCTTCCTCCAGCTCCTCCAAGAGCTTCTCTGTCCCCTGCTCCTCCTGTTGTCAGAGTGTTTATTAATTGAGTGACTGGTCAATATCCCCAAGAAGGTTGTGGATTGGATTCCCCATGGTATGATCCCAGTCTAATCCCTCTCCCTGAGGATGTGGAAGAGGAAGAAGAAAGCAAAGATTCAGGATTTGATTTGAGGATCCTTAGCAATCTTAACTCACCAACCTCTGGACCTCAAGAAGAAGCTTTTCAAACTTCTGCTTCAACTGCAATCCAAGCCCCTCCAACTCAACCTCCTCAAACTCCTGCTGTGGACCCTACTCTCCTAGCCTTGCTTCAAACCATGACTTCAGCAGTAGCCAAACTCTCTCAACCACCAACGACTAGTACTTCCCACTCTGGAACCTTCAAAGCCCCTTTGATGAATCCGCCAGACAAATTTGAAGGCAGTAAACCTAGAAAGCTCAGACCTTTCTTACAAGCTTGTGAACTCATCTTTGCAAATGATGAAGGGACCTTCCATGTGGATAAAAGGAAAGTTCTTTTTGCTGTCTCCTACCTCACTGGGAATGCAAACCGTTGGATCAAACCCTATTTGGCTCACCTCTCCAATCAAGAGACCTCCTTCCTACTCAACTACTGGAAACACTTCACAGAAAAACTTCATAATCTCTTTGGCAATTGTCTGGAAGTGGCCAAGGCAGAGAAAGAACTGGTGAATTTGAAGATGAAGGACTCTGGATATGCCTCAACCCACATCACAGAATTTTGCTTGCCTATGACTAAAGTTTCTGGATGGGGGGATACAGCCTTCTACTTCCATTTTTGTCAAAGCCTCCCTGCCCAACTTCTGGACCAACTAGCTGGTTATGATGGTTCTGTAGACACCCTTCAAAATCTTATGGATGTAGTGTTGGATTACCATACCAGGTACCACAAAACAGTCAAGGAGAAGTATTCCCATCCAAGCCAATATTAACAGCAAAATTCCTCTAAATCCCAAGCCAACTCTTCCCAGCCTGAAAAGGGAAAAGGTAAGGCCAAGAAGAAAGACAAATCTGCAAAGAAGAAATCCTCCCAAACCAAACCTACCTTTGACTTAGGTCCTGATGGCAAGCTCAAGGCTGAAGAAAAGGAAAGAAGGGAGAAGGAGGGACTATTTATGTATTGTGGAGGGAAGCACAAGACAGAAAACTGCAAAAAGAAGTCTGCCACCAACCCTTCCTTCAACACCAACTCTTCCTCTAACTCCAAGCCAAAGAAAACTAGGTGGTTTTCCTGCTGTACTCCAGGATTATCACCTTAATGATGTTAGGGTACAAAAGATACAAAAAGATTGTGCTGAACAGCTTTCCAAAGGCTTACATTTTATTCACTTTCACCAGGACTTGAGTCATAGTGTTTTGATTGATTCAGTTGCCACTCAATCTGAAATGGCAAATACTATAGTTCTAAAGCTTTCATTGAAGCCCATCCCTCTGGGCAAACCTATTCCTCTTTTTAATTTCATTCCAAATGAGTCACCCTCCCAACTAATTACCCACAAGGCAACTTGGGTGGTCTCTCTTCCTTGTTTTTCTTTCTTTGTATGGGAATTTCTCCTTGTTGACGCACCATTTTCAGAAGACTTCATCCTGGGAATTGACTTTCTCCACCACTGGAATCCTGAAGTAAACCAGAGAATGGGGCTGATCACCCCAAGACACCAGCCAACTGACAACCTTTCCTCCCAATCCATTGAACTCAACATGGCCAACATAGCTTCAACTAATTTCTTTTCTACTCTGCCTTTGGCACTGCAGTCCATTACATTCCCCTCCAATTCAGAACCCTTTCATCCTCAACACTCCACCCAATTTACATTGATTTCAACAAATTACCACCTTGCTTGGATATTAACTGATCCCTTGACCATTCCTCTGGAGCAGAAACCTAGGGATTCAGCCTTGCATATCATGCAATAGGTTACTCCTTCTAATATTTATGCTACTCCCCATTAGAATACTTCAACTGACTGGGACAAGTTTGACATTGACAAAGACCCTGAAGAAATAGAAACTGTGTTGAAAAAAGTTCCTGCTGATTACCATTCTTTCCTAGATGTTTTCTCTAAGGTTAAAGCAGATCAACTCCCTCCTCACCGCGCTTAAAATCACCACATCAAATTGGAAGGCCCTCTCCCTCCAATGGGGCCCATCTATTCTCTATCTCAAAGTGAAAAGTCAACCCTACAAGCCTACATATCAGAGAATTTAGAGAAAGGTTTCATCTGTTCCAGCACTTCAAGCACTGGAGCACCTGTTCTCTTTTTTAAAAAGAAGGATGGGAGTTTGCAGTTGTGTGTTGACTATTGCAAGCTTAACTCTGTCACCAGGAAGAACCGTAACCCACTTCCTCCAATGAATTTCTTACTGACTGTCTTTTCAGGTTCTTTCATCTCCACCAAAATTGACCTCAGAGGTGCCTACAACCTTTTGCGCATCAAGGAAGGAGATGAACACCTAACAGCATTCGGATATCAGTTTGGAAGCTATGAATACCTGGTCACGCCCTTTGGACTGACCAATTCCCCAGCTTCTTTCCAGAATATTATTAATGACATCCTTGCTGATCTCCTCACAGTTTATGTGGTGGTTTACCTTGACAATATCCTTATTTTCTCAAAAAAACTTACAGGAACACATCCCTCATGTGTGTGAAGTACTGAAAAGACTCAGAAAGCATAAGTTATATGCAAAAGCCTCCAAATGAAACTTCCACACACCTTCTGTGGACTACCTGGGCTATGTAATTTCAGGGGATGGTATCTTTATGGACAACAACAAAGTCAAGAAAATCCTTACCTGGCCTGCTCCTACAAACAGAAAAGCCATGCAGTCTTTCCTTGGGTTTGCTAACTTTTATTGCAGGTTTATAAAGAACTACTCCAAACAGGTCTCCCACCTCACCTCTATTGCTGGAAACAGCTCTCCTTTGAACCTGAATCCTGAAGAATTGCAACAATTTGAAAACATCAAGCAAGCGTTCACCAAAGCTCCAGTCCTTCGCCATTTTGATCACCTCCTGAGGACCTATGTTGAGACTGATGCCAGTGACTATGCCCTGGGTGCAGTCCTACACCAGGTTACTGCTGATAACACTAAACACCCTATTGCCTTTGACAGCAGAAAAATGTCCAGTGCTGAACTCAACTATGAAATCCATGACAAAGAACTCCTTGCTATTGTCTTTGCCCTCCAGCAATGGCGGTCCTACCTCTTGAGCATTGCTGACCCCTTTGAAGTTCTAACTGATCATTCCTCTTTGAATTATTTTATTGTAATATTTCAAGTCATTCTTTATTGCAGCTAGTCAATCAACTGGAATTGCACAAACAGTAGTAACAGTAAAAGGACTAGTAGGCATGCAGAGAAGTTAGAATGATATATAATAGATGAGATAGAGATTGAGTAGGGATTTAGTATTCACCGTAGATGGATCTCAGTATGGAAAGTCAGCGTTAAATGTTGACTTCAGTATGAGTACGGCATGAATTACAGATATGCGGGCCTGAGACAGTAAGAGAGGAATATAGCTAAGTTGGGACTTGTGGATAACACAAGAGTGGAAGAAAAAATGGCCATGGGGGGAAATGATGATGAGAGGTTGAAATGGAAAGAACAGTTACCTCCACCCAATATTTCTCTGGCTCCTCCTGAAGTCTGCGCTGGGGTTTGGTTGACTGGGATTGGGATCCAATGGTTGGTGCTGTCCGCCGTTGGTGGTGGTTCAGGCGTCCTTTGAGGTGGTTCTGGACTTGTCTGTCTCTGGTGAGTTGGTCTGGAGGAGGCCAGGAGTTTGCAACAGACGGGAATGGTGTGAGCGGTGTAGTTGCGACTCAGGCCACCTGCACGCCTGCATGCCGCTGCGGTTGTGGTTGTTGACCTGGGGGAAATTTCCCACAAAACTCCTCCTAATTTTGTCTGAGGTCAAGTGTAGTTGCACAAAAGCGGCTTCTACTTTGATTGGACCCAACGGCTTTGTGAGTATGTCAGCTTTCATGTCTTGAGTCGGCACTTGCTTGACTGAGATTAGGGATTTAGAGACTAGGTTGTGGAGGTACTGATACCTGACCTCTATGTGCTTGGAGTTGGGATTGAGTTGAGCCTCCTTGCTGATGAAGTTAGCACCCGAGTTGTTGGTCAAGATTGTTGGGGTGTGTACTTTGTACTTCAGGTTGGACAGTAGGTGGGTCATCCAGCGTAATTGTTTGGCGCAATGATTCATGGCGATGAATTTGGCTTCCATTGTTAACTGGGAAACCACCGACTGTCTTTTTGATTGCCAGTGCACCGGATTTCCAAATAGAGTGATCACAAAGCTGGAGGTAGATTTCCTCATGACTGTTGTGTTCGCGTAGTCAGCATCTGCCCATCCACTTAGCTGCTCTGTTGGATCTCCTGACTTCCAATATTGGATACCAACCAAGGTTGTCCCCCTTAGGTATTGGAGGAGATGTTTGATGATCAACCAGTGGTGCTGAGTGGGCTTGGACGTGTGTTGTGACAGCACATTTACTGTGTGGGTGATTTCCGGTCGGGTGTGAAGCGCCAGGTGATTCAGCATACCTAATGCTTTTTCCATAACCTTGACATTGAATGCCTCGCCAGGTTTGTCAGCTAGTTTGAGTAGATTAACTGGGGCTGGAATTTTGATTGGTCTACACTGATCCATTGAGAATTCTTCAAGAATCTTTTTGCAATAGTCCCTATGGTGCAGGATCAGGCCTTTGTCCACCCTCCAATCAAGTGTGTACCCCAAGTGTTGTACGGGCCGGTATTGGTGTTTGATGCCGTAGTAGCCCTTTAGCTGAGTTAGGAAGCAGTTGATTTTGGTTCTCAATTTTCCCACCAGTAGTCCATTGTCAACGTGGAGGTGAATCATTAGTGAGCGGGACTCATTGAGGAAGATTGATTTATTGGCCTTTGACAGAGAGAGTCCAAGTTTTCCCAGAGTCTTGGTCAGGTGACTCTTCCAGCATCGGGGTGCTTGCTTTGTCCCGTAGAGCAATTTATTTAGCTTCCACACCCAATCTTCCTTTCTGGGAACCTCAAAGCCCAATACCTGTGAGACATGCACAACAGCATCAATGTTCCCGTGTAAGAATGCAGTTTCAAAATTGAATTGGGCCACCAGTAGATTGTGTTGGACGGCCAGCGCAAGGAGAGTTTTCATCAACTCATTTTGTCCCACGCTTGAGTACATATTGAAGTAGTGCCGTTGCGGCTGTTGATGATTTCTGAAGCACACCCAGCGTGACTTTCTTCTGGTGGTCCGACCACTCATGTCCTTTTTCTTCACCAACCTCCACATGCCACCCAGCATGATATCATTGCGTGGGGGAGGGACCAGCGTACCGGTGTTCTTCTTGAGAAAGGACTGATTCTTGGCGGAAATCAATTCAATCCACTTCTGCTTCTCAGTGGGATCTGCAAACGCTTCCTTTACTGTGACAACCTCACTGAGGTGGGCTTAGTCGTCATCGTCAAGTTGTGGCGGTTGCGGGATAGAGGCGTTAACCCGTCTGGAGGTAGTGATGATGGCGGATGGGTTGATTTTGGACAAGATGTTGTTGGGAGCAACTTTGTAGTAGGGTACATAGGCATAGCCTTTCTTGCGGGTCTGTTCCAGTGGGGCCTTGTTGACGGTGGGTGTTGGCATTGGGTGCTGGGATGGGGGGCTAGAGGATGAGGGGGCCAGCCCTTCATCAGTTTGAGTGCACAACTGAGTGCGGTCTGGAACAGGCAATGGAAGATGTGGTAGGGAGACAACAACGGTTTTGGATTGGGGGTTGGAGTTGTGTAAATTTGACACGGCAACAGGGAGAGAAGAGGGATATTTCTTCAAAGCCTCAGGAGTTTGATACTTGAACAAGTAGGATGGTAGGGAGAAATCACGACTGACAGTGACAGATCTTTGAGAGGTGTCTAGGAATCTGCATGCGTTGGAGTGAGGCTTGTATCCCAGGAACATGAGCGGGCGCAAGGGGGCCAGGATTTTTGATGGGGGATTATGATGCACGTGAACCTTCAGACCAAAGGGGAAAAGTGAGATGAGATCTCTGACTGGCTCTATACAGAAGTCCTTGGTGGATAGGGTACTAACTGGAGATTTGCAATTGAGGGACTTGCTTGGGAGGATGTTGATTAGCGTCAAGGCGTATTTTGCCGCCTCGTCCCAGTAGTTGATAGGCACGTTCAATTGAGCCAACATGCACTGTTTTTTTGTCAGGAGTGAATGGTTGAACCGCTCGGCCAGACCATTTGTTTGAGGGGAGTTGGCCGGGCCCTGCTCAACGGTGATCCCGCAAGATGACAGTTCTGATACAAACTTGACGGACAAGAATTCCCCCCTGGTCTGAGTGGAATACAGCGGGGGTTATTTGTAGTTGGTTATGAATCTCATTGAAATATGATACAATCTTTCCTTTGGCCTTGCTTTTGAGTCGGAGCAGATGAATTCTGTTGAATTGGCTGTAGTTGTCAATGAGAACGAGGACATATTGATAATCAAGCTTTGAGGGCGGATTGATCTGAAGGATTTCTGAATGGATGGTATGAAAGGGAGATGAGAATTTGGGGAGAGGGTTCCAGTGGGGAGATCTGGTCAGCTTGCATGACTTGCAGACTTTGCAGTTTTTTGAAGTGTGTAGTGGGTTGTGAGTGACATTGAGTTGGCGGAGGAATTCTTTGAGGCACCTTTCCAACGGGTGTCCAAGGACAATATGCCAGTCTGACGCTCCTGGATTGTCCCCAATGGCCAGGATGAATGGCTTGGGCTTAATCCTGGCAGAGTGGAGGTTGCCTACGCGATTGAATGTGAACACTATCATGTTTGCCGTCTTGATGAGTACCACTCGGTGTTTGTGGACTATCTTCAATCCGTGGTCTTCTAGCTGTGATTCAGATATTAGGTTATGGGGACCTGTTGGGGCGTAGTAGACCGGGTAGATGAATATGGGTCCAAGTCTTAGTCTTCCTACGTGGGTGATCTGGACGTGGCCTCCATAGGTATTGATTTGTTTATGATGCGGTCTGACTTTTCTGAGTAGGTCCAGGTTGCTGAAAGTTGATCGGGTGGCACCAGAGTTGTATATTAGTTTGCAGGCGTTGTGGGAGGTTGATGAGGTGGAGTATAAAGCACTCTTGTCAATGAAGAAGTCGGAGTCTTCAAATTCAGCTTGGTTGCCTGCGTAGTCGGCTTGGGTCATGTTGGATTCTTCCTTGACGGCGTTTAATGTGTCCTTGGCCTTCATTGCTTGCAGCTCCTTAGTTAGGTTCTCTAGCGATTTCTTGATTTGGGATAGGTCTGGGGTACGTTTTGGTTGGTTGGTTGACTGGCGTTTAGTGGGCACCGGGGGCCTAGGGGTGTTGGAATTGGTTGATAGGTCTAAGAATCCAAACGGTGCTAGGCCGTGGCAGTTCTGTGGAGGGGAAAGGTGCTGTTTAGGCTGCCCTCCTGAGTGTTACAAAAATATTTAGATTTAACCAAGATCAAGGTCCAGAACCTGGTAAATGAGGAATCAAGGAGTAGAGGATAAAGATGATAATAGTTTGGTAGCGATGCAACAGCACTATCTGAGACAAGATTATGCAGGAAAAAACTTGAACAAAAGAAGTTAAAGTCTGCTTAGAATTCAAAGAACAAAAAGCTGTTTTATGTAAACAACGCCCACAAGATAATAACTCTGGTCGTCAGCAGAAGATTGGGGATGATCAACTCAAACCCAACCAACCTCAAGGTTCTCAATGAACCTGCCCAAATCTCCGCAATCAAGCGCTTGAAGGGTACCAGATAACTGAGGGTGGCTGTACAAGACAAAGCACAATGTTTAATAAGCTCTAAAAGCAAACAGTAACTGATTTGAAGCAAGGATAACCTCAACACTTCTCAAGGGACTCAAGAGTAGGCTGGCAGAATGCAACTCCAAAGAAAATAAAGGTAGGTATAACACTTCAGGTCTTAAGCTTAATAAGACCTCTTCAATCAATTGTGATTTGCTCCAGAAAGATGATCAGGGATCAGGACCAGTATGCTCAGAGAAAGGGATCAAGGAGTGGTATAAAACACTCAAAAAAATTCCAACAGACAGAATTTTCTTCAACCAGCAAGGCTATTGGTTGGTGATAAGGATCAGGCCACAGAGGGGCAAAGACTCAGGGTCAAAAATGGATCAGGGGGCAATCAGAGATATACCCAGGATAAGGATCAGGATCTAATTCCACAATAATGGGGGGGACACAAGCACACACTCCCATGGATGATTTTCTCCTCCAGAAAAAGCAGGGGAGAGCCCCTCCTTTTATAGACCAGAGGCCTGTGGACTATTTACAAGAGATTTTTACAAACGGGAGCGGATTTTTTTTTAACAGGATGGGCATGGGCAGGAGAGTAGCAAGTGAGAGGCCTGCGGACATACTGACGGGCCCGGGCAACCGTTGAGACCTGTGTGGGCAACAGAAGAGCTGCGCAGGAGACCGGTGAGCTAAGAGGCGGATGAAATGTTTGACCGGCTGAAACCGCGGTTGGCCGGGGGGATTGTGGAAGGTGGCACAAGGTCATTGATGGCCACAAGCAAATGCTTGCGGTCATTGGTTGGTGGCAGCGCAAAGATTGCAACGGCCGCCAACGACAATTGTTGGTTTGCAGGCGTCAGAGATGAATCGGGGGGGCTGAGGTAGAGCAAGGTTATTGAAGGAAAGGATGGGGATGAGATTGGTCATGGGAGTGATCAATTGAGAATTGTCACCATGACCAATCTCATATGGTGATCAGATGGGTGATGGACTTGATGATTTCAAGGGAGGGAGCGAGTAAGGATCTGATACCGAGGAGGAGATGATGATTGAGATTGATGGATTTGATGGGGCGTGGATGATGGGAGGATGAGATTGGTAGAAAGTTGATGAGAGCTGATCCATGGTTTGTTAAGGAATCAACAAATTCAAAGCAGGAGACGCTAGCAATGACGGTGAGACCAATCTGAGAGAGATGGAGAGCGATCTGATGGCCAACCAAACCAGGATTGGCGCCTAGGATGATGATGATCTGGTGATGGGTCTAGTTCTGAGGGATGAGATTGAGTTTGGGATGAGATAGGATGATATGATTGGATGAGAGGCAAGCCCAGCGGTCTTTTGGCTGCATGCTTGGAAAAAAAAAGTTGTAAGGCTGAATAGCGGAGCTGCAGGGATTTGAATACAAGAGCAGGGATACGAACACCCAGAGATTTTTCTTTCCAACTGAGGGAATGAGCAGTTGAGAAGCTGGGAACCAAATGGAACCCTATTCCAGATCAAAGATTTTTTTTTTTTTGGATAATGATGCCTACAAATGATGATAAGGAAAAATCATAAAAAAATTAAAGTCTCCGCACTGGGCACGGTGTCCAGGATGGGGCACCACATCGGCTGGGTCCCAACACGCGTGGGTTGGATTGACGGCCGGCAAGATCAGTGTTGGTCCTGCGGCTCTTTTGTGAGGTAGAGTATGCTGTCTCAGTGAGTTTGCTTTGATGGCGGGTGTCTTCAGCCATGATGCAGTTGTAAGCTCGGTAAAAACTGAACGGTTTAATGTTGTGGCAAGCCTGAATCAGTGGGTTGAGAGATTGATCTAGTCAGAAGCTCTTTAGGAAGAGGATTTCTGCCAGTGGGGATGATATGCTGATGTATTTGTCCTCATTGTCTGGGGCTTGGGCGTCAAGGGTGTCCTTCAGTGACAGGTACTTTTCCCAGAATTTGAATGCGTGATCCCAAATGGAGCTTGAGGGTTGATACGTCAGATGTACCAGCTGGGAGACATGGTCTCCAATAGTTATTAGTAAGTTTTTGCCGCACACCTTTCCTAGATCTTCCAGGGCCTTGGAGAAGTCCTTGCAATTAGGGGTGACATACCCTTGAAGCTCTTGATCGACCAATCTGTACAGTAGACTTATGGCTAATGCTGTCTTCTGGCGAAACCTCTTAGTATGGCAGTTGTTTTTGACCCACTTGTTGTCTAGGAGCTCTTCGTGGCCCTTGCTGATGAGAATATTCTCAAATTGGGCCTTGCACTCGTACCAGTTGTGTCGCGTGAGTAGTGGAAGCTTTGCCTTTGTGGAGAAGTATTTGCCCTTGGAGCCGCTGGAGTTTGGGATGACTATCTGAGTGCCCTGAGTTTTGCGTTGGTTGGCCATCTCCAATCTAGGGGTTTTTTCTGTTCTACCGTGATTGACTGCCAAGAACAGACTCTTGCTACCATGTAATATTTTGAGTCTTTCTTTATTGCAGCTAGTCAATCAACTGGAATTGCACAAACGGTAGTAACAGTAAAAGGACTAGTAGGCATGCAGAGAAGTTAGAATGATATATAATAGACAAGATAGAGATTGAGTAGGGATGTAGTATTCACCGTAGATGGATCTCAGTATGGCAAGTCAGCGTTAAATGTTGACTTCAGTATGAGTACGGCATGAATTACAAATATGCGGGCCTGAGACAGTAAGAGAGGAATAGAGCTAAGTTGGGACTTGTGGATAACACAAGAGTGGAAGAAACAATGGCCATGGGTGGAAATGATGACAAGAGGTTGAAATGGAAAGAACAGTTACCTCCACCCAATCTTGCTCTGGCTCCTCCTGAAGTCTGCACTGGGGTTTGGTTGACTGGGATTGGGATCCAATGGTTGGTGATGTCCGCTGTCGGTGGTGGTTCAGGCTTCCTTTGAGGTGGTTCTGGACTTGTCTGTCTCCGGTGAGTTGGTCTGGAGGAGGCCGGAAGTTTGCGACGGATGGGAATGGTGTGAGCGGTGTAGTCGCGACTTGGGCCACCTGCGCGCCTGCGTGCCGCTGCGGTTGTGGTTGTTTACCTGGGGGAAATTGCCCACAACATTTATGTCTTCCAAGGTCCTTACTAGAAGACAGGCCCGTTGGGCAGAATTCCTCTCTGAATTCAATTTTGTGATCACTTACAGGCCTGGCAACTTTTCAACCATTCCAGATATCCTGTCACGTTGGGACAATGTGTATCCAGTGGGGGGAAAGCCATATTCTGAAAAGAATGCTGGAAATTTTCAACAGCTTCTGAAACAAAATGAAGTTGAAGCTTCTAAACTCTTTTTTATTTCTGCTAATAAACTTGAAATTCAACTGAGTGAATTGACTTCTGGTCAACAAGCTGAAAATTTATTTCAAGGCATCATTAAAATATTGAATAAGAATGAAGAAGTAACTGATTATTCCTTAGACCCCTTTAGTGACTTACTCCTGTTCCAAGGTAAAGTGGTCATACCTGACCAAGCTAACCATCTTCAACAAAAAATACTCTATAAAAGACATGATTCTCCTCTTGCAGGTAAACCTGGCCAACAGAAGACTCTCAAACTCATCAAGAGATCATTCTCCTGGAATGGAATGTCAAAGGATGTTAAGAACTATGTTTCAGCCTGCTACCTTTGCAACAGGAACAAGGCAAGGCATGAAAAGAAACTAGGAATTATCAAACCTCTTCCAATCCCTGATAGCCCTTGGACTCCACTCTCCATGGACTTCATCTCTCAAATCCTTCTCTCCAATGGATTTGATTCTATCCTTGTTGTTGTGGACTGTTTCTTTAAGATGGCCATCTTCATTAAAACAAGCAGTACACTGAATTTAGTGGAACTTGCTAACCTTTTCATTAGTCATTTCTTCTCCAAACATGGCCTACCTTCTGACATCATAAGTGACCAAGGATCCTTATTCACCTCTTCTTTCTGGAAAACACTTTGTGAAAAACTACATATCCAAAGCAATCTATCCACAGCTTACCACCATGAAACAGATGGTCAAAATGAAAGGGTCAACCAAGTACTAGAAAAATACCTCAGAATGTACATCATTTATCACAAGGACAACTGGGACACGTGGCTCCCCTTGGCAGAATTCTCTTAAAACAACAGTGTTCATTCTTCTACCCAGCATTCACCCTTGTTTAACCTTTATGGAAGGCACCCAAGTTTTGACTTCCTACATCTGTTGGAAAACCAAACTGCTAGTCACTACCTGGACCAAATTCAGAAGAACCAGATTCAAATAAAGAAAGAATTAAAAGAGTCTATGGATAAGTATAAATACTATGCTGACCTTAATAGAAAAGATATTCCGAAAGGTATTGCTCCTGGGAATATAGTTTGGTTATCTGCAAAGAATATAAATACTAAAAGACATTCTAAGAATCTCTCTGAGCGTTGGTTAGTTCCCTTTCTCATTATTGAATGTATAGGATCTCATGCTTTCAAACTCCAACTCCCTGATCAATGGTCTTCAATCCACCCTGTCTTCCATGCTTCCCTTCTCAAACCCTACTCTTCAGGCACAAATTCTCCTAACCACCAACCACCCCCAGAACCAGTGGAAATTGATGGCCAGGAAGAATGGGAAGTGTCTCAAATCATGGACTCAAAGATCAGGTGTGGAAAACTCCTCTACTTAGTCAAATGGAAAGGTTTATAGAAGACTCTGAAAGAACCTCATGGGAACCAGTATCAAACCTCACCAACTGTTCAGCCCTACTTGACAACTTCCACTACCTCCATCCTTCCAAACCCAAACCCTCATAATAATCATCCTTGTTCTTCCAATCAACTCCTTTTTCCCATAATTCTCAAATTCATCCCAACTCTCTTGAAAGAATAAATTAAATCAAACCTATTTCTATTCCATCAATCCATATGAAGGAAAAGTAAAAGAAAATAAAACAAAAATTTCTATCTACCATTCCTTTTCAATCTTATCAATCAAATAAGTAATCTTAGCTACCCAAACACTAGCCAATTTTATCTTTCTTCCTTCATATTCCTCCTTATCCTTAGCAGTAGCTCCCAATTCATATGTCACCCCAGAAAAAGATAAAAAATAATCCAACTCTTCCAACACTCCCCCTTTGCCTCATTTTTTTCCTTCTTCTTTTCCAATTCCTCTCCACTATTCAAACTCCATCCAAAAATAGAATTGCTTATGGAATCCTTTGAAAAACTTCCAAGACACCTTTCAGTCTCCTTTAAGTCTCCCACTGGATCATCTGAACTAGCATCCATGTGT
This sequence comes from Puccinia polysora, assembly GCA_025617555.3. NCBI lineage: Eukaryota > Fungi > Basidiomycota > Pucciniomycetes > Pucciniales > Pucciniaceae > Puccinia > Puccinia polysora. The sequence goes on along the minus strand of CM062632.1, from coordinate 30,763,051 downwards.
CCAACTACTTTCCCTCCAGAGAAAGCATAAAAACCAATGTTCCCCTGGGTCACCTTCCTATATCCACCTATGACTCCATCCTCAGCCAGCAATCTTCCAACTAACTCTCCAATAGACTGAGGGCCAGTGGAATCATCTTCCAATTCTATCACCTCCTTACCCTTTCCTTTATCCTTTTCCACTCCTCCTTCCTCCCTTTCCATGTCTTCTTCTTCTTCTTCTTCTTCTTCTTCTTCTTCTTCTTCTTCTTCTTCTCTTCTTCTTCTTCTTCTTCTTCTTCTTCTTCTTCTTCTTCTTCTTCTTATTCTTCTTCTTCTTCTTCTTCTTCTTCTTCTTCTTCTTCTTCTTCTTCTTCTTCTTCTTCTTCTTCTTCTTCTTCTTCTTCTTCTTCTTCTTCTTCTTCTTCTTCTTCTTCTTCTTCTCTTCTTCTTCTTCTTCTTCTTCTTCTTCTTCTTCTCTTCTTCTTCTTCTTCTTCTTCTTCTTCTTCTTCTTCTTCTTCTTCTTCTTCTTCTTCTTCTTCTTCTTCTTCTTCTTCTTCTTCTCCCTCTCCCTCTCCTTCTTCTTCCTCATCATCAGGCTCTCCAGGGGAATCTTTGTCTTTGTCCTCCTCTCTCCCCGCTTTGACATCCTCTTTGACTCCAAGGGGTTTGACTTTGACTTTGACAGAGGCAGAAGCCGCTTTGACAGGCAGTTTCCTGGAAATTTCAAACTATCTTTGAACTTTGAACTTTGAAATCCTTTCAACGCTTCAACAATTCTTTGACTCCCTCCCCACTACTTCAACCGTGCTTTGATTGGATCACCACCGCTTCAACAGTTCTTCAACGGGGCTCAGCCACTTCAACCAAACTGCGTAAAAATTTAACAGGTTTGACCCTTGGCCGTCAAACTTTGACCGCTTTGACCTTTGAACCTCAAACTTTGACTGGTTCAACCTTTGAACTTTGAAATTTGACCAATTCAATCCAACCCCTTTGAACTTTGACGGGGTTCAAGGGTACTTTTGACCTGCTCCTACCGCTTCAACGGTGGTTTGATTGGCTTTGACCGGGTTGACTTGACTTTGTCAGAGGTTTGACTGAACTCCTACGCCCTTGGAATCCTCAAGAGAGATGATCCAAGACAAAAAGGGGGTTCCCCAACAAACTTCCATGGCATTCAAAATTGCCACCTCCTTCTTTGACATGCCATCCAAGGCCAGCTGCCCTTTCCTCCTCAACTCCAATCTGCGCTTTTCCAACCGCTTCATCTTCTCTTTCAACGCCTCCACTGCAATTGGAGAAACAGCAGCCTGGAATCAGTTCACACTCAGCATCCCAAAGCCTCAAAGTACTCACTGTCCAAGGTTCCTACCCTGCTCTCCACTCCTAGCAACACCCTCAAGTTTTCCGGCGCTTCATTCACTTTGAAATTGGGGCCAATTTTGTCCCTCACCCAAACAACAGGTCCTAGTACCTTCCTTCCAACATTATGGACTTGAGAACATAGTCTTTTGTATCTTTGACAATGCTCACACTTCCCAGACTTTGGAGTGATACTGGTGATGCAGATCTTGCCAGTTTCTGTACACCTGGAACAAGGAGGGAAATACTGGTTGACAGGGTGATAGCCATTGGTGACTTCCAAAATGAATGAGGGGGTGGATGATCTATTATAGCAGGAAAGTGATGGACAGGTATCAGGTGGTGATGCTGATGGATATGGTGATGGGAAAGACAGTATAGCCATGGTGAAGATCTCAACTTACTCTCACCTCTTCTTATTGGTATCAGGAGCTACCCCTTCCTCTTCTGGGGTGGTATTGTCATAACCACAACTCAACTCAGCCTCCTAAGCCATACTCAACCCTCAGCCATTCCCAATCCAGTACAATCTACCTTCCACCTCTGGATCTACATGCTGCATGTCCCCTAGGTAATCTCCCAGCCATACTCTCAACCTCTATATGGCTTGGAACATCCCTACCTCTCCTCAACCCTATCTGGCATGGGAATTACATACAGTCAACCCATAGTACATACTCCTGGCTGGAAAACCCATAACCCAGTTAGGTACATGACCTTCCTGGACAGGTCCATATTATCTGTCAAACTACAACCTCCAGCCCAATTGGTCAACAGGTAATTCCATGGACCTCTCAGCCCAGCAACAGTCACCCCTCCTCAAGGCCTCCTCCCAGTTCTCACAGATACTGCCTCTCTTCTCCTTCTGGACTAATTCCCCCCCAAGGAATTAGTATACTACTTCTTATTTGATCCCCTTATCAACATCCTTCAGAGCCTTACTCCTGGATTCATCTCTCTATCATTGTACTTAATCTATGTCTCATCTTCCTATGCAATCAATCTCCTTGTCTCTATCCTGAGTTCTGTGAGCAGTAGTGCCCGTGCCCTCAGCCCCTTGCATGCCAGGGGCAGTTGTGACATAGAGGAACCTATACTTTTCATATCCAGACAAGTTAAGGATACTAAAAAAAAGGTATGGTTCAAGCCAAATGGAGTGTCTTGCTCTAGTTTGGGCTCTTCAGAAACTCCATTGTTACCTGGAAGTTACCAATTTTGTGGTAATTACTGACTGGAATGCTGTAAGGAATCTCATGAATATGAAGACTCCTAGCAGGCACATGCTAAGGTGGCAGATAGCAATACAAAAGTATAGAGGCCAAATGAACATATTTCACCAAGCTGGAGCTAAAAATCAAAATGCTGATAGTCTAAGCAGGAATGCTTTACCCAACGATCCCAGCAATCCTGCTCATGATCCGGAGGAAAATGAAATATTTCCTATAATGAAAATTAAAATTTTTAACACTGAAGTTCCCATTCTAGGAATCCACATTTGTGAACTAGATGAATCTCTGTTCAACTCAATAAAAGAGGCTTACAGCTCTGATATGAAAAATCTAACCACCATTATGGAAAGCACTTCACCTCTGCCTGAAATTGTCAAACTTTTACCTAAAACCCTTCTAAAAACCTACAAATCTGGGAGGTTAACAATATGGGATGGTCTAGTATACTACAGGCATCAACACTCAAGTTTCATGGTCATAACTAAGGAAGAACATATCAAACATGTCCTAGCTGAGTGTCATGATAACTGTTCATCTGGTCATTTATCTACTGACAGGACCCTGGATAAAGTCAAACAAACTGCTTGGTGGATTGATTGGAGAAATTCTACTATCAAGTATTTTTCTAGTTGTGAAACTTTCCAAAAGTCTAATAAGACTACTGGAAAGATTTTTGGCCTCCTTCAAAAATTTTCTGGGCCCAGGAAAAGATGGGAAGTCATAAACATGGACTTTGTAACCCAATTGCCCCCTGGAGGAGACTATTCCTATAACTCAGTCCTAGTCATAATAGATAGGTTTTCCAAGAAGGAAAAGTTCCTAACTAACCATAAGGAGGACACTTCTATGGAAGTAGCGTTGCTATTCTGGAATAGACTCATTTCTCACAGTGTTCATGGGTTTGGCTGACCCGCTGGATACCCATACCCGGTGGGTATTTACCTGGGTTTGGGCCAGGTGTCCTCTAAAAACACCCATGTTGACCCAACCTGCCTCAAGCTGCTGCGGTTCTGAGTCCAGGTTTGAGAAGGTCCATTAAATAATGGGCCAACCCATGGGTACCCAAAAAAAACCAATTATTTTTTCTGTCTTTATTTTTCTCCATGTGCATATTTGTCTTTTCATACATTTTTCATGCTCTCCAACTATCACCTAATAAATTATTTCTAGTAATATGAAGTGATAAAAACATTTAATTCCCTTAATTTTCAAAATAAAAAAAAACCCTGGTGGGGCCCCATGGCCCACTGGTGGCCTGCAAATACCCCCCAAGACCCGCAGATACCCATCAAGGGTTATGGTATGGATTCAGGGGCAATCAAACTGACCCGCTAAGACCCACTTACTGGTGGGTTGGGTATGGGTAGCAATTTTTTTGACCAACCTGGCCCATGAACACCCTGAATCATTGCTGGTTTAGGATTCCCCAAGATCATTATAAGTGATAGAGACCCCAAGTTTACCTATGAGTTCTGGAGAAATCTCAATGATATTTTGAGAACTACCTTGGCTTTCTCTACAGCTTATAACCCCCAGAAAGATGGATTAGCTGAAAGAATGATTTAGACTCTGGAAGATATTCTCAGAAGATTCTGTTGCTTTGGTCTGGAATAAAATAAGGCTGATGGTTACTTCCATGGTTGGTTTAGTCTTTAAACAGCACTAGAAATGGCTTATAACAGTAGGGAACACTCTACTACTAAGGAATCACCCTATATAATGGAAATAGGATGGATTCCTAAGTTAAACAAGGATAAACTCAACAAAAGGTTAACCAATATCAATCCAAAATCACTTGATTTCAAGAAAATGTTAGATTTAACCAACAAGCATGCTGCTAAATGTGTCCAAAATGCCATTGAACATAACCAAAAGAGGTGGGATAAAACTCATAAAGAACCTGATTTCAAAATTTTTGATCAATTCTTAGTTTCTACCACCAATTTTACTAACCTATCTGGGAATAGGAAGCTTAGATTTTCTTCTTTAGACCCTTTACTATCAAAAGGCTCCACGGTAAGAATGCTGTATAATTCATTTTAAGTGATGAACTTTTCAGAAAACACCCAGTCTTCCCAGTCAGTCTTATCAAACAATACCACCCTTGAGAAGGAGAAAGCACACCTTCACCAAAAATACCAGTCACAGATGATACTGAGAAAGACAAAGGAAAAGTTAACAAGATCCTCAAAGATAAAAAGGAAAGGATCCAAGGAAAAGATTTTAGACTTTACCTAGTCAGTTACAAAGGAGAATCAGCTGACAAAGAAGAATGGTTGCTTGAAAACAAAATCCCAGATGGAAATATACACCTGCAGAACTACAGAGCCAGCAGAAGAAATTAGACCCAAAATGATTTTTCAGATACAGCCATACCTTGGAGTTGGGGAATGTCAGCTTGCTACCATTTATAGAGCAACCTGTCAAAGTTACAAAAATAAAAAAAATAAATGAAAATATTAATGCAACCGAGAGAAGAGCAGGAAATGCATGAATATTATTGCAGCAATGGATTCCCCACCCAAAATTAGGTAGGGTAACTCACTGAAACCTCCTTTGAATTATAACTTGTTGATATTTTAAATTATTAAATTAAAATTGACCAAAAGGTCATGGAACCACTATGGCACTTTTTGGCCAATTTGATATTTCACAAATATTTAAACATGTAGGTTTGACGCGTGAAATTCAATCAAAACTGAGGTATTGTGTATATTTTAGGATTTACACGCAGAAATGTGTTGTGTGAAAATCACCGCACGCAGTCCTGCATTCCTACACAACCCCTGCGCATCTGTAGAATCATATTCCTGCGTACAAAATTTTTGTGCGCAGCTAATCTTCCCACACATGCAGAGGATCCTACCCCGCGCAAATTTGAATGAACTGATCCCCGCATCAGGATCTGTTGTGACTAATCTGACAACAGCCGGTACCGCTCGCAAGAGCTACAACCTAGCAGGATCCACTTGGTATATGTAATACTATTAAATAAAAATGACAAATTCTCTAAAAAACTTAAAAGTTAAATAAAATTAGCTTATAACTGATTTTAAAGGATTCAAAATTAAAAATTAAATATTAAGAATTACAACAACACAGACAGATCCTAGTCTTTGAAGACCACAAAAAACTGCAGGAAGTGGCTGTAAAAATTATTGAAAATTACTTGGGTGATCAGCAGATGATGGAAAATCAATGAATATCCAAATCTGACCCCTTTAGTTCAATATCAATAGTAAAAATCAAGGATAAGTGCAGAATGATTAAAATTACATAATTGACATAATAACAGATCCTGTAGCTAAAATAGTACAGAAATCCAGCATATCTGAGATTGGCTGATTGAAAGAACCAAGTGGAAGTGAAAAAAATTCCCTGGCTGGATTTTTAGCCTCAAAAAATGAGAAAAACCCTCTCTATGTTCCCTGAGAAGCTCTTTATCACCCCAAAAAGGTATTTATACAGACCTCTTTGGACCTATTGTTCCCCATCAGTTTACCAATAATTCATTATTATCAATCAGATACTGTTTCATTCTTGATCAAGTGCTTATAAAAAGATAAGAAAGTGATTTATGACTTAGTCTTCAGTATTATTATTATTTACCAAAACCAATCAACCTGATTCATTAAAGTATAGTCAACCAATCAAACCCATCTGCTCTGAAACTCTTTACCTGAATCTTTGCAGGCTTTCTGTGGATTATTTATCAAAGTAAGTTTTTCCCTTCCTGCCTTGGCTTGTGTGCTGTTTTTCCTGGCCATACTATTGGATAAGTACTTATAAGGCACCCATTATTATTCCAAGGTTCTTCAACTGCCCAAGGAGGCCTCATAAAGTGAGTTTGTCTGTCTGTAAATATCCCCAGTATTATAATACTTTGCCCCCTTTTTTATAACATATTGAAAACAATTTTAACCAAACCAAGTAAAACCTGCACCTGCTCTTAACATATTTATTATTTGAGATCTTTAACTTTTTAACTTTGGAATATTATTATTCCAGTATTTTCATCACTCTCTGCAGCTAAAGGACTGCAAGTTTCCTGGTATCAGCGAGCTGAAATTGGGGAAAATAATGAAATTCATCATTTCCTGTCTCTTCAAATGACTTGCAACAGGTCAAAACCTCATTTCTTCCTCAACCAGTCTCACTACCACAACAATCTGTGAAACTGCTTCCTCTTGGGACAACCAAAATTGGTCCAAACGCTGTCCAATATCCATTTGAAGACCATTTTGTGTTTCTCTCCTCACAAGCCCCGCTCATCAGGTCCCTACAATCAAATCATTGGTTCTCTGCTACAGGTCTCCCAGTGCACCTGTCCCAATTTCTCTTTTGTGGTGAATTGCCTGTCTAAAAATCTCAGGGACAAATCAGAGACACATTGGCGGGCTGCTGTTGAAGTCCTCAACTACTTTGCCGCCACAAAACACTTTTCTCTCTGTCTTGGTGGTTGACTGGAAATCTGGGTTTTTTTGGATGAAAATTGGGCTGAATATTGCGACAACAGGCGTTCTACTTCTAGCTACTTGTGTTGGTTTGGCCATCCTGCAAAAAAGTTGAGGGTTTCCCTCTCCAGTACTGAGGCCAAATACAACGCTCTGTCAGACTCTTGCAAGGAAGGCCTCTGGATACAACATCTACTGTCCAAAACCCATCTCCATCCCAAATCCCCCATAACAATGCACATTGACAATCATGGTGCCAAAGCTCTCACAAAGAAACCTGAACATCACGCAAGGACCAAGCATATCCATGCTTGGTACCATTTTATTTGGGAATTTATCCAGTTGAACAAGGTCCATCTGGTGCATATCTCCACAAAAGAAATGGTGGAAGATTTTCTTACCAATCCGCTGGCACGGGTTAAGCTAGAAACGCACAGAGGTTTGATTGGGGTGGTGTATGTCCACTCCTAAATTTTTTTCCCTTTCTTCTTCTTTGTTTCTTTCTGTTCTTTTCTTTATTTTCATTTGTCCACTTCCTTCATTTTTTCTTCTTCTTTTACTCAGTTGTTTCTCCTGCAGTTTATCTCTGTTTCTCAATTTGTCTTGTCATGGCAGTGTGCAGTAAGGGGGGGTGGGGTGTTGGGCTGGAATTATTCCACCTGCTTCTCTAGTCTCCTGCACACATGTCACATTCATGTCTCACATAGTTTTAGTAAACCTAGGACAGCACCAAGAGTGTGGAATAATTCTATTTCCTCATCCTTCCACCTCTTTTCATCCGCTGTCTCAGGTATGTGTCTCTGCTTTGCTTCTTTCTGTTTTAATCCATCTTCTCTTGTATAAATAATCCTTCCACCTTTTTCATTGGCTGCCTCAGCTTCATCTCATAAATCCCAAATATGGCAAAGAACAGGCAAAGCAACTTGATATCCTGCCCAAAAACAATAAAATAGGGGAGCAAAAGAAAAACCTGGTGGAGAAAATGTATGTACATGAAGGTTGAAATGGGCCAGTTGGCTGTCATTTTGAAATTTGAAGAAGGCTGTCCTGATGAGGATGGTAAATAGATGTGGGGGATGTTGAAGCAAAAGGTCCAAAATCAATTGGAAGAGTGATTTAATAAACATTTGCATATATATCTAAGTACACCAATCATATGACTATATGATTCTTTCCTCCTTTGAATTGGGCTGTAACTCCTTTTATTTTGGTATTTATTGTGTTTTAAATCTATACTCTCTGGAAAAATGAAATTGAAAAGTATGAATTTAAATATATGTATTTATTTGTGATTGGTTATTGGAAAAAAATAAAGTAGAAAAGAGCCAATTAACTGATACTTTTCAATTTGATCAAATATTTACCAATTACAATGGGAAGAAAATTTTGAGAAATTTAAAAAAATTCAACCATCAATTCCCCTCTTCACCCAATGTTAAATCTTAAATCATTGATGAGTTTTTAATTAAATTTGAAATCATGAAGCCTAGAAGAATTTTGAATAAGATATTGAAAAGCATGAAATAAACCAGAATAATGAGAATTTCAGGAGGTGTTAGTGTTTGTATTTCTGAAAAAATTATGATTTAAAAAAGGATCACAGGAAGGCCTTTTCTCCACAATATTATCAGGAAGAATTATACAGCACTTCATAATATTGATTATATCTTCTTTGAAACAAATTCTCCAGGGTTGAGAAGTTATTCAAAATTGTCCTTATAAAACTCCAAATTCTCTTTCTATGTCCTTTCCGGCTTGAAATGCTTTCTTTCAGTAGTTTGAGAAATTTGGTAAGATTTCACAAAAATAGATCACTTGGTTTACATTCCATTGGCCAAATATTATCCATATGTGTATTCAAAATGAAAAAAAATTCACCTGCCCGCAGGTGTAGCACCTGGAATTTGTTTCGGTTTGGCTTTGACTATGAGAAAAATCTGTTTTGAAATTGAGTAGGAACCTGAAAAAATTTGTTTGTACAATTTCTTGATTATTCCAAGAAATTCTAGTGCATGCAGAGAATACAGCATACAGCAGATATGCAATTATGCTGAATTTAAATTCTATGTAATGAAAAAATTTGATTATACTATCAAGACAATTTGTTTTATTTTGTTTATGCATTAGGTTTTATTAAATTTTAGTGGTTGCTGTCAAATTTTCTTGATTATTAATATTTTCATCAATTTAATGTTCAAAAGGTAATATAAGGTGTTTGAAAATGCCATCTTTTTTCATTGTCTTTAATACATATGTTTTTGTAAAAATTTTCAATGCTTTTATTAATTTTCAGTTGAATCATTGATTGCTTGATTGCATTGTTTTTTTATTAGTAATTTTTTCCCTGTTAATTTTAATTTTGTGAATTTTAAAATTCTTATTGTTTTCATTCAAGATAAAGTTTTTTAATTTTAATTTGAATTTGGTTATATTCTCCTATGGGTTTATGTTTCCTTTTTTCATTTTTTTCAATTTTGATTTTTTGGAATTTTTGAATTTTTCTGATTTTGTTTAATTTTTGAATTTTTTTCACCCCTCTCCGAGTTGGAACAATAAAACTTAGCTTAATTTTTCCATTTTTCCAACAGTTGATCCTGTGTGTGCCTACTTTAATGGCAGGGGTAGTTGCACGGGGGTTGATCTTGCCACAAGCCACTGTTTAAACAATAGACAACTTCAATACAACTTAGCTTAAGTTTTCCATTGTTCCAACAGTTTTCCCCCGTGCGCCTCATTTACTTGAAGGGTTTGATCTTTCCACAAGCACTCATTGGCGCGGTGGAAAACGTATTATAATTTGTCCATATTTCTTACAGTTGTTCCCCCGCACACCTCCATTACCAGCAGGGGCAGTTTCACAGGGTTTGATCTTGCTGCAACCAACTGCCAGGTCAGGGGAAGACCTCAGGCTAAGGATTCCATTGTGCAAACAGGGAGATGAGGGAAAAAAAACCAAAAAATAAAAAATAAAAAAGAGATAAAAGATAAAAAATAAAATCCCAAAAAGAAAAAAAAATAAAATAAAAATGAATCAACAAAAAAATAAAATGAAGAAAATCAAAAAAAACACAAACAAAAAAGAAAAGGGCAATGTTAAATTAACCACCCCAGGGTTTCAAAAAAGCATGAATTTTTTTTCACCACCCTTATGCTCTGTGAATGGCAAATCAGGACTCAACAAGGAGCAAGCAAAGTTTCTCACAACTTGCAAATCCCCAAATGCAACTCAAAAACAGTTGTGAATACCCAACTGCAACTCAAAAATGTGTTGTGATTGGGGGTTTGCCACCCCCTGGGAGATTTGCAAGTTGTGAGTGGGGGTTGTGCCTGTTTTCCTGGCCCATTTGGGGTTTTGCACCAAATGGACAATTTGAGGGGGGAATTGGGGTACCTAGGAACCCCTGGACCACATTTCAGTTCCATAAAAAAAATTTGGGAGTGTGGCATACTATGAGGGACTATTATTTGACCACAAAAAGAAACTTGTAAACTGATTCTGCCTATTGGCAAAAACTCATCACTAGCTAGTCACATAATTTTATTTTTCTAAACCCAAAAGTGAGAAGACTTTGGAGTTGTTGAATAAAAAATTTAACTGAATACTAAAGAACCTTTGAGTTTTCTTTGTTTATGGGAACAGTGGAAAGCCCAAGACCCCTTGGTTTAAACATGGCTGCATTAGCAGACTTAATTAAAAGTGTTGTTAAAAAAGCTTTTGTGGAATCTAGCAATGTGGGTAGGGAGTTGGAAAAGAAAGAATTGGAAGCCACAATTTCATCCTCATCTAGGGTTGAACTTGAGGAACAAGATGTTTCTTCACAACTTGAATTGACTCAAGCAGGTGGGTCACATTTCATTTTCCATGTGACTGAGAATGATTTGGCTTGACAAATACTAAGGTAAACATGGTTAACTAAGAGATTCCACAAACCCTTGAACCTCCTCCTCTGAGAGCCTTTCCTAGTAGGAAAGATGCAGAGATTTACCGCAATGTTAAATTCAGGACTAATTTAAGCTGTGTACACAACTCAAATTGGACATGTGGCATGATACACAACTACAACTGAGTTGTGTAGCCTCTAAACAACTTGACTGTAGTTGTGTAGCCACAACACAAATGTTTTTATTGTGCCAGTTTCAGCATACTAGATTCCATGGAACTCACTCCTTCTAGCTACTAGAGTTGATAAAATGTTTGGAGTAAAAATAGGATGAAATTCCAGGTATGTGATTTGGCTAGAAGGAGTAAATTTATTTATATATTTATAAAAATAAATTTAAATGGAGGGGAAAAGATCTTATTGAGGTTGTTGAGCCCTCTGGAACACAGGTATATGTCTGTTTGGGATAATATAGGAGCAATTGTGGTTCCTGTGGGTTTTACAAGGATTCCTTTCCAGAAGTGTGTTTATAATTTCCTTGGGGGTTGGGTTATTCAAAACCTACAAAAGTGGTATAAGTCAGAGGGATCACTTACTAGGTCTTGATCCGGAATTATTCTTGATTGATGGGCCAATATGCAAAGATTCAGGGTGCTGGAAGTTAGTACTGGGGCAGGCTGGATGGTGGGATGATGATTTGGAAAAAAATAAGGATTAAAGTGTTTTGGTCTATAATTTTATAAGAAAGTGCTCCAGGATCACACACTTGTTTCTTATAAGGGTTTGATGGCTATAGGAAGAAAATATCTGAAGCAATAATGACTATATGACTAGAATGAATCAGCTAGAAATGGCTGAGGGAGGGGCCCTTATTTATATTGTTTGGGTCCTCTAATGGTACAGTCTTTTTAACAGCCAAAGGAGCGTGGGAAAGGCTATTTCTGAGTCCCAGGGACCATCAGTGTGTTTTTGTGGACCTTCTCTAGCCACTAAAGAAGTATTGAAAGCCCTAAGTCATCATACTTGGGGCTTGATATGTTAGAGTACTTGTATCCCCTCATTTCCTTTTTTCTTTCCCAGTTTCCTTGTTTTCATTTTCTTCATTTTTATTCCACTCTGTTTCTTGTTTCCATCAATCACCTCTAATTTCATTCATCAGTCTTCAAGTCTCCTTTCATTGTCATTCATCAGTCTGCCTCTCACAATCACCCAGCGTGCGCCCCCAGTTGTCATGTCCGCGCACTCATAGATGTCATGTCACACTATCTGTGACACTCACCAATCCCGTCTATACCTGAGGAAAGAATGGTATCCAGACAGACAGACTCTTCTCTCATCCTTCTGTTCTGACTCTCATCTCTGGATATCCTCAGGTAAGTTGTGTCTCCTTTCTCATTTGTCAAATCATCTCATTGTTATGAAATTCCATCCTTCTTTTCTGACTCTCATCTCTGGATATCCTCAGTTATCCACCATGATACACATTTCTGTACCCTTAATGACCTCACTGTTTTGGCCAAGATGTAATATTTGATTAATATTTTTAAATATAAGCCATGGCTTCCTGAGGCCAGCTGCTTGAAAACATGCTCTGGGGAACTTCTTCTGAAGGATCATTCTGAGTCTGAGGCCCTTCTTTCCATGTTGGTGTGATTAAAGTCACTTAATCAGGCAGTAGGCCCCTGGTTGTGACTAGTACATACACTCTTTTTTGTATAAGTTACAGAGGAGGTTCTACAGGTACCTGCTATCCTGCAAGCCAGTTAGCAAAATTCTAGGCCTTTATGTATCCTCAGTGTACACTCTCAGGGTCCTACTGCAATTTTTATAAACTATTTTGGGGTCCAAATCCTCCATACTGGTTCCTTTACAGGGGCCATGACAACCATTGGTATAGTTAAAAAAAGGGGGCAGGGTCCATTTTTCCCAATTTTTAGTTTGTTTAGGTACTTTCATACTATTTCCAATCACATGGTGGCGCTCTATGCTCCCCATGTGGTGTATGTGAGGTACCACACATCCCAATTTCCACTTTGTGAGACAGCGGCGTCTCAGGGAGCTGATGGGAAACTTGGGGCAATGGCCCTGGTTGGTTTCCAGGAGCTTGAGAAATGTAGTTGGTTGACTAATTGCAGGGCCAGCGGCCCATAGCGACCACCATGAATGGTATTTGCTTGACTACCCGCAGGCTGGTTGGTAGCAACTACCTTGCATGGTAGTTTCTTGACTACCCGTGGGTTAGTTGGTAGCAACTGCCTTGCACGGTAGTTGCCATCTAGTAACTACCTCAGGATCACGCAAGGTAGTTGCTTGACTGCTTGCGGAGCCAGCGCTTGCCATAGCTCAATCACACAGTTGTGGAGGGTCCGCGGCTACTCATGGGTTTATGGAAAAAATTTTTTTGTCTATAACTCCAAAAATAAACATAATTATGGGTTTCTAACCAAATTTCTATTCAGAAACCCATACCTATCAAATCTGATGAGTGGGGTACACAGGTATGTAATGGTTCTACCTGAAGGAGCAAGAAATAGGGGGTGGCGCCAGTGGGTGACCCTACCTAAATTGGCGCCAGGAACTCATTTCTGCAATAAAATTCCTATTTTTCTCATTATTTAAGGGTTTTGTATCTCTCCTTTGTTTTAATTTGTTATTCCTGTGCTTTTTATTTTGTTATATATATTTATTGTTATTATTTGTTATTATTTGTTATTATTATTTATTATTTATTATTATTTATTATTATTTATTATTATTTATTATTATTTATTATTATTTATTATTATTTATTATTATTTATTATTATTTATTATTATTTATTATTATTTATTATTATTTATTATTATTTATTATTATTTATTATTATTTATTATTATTTATTATTATTTATTATTATTTATTATTATTTATTATTATTTATTATTATTTATTATTATTTATTATTATTTATTATTATTTATTATTATTTATTATTATTTATTATTATTTATTATTATTTATTATTATTTATTATTATTTATTATTATTTATTATTATTTATTATTATTTATTATTATTTATTATTATTTATTATTATTTATTATTATTTATTATTATTTATTATTATTTATTATTATTTATTATTATTTATTATTATTTATTATTATTTATTATTATTTATTATTATTTATTATTATTTATTATTATTTATTATTATTTATTATTATTTATTATTATTTATTATTATTTATTATTATTTATTATTATTTATTATTATTTATTATTATTTATTATTATTTATTATTATTTATTATTATTTATTATTATTTATTATTATTTATTATTATTTATTATTATTTATTATTATTTATTATTATTTATTATTATTTATTATTATTTATTATTATTTATTATTATTTATTATTATTTATTATTATTTATTATTATTTATTATTATTTATTATTATTTATTATTATTTATTATTATTTATTATTATTTATTATTATTTATTATTATTTATTATTATTTATTATTATTTATTATTATTATTTATTATTATTGATTATTATTAATTACTAATGATTACTATTGATTATTATTGATTATTATTGATTATTATTGATTATTATTGATTATAATTGATTATTATTGATTATTATTGATTATCATTGATTATTATTTATTATTTATTATTTATTATTTATTATTTATTATTTATTATTTATTATTTATTATTATTTATTATTTATTATTATTTATTATTATTTATTTTTATTTATTTTTATTTATTTTCATTTATTTTCATTTATTTTAATTTATTATTATTTATTAAATATATTTTGTTGGAGGCTCTATTCAGTTGGTTCAAAATAGTAGCCACCCCCTTCCAAGGTTGGTTTAGCAAAAAAAAATGAAAGTGTTTAACAAAAAAAAATTGTTTCTGGCTAGAATCTTAATTTCTTTTTGAGGCTCTGAAGTTCCTCAGAAGGATGGGGCCATCTGGTATGTTACTATCCGGTAACAACTCATCCTTGTATGCTGATTCTCCTTTGTGTCTGACAAGGTACAGACTGACATCATTCCCATAGACTCTTTCTTTCTTTTCTTTAAGGATTTTGCTTACCTTGCTCTTGCTTCCTTCTGGTGGGGGTTCCCAGGGTATATTAAGATTTGGTGTATTTCCAGCCTCTCTAGGGCTTTAGAGTTTAATTAGACTACCCAGAATAATTAGGTGCTTCTTGGAAAATTCTTTGCTGAGGATAACTTCAACTTTGTTCTTTCCATGGAGCATTTTCATGGAAAAAGGGCCCAAAAAGGCTGGTTTCAGTTTCTTATTACCCCCTAGGTTGTTGAAGTTTACCATAGAAAGTAATAATTTGTCCCCTATTTGGAAGTAAGGTTCCTTGTGGCTCTGATACCACCTTGTTTTATTGTACTCAGTGGATTTCTGAACAAATTCCTGAGAATGGTGATTTGCTTTTTCCAAAGTTTTCTTTAAGTCCAGGGCTTTTGGGTGGAAATTAACAAGGTTTTGGTCAATTCTCTCTTTTGGAATCTTAGGTACCAATCCTCTCTCTAGAATTTAAGGCACTTCTTGAGTAGTTCAGTGTGTACTAATGTTGTATTCTATTTCTATGGAAGCCAGGAGGCTTACCCAGTCATGAGTATATCCACCATGGTTTTAAGTTTAAACCAAAATAGAAAAAACTTCTTAGAATTTCTTCCACAGTCTGGATCATGTACTCAGCTAGACTATTGGTTTGGGGATGATAAGCCCTAGAGAAAGCTAAGTTTTTTCCTAATATGTTGTGGAGGTTCCTCCAAAACTCAGAAGTAAACATTGGGTTTCTAATGCTAATTTTAATTCTGGGAATACTAAAATTAGCCATGAATCTGTTCCAAAATAAAAAGCTACTTCCATAGCCCAGTAATCTTTATGATTTAGGATGAATTTGGCTCTCTTTGAGAATCTATCTAAAATCACTACTGCAGAGTTATAGGAGTATGGTCCTCCCAGTGGTAAACCAGTGACAAAATCCATATTTATTATCTCCCATCTACTGGTGGATTCTGATATTTTCTGCAGAAGGCCAAATCTCTTTCCTTTCTGTTTTTTAGATTTCTGACAGGTGTCACAGGATTTGACATAGTCCAAAGTGTGCTCACTCCAGTCAATGCACCAAGCTGTCTGGTTGAATTTTTCAATAGTCCTTTCTAATGAGAAGTTTGCTGAGGTGCAGTTATCATGGCATTTTTGCAGTATAGTTTTGATGTGGGTTTTTGAGTTGAGGACTATCACACCGGAGTTTTTATGGCAAAAATATAGCAGACTTTCTAAAATTGAAAACTTCAATTTTTTATAAGTAATAGAGAGTTCCTTTTCTAGACTCTTTATTAGCTCATTACAAGGGTTTTCAATTTTCATGATTTCTAGCAACTTGAGATGCTCTGGGTCATAGCTTTCTTGGACAGAATCAAAGAAAGCTAAGTCTATATCACAAAAATGGATCCCCAAGATTGGGAAGATGTCATTATCATCTGTTTCATAGGCAGGGTAACTAGGTTCATTAGGGAGAGCCTATCTACTTATTCCATCAGCATTCTGGTTTTTGGCTCCAGGTTTGTGAATGATTTTCATCTTTCCTCTATATTGTTGGATTTCTATCTGCCATCTGAGCCTGTGGCGGTTAAGATTTTTCATGTTAATAAGGGTCCTTACTGCTGTGCAATCTGTTATTACTTCAAATTTTCTCCCTTCCAGGTAATAATGAAGTTTCTCTAAGGACCAGACCAAAGCTACACATTCCATCTGGATGGCTCCATACCTTTTTGACGTATTGTCAGCTTGCTACTATGTACAGAGCAAAACTGTCAAATAGTAACACAATACTATGAAAAATAACAATATCTAAATTAACAAAATAAGGAGTGAGAAATCCATGAATATTATTACAAGAATGGATTCCCCACCCAAAATTAGGTAGGGTCACTCACTGACCCCACCCTTGAATTCCAAGTCCTTATATTTTTAAAATAATGAAAAAGAAAAGTACTAAAAATCACAACACCAGTATGGCACTTTTTGGCCATTCTAATATTTCACACGTATTTTCATGTATGGGGTTTACACCTAAAATTGACTCAGAATTGAGTTGTTGTGTATATTTTAGGAGTTACACACGGAAATGTGTTATGTCACAATTCCCGCGCGCAGCCCCGCATCATTACATATCCCTACGTACTAGTAGCAGCAGGTTCCCGCATACTAGAGACCCGTGCGCAGCTGATTCTGCCACGCACGCAGGGGATCCTACCCTGCGCCCATTTGTACTAACTGATCCCTGCGTCTGGATCAGTCGTGACTAATCTGACAACCAGGTACCACTCAGAAGAGCTACAACCTAGTTAGGGTTGCTAAGCATATGAAAAAAACGGAAATATGAATTACTAATGATCTAAAAAGATCAAAACTTAAATGAAATTAATGAAAATTGAGTTTAAAACATTTTTTAATAATAAATAAAAGATCAAGGATTATCACGTAAATCACTGACCATGATGTTTGAAGACCACAAAACACTACAAGGAGTGTTCATAAAAATTATTAAAGATTATCTACATGATCAGCAGATGGTGGAAAATCAGTAAACATCCACATCTGCACGCTTTGAAGCAATGTCAATAGTAAAAATGAAGTATGAGTACAGAATGATCAAATTTACTTCATAACAGATTAACAGATCCTGTGGCTAAAATAGTACAGAAAGCAAGCAGACCTGAGGACAGCTGATTGAAAGCACCAAGTGGACGTGCTAATCTTTCCCTGACTGGCTTGCCAGCATCAGCCCACGAGCAGAACCCTCTCTACGTTCCCTGAGAAGACCAAAATCACCCCAAAAAGGTATTTATACAGACCTCTTTGGATCCATTTTTCCATCATCAGTTACCAGGAATTAGTTATTATCAATCAGACACCGTTTCATTATTGATCAAGTTCTTATATGAAGGTAAGCAAGTGATTTATGACTTAGTCTGTAGTAGTATTATTTATACTTATTAACCAATCAAACATTAAAGTTTAGTCAAGCAATCTACCCCATCTGCCTCCAAACCCTTCCCATTATTCCAGGATTTTCGTGGTAAAGTGCTCAGAGTGAGTGTTACCCTTCCTGTATTGGCCATTTGTCCTGTTAAGCCCAGCCATTAGTGGAATAAGTCCTTTCTAAGGCACTCATCTTTATTCCAAGGTTCTTAAACTGCCTAAGGAGGCCCCTTGAAGAGAGGTTGCTAGTCTGTAAAGATCCCCAGTAGTATAATACTGTGGCACCTCTTTTATATTATATTGAAAACAATCTATTACCAAAACAATTAAACCTCGCAACTTCTCTTATTATATATTTTATTGGAGCTTCTAAGTGTCTATTTTTGGAATAATTATTATTATTATTATTCCTGCATTTTTATCACTCTCTGTAGCTAAAGGACTGCAAGGTTCCTGGTATCAGAGAGCTGAAATTATTAGAATGGCCAAAAAGTTCCATACTGGTGTCATAATTTTTAGTACTTTTCTTTTTAATTATTTTAAAAATGTAAGGACTTGGAATTCAAGGGTGGGGTCAGTGAGTGACCCTACCCAATTTTGGGTGAGGAATCCATTTCGG
The DNA here is from genome assembly GCA_025617555.3 of Puccinia polysora. Lineage (NCBI taxonomy): Eukaryota > Fungi > Basidiomycota > Pucciniomycetes > Pucciniales > Pucciniaceae > Puccinia > Puccinia polysora. The sequence goes on along the minus strand of CM062632.1, from coordinate 30,744,502 downwards.
TAATAATATTTATGGATTTATCACTCCTTATTTTTTATCATTGAGATATTCTCATTTTTTCATAGTTTTTTGTTGCTCTTGGCAGGTTGCTCTTGTCAGCTCTCCGATACCAGGAACCTTGCAGTCCTTTAGCTACAGAGAGTGATAAAAATGCTGGAATGATAATAATAATTGTTATTTCAATAATAAACACTTCAAAGCTCAAATAAATGATATAATAAGAGCAGTTGCAAGGTTTAATTGGTTTTGTAATAGATGGTTTTCAATATAATATAAAAGAGGTGCCACAGTATTTTACTACTGGGGATCTTTACAGACTAGCAACCTCTCTTCAAGGGGCCTCCTTAGGCAGTTTAAGAACCTTGGAATAAAGATGAGTGCCTTAGAAAGGACTTATTCCACTAATGGCTGGGCTTAACAGGACAAATGGCCAATACAGGAAGGGTAACACTCACTCTGAGCACTTTACCACGAAAATCCTGGAATAATGGGAAGGGTTTGGAGGCAGATGGGGTAGATTGCTTGACTAAACTTCAATGGTTGATTGGTTAATAAGTATAAATAATACTACTACAGACTAAGTCATAAATTACTTGCTTATCTTCATATAAGCACTTGATCAATTATGACACGGTGTCTGATTGATAATAAATAATTCCTGGTAACTGATGATGGAAAAATGGATCCAAAGAGGTCTGTATAAATACCTTTTTGGGGTGATTTTGGTCTTCTCAGGGAATGTAGAGAGGGTTCTGCTCGTGGGCTGAGGCTGGCAAGCCAGTAAGGGAAAGATTAGCACGTCCACTTGGTGCTGTCAATCAGCTGTCCTTAGGTCTGCTTGCTTTCTGTACTATTTTAGCCACAGGATCTGTGAATCTGTTATGGAGTAAATTTGATCATTCTGTACTCATCCTTCATTTTTACTATTTATATTTCTTCAAAGCATGCAGATGTGGATGTTTACTGATTTTCCACCATCTGCTGATCATGTAGATAATCTTTAATAATTTTTATGAACACTCCTTGTAGTGTTTTGTGGTCTTCAAAGATCAGGGTCAGTGATTTACGTGATAATCCTTGATCTTTGATTTATTATTAAAAAATTTTTTAAACTCAATTTTCATTAATTTTATTTAAGTTTTGATTTTTTTAGATCATTAGTAATGCATATTTCCGTTTTTTTCATATGCTAAGCAACCCTAACTAGGTTGTAGCTCTTCTCAGCGGTACCTGGTTGTCAGATTAGTCACGACTGATCCAGACGCAGGGATCAGTTAGTACAAATGGGCGCAGGGTAGGATCCTCTGCGTGCGTGGCAGAATAAGCTGCGCGCGGGTCTCTAGTATGCGGGAACCTGCTGCTACTAGTACGTAGGGATATGTAATGATGTGTGGCTGCGCGCGTGAATTGTGACATAACACATTTCTGTGTGTAACTCCTAACATATACACAACAACTCAATTATGAGTCAATTTTAGGTGTAAACCCTATACGTGACAATACGTGTGAAATATTAGAATGGCCAAAAAGTGCCATACTGGTGTTGTGATTTTTAGTACTTTTCTTTTTCATTATTTTAAAAATATAAGGACTTGGAATTCAAGGGTGGGGTCAGTGAGTGACCCTACCTAATTTTGGGTGGGGAATCCATTCCCCCAATAATATTTATGGATTTCTCACTCCTTATTTTGTTAATTTAGATATTGTTATTTTTCATAGTATTGTGTTACTATTTGACAGTTTTGCTCTGTACATAGTAGCAAGCTGACAGCTCTGTAAATTGTAGCAAGCTGACAATACGTCAAAAAGTTATGGAGCCATCCAGATGGAATGTGTAGCTTTGGTCTGGTCCTTAGAGAAACTTCATTATTACCTGGAAGGGAGAAACTTTGAAGTAATAACAGATTGCACAGAAGTAAGGACCCTTATTAACATGAAAAATCTTAACCGCCACAGGCTTAGATGGCAGATAGAAATCCAAAAATATAGAGGAAAGATGACCATAATTCACAAACCTGGAGCCAAAAACCAGAATGCTGATGGAATAAGTAGATGGGCTCTCCCTAATGAACCTAGTTACCCTGCCTATGAAACAGATGATAATGACATCTTCCCAATCTTGGGGATCCATTTTTGTGATATAGAATGGGCTTTCTTTAATTCTGTCCAAGAGAGCTATGGCCCAGAGCATGTCAAGTTGCTAGAAATCATGAAAATTGAAAACCCTTGTAATGAGCTAATACTCTCACTCCTTATCTTCTTAATTGAGATATTCTTATTTTTCCTAGTTTTTTGTTACTATTTGACAGTTTTGCTCTGTACATAGTAGAAAGCTGACAAATATTTCACTTGTGTTTTCATGTATAGGGTTTACAACTAGAATTCACTCAGAATTGAGGTGTTGTGTATATCTTAGGAGTTACACACGGAAATGTGTCATGTCACATTTCCTGCGCGCAGCCCCGCATCATTACATATCCCTACATACTTGTAGTAGCACATTCTGGCGTACTAGAGACCCGCGCGCAGCTGATTCTGCCACACCCGCAGCGGATCCTACCTCACAAGCATCTGTAATAACTGATCCCCGTGTCTGGATCTGTTGTGAAGAAACTAACAACCAGGTACCCCTCAGAATAGCTACAACCTAGTTAGAGTTGCCGAGTATATGTAACAAACTGAAATAGTAATTTCTAATGATCTAAAAATATTAAAACTTAAATAAAATTAATGCAAATAAATTTTGAAACATTTTTTTAATAATAAATCAAAGATCAAGGATTACCACATAGATCACTGACCCTGATCTTTGAAGACCACAAAACACTACAAGGAGTGTTCATAAAAATTATTAAAAATTATCTACATGATCAGCAGATGATGGAAAATCAGTAAAAATCCACATCTGCACGCTTCAAAGCAATATCAATAGTACAAATGAAGGATGATTACAGAATGATCAAATTTACGCCATAACAGATTAACAGATCCTGTGGCTAAAATAGTACAGAAATCCAGCAGATCTAAAGACAGCTCATTGACAGCACCAAGTGGAAGTGCCAATCTTTCCCTGACTGGCTTTCCAGCCTCAGCCCACGAGCAGAACCCTCTCTACGTGCCCTGAGAAGATCAAAATCACCCCAAAAAGGTATTTATACAGACCTCTTTGGATCCATTATTCCTTCATCAGTTTACCAGGAATTATTTATTATCAATCAGAAACCCTGTCATTGTTGATCAAGTGCTGATATGGAGATAAGCAAGTGAGTTATGACTTAGTCTGTAGTAGTATTATTTATTCTTATTAACAAATCAACCCTTGAAGTTTAGTCAAAGAATCCACCCCATCTGCTCTGAAACCCTTTGAATTATTCCAGGATTCTCTTGATAAAGTGCTCAGGATGAGTGTTACCCTTCCTGTCTTGGCCGTTTGTGATGTTTCCAAAGTAAGGTAGATCCTTCACTATAGGAGGAGACTGGAATGAGAAGTCCCAAATATGACATGTCAATGCTCAAACTTCTGATTCAACTTATGAAAAACACTTAGAGAGTTTCAATCAGGAATACTTCTCTTAAGCTGCTTTGAATTCCCTTCTCAATGAAGAACAAACATGGGATTTCCTACAATTATGTTTTGAAAATCAGAATGCTTTCTGTACCAAGGATCAACCCATTGGTAACATCAAAGGAAATGATATGATCCTAACTCTGACCATTAAGCCTCCTTACCCACCTAACCTCCGGAGACCTGCTTACCCTTCTAGTTCAAAATCTAGAGCTGCTCTGGAAACCCATATTCAAGATTTGGTTGACTTACAAGTCTTAAGGAAAGTAGGACACAATGAACAAGTGGATATCACTACCCCAGTAATTATAGCTTGGCAAGATGATAAGTCAAGAATGGTTGGAGATTTCAGAATTCTGAACAACTACACCAAAGCTGATTATTATCCAATTCCAAATATTGACCACGCTCTTCATAACCTGTCCAAAGCTAAGTAAATCACTACCATGGACATGCTGAACGGTTTTCACCAAATACCTATCAGCCCTGATAGCTGGAAATTCGTGAGAATTATCTGTCATTTGGGAATTTATGAGTGTCTTAGCATGCCTTTTGGTATAAAAAATGCTCCTTCTCATTTTTGAAGGATGATGGATATTGGCCTAGGATTATTCATCAGACAGGGATGGATGATGGTATACATTGATGATGTTATCATTTACTCTGACCATTGGGATACTCAAATGGAGAAATTAAGGCTAGTCCTCAAAACCATCTCTGCCGTGGGATTACAAGTATCAATGAAAAAGTGTAACTTAGGCTATGGGGAACTCAAGGCCTTAGGACAAATTGTCTCTGGACTAACCTTAGCTGCTGATCCAAACAAGATAGCAGCAGTAATGAATAGGCCTATGCCTCAGAATAAAACTCAACTCCTATCCTTTATCAAATTCTGCGGCTACTATAGAAAGTAATTACCAAAGTTTGCTCTGCTAACCAAATGCCTGTATGAGATCTGCAACAACACCACCATGTTTGAAATGACTCATGACAGATTCAAGAACTATGAGGAACTCAAGATGGCAATGACCTCAGCTCCAGTACTAATTCAGCCAGATTATTCTAAACCTTTCAAACTCTACATAGATTCCAGCATGGAAGGGCAAGGAGCTTCTTTACACCAAGAAGTCAAAGAGGATGAAAAACTAGTGAAAAAACCTATACTCTTCATATCCAGACAAATTAAAGACACTAAGAAAAGGTACGGTGCAAGTTAAATGGAATGTCTTGCCTAAGTATGGGCTCTAGAGAAACTCAATTATTAACTGGAAGGCACAAATTTCACCGTGATTAATGACTGCAATGCTTTCAGGACATTGATGAAAATGAAGAGCCCTAGTAGGCACATGTTAAGATGGCAGATAGCCATACAACAGTACAGAGGTCAGATGACCATAGTTCATCAAGCTGGGACTAAACACCTGAATTCTGATAGTTTGAGCAGGAATGCTTTACCCAATGACCCAAGTAACCCTGCTTATGACCCAGAGGATAATGATATCTTCCCAGCCTTAAAATTAACAGGTTGAAGCTTGAAGCTCCTAAAATGGGAATCCACGTTTGTGAACTGAATGAATCCTTGTTCAACTCAATCAAAGAATCTTAAAGTTATGGCATGAAAACTCTGATCACTATTATGGAAAGTAATTCTCCACCATCTGATTTGATCAATAGCCTACCTGAACCTCTTTTAAAACCATACAAAGCCAGAAGGTCCACCATATGGGATGGTCTTGTATACTATAGGCATCAACATTCAAGGGTTATAGTCTTAACTAAGGATGACCACATCAAACATGTTATGGCTGAGTGCCATGATAACTGCTCATCTGGTCATTTATCTGCTGATAGAACCTTAAATAAGGTTAAGCAAACTGCTTGGTGGGTTAATTGGAGAGACTCCACTATACAGTATGTTACCAGTTGTGAAACTTGTCAGAAGTCCAACAGGATCACTGGGAAAAGGTTTGGTCTACTGCAAAAAATTGCTGAACCAAAGGAAAGATGGGAGATCATCAACATGGAATTTGTAACTGGACTACCACCAGGAGGAGAATATTCCTACAACTCAGTCTTAGTCATTGTGGATAGGTTCTCCAAGAAAGCAAAGTCTCTACCTAATCACAAGGAAGACACTGCTATGGAAGTTTCCCTATTATTTTGGAACAGATTCATTGCTGATGTTGGAGTTCCCAAGATTATTATCAGTGACAAAGATCCTAAATTCACCACTGAGTTCTGGAGAAATTTTCATGATATGCTTGGAACCACCTTATCTTTCTCTACAGCTTATCACCCTCAGATGGATGGCTTAGCTGAAAGAATGATTCATACCCTGGAAGACATGCTCAGGAGATTCTGTGGCTTTGGACTAGAACACCAGAATTCTGACGGTTATTGCCAAAATTGGGTTAGACTTTTACCTGCACTGCAGATGGCCTGTCAGCTTGCTACTATTGCAGAGCAAGCTGCAAAAGTAACAAAAATAACATAAAAAATAATGATAATACAGTTAAACTAAGTGTTAAAATGCGGATGCACTCAGGTAATGTGCATAGGAGTGTGTAATACAAATGGGATGCAAAAATGGGCCTCCACGGCCCATTGGACATCACGTGGGCCCTGTGGGCCTATGTGGGTGTAATTGGTTTTGGGCATTTGGGCGCCAAAACACGTTTTTATGGTCTTTTGGGACACGGGCCCTCACATGCCCGCCAGGGTGGATGGGCCACCCAAGCCAGATGGGCTTATTTGGGACCCAGTTGTGCCCTGGGTCCCACCTGGCCCATTTGAGGGGCCAAGGGCTGGCTGCATGAGGCAACCAGCCCGTAAACAAGGCAATAAAGGTCATCACGGCTGGTTGTAAAGGACAACCAGCCAAGGGGATTGAACAGTTAAGGGGCTGGTTCAGCCCCATTGAGGTGGAAACACCAGAAATAACCGGAATAGGATGGTTGTAAGGGTACAGGGACTGATGCCATGTGGGCTGATGTAGTCCAAACCAAGTAACAAGGCCAGTAGAGCCTGTAGAGCTCTTTTGGGGCGGAAAATTTGCCTTTTGGCTTGTTGTATCATGGGCTCACAAGAGGCTAATCTTTTGTACTTAAGGAGCCCTTCTCCCTGCTGTCATCCATTCATTCATTCATCATTCAAATCAAATTAATCCAAGATATTTCCCCATTGTGAGAGCCCCATTAGCCAATATTGACACCCAGTGTCCAGCATTTCTTTTGCTTTAAATACTGCTCATTTGCCTAAGCTAATTGCTGGCCATAATTCTAACACTAAGAAGGAGTAAGAAAACCATAAATATTATTACAGAAATGGATTTTCCACCCAAAATTAAGTAGGGTCACACACTGACCCCACCCTTGAAATCCAACTCCTTATATTTTTAAATAATTAAGGAAAGAAAAACCAAAATACTACGGCTCCATTATTGAGCTTTTTGGCCAATTAAATATTTGACACACATTGTCAGGTATAGGTTTCACACCTAAAATTCAGTCAGAATTGAGGTGTTGTGTATATTTTAGGAGTTACGGGCAGAAATGTTTTTTTCACAATTCCCGCACGCAGCCGCGGCATCCAATGCACCCGCGCGCGGCTGAGATACAGCCTTGTAACTCCTTCGAGGTTGTGTACGCAGCCCGGGCCTCTGACAAGTACGCAGCCGCGGGACTACGGGTTGAAAGAGTGACAGGCGGCCTGAGAGGCTCAGGTACCGCGTAAACATGCTACAACCTACACGGGAACTTTCTACATACGTAATGAATGTTCCCGTGGATATTAGACTGCCTAAAAATACATAATATTATTCAAAAATACATAAATAATCCTTATACGTATTTTTTATTTAATATAATGCAAAGTACCAAGAATGTCGAAAATAAGACAATGACAACTTCTAAAAGTATATTAAAATACTTTAATATACTTTTATGATAATTGCTAGACATCAATATCTTTGTGACATACTAAGAAAACTAATGATGTAAAAATAATACATGAATTCACATGATTTATAGGTTTAAATAATTATCTTAGTAAATCAAGTGGAACTCGAAAATAAAGAGTAAAATAATTATTATGAGATTTACTCCATTTATATAATACATAATGAGAACCCACCTGACATCAAGATGTCCATAGGAATCTCTATTTATATAATTATTAAACTACTTGGAACATTTACTAAGGATAATTAATTAAATAATACATACATATGACAGATTAGTGTTATTCACACGTCCTAATGTCTATTATAAAGTGGAATAATTCCCATAACCTGTGGAATTAGATGCTACCCATGCTATAGCACCAAGAAAACATCCCAGGCAACCCTTGGATACCCTGATAGCCTTAGTGTCCGTCCCTTTGAGCACCTACAACCCTCAGAAGGAAAATATTGGGACTCCAAAAGCTATGAATAAATAGCTCTTTTGAGGATATTGATGGGCAGAGACCCAGTTATATTCATGTCCAGACACTGTGCCAAGGTAATCAAATACTTATAAGAGATAAGTAAGTGATTAACGGCAATTTCTGATCAGTAATATCCGTCCTCAACCTCTTTTTATCAATCAAAACTGCTGAAGAACCTTATAACCCCAGTATACAGGTTTAACCCATCAGTACACGTCTCAAACAGATACCAAAAGGATTTAATAATATACCAGTAGGTCTTATTATACTTTCCCTGTCGTGGTAGCTTGGCTACAAGGCCCTACCACTCCACTGTGTATTTTATATACATATTAGGGCGTATCAAAGTCAAAATTTTGAAAAACTTAAATTGCTTATTTCAGGAAAATTTTCAGTATTTCAAAAAATATCTTTTTATCAAAAAAAACAATGGACCAATAGGTTTAGCCCACAAAAAGAAAATTTTCAAAAAATAAAATAGAAAAGCCTGAAATCAGGTATTTAATTCTTTGGAAGTTTTAACTTTGATACGCCCTATTATCTTTGGGTAAAATATTCTTTAAACTAAAGAGCCCAAAGTAACCAGGACTACGTGCTTTCATACTGAAATCCCTGAAGAGAGGTGTTAAAGATCCCCAATATAATTGTGGCCCCTCTATAAAATGTTGAGATCTCAACAAATCCTCACCCCATCTCAGGTACTCCCACGCGGAAAGGAGACCCCTGGAGGGCTCCGGGGGATGGTTTCTACTTCTAGTCTTTCCTCTTGACCGCTTTTGAGGAGGTTGCTCTCCTTTTTTTGTCTTTTCTATTTCTTTTCTATTTCTTTTCTGGTCTTCTGTTGCTTTTCTTGCGTCTATCTTCTTCTGCTATGCGCTCGTCTTTCACGCCTCTCCTTGTCAAATCTCTCCTTGTCCATCCGACTCAAGCTTTTGTCCTCTCAATCTTTGCCTGGTAAGACAACTCAACATCAAACCCTCATCAATCAAGAGAACCTGATGATGTTTCTACAGATCTGTGTCCTTCAGCCTACTCATCCCATTGTAACATTTCCTTCCCGTCCTTATTATTATAATTCACTATCAAGTCTGGTTGAACTGTTGGTATCTTCTTCTTCCTTATTTTCTTTGTGTTCTTTTCTCAAGACTATGTTTCTTTCTTTCTGAGATATGCTTCTAACCTGGAAATACAGTCTGTTGGTTTTAGTGCTCTAGAGCAAGAACTCAATTCTCTTCACGGTTAAAAGCTGAAAATCCCACTGAAACAACCAATATCTCCAAGATGACCAAACCAAAGGGAGCTACCAACTATTTTTATCAAGTTGCTCTCAAAGCAGCAGTCAATGCCATACCTCTTCTCAACAACAAAAACTACTCCATATGGAGGGACAAAATGCTCATGCTTTTTGACCTCAAGGACATCAAGGATACCATCACAAATAATATAGAAGAAATTTACGTCAAGCAGGATCAAGATATCAGGGCTGTTCTCCTCTCAAAACTGGAAAGCACTACGCACGCCAATGTGGTCAACTTGGAAAACTTCAACTCATCTAAATTGCTCTGGGCCAAGATAACCGGTCAATATGCATCGTCCAAAACAGCCAATTGTGCCAAAATATTCAACCACTTCCTTCATATCTCCTTCAACGAGCACGCCATCAAGGATTTTGTAATCAATACCAAAAAGGCCCTAACAAGGATGCACGACGTAGGAATAGAGCTACCCAAAGATGTTCTTGCCTACCTAGTCCTTTTCAAATTCCCCCCTAGTATTGAGAATCTCAAACAACATATTATGCACGTAGAGAAGCTAATGACAATCAACGTGGTCTACAACCATCTAATTCAATACAACAAAAAACAAAAGGCTTAACAAAAAGGCTCCAAAACCATTTCCACCCTCTCTCTAGTAACTACAAGACCTCAAAATACTCAAGAAGACAGGAAAGTCAAGATGGGATGCAAAGAGGGGTATCATGACCACAACTCACCACATGATGAATCTTCATGCTTCCATTTACATCCCCAAGTTGCGACTAGTTGGTGGATAGAACAACAAAATGAATGGAAAAATAAAAACAAGAGAAAACAACCTCAACCAACCATCAATTACCATGCACTTCTGACTCTATGGATCAACACAGAAAATACACCCAATCTTCTACTTGATTCCAGTGCCAACATCCATGTGTTCAATGACCGCCAATATTTCACTAACCTCAAACTACAAGAAGAAATCGAAGTGATCAAGACCGGAAAACTTGAAGCCAGTCTAAAGATTGTGGGGACGGGTACGGTAAAGTTAGAATGGAAAGACTCTATTATCACCTTAGAAGATTGCGTCTTTGTTCCTGATATTGTTGTCAATCTCATTAGCCCCGGTCTTCTAGCCAAAAAGGGCTGCTGTCTAACCCAGCACTGCAACGAATTCTCTGTTACCAGGAATGGGTCAACCATCCTCAATGGACAAATTTGCGATAATCTCTTTGTAGTCAAGAAACCACAGGCCATTGGCTTAAATAATGTAATTCACCACATCACTCAACCCGCTCAAGACCCATGTTCTTTGCCTCAATCTCTGATGGAAATCCACAAGACATACGGTCATGCCTCGGTCTCCACCCTTTGACCAATCTTAAAGGATCTCTTTACTCTAGACAACCTAACTCAGTTCCAATGCAATGCTTGTGCACAAAGCAAGATCACTCGCTCATCTTTCCCAGCTGTTTTGACTCAATCCAATCTCCCACTTGTACAAATCCATCTAGACCTAGTTGGATCTATCACCCCAAAATCTAAATCTGGCCACTGATATATGTTGACTCTAGTAGAAAACTATTCTGGATATCTTGCTGATTTTCCCTTACAATCCAAAGATGAGACCTCCAAAACAATCATAGATGTACTGGAGGTCAAATTCAAAAGACTCAAGTATTATCCTTCTGAAATCTACTCCAACAAAGGCTCCAAATTCACTAATGCCACGCTTAAGGAATTTGCCAAGACTAAAAATATCAAGTTAATCACCTCAGAACCCTACCACTCTCAACACAATGGCCGAGCCAAAAGAGAAAATTGGAAAATTGTCAAATCATCTTGATCCACATTTTCATCCTCTTGAGTGCCCAAAAATTACTGGCATATCATCACGAGAAGCTGTTGCTTCATTCTTAATCAGATACCAAGGGAAGGTAATCTCCTCTCTCCTTGGGAGCTGATGTTCAGTAAGAAGCTTCCAGCTAAATACTTGAGACCTGTAGGTTCTCCTCTGATCTATCTGGCAAATCGCATGCAAAAAGGCCGCAAGTTTGATGAAAAAGGATATGAAGGGATACTAGTTGGGTTTAATCCAACTTTTCAATCTTATATTGTACTTAACTCATTGGGTTCTATTTTTGAAACAAAGCACGTCACTTTTCTCAAGGCGCATACAACCGATTTCCCCCTTCTTGAACCTGTCAGTACCAATATCTTCTCGCAATCTTATGATAACCCCAACAAATCAAATTTTTTGTCTCCCAACAAACAATTCACGACTAGAGAACCTATCTGCAAATCCTCAGAATTGGATTTGCCCCAGGATGATTCTCTCTCTCTCAGCTTGGACTCATCTGATCCTCAACCGGAACTCTCTTGGATCCTGTCTTCCATTCCTACGATTCCTGAGGTTTATCAACGACCAAAACACGAGACTCAAAAACCGCAACGATATGGCTTTCACCACTATTACAAACCTCCCTCCTACCAGGCCACTTGGAAATGCCCTGAATGGCCCAAGTGGGAGAAAGCCTTGAAAGAAGAATTAGAATCTATCAAATCACAAGAAGTATGGGAAGAGTACCATGGAGCTCCCGACAACATTCACAATACCACGTGGGTCTTCAAAGTCAAAGAAAACTGCCATGGAGAACCGGTGAAATACAAAGCTCAATTATGTGTACAAGTTTTTGATCAAGTCTTGGGCGCCGACTACGACAAGACCTGGGCTCCTAGTGGCAAGGTTGGCTCTCTGCAAATTGCTCTACTGTACGGCTTAAAAGAGAAGATGACGTTTACCCAATTAGATTTCAAGGGTGCTTTTCTCCATGCTCCTCTCCATGAGACCGTTATTATCCAAACGCCTGAAGGCTCTCTCAGGAAGTCTCCCTACCTTAAAACTCAAGAAATCTCTGTACAGCCTCAAACAGTCTACCAAAAATTGGTACAAAACACTGACCTTCTGGATTAAAGCTCAAGGATTCCACAAATCTAGCAGTGAAACCTGTCTATATATCAATATTAACTCTAAAGAGATTCTCTACTTTCATGTAGATGATCTTATTCATGTGGGAAGGAACAAAACATTCAAGACTAACTTTCTGAAGAGGTTCAAAAACTCCTCATGCCACCCACCAAATATGATCCTCAGGATGTTAATGGAGGTGGATAATGATCAAATTCTGCTCAGTCAACCTAATCACATCAATTGTGGTCTGCAAGAATTAGGCCTCTCTGACTGCCGAGACACTCACTCTCCACTGACCCAAAATCTCCACCTGGAACCGGCCTCTGATGAAGATAATGAAGAGTTTGCAAAACTCAACATCAACTTTGGCTCAGTGACAGGACTCCTCAATCATCTTGCTCAATATAACCGTCCCAACATTGCATATGCTCTTTCAAATCTTGCTAGATTTAACACTAAACCTGGTAAGAAGCTCGTAAAGTCTGGAAATATCTCAAGACTACCAAGGACCTCAAACTCATTCTTACTTACAAATCCAGAGAAGAAATTATTTCCAGTTACAGTGACGCAACGTGGGGAGATGATCCGTCTTTGAGAAAGTCTCAAACCGGTTTCATTATATTTCACTACAGCAATCCAGTGATCTGGAACTCTTTAAGAAAAAGGAATGTGACGTACTCTTCAACGGAATCTGAGCTAAATGCTCTTCTCAACTATTTCCTTGAGCTCAAGTGGGTTGCTCATTTAATAGGCAAAATCTATCAGTCTTCAGTGGTCAAACCCACCATCTACATTGACAAAAAGGGGTTGGACGACAAGATCAAACAATTCGGATCCCACTCCAAATCTTGTCATTTTGACATCAAGACAAAGGGTCTAAGGGAAAACTAAAACAAATCAGAATACAATCTATCACTCATCCCGACGGACTCAATGGTCGCGGACTCTTTGACCAAGGCCTCCAGTTGCAACTCGCTTCAACTTCTCCATAAGTTCATCTTTATGGATAACTAGTTAATTACTGCATGAATCTTCTTCTGTTTTCTTTCCAGTCACAAGGGGTGTTGAGATCTCAAAAAATTCTCACCCCATCTCAGGTACTCCTGCGCGGCAAGGAGACCCCCGTAGGGCTCCAGGGGATGGTTTCTACTTCTAGTCTTTCCTCTCAACCGCTTTTGAGGAGGTCCCTCTCCTTTTTTTGTCTTTCCTATTTCTTTTCTATTAATTTTCTGGTCTTCTGTTACTTTTCTCGCATCTATCTTCTTCTGCTATGCGCTCGTCTATCACGCCTCTCCTTTTTGAATCTCTCCTTTGTTAAAATACGTACGCACTTACGCGGGTGCTACGTATAAGTGTAATCCAAATGGGATGCACAAATGGGCCTCTAAGGCCCATTGGACACACACACGGACCATACGGGCCCATGTGGATGTCACGGATTTGGGGAAACTGGCCTCAAAATGCGTGAAATAGGCCTATTGGTACACGGGCCCTAACGGGCCCGGTGGGGTATATGGGCAGATACAGCCAGATGGGCTTGTATGGGCATAATTGGGCCCAAGGTTTATTTTGGACATACTTGGCCAGACGGACTGGCCCGCCAAAGTATGTTTTTCTCAGTTTTCGGGCTTGGGGCGGCCCATTGGGGCCGCCGCCAGTGTCGCGGCCCACCCGGGGCCGCTGCCCGCGCCGCGGCCCGTTCGGGGCCGCCTGTGTTCCTCGGCACGGCCCACGCGGGGCCCGACGGCCCGCGCGGGGCTGTTGCGCGGCCGAGGGATCCCGCGCGGTGCGATGCCGCGCGGGCCCGGCTGGTCGCGCCCGGCGACCAGCGCCGCGGAGCCGGGGCTCGCGGCCCCGGCTCGCTCCCCCTCCCCTCGCTCGCCGTTGCGAGGGGGATGGGGGCGGGCTGGCTGGGTTGAACCAGCCAGCGACCGGCCGCGACATCGCGGTCGGTCAGGGCAGGGGGGACCTGACCACCCCCTTGCCCAGGGAGGTGGCGGCGCCGGCCGCGGTAGTAGCGACCGGCAGGTGGGGGGGATTTGATCACCCTCCCACCTAGCGAAGCGATGCAGAGGGAGCGAGGGGCGCTCTCCCCCCCCCTTTACCGAGGGGGAGGAGCGTCGGGCTGAGGGGACCTGATCACCCCCAGCCCAGTCCTTTTCCTAATGACGACGCCCTGGGGGTATCGACCCCCAGGGCCCCTGGTGAGGGGATTTGACCGCCCCCACCAGGGATTTGAGAGAAGAAGGGGGGGGGCGGCATGTCCGCCGGTTACACCCCCCCCTAGTGAGGTTGAAACCGGACCCAGGTGAGTCCTGGGTCCCACCTGGCCCATTTGAGGGGCCAGGGGCTGGATGCATGAGGCAACCAGCCCGTAAGTATGACAATGAGGTCATCAGGACCGGTTGTAACAGACAACCGGCCCAGGGGATTGAACAGCAAAGGGGCTGGTTCAGCCCCGTAACGGTGGAAACACCAGAATGGACCGGAATAGGCTGGTCGTAAGGGTTCAGGGACTGATGCCATGTGGGCTGATGTAGTCCAAACCAAGTAACAAGGCTTGTAGAGCCTGTAGAGCTCTTTTGGGGCGGAAAATTTGCCTTTTGGCTTGTTGTATCATGGGCTCACAATAGGCCAATCTTTTGTACTTAAGGAGCTCTTCTCCCTGCTGTTTTCCATCATTCATTCATCATCCAATCGAATTCATCCAACATATTGCCCCATTGTGAGAGCCCCATTAGCCATTATTGACACACAGTGTCCAGCATTTCTTTTGCTTTAAATACTGCTCATTTGCCTAAGCTAATTGCTGGCCATAATTATAACACATTATCAGTACCAACATCATCATTACTTCCAAGCCATCTAGACCTTTGTACCTTACTTTGGAGAACCTCAAAGACCTCAAGTTTTCCAAGAAGATGTCCTATATCCCTGATGTTAGCTCTACCAAAATAGTTCTGAATAGTCAGAACTATAATGCTTGGGCTGTCCTTATGGATAGTGAGCTGGATAACATCTGCTGTGGGGAAATTATGGATGCAGATGACACTCTGATCAGTTCAGAAGTGGAGAAGAAGTCTTACCATCTGATCCTTAGGCATCTTGATGAGAATCATGTGACATGGGTTGCTGATACTCTTAGGGAAGATGAGAGGAGGAGGGGCAGCATCCTGTGGAAGCTGCTTAAGTCCAAGTATGCTGGTGATTCTGTTCACCAGAAGGGTATAGCCTTTAATAAACTGTTCAAGTTACAATATTCGAATTGTAAACAGTTTGTGGCAGAGGCTAGGTCTAGTATAGCCAAGTTCAAGTCATCTGGACTTAACATGGATCCAGAGTGTTTGTCACTCTTAATCCTTCAAAAGCTGCCAAAAGAGTTTGATTCCTTAGTCAGAATCATTTCTCAATTGGATCCTCTTCCTGGGGAGGAGGATGTGCTTAAAAGGATTGAAAAGGATGACCTTCAATTCAAGATGAAGGGGGGTTCTGGAACAGCCCTAGTTGGAAAGACTGGAAAATCTCGCAAGAAGGCGAAAAAGGATTTGTCCAAGGTCTTATGTTACAATTGTCAGAATAAGGGTCACTATGCTAAGGACTGCAAGGAGGCCAAGAAAAGGAAGAAGTCCGAAGGGGATGACAAGGAGGTCAATCTCACAACTGAAAACGTTGCAATGGTGGCGTTGGATGCTCCAATTGAAGAGGCTGTTGTGGAAGAAGGTCCCAACAAGAAGGCCAAAATCGATGAGGATCAAGAAATGGACTTGATTGATTATGAAGTGAGTAATCTTAACCTCAAAGATAAGAACTTATCAGTGACTGATAAAGCTTCTTTCCTACTAGGAGGATTGAAGGAGGATGTTCTTGTTTTGATTGATTCTGGTTGTACAGATCACATGTTTTTTGAACCAAATTTATTTTCAAATCTTAGTGATTATGATGGGGTTGTAAATATTGGTCAGAAAGGCAGAACAATTCAGATTAAAGGAATTGGAAAAGTTATTCTTGCAAATCAACTGGGTTTCCAAATTACTTTTGATAAAGTGTTCTATGTACCAGAGTTGCCTTACAACCTTGTGTCTCTTGGGGTGTTATGGAAAAAAGGTTTCCAAATTCGTTATCTTAAAGAAGATAGGTTTGTTATTGATATGAATGGGAGAACTGTTCTTAGTGGACAAGTTCGGAATAAGCTTCTGTGTGCAAGCTTGTTCAAATTCTCAGCTCTGAGCACTGTTTCTCACAATAGAAGTGGCCATAAGGTAAAGGACAGCAACTGTGAGAGTTGTACCTTGGGGGCCAAGACTAGAAATGTGTTCTCTAAGAGTAGAGATCACACAGATGTTCCTAGAGAGGAATTTTCCATTGATTTGGGAGGGCCATTCACTCCAGAGTCCCTTGGTGGGGCAAGATACTTCATCAATTTAGTTGATACTGCAACTAATTATGTTTGGGTTAAACCGATTCGATCTAAGGATCAGACCACAGAGGAGGTTTCTGTAATCTTCAAAGTCTGGAAACAGAATGGTCTGATGAAGGAGTTCAAGAGGGTTATTACCGATGGAGGGGGTGAATTCGTGAGTAAAGAGTTTGGGAGGCTGTTGAAAGATTATGGTATCATTCATACAGTCACTACTGCAAGTACTCCACAAAATAATGGAATAGTTGAGAGAATGAATAGGACTTTACTGGACAAAGTCAGAACTATTATGTCTCAATCTGGTCTGCCAAAGTTCTTATGGGCTGAGTTGATGTGCACGGTGTGTCTGTTGCACAACATTGTAAGTGTTAATGGGAAGTGTCCCCATTATCAGTTTTGGAAGTTGTACCCCAAAACATCACACCTAAGAACAATTGGTTGCTTGGTGTATTATAGTGTCCACCATAATGAAATGGTCGGAAAGTTAGACCCTAGAGCCAGAACAGGGGCACTTGTAGGCTATGATTTAATAAGTAAATCTTATAGGATCTATTGTCCAGGGACAAGAAAGGTTATCCGTAGCAGGGATGTAAAATTCGACGAAAGTACCTTTCCACTCAAAAGGAGTGAAGATGTTGTTGTGATTAAGCCACAACAAGAAATAGAATTAGCACCTATTTCACCAGCAAAAGCTGTGGAACATGTGGTTCCAGAAGATGAGGAGGTGGCAGACGTGCCACAAGAGGGTTCAGTACCCGCTTCAGGTGATTCTGTGGAATCAGAACCTGATGAGCCTCCACCTCCGGTTAGAAGGAGTGGTAGGGTTAGAGTACCGGTTGACAGGTACGGGGAGTGGAGATCCCATTATGCTGCCGCAGGATATGAGGAAGATACATTTCAGGAACAGTGTATGCTCAATGAAGTCCTGGAGTTGAGTTCAGAAATGGGTAACAGGGTTAACCCAAATAGCTTTGGCCAAGCTATGAATTCTGATGAGAGAGCCAACTGGAAGAGTGCTATTTTTGAGGAATTTGATTCTCTAGAGAATAATAGTGTCTTTGAAGTGGTTAAGCGGGATTCTGTTCCAAAAGGAAAGACCATTGTGGGGTCTCGATTGGTGTTAAACAAGAAGTTTGACACAAACGGAGTTTTGAAAAGGTTCAAGGCTAGATGTGTTGCACAGGGCTTCAAGCAGAGAGAGGGTATTGATTACCAAGAAACTTTCTCACCAACTGGAAGGCTGTCCACCTTCAGGTACATCATTGCTCTGGCAGTGGAGTTGGGTGAAGAAATCAGACAAGCTGATTTTGTAACAGCATACTTGAATGCAAAACTTGGAGAGGAGGAGACTGTTTATATGTCGATTCCTGATGGTTTTCGTGAATGGTTAGTAGAGACTAAACCAGAAACCATGAAGAAAATCTGTGTTAGAACTTTTCTTTCGGCAGATAAAGGGGAATATGTCCTCAAGCTGTGTAGATCCCTGTATGGATTGAAGCAAGCAGCTAGGTCATGGTATAACACCATGAGTGAGAAACTGATAGAGATTGGTTTTAAGACGTCTGAGGCCGATCCTTGCCTTTTTGTGAGGAAGGATGCAATTTTGTTTGTATGGGTCGATGACATTATCATTATTGGTGATGGTAAAGAGAGAGTCATGGAGACACTCAAAAAGGAATTCAAGATAAAAGATCTTGGTCTGGCGCAACAGGTGCTTGGAATGAAAGTCAGCAAGAGCAAGAATGGTATTAAGTTAGACCAGAACCATTATGTGGCAGCTCTTCTTAAGCAATACGGCTTAGAGGATGCAAAGGAGTTTGGTACTCCTATGCAGTCAAACATTCGTTTAGAGAAGTCTACAGATGAGGAGTATCTGGAGTTTGTTCAATCAGGGAATGACTACAGGTCAGCTGTCGGATCGCTTAATTATTTGGGGCAGTGTACAAGGCCCGATATTGCGTTTGCAATTGGGGTCTTGTCGCAACACTTAGAGAAGCCAAGCATGAGGCATTGGTCAGCGTTTAAGAGAGTTATGAGGTATCTTAAAGGAACACACAGTCTGGGACTGTTGTTTACAAAGTCAGCAAACTTTGATTTGGTTGGTTATTCCGATGCAAGTTGGGCAGATGGTAACACTAGGGAATCAACAAGTGGTTTTGTATTCTTTTTAGGTAAGAATCTGGTGTCATGGATGTCCAAGAAGGTGTCGGCAATAAGTCTTTCATCAACAGAGGCTGAGTATAGAGCTTACTTAGCAGCTTCACAGGAAGCAAAATGGTTGAGAAAAGTCTTAGAGGACACACATAAACCACAAGGGTTTGCATTGTTGTATTCCGATAACCAGAGTGCCATTGCGTTGGCGCAAAACCAAGTGTTCCATTCAAGAACAAAACATATTGATGTCCACTATAACTATATTCGCGATGCAGTTAACTGCAAAGAGATTGTGTTGAGGTACATGCCCACTGGAGCAATGATTGCGGATATCTTGACTAAGGCATTAGACAGAAACAAGCATCAAGGCTTTGTGACTAATATGCGGATGTCACCCCTTTTGGATTAAGGGGGTGTGTTAAAATACGTACGCACTTACGCGGGTGCTACGTATAAGTGTAATCCAAATGGGATGCACAAATGGGCCTCTAAGGCCCATTGGACACACACACGGACCATATGGGCCCATGTGGATGTCACGGATTTGGGGAAACTGGCCTCAAAATGCGTGAAATAGGCCTATTGGTACACGGGCCCTAACGGGCCCGGTGGGGTATATGGGCAGATACAGCCAGATGGGCTTGTATGGGCATAATTGGGCCCAAGGTTTATTTTGGACATACTTGGCCAGACAGACTGGCCCGCCAAAGTATGTTTTTCTCAGTTTTTGGGCTTGGGGCGGCCCATTGGGGCCGCGGCCAGTGTCGCGGCCCACCCGGGGCCGCTGCCCGCGCCGCGGCCCGTTCGGGGCCGCCTGTGTTCCTCGGCACGGCCCACGCGGGGCCCGACGGCCCGCGCGGGGCTGTTGCGCGGCCGAGGGATCCCGCGCGGTGCGATGCCGCGCGGGCCCGGCTGGTCGCGCCCGGCGACCAGCGCCGCGGAGCCGGGGCTCGCGGCCCCGGCTCGCTCCCCCTCCCCTCGCTCGCCGTTGCGAGGGGGATGGGGGCGGGCTGGCTGGGTTGAACCAGCCAGCGACCGGCCGCGACATCGCGGTCGGTCAGGGCAGGGGGGACCTGACCACCCCCTTGCCCAGGGAGGTGGCGGCGCCGGCCGCGGTAGTAGCGACCGGCAGGTGGGGGGGATTTGATCACCCTCCCACCTAGCGAAGCGATGCAGAGGGAGCGAGGGGCGCTCTCCCCCCCCCCTTTACCGAGGGGGAGGAGCGTCGGGCTGAGGGGACCTGATCACCCCCAGCCCAGTCCTTTTCCTAATGACGACGCCCTGGGGGTATCGACCCCCAGGGCCCCTGGTGAGGGGATTTGACCGCCCCCACCAGGGATTTGAGAGAAGAAGGGGGGGGGCGGCATGTCCGCCGGTTACACCCCCCCCTAGTGAGGTTGAAACCGGACCCAGGTGAGTCCTGGGTCCCACCTGGCCCATTTGAGGGGCCAGGGGCTGGATGCATGAGGCAACCAGCCCGTAAGTATGACAATGAGGTCATCAGGACCGGTTGTAACAGACAACCGGCCCAGGGGATTGAACAGCAAAGGGGCTGGTTCAGCCCCGTAACGGTGGAAACACCAGAATGGACCGGAATAGGCTGGTCGTAAGGGTTCAGGGACTGATGCCATGTGGGCTGATGTAGTCCAAACCAAGTAACAAGGCTTGTAGAGCCTGTAGAGCTCTTTTGGGGCGGAAAATTTGCCTTTTGGCTTGTTGTATCATGGGCTCACAATAGGCCAATCTTTTGTACTTAAGGAGCTCTTCTCCCTGCTGTTTTCCATCATTCATTCATCATCCAATCGAATTCATCCAACATATTGCCCCATTGTGAGAGCCCCATTAGCCATTATTGACACACAGTGTCCAGCATTTCTTTTGCTTTAAATACTGCTCATTTGCCTAAGCTAATTGCTGGCCATAATTATAACATCCTTGTCCATCTGACTCAAGCTTTCCTCCTCTCAATCTTTTCCTGGTCAGACAACTCAACATCAAACCCTCATCAATCAAGAGAACCTGACAATGTTTCTACAGATCTGCTTCATTCAGCCTACTCATCCCATTGTAACATTTCCTCCCCATCCTTATTATTCTAATTCACTATCAAGTCTGGTTGAACTGTTGGTATCTTCTTCTTCCTTATTTTCTTTGTGTTCTTTTCTCAAGACTATGTTTCTTTCTTTCTGAGATATGCTTCTAACCTGGAAATACAGTCTGTTGGTTTTAGTGCTCTAGAGCAAGAACTCAATTCTCTTCATAAAAATATTCAATAATTAATTTATTCATATTGATTTAGAACAATAAGCAATAACAAAACCACCTAACCTTGCAATAAGCTTCATCCACATATTTTACGGATTTCCGCTGCATTTATTAAATAATATATTTATTATTTTCTATATCACCCTTGGTAGCTAAAGGATAGCAAGGATCTTGGCATCCAGGAGGCTGAAAATTGGGTTTCTGGCCGTGAAATATTCCATTTTATTATATTTAATAAGTTGAACCAGACGTGCACAAAAAAATAAAATCAAAGATAAATTTATCTGAATTTATAACCGTGATTTATTATTAAATTCTTTTGCAGTGGATTTAAAAAACAATGCAGAATTAATAATCTATTATTTAAATCTTTTAAAGATAAGAAAAGAAGAATATATTAAAAATTATAAACCTACTGGTTGGAAAGCTTTAACTCAAGCTGAGCAACTTAATATCTCTTCTGCACGTAAACACTTAGATAAACTCCTTGAAAAAGAAGATCTTGAAAGGCGTATCAACTTTCAGGCTCTATTAAGGAAACATAAAGCTTGGAAAAAATACTGTATTAATTTCTTTTTGAATATAAAAGTAAGTATTAAACTTGCATTACCATATTACTTTCAAAGAAAATAATATTGATATATTTTATTAACCAATAAAATACACTTTCTATCAGTGAACCCTCCTGTACCAGAAACCACCACCACTGAAGTTGATCTATTGGATCAGGAAGTCCCACAAATCTCTGGACGCCCTGAAAATATTGATTGGGCAGGTGAAGACCTCATTGGAACACACCAAGACCCCGTAGGATTACCTACTAAGGATCAATTTAACACCAATAAGGTCTTGGTACCTTTGAACATCACTTTAAGTGAGTTTTGAATAAAACTTATTATTATGGATTTTTTCTGCAAAACACTTATAAACATATTATTCTAAAAATGAATAGACGTAACAAAAGAGCCTCAGGAAGAATTCCCTCCATGGATCTTTGCCAACATCTCTCAGTAACCCCAAGACCACCAATAAGGACAACCATGAAGGGACTAGAACCCGTGAATCAAATGTTGATGGACAAGGAGCAGCACCAATCACTTCTGCCCTCTCCCAACCTAGAACAGGAGTAGGTAGTAGAATCAAGCCACCCTCCTTTAAAAAAAGATTCCCTGCAGCCACCCCAGCAGAATCTGGCCAAGGAAGCAAGGATCAAAGACTTAGTCAAAGAGCACATGAAATATTGGGAAGAATTCAAATAAGCCCAAGCCAAGGAGGACATGGTATCTATGAAAAAGATAATCTCCCAGGCAAAAGCCACCCAGATAGCTCTTCAGAAAATTATTCCAAGGAAAGAGGTAGAATCCTATGTAGAAAAGTGGAATCCTTGGGATCAATTAGCCCAACTGAAAGGCAAAGGATCAGGAAAGAAGAGATCCTCTTCCCATCCCAAGCCAAAGGGAAAGAAAGACTGGGACCAGATAATATCCCTAGCTCAAAAGTGGAAAAAGATTTACAAAAATTAGCCACTAATTCTGAGCCAAAACAAACCTCTGATGTAATTACTTCCTTTTCTAATCATATGCGTCATAATTTCAAAATTGTTTGTGAAAATTTGGATGGGGTTTACACCCAAATGGATAAATTAACCTCAGTGGTAGCCAAATTGATTAATAACCAAACAAAGACGGTAGGAATGGAAGAAATTAAAGAACACACAGAAAAGTTATTGGAGACAATTAATCAAGGTAGGATCAAACAGACTCAAAAAATTGAGAATATGTTATCAGGAATCCAAGAAGATTTTATTATGTCTTTCCACCCCTTACAAGAAGAATTGGCAACCACCACTAACATCTCTATTCTATCCCTTAGTAAAAAATTGGATGTGCTTAATAACAAAGTGGAACTGCAACTTAATCTGATCAAAAATGATCTTAGAGACTTAAAAGTCCGTCTGACCAACCCCTTGGGGAGTACTACAGAGGAACCAAAACCTCCCAGAAAAACCACTACTACTTATGCACCACCCTTATTAGGAATGCATAGGAGTGACACCTTTAGCCCTAGTTCTACTCCTGAGATGGAGCAAGAACTCAAACTGTTACCCTCTATTTCTGAATGGCCCAAGTTTTCAGGTGAAGGAGAATACAATCATATAAATTTTATTAAATTTATTGACTACACCATTAACTCTTATGACCCACCAGAAGCTATAGCTGTAGTCAGGCTACCCAGGCTATTTGAAGGAGTAGCATTGGACTGGTTTATCAGTAAGAGAGAAGAAGTAGGATACTTACCATGGAATTCTTGGAAAATTCTGATTAAAGAACAATTTGGTTCTAGAATGTGGAAAAGAAAAATGATGAAAAATTTCGAAAATTCCTTATTTGACCCCTCCAAGGACAAACCACACAAATGGTGTTTGGAACAGAATAAAAGGTTGGATTGATTTAATCCAGATGCTGATAAAGAGGAAGTAAATGAAAGAATCCTCAACCTGTGTCCTGGAAATCTTAACCATAGTGTAAGATGTAGGATGAATATGGATGTGGATTTTCCCACTCTAATCAATGTGCTAGAAGAAGTAATAGACATCAATGGGTTGGACAAGAAAGCCCCGTCCAGACCCAAAGAGAACTATAACATCAACAAAACCAGAGAACAACCTCCTCCGATAAATGCCACTGAAAATAAGAAACCTAATGAGAATGGGGACAAAGGAGGATGCTGGCAACTTGTTGGAATTGTAACAAGACTGTGAATATGAGACAAGACTGTCCATTACCAAAAAGGAAGATAGCAGTCTTGGAAGGCAAACAGGAGGTTGAAGAGAATCAGAACTATGAAGATATAGCTGATACTGAAGGATCTCTTTCTGAATGTGAATTGATCCTGACCAACCCTGTCAATGTTATAGAAGGAAATATAGGTACTTCTGCAGAAATCAATAACATCCATGGGGATTCTAGCTTGCCCCAACAATGGGATCCTACTATAATTCCTAGACATATTATGGATGTCAAACCATTAACAGTAAAACCTATGAGTGGGAAAAGTTATACCACTGGTCAAAATTGTTATGCAACAGGATTGTATAAAAACAGACCTATAAGGTTATTAGTGGATAGTGGAGCCTTTTGCTCAGGTTTCTGTGCTGAATTCTTAAAAAAATGGGACCCCAATTGGAAAGAACACCTTTTTCCCGTCCCAAAAGCCAGGTTCAGCTCTTGCAACTCTACCATGAATGCTATTAGAGTATGGACTGCTCCTATAATACTACCTCACACTAAAGGATCTTTGAGAATACAAGTAGAATTTGTAGCATTGCTCAACAGACTATGTGACTACCTGATACTGGGTAATGATGCCTTATGTCTATATGGTATAGACGTGTTCCAGAGTAGAGGAAGATATGATAAGATTTCAACTAAATTTCTTAGAACATAGAACCAGCAGACTGAGGACAACGGGTTAGACTTTTGACAAATCATATAAGAAAGGAGAAACAAAAGAAAAGAAAAGATGAGAAAACCAACAGCTTTGAGTTACTTCAAATGAGGCAGAGATCAGACAGCGTGGGGAGTTTATAGAGTGGGAAGAATTTAGACGCAGATAATTGGGCTTAGACGTAGACAATTGATGACTACAAATCCAATGGAGTTGTCAGAGAGATTGTGCTAAGAGGTTCTTGGGGATTATACTCTTACCAGGCATGAGATAGTTCACAAAGAGATATATTGGGTGCAAGAGTCAAGTGGAGATAGATTTGAGTCAAAGCAGGTTCATAGAGCGAGCAGAGGCGAGCAAGGTCATAAAAAGGAAAGATAAAAAGATAAAAAGAAAAAGATAGAAAGAAATAATGAAAAGATAATCACTGATAATCAAACAACGATGAAGAAAGAGAGGAGTCAAGACAAAGTAAGAAAAGAGGTCACCCGGGTTGTCCCGTGGTGTGAGAGAACCCAGATGATAAAGAAATGTCACATGAACTTCCGCGGACGCGTACAGATGTATTCATTGAGCTCATCCTAACACTCCCCGTGACTGGTGAGAGTGTAATCCTGAAGTTCATTGATGTGTCTTGTCGTAGATTGTATTTTGGAGAAGTTGCAGGGAAGTTGATGAGGAAGATTTTGTGAGGGAATCTGAAATCATGGCATGACTTTGAATTAGAACTAGGTTGAACTCATTGTTTCAATAATCTTCACGTAAACCTTTGGTTTTAATATCTATGTGTCTAGACTTCAAATGTGAGCCAAACCGCTTGATCTTATTGTCCAATCCTTTGTTATCTATGTGTAGAGTAGGCTTGGGTTCTGAAACTTGATGAATCTCACTGATGAGATGTTTAATCCATTTAACTTCTAGGTAGCAATTGAGTAATGCATTCAATTCTGATTTTGTAGACGAGTAGGTGATGTTTCTTTGTTGAGTGGAGTTCCAGATGAATGGACTACCGTGGTGAAGAACAATGTATCCAGTTTGGTATTTACGAAAGGTTGGATCATCTCCCCAAGTTGCATTGCTGAAGCTGGAGAGCATCTCTTGGCCTGGTTCATATTTGATTACGAGTTTGAGATGTTTAGTGGTTTTTAAATATTTCCATACCTTTTTGACTTCCCTCCAGTGAGTCATGCCGGGTTTTGTATTAAATCTGGCCAGACTAGACACAGAGTAGGAAATATCCGGTCGAGAGTAGTGGGCCAAGGGGTTGAGAAGGCCAATTGCTGATCTGTAATTAATATTAAGTTGGAAAAATTTGGCGTGATCAGAATTGGAGGCAGGTTTGAGGTTTAAATTCTGCGTCAGTGGGGTATGAGCATCTTTGCACGAAGTCAGGCCAAGTTCTTCCGGAGTTCTTATGATAACAGTCTTGTCTATGGGAGCATGAAGAAATGCGCCCTTTACATTGAATTGAATTAGTTTCATCTTATTCTTCAGGGCTTAGATGAGAGCAACGCGAAGTGAACCAAGATTTCCAGTTGGTGCCCAAGTCTTGTTATAATCGATTCCAAGGACTTGATCAAAACCTTGAACACAAAGTCAAGCTTTGTATTTAACAGGATCTCCGTGGCAGTTTTCTTTCACTTTAAAGACCCATGTTGTATTTAATATATTGTTGGGAGTGCCATAATACTCCTCCCAGAAATCTTGTAATTCTATAGAGTTTAATTCATCTTCAGAGGCTATCTTCCATTTCGGCCATTCAGAGCACTTTTGAGCAGCCTTGTAAGAAGGGGGCTCATAATAGTGGTGGAAACCATATCGTTGGGGTTTCCTCACCTCCCTTCTGGGTCGTTGAGAGATGGCTTGGATAGGAGGATCAGTTTGAGCAATAGTTTGAATAGGGGGATCAGAAACTGGCGACGGCAGAGGAGAGTGGTCTGAAGATGGAGAGTCTATTGATATGGAGTTGTCTTGGTCTGAGTCAGATTTGGAGAGATTTTCGTGGGGTTCTCGGAAGTTATATTTCTTTTTGAATGATGAGAAGATGGGTTCTTTAGACTCTAAGTTAGGTTGGGTGAAAAGATCAATCCCAGGCGATTCCAGGAGAGGAAAGTCGTGAAGCGGATTCTTGAGGAACTGTACATGTTTAGTTTCCACAATAGCACCGGATGAGTTGAGGATCAAATAAGAATGAAAAACTGGATTGAACCCATCTAAAATTCCTTCTAGTCCTTTCTCATCAAACTTTCTTCCTTTTTGGAGCTTATTTGCTAAGTAGATGACAGATGATCCTACAGGTTTGAGATAATTAGTAGGGAGCTTCTTGCTGAACATAAGTTCCCAAGGGGATCGGTCATTACCTTCCCTAGGGACCTGGTTGAGCATGAGGCAACAGCTTCAAACCACAATATGCCAATAACATTTATTCAATAGAAAAGAGGAGAACGTTGCACGGGCTGATTTGATGATTGTCCGGTTGGCTCGCTCGGCTCGACCGTTATGCTGAGAATGGTATGGTTCCGATGTTAGGAGTTTGATGTGTTTGTTCTTGGCGAAATCTTTCAGGGTGGTGTTCGTGAACTCTGTTCCTTTGTCTGAAAATATTTCGGAGGGATAATAATTCAGTTGTTTGAACTTTGTTTCTAGAATCTGGATAATGACACCGGGGGTTTCTTCTTTGGATTGAAGGGGAAAAGCTTCCAGATAGCCCGTAAAGTTGTCCACGAGAGTCAGGACGTATTTATGTCCAGCTTTAGATTGAGGAGTGATCTGTCCGATCAGGTCTAGATGAATTCGTTCAAGAGGTTTTGAAGAGGGTGACGAGGTATTTGAGAACAGAGCTTGCGTGATTTTGCTTCTTACGCAGCCATCGCATTGGAACTTGTCCAATTCATCCTTCAAGAAGTGATCTTTGAGAATTGGTTTGAGTGTCGATATTGATGCGTATCCATATGTTTTATGGAGATCCAACAGCGACTGAGATTGAGTCAACATGGCGGTAGATTGTTGATTAGAGATGTTGACTGACAGGTTATTTCCAGTACTTTGAGGCTTCTCTATTACAAATAATTTATCTTGAATTAAACCTCTAAGCACCATTTTGTTACCTCAAGTGATGACAAATTTATCCCTTTTTTGAGAGAGACCACAACCCTTCTTCGCCAGAAGGCCGGGACTAATCAAATTAACAAAGATCTCTGGAACGTACACACATCCTTCGAGTGTAATGACAGAATCCTTCCACTCGAGCCAAACAGTACCGGTTCCTTGTATTTTGAGACTTGCTTCTAACTTTCCAGTTTTAATTTCTTCAGGTTCGTCCTGTAGATCAATGGAGGAAAAATACTTGAGATCTTTAAATATATGTATATTTGCACCAGAATCAAGGAGAAGATTAGGTGTATTATCTGCATTAATCCAAAGAGTTAATAGAGCATGATAATTGATTGTAGGCGTCTTTTTCGTCTTGTTCTTCCACTCATTTTGCTGTTCGACCCACCATACGGGAGCAATTTGGGGATGGAGATGAAAAAATGAAGATTCCGGGTGTGGGGAATTTGGATTGTGGAAGCCTTCTTTACATCTAATCCGGATCTTCCTTTCTTCTTTGTCAGATTTGTTCTTGAAAGTAACCAGTGAGACATTGGTGGTAGATTTTCCTGTCTTTATCTGTGCTTTGCGCTCATTATTGTATTGGGTTAAGTGGTTAAACACAAAATCTACGGTTATAAACTTCTTGCCGTGAATAATTTTTTGTTTCAAATTTTCTAGTGTTGGTGGAAACTTGAAGAGTATTAAATAGGCTACTATATCACTTGGTAGATCTATTCCTACATCCGCCATCCAAGTAAGGGATTTTTGAATGTCCGTTATAAAGCCTTCTATAGCAAGTTCATTAAATGGAGCATGAAGGAATTGATTGAAAATTTGTGCTCTGTTTGCAGTCTTGGATGAGGCAAATCTATGGGTGATTTCTTTCCACAGTAATTTGGAGGACGTGATGTTTGTGGTATTAACTACATTAGCATGAGTGGTAGTGTCGAGTTTGGAGAGGATGATCGCTCGGATTTCTTGGTCTTGTCTGATAGGTATTTGTCTTACATCTTTGGTCATGAGATCCTTGATATCCTTGAGGTCGAATAACATTAACATTTTATCACGCCAGATTGAGTAGTTATCCTTGTTGAGTGGGGGAATAGCATCAACGGAAGCTTTGAGAGCGACTTGATGGAAATAGTCATTTGTTCCCGCTGGTTTGTTCATTCTTGATGGTGCAGAGTTGTCCTTTGGCTTTTAACCGTGATAAGATTTCAACTAAATTTCTTAGAAAATAGAACCAGCAGACTGAGGACAACGGGTTAGACTTTTGACAAATCATATAAGAAATGAGAAACAAAAGAAAAGAAAAGATGAGAAAACCAACAGCTTCGAGTTATTTCAAATGAGGCAGAGATCAGACAGCGTAGGGAGTTTATAGAGTGGGAAGAATTTAGACGCAGATAATTGGGCTTAGACGTAGACAATTGATGACTACAAATCCAATGGAGTTGTCAGAGAGATTGTGCTAAGAGGTTCTTGGGGATTATACTCTTACCAGGCATGAGTTAGTTCACGAAGAGATAGATTGGGTGCAAGAGTTGAGTGGAGATAGATTTGAGTCAAAGCAGGTTCATAGAGCGAGCAGAGGCGAGCAAGGTCATAAAAAGGAAAGATAAAAAGATAAAAAGAAAAAGATAGAAAGAAATAATGAAAAGATAATCACTGATAATCAAACAACAATGAAGAAAGAGAGGAGTCGAGACAAAGTAAGACAAGAGGTCACCCGGGTCTTCCCGTGGTGTGAGAGAACCCAGATGATACAGACATGTCACACAAACTTCCGCGGACGCGTACAGATGTATTCATTGAGCTCATCCTAACAAGATACTTCACAGAAGGCGGTAATTGGGATAAGAAGTTTAAGATATGCACCATCCAGTCTGACTTCCCCTCCTCTACTTACCAAAAGCATTTAGAAGACTTTGACCAAGAATATTTCTCTCAAGCAGCTCTGAATATGAAACTTTCTGAGGAACAGAAGAAAGATATATTGACAGTCTGCTTTGAGAACCAGAATTCTATTTTTACTAAGGATCATACCATTGGGGATATTAAAGGACATGATATGGTATTGACATTGACCATTAAGCCTCCTTATCCTCCAAACTTAAGAAGGCCAGCCTATCCTTCTAGTCCTAAGTCTAGAAAAGCTCTTGAGGAACATATCCAAGAACTGATAGAATTACAGGTATTAAGGAAAGTAGGGCATAATGAACAGGTAGATGTGACCACACCTGTAATCATAGCTTGGCATAATGACAAGTCAAGAATGGTAGGAGACTTCAGAATGCTCAATAATTACACTCAAGCAGATTATTATCCTATACCCCGGATTGATCATGCTCTGCATAACTTGTCCAAGGCTAAGTACATCACTACTATGGATATGCTTAAAGGATTCCACCAGATACCAATAAGCCCTCAAAGCAGGAAGTTTATGAGAATAACCTTTCATTTGGGAATACATGAATATCTTAGGATGCCCTTTGGTATAAAGAATTCTCCATCACACTTCCAAAGAACTATGGATACAGTTCTAGGTACTTACATCAGACAAGGATGGATGATGGTATATATAGATGATGTTATCATATACTCTGATTACTGGGATACTCATATAAACCAAGTAAGATTAGTACTCCAGACAATCTCCAGAGCAGGATTAAAGGTTTCCATGAAGAAATGCAACTTTGGCTACGGAGAATTGAAAGCCTTAGGACATATAGTCTCTGGTCTAACTCTAGCTGCTGATCAAAATAAGATAGCTGCTGTCATGAATAGACCTATGCCTCAAAACAAGACAGAATTACTTTCTTTCATCAGTTTTTGCAGTTATTACAGACAATACATACCAAAGTTTGCTATGCTAACTAAAATTCTGCATGAAGTATGCAACAACAACACCCTATTTGAAATGACTCATGAGAGACTAAAGAACTAGAGGAATTAAAAATAGCTATGACCTCTACTCCTCTACTTATCCAACCAGATTACTCTAAGCCCTTCAAACTATAAAGTGACCCTTGTATGGAAGGGCTAGGAGCTGCTTTACATCAGGAAAGGATAGAAGAAGACAGACCATTAGAAAAACCCATACTCTTCATATCTAGACAGATCAAAGATACAGAGAAGAGATATGGGGCCAGTCAGTTGGAATGTTTGGGACTAGTATGGGCTTTAGAGAAGCTACACTATTACTTAGAAGGCACCACTTTTCAGTAATCACGGAATGTAATGCTTTAAGAACTCTTATGAACATGAAAACTCCCAGCAGAAATATGCTCAGGTGGCGAATTGCTATACAACAGTATAGAAGACAGATGACTATAGTGCATAAAGCTGGAGCTAAACATCAAAATGCTGATAGTCTAAGTAGGAATGCTTTGCCTAATGACTATAACAATCCAGAATATGACCCTGAAGATCAAGATATCTTTCCTATCCTGAACATCAATCTTTTTGCATTGAGTGCTCCAATAATGGGGATCCACTTATGTGAATTAGATACTGCTTTCTTCAACCTAGTAAGGGATGGCTACTCTCCTGAAATCAAGCTGCTGATTACCATTATGGAATGTGAATCCCCAGAAGCAGCTTTGAGAAATAGCCTGCCTGCTTCACTACTTAAACCCTATTAAGCAGGAAGGTTTAACTTTTGGGATGGTCTCCTTTACTATAGACACCAACATTCCAGCGTATTAGTACTAAGCAAAAAAGAACATATACAACATATACTCCAGGAATTCCATGACAACAGCTCATCAGGGCATCTATCCACAGAAAGAACCTTAGAAAAAGTAAAACAAACTGCCTGGTGGATAGACTGAAAAGAAGTCACTACTGAATATGTTACTAGCTGTGAAACCTGCCAGAAATCTAATAAAACTACGGGAAAAAGGTTTGCACTCTTACAGAAGATATCTGAACTTACAACCAGATTGGAAATAATCAATATGGATTTTGTCACCGGCCTCCCCCCTGGAGGTACTCATTCTTATAACTCTGTCCTAGTTATAGTTGACAGATATTCCAAAAAGGCAAAATTCTTACCTAACCACAAAGAAGATAGTGCTATGGATGTAGCTTTACTATTCTGGAATAGGATCATAGGTGATGTGGGTTTACCCAAGATTATAATCAGTGACAGAGACCCCAAATTAACCCCTGAGTTTTGAAGGAATCTACATGATATACTGCGAACTACTCTTGCCTTTTCTACAGCATACCATCCACCAACTGATGGATTAGCTGAAAGGATGATACAGACCCTAGAGGATATGCTAAGGAGGTTCTGTAGCTTTGTTCTAGAATAAAAAAATCAGATGGTTATTGCCATGATTGGGTAAGCCTACTCCCAGCCCTAGAAATGGCTTATAACAGCAGTAAAAACTCTACTACCAAAGAAGCTCCTGACATACTAGAAAGAGGATGGATTCCAAAACTCCCTAG
The DNA here is from genome assembly GCA_025617555.3 of Puccinia polysora. NCBI lineage: Eukaryota > Fungi > Basidiomycota > Pucciniomycetes > Pucciniales > Pucciniaceae > Puccinia > Puccinia polysora. Next base: position 30,712,454 of record CM062632.1, on the reverse strand, counting down.
GAATAACTTGAACTATAACTTAGCCACTATTCATCCAACATCTCTTGAATTTAAGAAGATGATAGATCTGGCAACTAATCATGCTCGGAAATTTTTAGAAGAAGCTGTTGAATAAAACAAACAAAGATATGACAAATACTATAAAGAACCTGACTTTAAGATAGGAGATCAGACCTTGATATCTACAACCAATTTCAACAACCTAGCAGGCAACAGAAAACTGAAACCAGCCTTTGTTGGACCATTTTTTATCAAGAAGATGCATGGAAAAAATTCTGTGGAAGTAATCTTGAGTGAAGAATTATCAAGAAAACATCCAGTATTTCCTGTTAGCCTAGTCAAACACTTTAAACCAAGAGAAGGCAGCAACCTCCCTCCAGCAATAATCCCAATAGAACCTGACCCTGTAAAATAAAAAGGGAAAGTCAGCAGGATATTGAGAGATAAAAAAGAGAGGGTACAAGGGAAAGATATCAGACTTTACTTAGTAAGATACAAAGGAGAATCTGCAGAAAAAGGTGAATGGTTACCAGAAAATAATACACCTGATGGACCAATACATCTCAGAAACTAGAGAGCCAGCAAAAGGAACTGAAGCTCATATGCATTTAATTTTTTCTCCCAACTTCCTCCAGATTTTTTTCAGATATGGCCATATCTTGGAGTGGGGGAATGTCAGCCTGCTACTATTGCAGAGCAAGCTGCAAAAGTAACAAAAATAACATAAAAATAATAATAATACAATTAAACCAAGAAGGAGTAGGAAAACCATAAATATTATTACAGAAATGGAATCTCCACACAAAATTAGGTAGGGTCACTCATTGACCCCACCCTTGAAATCCAACTCCTTACATTTTAAATAATTAAGGAAAGAAAAACCGAAATACTAAGGCTCCATTATTGAGCTTTTTGGCAAATTAAATATTTCACACACATTGTCACGTATAGGTTTCACACCTAAAATTCAGTCAGAATTGAGGTGTTTTGTATATTTTAGGAGTTATGGGTAGAAATGTGTTTTGTCACAATTCCCGCACGCAGCCGCGGCAGCCAATGCACCCACGCGCGGCTGAGATACAGCCTTGTCACTCCGTCGAGGTTGTGTACGCAGCCCGGGCCTCTGACAAGTACGCAGCCGCGGGACTACGGGTTGAAAGAGTGACAGGCGGCCTGAGAGGATCAGGTACCGCGTAAACATGCTACAACCTACATGGGAACTTTTTGAGATTATAGAGGTACCTTATCCTGTGTTCTCTGTGCAATAAACTGAGGCAAGTCCGCGCGACATGTCTGTATCACCCGGGTCTTCTTACTTTGCCAGGTGACCCGGGTGAACTCCCGGCTTGGTCAACTACTGAAGATTCCAATGTACCTTCTCTCTCTGCAAGATCTCTTTGGTCTCTCAATGTTTGTTCTTTTTTTCTATTTAATCTCTTTATATCTTTTCTTCTCGTAATCTCACTTGTACCTCCTTGCTTGATTAACTCTCTCCTCCACGCTTGATGAACTCTTCTATGCTCAAATCCATCTCCATCCAATTCTCCTATCCTACTTGCCTCTTTGTGAAATAACCTCTGCCTGGTAAGAATCTCATCCTCAACACCGTCTTAACATGATCTCTCTGACAATCTAACTTAATTTGTAGCCTCCATCTTCTAGGTCTGAACTCTTCCAACTTCCACTCTACCAAAACCCTATGCTGTATAATCTTTGTCTTATCTGCTGAATAACTCAAAGCTGTTGGTCCTCTCACTTTTCCCTTTCTCTCAATTCTTATTTGATCTATCAAGAGTCTAACTTGTTGCCTACAGTCTGCTGGTTTTCTGTTCTAAGAAATTGCACTCAAATCTTATCACGGTTAAAAGCCAAAGGACAACTCTGCACCATCAAAAATGAACGAACCAGCAGGAGAAAACAATTATTTTCACCAGGTTGCTCTCAAAGCTTCTGTCAATGATATTCCTCCTCTAAACAAAGAAAACTACTCTATCTGGCGTGATAAAATGTTAATGCTGTTCGATCTCAAGGATATCAAGGATATTATGACTAAGAATTCAGGAAAATTACCTACTAGACAAGATCAAGAAATCGGAGCAATTATCCTATCCAAACTTGACGCTACTACCCATGCAAATGTTGTTAACACCTCAAATATCACATCTTCTAAACTACTTTGGACTGAAATCACTTGAAGGTTTGCCTCATCCGAGACAGCAAATTGAGCACGCATTTTCAACCAGTTTCTTCACGCCCCATTCAATGAACTTTCCATTGAAGGATTTATAACGGACATTCGAAAATCTCTTACTCGTATGACGGATTTGGGAATAGATCTACCAAGCAATATAGTGGCCTACCTAATACTATTCAAATTTCCTCCAACCCTAGAGAATTCAAAACAACAAATCATGCACAGCGAGAAGTTGATAACCGTAGAAGTCATATTAAACCATCTGACCCAATACAATAACAAGCGTAAGGCACAAATCAAGACTGGAAAATCTACAACCGATGTCTCACTAGTTACTTTCAAAAAAAAATCCAATAAAGAAGATAGGAAGATCCGCATTAGATGTAAAGAAGGCTTTCACAATCCAAATGCAACCCATCCGGAATCTTCTTGCTTTCATCTTCATCCCCAAATTTCTCCCGGATGGTGGGTAGAAAAGAAAAATGAGTGGAAGAATAGGACAAAAAAGACACCCACAATCAATTATCATGCACTGTTAACTCTCTGGATTAATGCAGACAGCACACCAAATCTTCTCCTTGATTCTGGTGAAAACATACACATTTTTAATGATCTCAAGTAATTTATCTCTATAGATCTGCAAGATGAAGCAGAGGAAATCAAAACAGGCAAGCCGGAGGCAAATCTTAAGATATGAGGAACCGGTACCGTTGTGGAAACTTTAGGGGGCAACACCCCTGAAGTCGTCCTTGAGTTCTGGAAGTTATTGATCAAAGCGTCTGTAAGGAGATTGGATGAAGCCGGTCAAGAGAGAGAGAGGGAGAGATGGAGGGAGCAATAATAAGATGAATTCCTTCTTTTCAAATCCAATCCAATCCAATGCCATAAAAAGTAATAACCTAAAGTGCAGTCCAGTCCGTGAAGTGAAGTGAAGTTTTTTCCCTTCCCTTCCTCCTCCGTCCTTCTCCTACAACCCAGAGTTGAGAGCAAAGTATTTAAGTCCTCCCTCTCAACCCTAACCTAAGTACAACCACAAGTAAGCAAGAATGATGAAATACAACCCCTAAGCACAGAACCCTAGCCCAATCCTACCCCTCCATCCCTTGCCCCATAACCCATGCCCCTCAATATCAACGTACGCCCTGCTTGCCTGCCCGGGCGCGTCTACCCAACAACCCGTTCCAGTTATCCGCGTACCCGCCTGACCCAATCCGCGCGTCTTGCAATACGCGGTCCGCCTGGTCCGCGCAAGCCGTCCGATCCGCGCAAGCTTTCCGATCCGCGCAAGCCTTCCAATCCACGCAAGCCTTCCAATCCGTGCAAGCCTTCCGATCCGCGCAAGCCTTCCAATCCGCGCAAGCTTTCCGATCCGCGCAAGCCTTCTGGTCCGCGCAATCCGTTGTCTCCCGTCTCCAGGTGCTGAGCCCAACCCAACCGCTGCTGGGCCTACCTGACTGCTGCTGAGCCCGCAGCGCGGCTAGCTGCAACAAGGCCCTTCCCATTGCTGAGCGCGCCGCCTGCAGCCCTTTCCTGACTTGCGTCCATAAAAGAGCACCAAATCCCCCCCCAACTTGAGTTCTGTCCCCAGAGATCTCCCACCATCTCACCTTCCGTAGTTATCCTTTCTCCTTTGTATTTAGCGCCTATACACAAAAAAAGACATACGTTGTGCGCGATTGAGTAGCCTTTGGGCTTGTGAGTCCCTGAGCAAGAATAAGAACCGCGCGCGATATCCGCTCCTTGGAGAGAGAAGATCAGCACCAGTGAGAAATTGGAAAAGATGAGAAATCCGCGCCAGTGAGAGTCTGAAGGTGGGAAATCCCCGCCAGTGAGAGTCTGAAGGTGAGAAATCCGCGCCAGTGAGAGTATCCGCAAGAGTACATGAGGAGACCTTGGCGTGCCAGTGTGCATACGCCATCCTCAAGAGAGACAGGAAGAGGAAAGAAAAGAAAGAAAAAAAAAATAAAAGGAAGAATGAATAGACAAGAAGGAACAAGAGATTTTTTTTTTCTGAGCCCGCGTCCTGCATCCCAACTCCAACCTTCTGCCCCGCGCTAGCTCCCCCCCCAACTTTGCCGCTGTCCTCAGCCAACCGAGCCCCACCCATTGCCAGATCCGCAGCGCGTTGCCTCAACCAATCCCGCAGGGACCTTGTTTGCAAATTGTTGTCCAAGACCGCCTAGGTGCACCTCCCTCCGCCAAGACCCTCCTGCATCCTTTGAAATTCAAGCCCATCCGCGCGCAAAACCCAAACAAAAGAGAACACCCCCAGACGTCCTTACAACAACCCGCCGAGGAGGAGGAAAGAGGCTTTTAAACCCTTTCAATCCCAGCTCTCTCCTCCCCCACCCCATCCACACAACATTCCTCGCCCTGGGCCATTCTTGCGGCCTTGTTCTCACCTCTGGAGATTTCTCACCGCTCCCTGACCGCCAGACCGCGCGTGACCACTTGATCCTTCCGCTCCGCCCCACCATCTGTCCATTCCGCGCCCATCCTTTCCGTTGCTGCCACTACCCTTTCAAAATGCGCACTCCCCGCCGTCGAAGAGGTCCGGCTTGGGTTGTGATTCTCCAACGCGTGGTCCGTCTCTTCCGCCGCCGCGTGTACCTTCTTTGCAAGATCCGTCTGCCGCTTGCCAATTCCCAAACCGCACGGAGCATCCATTTCCCATTCCGTTTTCCTCGTCTGCTTCCTGTCAGTAGGCTGCACCGGTTCCATTGAGTCCCGCTTCCCCAACACATTCTTAGCCCCCACTGGGGAAACCAATTCCGCGTTTGAATCCGCTGTCCGGTCCCTTTTTCCCGTCTGCCAACGGTTGTTGTCCTCCCCATTTGCGCAAACGCGGGGCTCAGACGCGCTGGGAGACTGAATACTCTCCAGATAGGCCTTGAGGCCCCTTGCCACCTCCGCAAGTTTGCTAGCCCAAGAGATGGTTGCCGGTGGTGGGGCCGGAACATACTCTTCCCTGTAGTACTCCAGTTCAGCGTAGTCCACTTCCGCTTGCAACCGGGTCCTGTTGCACGCGCCTGCCTTGTAACCCAATTCCGCGGATGGCTTGAGATCGTCCTTCTGAAAGCAAGAACCGCGCCTCCCCCATCTTGCCAGCATTTCCTCCTTCAGTTCTGGCCAATCCAGGTTCAGGTAGCCTCCCATCTGCTCCACTTCCTGAGGCGCTTCTGCGTCCTCAATGAACAGGAGGACATGGCGTGCCTTCTAAAAATCCAAAATGCCTTCAGAGTCCGCGATTGTTTCATACAGTGAGATGAATCCCTCCACTTCCGCAATGTTGAGTCAAATATGCGGGTAAATCCATGTGGTAGCGCGGAAGCCATGGAGGAGGAAGGAAGAGAAGCGGCTGTTGGTAGCATCTGTGAGTACCTTTGAGAGACTTTGACGAAAGATTGTTCCCGGCCAGACCCACAGATGTGGAAAATTTAGGGGGCAACACCCCTGAAGTCGTCCTTGAGTTCCGGAAGTTATTGATCAAAGCATCTGTAAGGAGATTGGATGAAGCCAGTCAAGAGAGAGAGAGGGAGAGATGGAGGGAGCAATAATAAGATGAATTCCTTCTTTTCCAATCCAATCCAATCCAATGCCATAAAAAGTAATAACCTAAAGTACAGTCCAGTCCGTGAAGTGAAGTGAAGTTTTTTCCCTTCCCTTCCTCCTCCATCCTTCTCCTACAACCCGGAGTTGAGAGCAAAGTATTTAAGTCCTCACTCTCAACCCTAACCTCAGTACAACCACAAGTAAGCAAGAATGATGAGATACAACCCCTAAGCACAGAACCCTAGCCCAATCCTACCCCTCCATCCCTTGCCCCATAACCCATGCCCCTCAATATCAACGTACGCCCGGCTTGCCTGCCCGCGCGCGTCCGCCCAACAACCCGTTCCAGGTATCCGCGTACCCGCGTGACCCAATCCGCGCGTCTTGCAATACGCGGTCCGCCTGGTCCGCGCAAGCCGTCTGATCCGCGCAAGCTTTCCGATCCGCGCAAGCCTTCCAATCCGTGCAAGTCTTCCAATCCGCGCAAGCCTTCCAATCCGCGCAAGCTTTCTGATCCGCTGTGGTGACCAATCCGGGACACCACGGAAAAAAAAAAAAAAAAAGAATTTTTTTTTAATTTTTTTACACTCTTTATCCATCAATAAATCAAAAAAAAAATTTTTTTTTGGTTGTACCCCTATGGGTACCTTCATTTCCCCCCATCTCTCAACTTCTCCCTGTCCTAGTGGTCTAGGACAGGCCTCTTGCCTGTCTCTCTGCTTCGATCCCCCCCCTCATTTGTTCAACTCCTACTTGTTGCGCTTGCAGCCCTGAATTTTTGGCGACGCGAGCAATTGTCAAACCACCTTCAATGATCCCTTCGATCCTTCCCAATCCTCTCATCCAACCAACGCTGTCGCTTGTTGCGACGGTTGTCAACTATCATTTGATTGATCTCATCATACCCACCATCTCAACCTACCAGAGCATCATCATCACCCACTCCGTCATCATCAGCTCCAGAGGATCCCACTTGATCCACTCATCAACCATGCCATCAAACTCACTCATGCCCTCCTCGCCCATCATCTGATCCGACCAACGACCGCAAGCGACCGCAAGCGACCGCTCGCGGCCGTCGGAACCTTCACCCCGCTGTCGCCGCCGATCGGGCAACAACAGCCGTTATCAACACCTGCGACCGCTGTCGCGGGTGTCCATCTGGTTGCCCGGGGTCATTCTTGATGCGGGCAACATTTCTTTTCTTTTTTATTTTCCCTCATGTCATCTTTTTTTTATGTTTTCATTTTCCCGCACCTATTTGTAGTATCTCTTGTACATAGTATACAGGGCCTCATGTCTATAAAAGGAGGGGCTCTCCCCTGCCTTTTTGCCCAGCATCCCATCAGACCATCATCATCTCATCTCATCTGTTTCCCCCATCATCATAATCAACTTATCCATGGGCATCCTTCCCCACTTATCTGAGCAACTTATCCGTGTATATCCATGATTGCCCCTTGATCCTTTGAGCCTCTGTACTCAAAATCTGTCCCTTGTGACCTTGATCCTTATCACCAACCAATAGCCTTGCTGGTTGAAGAAGAATTCCTGTCTGTCTGAATTCTTGGGTGTGTTATACCACTCTGATCCCTTTTTCCGACCATACTGGTCTTTATCTCTCCTTGATCATCTTTCTGGAGCCAATCACGTTTGATTGAAGAGGTTTTATTAAGCTTAAAACCTGGAGTGTTATACCTCCCTTCTTCTTTAAGGTTGAATTTTGCCACGCTATTCTTGAGTCCCTTGAGAAGTGTTGGGATATTCTTGCTCAAATTTGTTATTGATTTGCTTCTAGAGCTTCATAAACAAATTGCTTTTGTTTTGTTCAGCCTCCCACAGTTATCTGGTACCCTTCAAGCGCTTGATTGCGGAGAGTTGGGCAGGTTCATTGAGAGCCTGGAGGTTGGTTGGGATTGAGTTGATCTTTCCTAATCAACTGCTGACGACCAGAGTTATTAGCTTGTGGGCGTTGTTACTTACAATTGCCTTGTTCTATTGAACTCTGAACAAACCTTGACTTATTTGTTCAAGTCTTTACCTGCACCATCTTGCCTCAGATAGTGTTGTTTCCATCGCTACCGACAACTCTTATCCTCTTCCCTTACTTTGATTTCTCATCAATAAGGTTCTGGACCTTGATTCTGGTTACATTTAAATATTATTGTAACTCCTAGGAGGGCAGCCTAAACAGCACCTTTCCCCTCCACAGAACTGCCAAGGCTTAGCACCGTTTGGAGTCTTACATTTGGTCTCCCGGCCCGAGGGACGAGTAGCCAGTAGTCCTTTTGGTTGAGATTTGATCAGAGAAGAGAACAAGAGGAAGGAATTTGCGACAATTCTTGCCACTTTCACCAGCCAGTTTAACAAGTGCAGCCTTCAAAGGGGCATGGCCTTGTCCCACCATGCCTTGGCCTTCAGGATAATAAGGAGTAGTAACTCTATGTTGTCCAGGAAGGGATCAGATAATTTCAGCAAGCTTGCCCCCAAATTCAGAGCCACCATCAGTAGAGTAAGATCGAGCCAGGCCATAACGCATTGTTCAGGTCTCGTAGAGGAAAGCTTCCACTGATTCAGAGCTAAGGTTCTTAAGAAATTTTGCTTCAACCCATCCAGAAAAATCATCTCTAGCCACAATGAGGTACTTAGCACCACCTGCCTTAATATGAACCACATCCATAGCAATCCTTCCAAAGACAGTGGACTCCCCAGTAGGATAACGAATTTCAGCTGGGCGCCTAAGATCACGTTTTTGACAAACTTCACAACTCTTGCACCATTGGGAGACGGATTTCTTCAAAGATGGCCACCAGAATCGTTTGGATAATCGTTGATAATTTTTGGTTTCCCCACAATGACCAAGGCCTTCATGGAGACTTTCAAGGATAGAATCTTGTTTAGAGGGAATAGTAACAACAATAAGAGCACAAGGATTGCCTCTCTTCATAAGTCTAGAGCCTTGAACAAAAAAATTAGAAGACTTTTGTTTAAGAGATCAAAATTCCTTGGCAGAGAGATCAGGAGGTTTTTGAAGAGTTGAAAGGTACTGCTCTAATTTAATCCAGAAGCCTTGTTGAAAGCCAGAATAATTTTGTGAAGAAAAAGAGAAAATAGGTTGGATTAAAGGTTCCTCTTCATTGAAATCGGTTCCAACATCAGATTCGTTGTCCCAAAGAGGTTGTCAAGATAAACCGTCAGGCATGGTGAAAGATTTCCCCGGCCTGTGAACAATATCAAAAGAGAAAAGCTGGATAAAGGCCACCCAAAGAGTCATAGGAGCATTGGGAAGACTGGGAGCGTTGATCATTTCAATGATGGATCGAGCATCAACTTGCAATTCAAAATGTTGGCCCCAGAGAACGGTTTGAAGTTTCTTCATCATTCAAGCCACACCACAGAGTTCCAGTTTGGGCTGGGAGTATCTAGATTCTACATCTGAAAACAACAAAGATTCATAAAGAGCAGGAAGGTCCCAACCATTTTCATCTTCCTGAGTAAGGACGGCCCCAACAGATCGATAACTAGAATCAACAGCCAGCTTGATCTTGCCAGCTCCAGGTCCATAAGAGATCTTTTGCAAAACTATGTCTTTACCAACTATCCTTTTGAGTAGCTGGAAAGCACATTCACAATCTTGGGTCAAAATCCATTCAGCATCTTTTCTGGTTAGACGACGCAAGGGTGCACAGATTTTGGATAAAGATGGGATAAAGATTGTAACATAAGTGACAACACCTAGAAAGCCCCTAATTTCAGGTGGATTGATTGGGGTAGGCCAAGAGATGATCTTGTTGACTTTGGCTGGTCCAATCCTTCTTCCTTCCTTGCAGACCACATGACCAACAATTTCCAGAGCAGGGACACAAGCCGCCAGTTTGGATCCAGAGACAGTAAGGCCAGATTCCTCGATTCAAAACAGAATCCTCTCCAAGGTAGTAGCATATTCCCAGATAAAACAACAAATTCCTGAATGCCAAGGTAAGAGCTCATTATCATAGTCAGATACTGGACCTTTAATTCATCTATCCTCAATAAAGATACCAGCATGATCAGGGATTTCATCCTGGAGGATCCGCATCATCTGAGCCTGATAGACTGCAACCGAGTTGGTGGCTCCTTGAGGCAATCAAGTAAGTTGAAATCAACCAAGAGGAGTATTGAAAGTAGTGAGAGGACGAGAAATAGGATGTAAGGATTGTTTGTCATAGCCACCCATAATATCCCCTAGACCATAGCAAGCTCTCCCCGCGAAGGATTCAACAAATTCTTCAGTAGCAGGAGGGATACCAGAGTCTTTAATAGTAACTTTATTAAGAGGTTGAAGATCATGAACTATTCTAAGTTTACCATTACTCTTGAGGACACAGAAGATGGGGCTGGAGTAACTAGAAGTTGAATGTTCATACAGGCCAGTTGAAACTAGTTCCTGGACCAACTTGATGAATTTGTCAACTTTAGCAGCAGGGATAGGGATCTTTTTCTTTTTCCAAGGATCATGTTCAACTACAGGGATGATATAAGGGAGGCCATAGGATTCCCGCAAGAGACCTCTCTCTTCTTCACAGAAAGCAATAGATTTTTCCCTTAGAGATAAGACATTTTTGATTAAATTTAACTCATCAGGAAGAAGCCATCCATCTGGACCAAAGTTTACCACCTTCAGACGTTCTTCAGTGACCCGTCCATTAGGCACAAAGGGACCAGTAAGAGATTGAGGAAGACCACAGTAAGGATTGCAAGATAGAGGAGGACGCATAAGGGGAGGATTGAGGTTGAGAGGCATAGGCTGGTTGACTGGTTGGATCTTCTTAGCAACTGGTTTATACTTAGTGGCAAAAGAGAGAAGTTCTTGTTTCCTCCAAGAGTTGGCCAGAGAGACTTGATTACAAAAGCTGAGTCCAAGTTCCAACATCTTCCAAGTCCGATTTTCTGCAATATCCTTGAAGGGTGCCTTTTCCATAAAAGGAGAACCAGGAGATAATAAGTTGCTCACATGTGTGGCACAAGGTAGGGTTTTGAAAATGACGGTAAAAGATTGCCCTGGCAGTGCACAATTGGGAGGACTTACTTGTACCCCAAATTGCCTGCACTGAAGCCCATATTCCTTCATACCAAAATCACCAAAAACGGAATTGCAATTAGGATCTAGTTTGGACTCATTGCGGAGATTGAAACCGGAACTGAGAGAAGATTGATAAGAATCAAAAGTAGAAGGAAAAGAAGACTTAACAGATCCAGAGAGAGAAGGAGATGGAGAAGAAATATTTTTGGATTTTTCTATTTTGATATGTTTTTGTTTTTTAATAATCTTGAGCTCAGAAGAGAATGATGAAAGGAATGAAAAATAAGCCTGAGGGATGGGAGTTGACCCTTGAGTTGCAGTCTGAGGCTGAAAAGAACTAAAACTATTAGTAGGATCAACTATTCCCCTAAAAAATGAGAGGAACTAGAGTTATCCTTCTGCTTCCCCTTAAAAGATGATTTGGGAGAATGACCAGGAAAATCTCTTTGCCAACAACCAGAATCCAAATAGCAAAGAGGAACTTCAATTTTCCTGCCATCAGCATCAGGGAGAAGAATTCTCTCCCCAACTTGATCAGAAAACATCAGGGTTGCACCAAAGTCCATTAAGAAGGGTTGTCCCAAGATCATAGGACTGTCCAAACAAGTGATCCAAAAGTGGCAGGTTCCAACAATATTTTGACCAATCCTGACCGGTACATCCTCAGCAATACCAACCAGTTCACAAGCTTGATTCCCTATCCCATACACTGCAGAGTTGAAGCTGACCCTAGGACTAAGTTTGAGCTTGCAGGCCATAGCATCCAAGATTAAGTTAAGCTGAGATCCAGAATCCACAAGAGGAGAAACCGTTTTAGCTGAGTCACCAAGATAACAAGGAAGGAAGCCAAGGGGACAGGAATAAAGGTTGGAGTCTAAAGAAGGACTGGTTCCACCAGAGTCCTCCATTAAAGTGCCAGAGGAGACTTTGAGTTCTTCAGGGCCAATTTCCACACGTTGACGAGAGACCCATTTCTTCATTCCTTCAGCAACAGATGGAGAGATTGATAGGAGTTCAGCCACAGATAGATCAGGAATTTTGAGATCAGAAATTTTCTTTAATACTCCCTCCACAGCATTGGGGTGATCCTTGGAGATGCCCCTTTCAAATCAAACTTTGGGCTGGGTGGAGGGAGGAAGTTCAGGTGACGCAGAATCTAAGATAGGATTAGAAGGTTGAGGTGAGGGAGAAGGATCAGGGTGATCTGGGAACCTTTCCATGAGTGGTTCCTTTTCCACCTCCATGTCTTCTACATCAGAGGAAGGAGGCTCAAGTGATGATCGACGTTTAACGGGTTTTTGAAGGATTGAAGTTGGCAAGGAAGGAGCCTTATGAGGTTTAGGTTCCTCATGTTGTTTCCTGGCTGTATCAGATTGATAAGTAGTCCCAGCAAGACTAGAGGAAGAAATAGCTGGAGGATACCAAGGTTGGAGGGTACCACAGGATGATTGAAATTCAAAGGAAGCAAGAGATGCTTTCACAGGAGGTGATGGATGGTAAGAGGCCACCACATGTCGGATAGGACGAGACGAGTCAAAAGGGATTAGAGCACCATTAGGGAGGAAGTAATTGTTCCCCCTCTGCTCTACCAACTTTTCCTTTAGGTCCTTCTGAAGTTCTTGGCATCGTCCGGTTCCATGGCCTTCCCTATGACAGTAGTAACAGACCAGAGTTGATTTGGGGACAGAAGAAGGAGTTTTAGGAGTAGCTAGCGAAGAAATCTTTTGATATATTTTGTTCTCAAAGGCTCTAAGTAACTTGGTGATTTCATCTATAGTAGTAGGTTCTCGATTGGAATTAGGATCTGCTTTAGGCCTATGATCTTCCTCCATTTTAATCATAATATTGTTTGACTCTTTAAAAGAAGGAGCATGGACTGGTTCAGTAGTTCTAGGCTTTTCAAAGGTAAGAGCAGTTTTACCTTTCATGACTTTATCCACAGTACTCCTAAGGGTGAGAAAAACAGGGAGCTTGAATCAATTATCCCTGGTGGTAATCATGGATCCAGATTTGACCAGTTCTTCTTTAATCCTTTCCTGCACAGCCAACAAAAAAGATTGGAAGAACTTTTCTCAAATTTTGTCCACTGTGTCAATGTGATCCTTTTGGATAAGATAGTTTTGAATGGGATCCCAAGACTTCCTAAAAATCTGATAGTCAGAGGCTGAAGAAATACCACCATTGGAGATCCACTGAGAAACCAGAGCATCCAAATCCTGCAGAGTAAACCTAGCCACATCTATTTTACCCCAGTATGCCAAATTAGCCTTCCTGAGAAGCGTCCAGTTATGGGATTCAAATCCCTCAAAAGACTTGATTACCTCCATAACTTCATCAGAGGAGATAAAGAATCGCAACTGATAAGCCATATCAAATTCACTAGCTCCATCCACTTCAGCAGCCATTTTGTAGGAGTCCAAGAATCGCTCGACATTTGTACCGTTGAAGCCTAAGTTCTTGTTCTGAGGTTTGATCTTTACCATTTTAGGCCAGACAGAGGTGGTTGGAGTAGCGGAAGATGCCATATCAAATAACAGAGTGCCTAGGGGATCCAAAGAGCAGATTTCCAAAGCGGCTCATGAGTGTGGCAAGAGTAGGGTTTTGCCAAAAACAACAAGTATCTTGCCCAAGCGGTGCACAAATTGGGAGGAATTAATTCTAGGATAAGTTGCCTCCACGGATCAGATTTGAGAAGAAAAAAAAAAAAAAAAAAAAAGATTGGATTTTGAGGTTGATTTTAAATGTCTTGGGACTGTAAATCCCAAGGTTGCTGGTTCAATCCCGGCCCGGGGGACCAAATGTAAGACTCCAAATTGTTCTAAGCCGTGGCAGTTCTGTGGAGGGGAAAGGTTCTGTTTAGGCTGCCCTCCTAGGAGTTACAATAAAATTTAAATGCAACCAGAATCAAGGTCCAGAACCTTATGGATGAGAAATCAAAGTAAGGGAAGAGGATAAGAGTTGTCGGTAGCGATGGAAACAACACTATCTGAGGCAAGATGGTGCAGGTAAAGACTTGAACAAATAAGTCAAGGTTTGTTCAGAGTTCAATAGAACAAGGCAGTTGTAAGTAACAACGCCCACAATCTAATAACTCTGGTCGTCAGCAGCTGATTAGGAAAGATCAACTCAATCCCAACCAACCTTCAGGTTCTCAATGAACCTGCCCAACTCTCCGCAATCAAGCGCTTGAAGGGTACCAGATAACTGTGGGAGGCTGAACAAAACAAAAGCAATTTTTTTATGAAGCTCTAGAAGCAAAACAATAACAAATTTGAGCAAGAATATCCCGACACTTCTCAAGGGACTCAAGAATAGCGTGGCGAAATTCAACCTTAAAGAAGAAGGGAGGTATAACACTCCAGGTTTTAAGCTTAATAAAACCTCTTCAATCAAACGTGATTGGCTCCAGAAAGATGATCAAGGAGAGATAAAGACCAGTATGGTCGGAAAAAGGGATCAGAGTGGTATAACACACCCAAGAATTCATACAGAGAGGAATTCTTCTTCAACCAGCAAGGCTATTGGTTGGTTATAAGGATCAAGGTCACAAGGGACAGAGTTTGAGTACGGAGGCTCAAAGGATCAAGGGGCAATCATGGATATACCCGGATAAGTTGCTCAGATAAGTGGGGAAGGATGCCCACGGATAAGTTGATTATGATGATGGGGGAAACAGATGAGATGAGATGATGATGGTCTGATGGGATGCTGGGCCAAAAGGCAGGGGAGAGCCCCTCCTTTTATAGACATGAGTCCCTGTATACTATGTACAAGAGATACTACAAATAGGTGTGCAAAAATGAAAACATAAAAAAAAGATGACATGAGGGAAAAAAAAGAAAAGAAATGTTGCCCGCATCAAGAATGACCGCGGGCAACCAGATGGACACCCGCGACAGCGGTCGCAGGTGTTGATAACGGCTGTTGTCGCCCGATCGGCGGCGACAGCGGGGTGAAGGTTCCGACGGCCGCAAGCGGTCGCTCGCGGTTGTCAGTCGGATCAGATGATGGGCGAGGAGGGCGTGAGTGAGTTTGATGGCATGGTTGATGAGTGGATTGAGTGGGATCCTCTGGAGCTGATGATGACGGAGTGGGTGATGATGATGCTCTGGTAGGTTGAGATGGTGGGTATGATGAGATCAATCAAATGATAGTTGACGACCGTCGCGACAAGCGACGGCGTCGGTTGGATGAGAGGATTGGGAAGGATTGAAGGGATTGTCAAAGGTGGTTTGACGATCGCTTGCGTTGCCAAAAAGTCAGGGCCGCAAGCGCCACAAGTAGGAGTTGAACATAGGAGGGGGGTATCAAAGCAGAGAGACAGGCAAGAGGCCTTTCCTAGACCGCTAGGACAGGGAGAAGTTGAGAGATGGGGGGAAATGAAGGTACCCATAGGAGTACAACCGAAAAAAAATATTCTTTTTTTTTTTTTTTGATTTATTGATGGATAAAGAGTGTAAAAAAATTAAAAAAAAAATTCTTTTTTTTTTTTTTCCGTGGTTTCCCGGATTGGTCACCACACCGCGCAAGCCTTCTGGTCTGCGCAATCCGTTGTCTCCCGTCTCCAGGTGCTGAGCCCAACCCAACCGCTGCTGGGCCTACCTGACTGCTGCTGAGCCCGCAGCGCGGCTAGCTGCAACAAGGCCCTTCCCATTGCTGAGCGCGCCGCCTGCAGCCCTTTCCTGACTCGCGTCCATAAAAGAGCACCACATTGTTCAACTTGAATGGAAGGATTCTGTCATCACACTCAAAGGATGTCTGTACGTTCCAGATATCGTAGTCAATTTAATTATCCCTGCTCTTCTTGCAAAGAAGGGATGTAGTCTCTCTCAAAAGCAAGACCAATTCTTCATCACACAAGACAATGAAATGGTTCTTAGAGGTCTAATTTGACATAGTCTATTTGTAATAGAGAAGCCTCAAACTGCTGGAAGTAACCTGTTGGTTAATCTATCCAATCAATCATCCATGGCTACTTCTACTCAATCTCAGTCACAGTCTGATCTCCATAAGCCATATGGACACGCTTCAATCTCCACGCTTAAATCAATTCTCAAAGATTGATACTCAAAAGACAAATTATATAAGTTCCAATGTGATGGTTGCGTAAGAAGTAAGATCATGCAAGCTCTTTTCTCAGGCTCCTTGTCACCCGCATCAAAACCACTCAAACGAATACATCTAGATTTGATTGGTCAAGTTACTCCTCAGTCCAAAGCTGGTCATAAATACGTCCTGACTCTAGTGGATAATTTTACAGGTTACCTGGCAGCTTTTCCTCTTCAATCCAAAGAAGAAACTCCCAGTGTCATCATTAATATTCTTGAGACAGAGTACAAACGGCTAAAATATTACCCCACCAAAATCTTTTCAGACAAAGGAACCGAGTTCACTAACACTACCTTGAAAGAATTTGCCAAGAACAAACATATCAAACTCCTAACATCAGAACCATATCAGCCTCAACATAACGGCCAAGCAGAGCAAGCCAACCGGAAAATCATAGAGTCAGCCCGTGCGACATTCTCTTCATCTCGATTGAATAAGTGCTATTGGCACA
The DNA here is from genome assembly GCA_025617555.3 of Puccinia polysora. Classification (NCBI taxonomy): domain Eukaryota; kingdom Fungi; phylum Basidiomycota; class Pucciniomycetes; order Pucciniales; family Pucciniaceae; genus Puccinia; species Puccinia polysora. Next base: position 30,696,086 of record CM062632.1, on the reverse strand, counting down.
TAATAGTTTGAAGCTGTTGCTTCATGCTTAATCAAGTCCCCAGGGAAGGTAATGACCAATCCCCTTGGGAACTTATGTTTAGCAAGAAGCTCCCCACTAATTATCTCAACCCTGTAGGATCTTCTGTCATTTACTTGGCAAATAGACTACAAAAAGGAAGAAAATTCAATGAGAAAGGATTGGAAGGGATTTTAGTTGGGTTCAATCCCATTTTTCATTCTTATCTAATCCTCAACTCATCTGGTTCTATTGTTGTAACCAAACATGTACAGTTCCTCAAAAACCCGTTGCACAATTTTCCTCTCTTGGAATCACCTGGGATTGATCTCTTCACTCAAACTTGTCCGGAGGCAGAAGAACCTAACTTCTCATCATTCAAAAAAAAAATATTCATTCCAAGAATCTCAAGAAAATCTCTCCAAGTCTGACTCAGAACAAGAAAATTCGGTTTCTGCAGATTGTCCACTCTCAGATCACTCTCCTCCACCGTTGCCAGTTCTTGATCCTCCTATTCAAGTCATTTCTCAAAGACCCAGAAGAGAGGTGAGAAAACCTCAACGGTACGGTTTCCATCACTATTACAAGCCCCCTTCCTACAAGGTAGCGCAAAAATTTTCTGAATGGCCGGAGTGGGAGAGAGCCTCTGAAGATGAACTAAATTCAATACAACTTCAAGACGTCTGGGAGCAGTACTATGATAATCCTGATAATATACTAAATACAACTTGGGTTTTCAAAGTGAAAGAAACTTGCCACGGCAATCCATTCAAATACAAAGCTTGACTCTGCGTTCAAGGGTTCAATCAAGTCCTAGGGATCAATTAAAACAAGACTTGGGCACCAACTGGAAATCTTGGTTCACTTTGAGTCGCTCTTACCTACGCCTTGAAAAATAAAATGAAGCTAACCCAATTTGACGTAAAAGGTGCTTTTCTTCATGCCCCTATAGATGAAACTGTCATCATAAGGACCCCGGAAGGATCAACCAGGAAATCGCCCTATCTAAAACTCAAGAAATCTCTTTACGGGTTGAAACAATCCCCCAAGAATTGGTACAAAACCTTAACTTTGGGAACAAGTCTCAAGGATACTACAAATCAACTAGTGATCCATGCTTATATCTAAACTCCAAGATGGGTGAGATTCTCTACTTTCAAGTGGATGATCTCATCCAGGTAGGGAACTCTAACCTCTTTGAGATCAACTTCCTCAAACAATTCAAAAATTCTTCATGTCATCCACCTAATACTATTCTTGGGATGCTCATGGAAATTGAAAACAATAGAATCTTCCTGAGTCAACCAAACCACATTGAGAGGGGTCTAGAAGAACTTGGCTTGACTTCCTGTAAAGACACTCATATCCCTTTGACGCAGAACCTAAATCTCACACCTGCCTCTGATTCCGACCACGCCGAATTCCGTCAACTCAACATTAACTATAGATCAGCAGTTGGTCTTCTGAACCACCTGGCTCATTACTCTTGACCCAATATCTCTTACTCTGTGTCTATTCTGGCTAGGTTTAATACCAAACAAGGCATGACTCACTGGAGGGAAGTCAAGAAAGTATGGAAATATTTGAAAACGACTAAACATCTCAAGCTAGTAATAATGTATGATTCAAAACAAGAAATTCTCTCTAGTTTCAGCAATGCTATCTAGGGAGACAACCCAATCTTCTGTAAATCTCAAACTGGATATGTTATCCTTCACTACGGTAGTCCAGTCGTCTGGAACTCTACTCGACAAAGAAATATCACCTACTCATCTACCAAATCAGAATTAAACGCGTTGATTGACTGCTACCTCTAAATCAAATGGATTAAACATCTCATCAGTGAGATACATCAAATCTCTGAACCCAAGCCTATTCTACACATTGACAAAAAAGGTTTGGATGATAAAATCAAGAGGTTTGGGTCGCACTCCAAGTCCAGACATATAGACATTAAGACAAAGGATTGCGCGAAGATTATGCAAGTAACAAGTTCAGCCTCATTCTAATTCAAAGCCAATCCATGATTGAAGATTCTCTCACAAAGGCCTCTTCTTTGACCTCTTTGCAACTTCTTCAAAATACAATCTTTGGAGTTACCAATCAGTGAACTTTAGGATTACACTCTCACCAGTCACGGGGGGTGTTGAGATGGTAGAGGTACCTTATCCTGTGTTCTCTGTGAAATAAACTGAGGCAAGTCCGCGCAACATGTCTGTATCACCCACTTTGCCGGGTGACCTGGGTGAACTCCCGGCTTGGTAAACTACTGAAGATTCAAATGTACCTTCTTTCTTGGCAAGATCTCTTTGGTCTCTCAATGTTTGTTCTTTTTTCTATTTAATCTCTTTATTCTCTTTATATCTTTTCTTCTCATAATCTTGCTTGTACCTCCTTGCTCGATGAAATCTCTCCTCCACGCTTGATGAACTCTTCTCTGCTCAAATCCATCTCAATCCAATTCTCCTATCCTACTTGCCTCTTTGTGAAATAACCTCTGCCTGGTAAGAATCTCATCCTCAACACCGTCTTAACATGATCTCTCTGACAATCTAACTTAATTTGTAGCCTCCATCTTCTAGGTCTGAACTCTTCCAACTTCCACTCTACCAAAACCCTATGCTGTATAATCTTTGTCTTATCTGCTGAATAACTCAAAGCTGTTGGTCCTCTCACTTTTCCCTTTCTCTCAATTCTTATTTGATCTATAAAGAGTCTAACTTGTTGCCTACAGTCTTCTGGTTTTCTGTTCTAAGAAATTGCACTCAAAATTTATCAGAACTTTCTACATATGTAATAAATGTTCCCGTGAATAGTACACTGTCTAAAAATACATAATATTATATAAAAATACATAAATAATCCTTATACATATTTTTTATTTAATATAATGCAAAGTACCAAGAATGTCGAAAATAAGACAATGACAACTTCTAAAAGTATATTAAAATACTTTAATATACTTTTATGATAATTGCTAGACATTAATATCTTTGTGACATACTAAGGAAACTAATAATGTAAAAATAATACATGAATTCACATGACCTATATTTTTAAGTAATTATCTCAGTAAATCAACTGAAACTCGAAAATAAAGAGTAAAATCAATATTATGAGTTTTACTCCATTTATATAATACATAATGAGAACTTACCTGACATCAAGATATCCGTAGAAATGTCTATTTATATAATTATTAAACTACTGGGAACATTCACTAAGGATAATTAATTAAATAATACATACATAGGACATATTAGTTTTATTCACATGTCCTAATGTCTATTATAAAGTGGAATAATTCCCATACCCTGTGGAATTAGATTCTACCCGTGCTATAGCACCAAGAAAACATGCCAGGCTACCCCTGCTTACCCTGCTAGCCTTAGTCTCCGTCCCTTTAAGCACCTAAAACCTTCAGAAGGACAATATTGGGACTCCAAAAGCTATAAATAAATAGCTCTTTTGAGGATATTGATGGGAAGAGACCCAGTTATATTGATATCCAGACACCGTTCCAAGGTAATCAAATACTTATAAGAGATAAGTAAGTGATTTATGGCAATTTCTGATCAGTAATATCTGTCCTCAACCTCTTTTTATCAATCAAAACTGCTGAACAACCTTATAACCCCAGTATACAGGTTTAACCCATCAGTACACATCCCGAACAGATACCCAAAGGATTTAATAATATTCCAGTAAGTATTATTATCCTTTCTCTGTTGTGGTAGCTTGGCTACAAGGCCCTACCACTCCACTGTGTATTTTATATACATATTATCTTTGGTTAAAATATTCTTTAAACTAAAGAGCCCAAAGTAACCAGGAATACGTGTTTTCATACTGAAATCCCTGAAGAGAGGTGTTAAAGATCCCCAATATAATTGTGGCCCCTCTATAAAAATATTTAATAATCAATTTATTCATATTGATTTCAAAAAATAAACAATAACCAAACCACTTAACCTTGCAATAAGCTTAATCCACCAATTTTACCAATTTCTGCTGCATTTATTATATAATATATTTATTATTTACTCTATCACCTCTGGTAGCTAAAGGATAGCAAGGTTCGTGGCATCCAGGAGGCTGACATGGCCTACAACAGTAGCAAGCACTCTACTACTAAGGAAGCACCCTACATACTCAAAAGAGGATGGATTCCTAGATTACCCAAGGATAACCGTAACCACCAGCTAACAAACATTCACCCTAAATCACTTGATTTCAAAAACATGATAGACGTAGCTAACAAACATGCTGTTAAGTTTGTCCAGGATGCTGTGGAGTATACCAAGCAAAGATGGTATAAAACCCATAACAAACCTGATTTCAAGCTTTGTGATCAATTCTTGATCTCTACCACCAACTTTACCAACTTAGCTGGAAGTAGAAAGCTTAGACCAGCTTTTGTTGGACCTTTCACCATTAATTAACTTCATGGTAAAAATGCTGTGGAAGTAATCCTCAGTGATGAGCTTTCCAGAAGACAACCATTCTTCCCAGTAAGTCTCATCAAACACTACCACCCAAGGAATGGAGAACATACTCCTTCACTTGCAATACCTGTTACAGAAGAACCTGAAAAAGACAAAGGAAAAATTAGCAAGATCCTTAAAGATAAAAAAGATAGGATCAATGGAAAAGAGGTCAGACTCTACCTAGTTAGATACAAGGGAGAATCAGCTGATAAAGATGAATGGTTGCCTGAACATGATATCCCTGATGGACCTATACACCTAAGGAACTACAGAGCCAGCAGGAGCATTAACCAAAATTTTTTCCGGATATAGACATATCTTGGAGTTGGGGAATGTCAGCTTGCTACTATGTACAGAGCAACCTTTTAAGAGCAACACAAAAATATGAAAAAATAATAGTATCTCAATTTACAAGATAAGGAGTGAGAAATCCATCAATATTATTACAGAAATCTATTCCTCACCCATAATTAGGTAGGGTCACTCACTGACCCCAACCTTGAATTCCAATTCCTTACATTTTTAAAATAATTAAAAAGAAAAGTACTAAAAATAACAACACCAGTATGGCAATTTTTGGCCATTGTAATATTTCACACGGGTTTTCACGTATAGGGTTTAAACCTAAAATTCACTCAGAATTGAGGTGTTGGGTATATTTTAGGAGTTACACGCGGAAATGTGTCATGTCACAATTCCCGCACGCAGCCCCGCATCATTAAATATCCCTACGTACCCGTAGTAGCAGCTTCCCGCGTACTAGAGACCCGCGCGCAGCTGATTCTGCCACGCACGTAGCGGATCCTACCCCGCGCGCATCTGTACTAACTGATCCCCGGGTCTGGATATGTTGTGACTAATCTAACAACCAGGTACCGCTCAGAAGAGCTACAACCTAATTAGAGTTGCCTAGTATATGTAACAAAGTGACATATGCATTACTAATGATGTAAAAAGATCAAAACCTAAATAAAATTAATGAAAATTAATTTTAAAACATTTTTTTAATAATAAATCAAAGATCAAGGATTACCACATAAATCACTGACCCTGATCTTTGAAGACCACGAAACACTACAAGGAGTGTTCATAAAAATTATTAATAATTATCCAAATGATCAGCAGATAATAGACAGTCAGTAAACATCCACATCTGCTTGCTTTAAAGCAATATCAATAGTACAAATAAAGGATAAGTACAGAATGATCAAATTTACGCTATAACAGATTAACAGATCCTGTGGCTACAATAGTACAGAAATCCAGCTGATCTAAGGACAGCTGATTGACAGAACCAAGTGGACGTGATAATCTTGCCCTGACTGGCTTGCCAGCCTCAGCCCACGAGCAGAACCCTCTCTACGTGCCCTGAGAAGCTCAAAAATCACCCCAAAAAGGTATTTATACAGACCTCTTTGGATCTAATCAATCAATCAGTTTACCAGGAATTATTATTATCAATCAGACACCGTTTCATTGTTTATCAAGTGATTATATGAAGACAAGCAAGTTATTCTTGACTTAGTCTGTAGTAGTATCATTTCTTCTTATTAACCAATCAACCCTTCAAGTTTAGTCAAGCAATCCAGCCCATCTGCTCTGAAACCCTTCCAATTATTGCAGGATTCTCGTGGTAAGGTGCTCAGAATGAGTGTTACCCTTCCTGTCTTGGCAATTTGGGCTGTTAAGCCCGGCCATTAGTGGAATAAGTCCTTTCTAAGGCACCCATCTTTATTCCAAGGTTCTTAAACTGCCTAAGGAGGCCCCTTGAAGAGAGGTTGCTAGTCTGTAAAGATCCCCAGTAGCATAATACTGTGGCCCCTATTTTATATCATATTGAAAACCATTTATTACCAAACCAATTAAACCTTGCAACTGCTCTTATTATATCATTTATTTGAGCTTCTAAGTGTTTATCATTGGAATAATAATAATAATTATTATTCCAGCATTTTTATCACTCTCTGTAGCTAAAGGACTGCAAGGTTCCTGGTATCAGAGAGCTGACACGTATCTTCAATCTATTTAGTAATGAATAAGATAGGTCTCTCCATGGGAAATCATTTTCCACTTTTGATTAGTGAAGAGCAGCACCAATTCCATCAAGAAAGGCATCTATACATAAGCAGAAAGGCTTATATTAGTCAGGTTAAGTTAGGAAAGGATCTGTAGTAATGGCTTTCTTCAATGCTTTATAGCTCTGCAATCTTTTGTGGGTCATTTAAAATATAGAGGTCTTTGTGCATATTTAATACAATTTCTTGGCTATGGTAGCAAAGTTGGGTATGAACTGCAGGTAATAACTGCAGAAACAGACAAATGAGAGTAGCTCACTTTTACTTTGGGGCATTGGCCTATTGATGACGGCAGCAAATTTGTCTTGATATACTGCTAGGGATAGTCATGATACTACATGCCCTAAGGCTTTCAGTTAAGCATAGCCAAAGTTTCATTTTTCCATAGATATTTTCAATCAATTATCTGCTACGGTTCTCAGAACAAGACCAATCTTCTCTAGGTGGGTTTCCAAATCATCAGAGTTGATGATAATATCATCAATGTACACTATCATCCATACTTTCCAGATGAAGTTTCCAAAGATGGTGTCCATCATTCTATGGAAATGAGAAGGAGTGTTATTTATCCCAAAAGGCATCCTCAGGTACTCATAGATGCCTAAGTGACATATAATCCTAATATATTTCTGGATGTTGGCTTCAATAGGTATCTGATGGAGTCTCTTCAGCATTTCCATGGTGGTTATGAACTTTTCCTTGGAAATATTATGGCAGGGAAAATCTATCCTAGGGATAGGGTAGTAATCTTCTCTAGTGTGGTTGTTACACATTTGGAAATCTCCAAAAAATCCTAAACTTGTTTTTATGGCGGGCTATGATGACTGGGGTGGTGATTTCTACTTGCTTGTTATGTCCTACTTTCCTAAGTACTTCCAAATCCATCAGCTCAGTTATTTGTTCTTCCAATGCCACTAAGGACTTGGGGATTTCTGGGTAAGCTGGTCTCCTCAGGATGGGGAATAAATGTCAGCTTACTGATACCAGGAAATTGGCAGTAATTTAGCTACCAAAAGTGATATTGGTGTTGCAACAATAATAATTCCAAGAAAATACATGAAATGCTCAGAGATATTGATATAATAAGAGAAAGTGTAAAGTATTGAGTTTGCTTTTGATAAAATGGTTTAAATATATTTTTAAAGAGGGGCAACAGTTTATACAAGAATTTTGATCTTTATTGAAACAACCTCTCTTCAAGGGGTGCTTTTGAACCATGTAAAGAACTTGGAACAATGAGGTCCTAAGTGATTACTCAAAAGGGGTTTACTCAAGGGTAATGGGTGGACTGGCTGTCTCACATAAATTGTTCCTGGAGGAAAGGAGGAGATAAATTACTACTTTAAGCAGATAATCCAAGATACTCACAGAAATTCATGGATTGAAAGGGTCTCAGGACAATTGGTGGGGGTTTTGCTGATATTGTTCAATGGAATTGAAGATGGGGTTAGAATTAATAGCTATACTCTCAGAATGAGGCCAAAAATCACTTTTTTATCCTTCATAAAAACTTGATCACGGATGGAAATGCTTCTGGATTGAATAATTAAAAATTAATGGTGTTTAGATCATCCAAAAAGTGCTGTATATATACATTTTTTCTGAAAAAGGACCTTCTCAGGGCACGTAGAGAGGGTTTCCCATGGGCTAAGGCTAGAAGACTGACTAGTGCTAGTTTGGGACGTATTCTCAGTGCTGTCACTCAGCTGGACCTGTCTGTGTCATATTTATGGGCAAAATAATTATCAGAATCTGTTTAAATGTTGTATTGTTATTTTTACAGCTCTTGCATATTTACTAATTTTGTATTAGTTTATTTTGAGTGAAATGTTCAGAAATGGGTATTTGTAGATTTTAAGCCATCATCTGGACATGTTTCTAATTTTTAATCATTTTTTGGGGAACTATTTGATATGTTTTGTGCTCATGAAGATTTCATAAAAACATTTACGTGACAAACTTTATTATTATTTTCCCTGATTTGTCTGTCTTATAATTTGAATTTCATAACTTTTTTTGAATTTTAAGAGTTTTCAGACCTCCCTCTCTCTGTCAGTCAGGTTGTTACATATTCATGATGTATGCATGTGAGTTGTAACCTGTTCCTGCAGTACCTGGCTGTCAGGAGTGATGATGGTAATTTTGATGTGCGCATCCCTGACAGCTGCCTCTGGTAATCCAGCATCCGTGGCCAGCAGTATATTGCATGCTGGTTTCTTGAAAGGCGCCTACATTTTGAGTGCTAGGCCCAGGTACCCTTGCTGTATGGATGCGGATCTGCGCATGAGAATAGTGACAGAACACAAATCCGGCTGTAACTCCTGAAATATACACAATACCTCAATTCTGAGTAAATCTTAGGTGTGAAAACTATACATGACACTACATGTGAAATATTACAACGTCCAAAAATTGCCATAGTTATGCCATGGCCTTTTGGTCATTTTCCTTTCAATTATTTTAAAAATATAAGGAAATAGAATTCAAGCGTGGGGTCAGTGAGTGACCCTACCATATTTCAGCTGATGAATCAAAATCTTCAATATAATTTCAGGATTCCCTACTCTTTTTATTTTAATTATTTATTTTTATTTTTAATTCTACTTTGAAAGGTTTCTCTGTACAAGTAGCAAGCTGACATGAAAAGAGGCTCTACAGTCACTGTTAGAACCAATTAATACCAGTTAATGTTACCTATTGGATGGTATCTGGTGCAAAAGGAACCCATTTTTTCAAAACACAATTTTATCAGGGGTGAGTTGATCATTAAGAGAGGCTTGAGAAAAATATTCATTTTTGCAAGAATCCAGGGGTTTGTTCTCCATGGAGGTTGATATTTGAAAGATCTGGAATTCCCTTTGCCATTCTCCTCCAACAGTGAAGTATTAGTCCTTACTCTAGATGAAATCTATCCCATAAAAACAGAAAGTGTTTTTACCTAGTATCAAGTAGTCACATAGGCTATTTTTTAAGACTAAGAATTCAATTTGAAGCCTTATGGATCCTTCACTGTGGGGAAAAACTTTCAGCTTGCTACTATGTACAGAGAAATCTGTCAAAGTAAAAAAAATAAAACAAATAAATGAAAAATATTAATATAACCAAAAAGGAGCAGGGAATCCATAAATATTACAAAACAAATGGAATACCCACCCAAAATTAGGTGGGGTCACAGATTGACCCCACCCTTGAATTATAACTCCTTCCTATTTTAAATTATTAAATAAAAATTGACCAAAAAGTCATGGCACCATTATGGCACTTTTTGGCAAATTTAATATTTCACACATGTGGTTACGTATAGATTTCACACCTAATGTTCTGTCAAAAATGAGGTTTTGTGTATATTTTAGGAGTTATATGTGGAAATGTGTTGTGTCACAAATCCCATGCACAGTCCCACGTCCCTACAGAACCCTTGTGTAACTTGAGAATCATATTTCTGGGTACAGAAGTTCCCCCCGCAGAAAATATTTCCACGCCCGCAGCGGATCCTACCCCACGCACATTTTAATGAACTGATCACCCCATGAGGATCCATTGTGACTAAATCTGACAACAGGTACTGCTCACAAGAGCTACAACCTAGAAGTACCCTCCTGGTATATTTAATACTATTACTCAAGCATGAAAAATGCTCTAAAAAACTTGAAAGTTAAATAGAATTAGCTTATAAATAATTTCAAAGTATTCTAAATAAAAATTAATATTAAGGATTATCACGACACAGACGGATCCTAATCTTTGAAGACCACAAAAAACTACAAGGAGTGGCCTAAAAGTTCTTAAAAATTACAAACGTGATCAGAAGATGATGAAGAATCAATGAATATCCACATCTGACCACTTTAGCTAAATATCAATAGTGAAAATCAAGGATAATTTCAGAATGTGCAAAAATAAAATAATCAACATAATAACAGATACTGTAGCTAAAATAATACAGAAATCCAGAAGATCTGAGATCATCTTGTTGACAGCACCAAGTGGACGTTTAAATACTTCCATTTATGGCTTGATAGCCTCAAAATTTGAGCAAAAGCTTCTCTAAATAGCCTGAGAAGCTCTTTATCACCCCAAAAAGGTATTTACACAGAACTCTTTGGACCTATTGTTCCCCATTAGTTTAACCAAAATTTATTATCATATATCAGAAGCAGTGTCATTTTTGATCAAGTGCTTATAAAGAGATAAGCAAGTGATTTATGAATTATTCTGCAGTATTATTATTATTTATAAAAAGAAATCAACCTGATTCATTAAAGTATAGTCAACCAATCAACCCCATCTGCTCTGAAACCCTTTCTCTGAATCTTTGCAGGATTTTCTGTGGAATTATTGATCAGAGCAAGTTTTTTCCTTTCCGCCTTGACTTGTGTGATGTTTTGCCTGGCAATATTATTGGATAAGTCCTTATAAGGCGTACATCATTATTCAAAGATCCTTAAACTTCCCAAGGAGGCCTCATGAAGATAGGCTGTCTGTCTGTAAAGATCCCCAGTAGTATAATACTGTGGCCCCTCTTTTTTTAACATATTGAAAAACATTTTAACAAAAAAAAGTAAACCTTGAACTAGCTTTCAACATATTTATTATTTGATATTTTGAATTTTTTATCTTTGGAATATTATGATTCCAGTATTTTTATCACTCTCTGTAGCTAAAGTACTGCAAGGTTCCTGCAGGTATCAGAGAGCTGAAAAAAACAATAGGCATAGTTATGACTCCTAAGGTATCCATAGCTGAATTGCAACTGCTGAACTTGGCCTTGGGAACAGGAATTAAGTTTTCCTTCCACTAGGGGTAGTGATGATCAAGGAAATCAGCACTTCTGCATGAGCAGAATGCTCCACTATCAAGTAGAATTATGACTGGTTTCTTTTCCAACAATTCAGTGGCAAAGCAGTTTTTGACCAAAGTGTACCTCCTGCCAGTGACTGGTTTCACCTTCAAGGTTTTGGCATCAGAGATGTAATTTAAGCTCACGGATTCATCCTACTTCTGAGGTAGTTTGTACTCTCCTTTGAAGTGGTTAATATCCATGCTAGAACCAATATCTCCTGAGATGACATTGAAAGGGCATGAGTCTGGTTATTCCTTGTTTTGTTGGATGACTTGGTTCAAGTCCTCACCTTCTTCCTCACCATTGGAGGTGGCATTGATATTGTTTTTCCATTTACTAGGATGAGGAAATTCAGGTTTTCTATGCCCCTTTATCAACAGTTCCAGCATTCAAGAGAGGGATTGGATTTAACAACAGAATTCCCTTGGGGAGCTGCTAGCATTAGTTCTTTCCCAACCTCTTTTCTCTCTCTGGGTTGGGTCTGAAGTTCTCTGTGTCTGTCTCTGGGATTTGAATTGAGTAGCATCGTGACAATCATTTTTTTGATGACTCCTATACAATTGGGAATGTCAGCATCAATGGATATCCGACACCGGAAAATTTATTCTAGATGCCCTTTGCATTTTTGTAGGAATAATTAATTAATCTCTTCTACAGAAGCTTGGGGATAGACAAAGTCAATTCTCTTCTTCTGGAACACCAATGATTCTCCAGAGAAATCAGGACAATCTGTGATAGGGGGAAATAAATTGATAGCTTTCTCCATGTCAGGAGAATACTTCCAGTGAGCAGAGGCAAGATTAAAACTAGGGTTGGGGTATCTAGGCGGAATGGGGCGCTCAGAATGGTTTTTAGATTCAGATTTCAAAATCTGAGACAATTTCACATCCTTAATATCATTCTTGATCATATTGAGCTGCATATCCATTCAATGTTTGATCTCATTGATGGAATTATCCAACTGTTTCTTATGTTCTCTCAGAGTGTTTTCAAGGGAAACATTATTGGCAGAAAATTGGTGTCTAATTAAATCTTCTCTTAATGTTGAAAATAATTTTTTATAATTGATCCTGTTATTAGTTCTATCCTCTAAGATAAGGGTCTTAATTCCTTCCAGATCAGAGAAAACTCCATTTTTAATGAGGGCAGTAGTCACTACCATGTTCAACTTGGGGAGTTACTTAGGACTGCTCAGTTTCTCTTCCAATTGATGGTGTCACAAGGGCTGCTGACATGCAAGCAGGGCTTGGCACAGAGGGGACTTTACCCTTAGTAGGCTTGGGGGAAAGGATACTGGTAGATGCTACAAGGGGAAGAGTAGGACTGAATTGGAGTTAAGGTGCTGATGACACTTCCTGGGATGGATTCCTAGTAAGAAGTAGTAAACTGATTTATTGGGGGAGAATCAGTAAGAGGAAGAGAAGGGCTACTTAAATAGACAGGAGGCTGGACTACAACAGAGGTACAGATGCTTGGGGCTCAGGCTACATATGTGATGAAAAGGGAGCATTCAAGGTAAAAGAGAGGGCCAATCATGTATGCTACTACATTGGGGTTAGGCTGCTTACTAAATTGGGGCTAGGCTACAGGTCTGGCTGTCTAATTTGGGAATCTACATTGAGAGGATGTACAGTGTGCATGGAGGTCATGACACTATATACTAAGTATAGTGATTATGTGATACAATCTGCAAGAGGATGTACATAAGTATTCCCAAAGGATAAAACATAATGAAGTATGGGATAGACAGAGTGAATAAGGTTAGAGGATATGCAGAACCTGAGAGGTTAAGTATGTGCAAGCCTAAGGAGTCTATATGTATAATGAATGAGGTTTGACTATATGTAGATATGTAAGGCATGAAGATCCTGAGGATATGTAGTTGAAGGAGATATACTGGTAAAGTCTCCAGAGCCCTGAGGTTGAAGTTCCTGAACTAAGTAGATTAGACTGAGGTTAGACTGAGTTTAGGTGTCAGTATGACAGATGGATCTTCTGGAGGCACAAACAAATGTTATTGTATAAATCAATAAAGTTATTTCTGAGACTATTTGAAAAAAAATTTCTACAACTAGCCATTGTAAGCCCCCTTTAATGCTTGAGCCAGAGCTTTCACTTCTACCCAAATTTTCGAATTTTTGAAATCCTCCTTTGGCCTCCTCTGATTGGAGGACCTTTTTTCCCTTTTTGTTTTTAGGAGGATGGATCTTCTTGAGGTGACCCCAAGGATTCCACCCCTTCACTTACTATTCTAGCTCCTTCTTTGTAATGAAATTTCTCAAGGATTTTTTTGGAAATCTGAGACTGCCTTTAATGGAAGACCTGGATCTTCAAATTGGCCTCTTTCTCTGCCTGAATTACCTTTTTCCATAAGGATATGTGTTCCTTGATCAGAAATTTCCAGGACTCCTCTTGGTGTCCTTGAGAGGGATCTTGGGAGGAGGAGCTAGGAAAAGGATCTGGGGATGGGATCCTCTGAATTGGCTGGATACCCAAGCCTTTCATTCTTTGTAGAGTCAACTGATGGATTATTCCACTTGGCTCTGGAGTGAGTGAGTGTGTTGAAGCATCCATCTGGTCCTCTGAGTCTTGATATGGTTATTAAAACCAATTTTTGCCTTATAAAAATGCTTAGAATAAGTGGAATAATATGGCTTACTCTCTGAGTTTGGAGTTTCAACTGATTCTTCTCTAGTTGGGGGCCTAGCCTGGTGGGGAACTTCTATGAGGGGATAGTTGGGTACTATCACTGGAGTGGTAACTGGTGGGGCTGCTACTTCAGCAGTTTCAGCAGTTGGAGTTGATGGGGCAGTGGGCTTTCCAGACACTGGGAAAGACCAGAAATAAATTTGATAAATTAGTTTATGATTAAGAAAATGCTTAAAGAAATTTTCGGAAAAATCTCCCTTTTGAATAACTTGAATCTAGTATGAGCAGGGGTTTGAGTCTTAGCACTGTCTCTATGATATTCCAAGATGAAGATGATACAAAATTTTTCTTCAAATTCTTCTTCCTCTCTGAGTTTGGTATAGATAGCAATCAATTTCTTCTTTTCTAAAGGAGATAGAAGTTCCCAATCAGTTGGTTTGAAATTTTTGATATACTCTTCTTTTCAGATTTTTAAGAGTTTAAGACAGTATTTGATAAGTTCTGCGTTGACATTCAAGCCAAATGCAGAGTAAGGAGTCCATAAAAATGTTAGCAAATATTTTTTCAGATTTTTTTAGTATTTTTAAGTATTTTTTAAGTTTGGTAATTTTAATGATTCTTTCCAAATTTTTGTTTAATTTTTAAAAAATTATTAAAAATGGCACAGGATATATAATTATATTAATTATTTACCGGCCAGAACCCTAATTTCTAGCCTACTAGATGCCAAGTACCTCACTCCTCCAGCCATTAGAGGTGATAAAACGTTTGGAGTAAAAATAGGATGAAATGCCAGGTATGTAATTTGGCTAAAAGGGGTAAATTTATTTATATATTTATAAAGATATATTTAAATGGAGGGGCAAAGAACTTATTCAGGCTTTTGATCCCTCCAGAAAAAAGCTATATCTTGTTTGGGGACAATATAGGAGAAATTGTGGTGCCTGTGGGGTTTGCAAGGATTCCTTTCAAGAAGGGTGTTTATAATTCCCTTGGGGGTTGGGTTATTCAAAACCTACAAAAGATGTATAAGTCAGAGGGATCACTTACCAGGTCTGGATCAGGAATCATTCTTGATGGATGGGCTAATATGCAAAGATTCAGGTTGCTTGAAGTTAGTACTGGGGCATGTCAGGGATTTAACCTCTATTGCTATACCTAGCCGTGGTTAAACCTGCAAAAGAATAAAGACAAACCAATATTTAAATTAGTTTTGACTTATATATTCCAAAAAGCAACTTTAAAAGTTTACAGACTCGAATAATACCAAGGTATTATGAGTAAATAGCCACACCTTAAACCTTTATAATAGGTAAGGGGCCTTAGTCTTAAAGGAGTAAGACCAAAAGGAGATTTGCTTATAAATAAGCTCACACCCTTTAAAGAGTAACACACAGGGGTTAATTATTCAAGTGAGACCTTCAACTCGAAATTGGTGTTGCCAGATAGGTTATTGATTGAATTTAATACCAAAGTTTATAGCCCCAGTCAATCTTCTTCTTGAGATTAAGGTTAATGGGCTTGTTAACTCTTGCTTGTATTCTTGTTCAAATAATAATATATAATGGATGATGAAAGGGCTATAGGGTAAAGACCCTGCTCTTTTAAGGTAACAGGACCCCTCAGGGGACTCTATTAATCACCAGGGGAGTGTCAGGCTCTCCTTGGTTTCGTCCTCAAAGGCCCAAGACATCATTACATCATTCTCAATGGGTAATGAAGAACTAGTACCCATTTGGAAGGATTTTCAAGGTAAAGTTTTCATTTTACTTAATAAAAGGTTACTTACTGGGTCTTAGGACTTATAAATCACTCAGATGGACGGTATAGAAGCCTTAGATTCCATCATAATGATTATTTATATTTATTTAATGTAGCTTAATACCTTGGCAAATAATTTAATTTTAATTATAAGTATCTTAGCTCATACTATACACATAGAGTATGTATACTCTTTGCAATGTTTATTAAATGGTTTACAGCCTACAGATGAACTCTGAGCCCTCTGAGTGGACGCATCCAAGGCTCAGTGAAGTATATTAAAGCATTATTACATCCAAAAGGGGATAGTATTAAATAAGCAATTAATTTATAATTATACTATACCTATAAGGGTTATATACTCTTGGAAGTGCTACTAGAAGGTTCATAGCTTACAATTAAGTTCTAAAGCCTCTGAGTGAACGCTCTCAAGGCTCAGTAAGGTTTATTAAGTGTACAGAGGGAGTATTACTTATAATTACATCCCAAAGAAGGATAATGTGTAATTAATTTATACAGTATAGAGAGTATGGGTTAATATGATTACTGTAACTCCTTCCCAAAGAGATGAAACACTTTGGGAACTTCTATATCAATGATTGGGACGCATCTGAGTCCTCATAACTTAATTTAAAGTTATATTGGGTCCCCTTCTTGATAATATAAATTATCAAGGTTTTAATTCCATAATCCATACTCATAAAAAGATACTTATACAACATTATATAATATTATTAAGTTTTAATATATAATTTCAAAACTATTCAACATTTTCATTATTGTCTCCATTGTGGTTTGAACCAGTGACCTTGGTATCAGATACTGGGAAGTGAGCCTAGTACTTAGCCACTATACCAGCAGGACATATGAGTTTCAAGACATTTGGACAAGTCTAACTGTCTCATGGCTGACACTCCCTACGACCAAAAGAAAATTACTCTTCAGAGGAATTTTTAGCTCTCTTAGAGGCTCTATATCTCCTTAATACAATATCAGAGTTTTTAATGTCTTTAGCTTCCAACCATAAGTCACTATCAGCTAATTTATTCTTAAACCTGACTAGATAAACTCTTACATCTTTACTGTCCTTTCTAATAATCTTATGGTTCAATATCTTGTGAGGTAATCCATCTTCAAAATCCTGTAGAGGTGGGACCACAACCACAGGTACCTTCCTCAGTGGGAACTTTGCAGTGGGTTCTAAGAACTTCTTAACCAGACTGATTGGGAAAGTTGGATGTTTCCTGTCAAACTCCTTGCTCAGAATCACCTCTACTGCATTCTTACCATGTAAGGCTTTTACCACAAATGGCCCAACAAATGAGTCTTTGAGTTTTCTATGCCCTGCTATATTAGAAAAATTCACTGTCGAAACTAAAACCATGTCTCCAACTTTGATGTCATGATCCTTGTGTGTTCTATCCCATCTACCCTTATTGTACTCTACTGCTTCTTGAACAAATTTGCTAGCAAAATTTTCGGCTTTAACCATCATATTTCTAAAGCAATCTGCAGTGGGATGCAGTACAATACTTTTGCTGAGGAGCATATCCTTGGGCATGCGCGGGATCCAACCTCTCTCTAATTCAAAAGGTGACATGTTAGTGGTGGAATGCTTACTAGAGTTGTAGGCAAATTCTAAGGCAGGTAACAATGATACCCAATCATGAGTATAACCATCATTGTCTTTGAAATCAATCCCATAGGCACAATACCTTCTTATCATGTCTTCCAAAGTCTGTATCATTCTTTCTGCCAATCCATCAGTCTGTGGGTGATAGGCTGTGGAGAAAGATAATTTGATTCCTAACAAATCAAACAAACTCTTCCAAAATTCAGAAGTAAACTTAGGGTCTCTATCACTAATTATGTTTTGTGGGCAACCTACATCACTCACAATAATATTCCAAAAAAATAATGCTACATCCATGGCAGAGCTATCCTTATAGCATGGCAGGAACCTAGCTCTTTTGGAGAACCTATCAACTATTACTAGTACACAATTGTGGTTATCCTTTCCTCCCGGTGGTAATCCAGATACAAAGTCCATATTAATAGTGGACCATCTATCCTTAGGTTCTTCTATTGACTGAAGCAAACCATATTTCTTTCCTGTGGATCTGTTAGCTTTCTGGCATCTCTCACACAAATCACAGTAGTCTGAGACAGTGTTTCTCCAACCAGGCCACCAAGCTATCATCTTTATCCTATCTGTTGTCCTCTCCTTAGACAAATGTCCTGAACAGATATTATCATGGCATTCATTCATCAACAACTGTATGTGCTCGTCCTTCACTAATACTACTGAACAGCAGTGGGCTGACTTATGATATAATAACCCATCTAACAGGACTAGCCTGCCATCAATTAGTTCCTTCTTCCATTGTTCATCCAGTCCATCAATCAGGTCTTGTCTATTGACTTTAGATTGCATAATTTCTACTAGTAGTGAAGTATTCTTTTCTCCTGAATAAGAGTCATACACAGAATCCCAAAAACTCTGTGCTAGACTACTCATTGAAATGGCCATGATAGGTAATGTATCTACAGTATCTTCTGGGTCATAAGCAGGATTATTGATGTCATTAGGTAGTGCCCATCGTGACAACCCATCTGCATTCTTATGTACCGGGCCTTCCCTGTGGACTATAGTCATAGAGCCTCTCCACTCCTGGATAGCAATCTGCCATCTCAACATATGCCTATTGGGTGTCTTCATGTTCAGAAGAGACTTCAAAGCTGTACAGTCAGTAATGAATTCAAACTGACAACCATCTAAATAGTAATACAATTTCTCTAAGGCCCACACCAAGCACAAGCATTCTAATTTTGAGGCACCATATCTCTTCTCACTATCCTTCAATTGTCTGGATATGAAGCAAATTGGCCCCTCAACTGGTTTATCATTCACAATCTGTATTTGGTGTAATGCAGCTCCAAGACCCTCCATACATTCATCCACATACAGTTTGAATTGTTTTTTAGGGTCTGGGTGAAATAGCAAAGGTGCACTTGTTAACTTTTCCTTAAGTACCTCATAGGCCTTCAACCTTTCTGTAGTCATTTCAAATGAAACATTTGGACTACATATCTTATACAGGCTAGAAGCTATTATTCCAAAATCCCTAATATGTAGCCTGTAATATCCTGCAAAACCTAGAAAACTCTGCATTTCTTTAATGTTACTAGGCGTGGGCTTCAGCAATACAGCTGCAACTCTTGCCTGATCTATCCCAAGTGACAGACCACTCACAACATGACCCAAAGCCATCAATTCATTGAATCCAAATGAACACTTTGTCAAAGATATTTTTATATTCATCCTGATCACCTTCTTGAGTACAATGGAAATCCTCTCCTTATGTTCATCCCATGTTTCTGAAAATACAATTATGTCATCTATGTAGACTATCAACCAGTTTTGCATCAATTCCTCATGAAATTCTGAGTCCATCATCCTCTGAAAATGGGATGGGGCATTCTTGATACCAAAAGGCATTCTCAAATACTCAAACACCCCTAGGTGGCATACTATCCTCAGGAATTTCCTGCTGTCATTGTCTACAACATTCTGATGAAAACCTTTCAGAACATCCATACAAGAAATATACTTAGCCTGGTGCAATTTGCTCAAAGACTCAACAATCTTTGGCATAGGATACCTATCAGGGGTTGTGTACGAATTCAGTGCTCTGAAATCCCCAACCATTCTGGACTTCCCATTATGCCAAGCTATGATTACAGGGGTGGTGATGTCCACGTCCTCATTAGCTCCTACTTTTCTGATAACATTCAACCTCAATAATGTATCTATATGCTCTTTCAATGCCTCCTTGCTTCTAGGGCTAGCAGGGAAAGGATGTTTCCTCAAAGCTGGGGGATATGGCCTGTCTATTGTTAAAGTAATCTTGACCTCATGACCCCTGATTGACCCAAAAGGCTGATCTAATGTTTCAAAAGCTGCTTGATGCCTAAACAACAAGGAAAATAGTTCTTCCTTTTCCTCTGCTTTCAAGGAAGAACTGATTTTTTAGTCTCTAAAGAGCTCTTGGCCAAAATCTTTTTCTGAAACATTGTTCACCATATCCATGCCAAAATTATTGAAGGAAAACCTTTCACTGTTTCCAATGGTAAAGGATGAAGAACTTTGCCCATGGAATAAACTAAAACAATACTTTTTCATATAGTCACTTCCAATGATGAAGTATTCAACCATTGTATTATCAATTATTACAAACTTGATCACCAGAGCCAAATCTTTCAGGAACAATCTGATCTTTACCATTCCTAAAGGTTCCAGTGCACCAGAACAGCTTTGTAAATTTAACTTGGGTGAGTCTAATAATTGCTCTTTCCATTGGGGATAGAACTTCTCCATGTATCCCCTTCCTACTATTGACTTGCAAGCACCTGAGTCCAGAAGCACCTTGCAAGGCTTTCCGCAGAATGACATTTGTACCAAGTCATTTGCTGAGTCTATTGAATTTATGCATCCTATGATTAAGTGGTTATCATCCTCCTCACTTTGGTCATCACAAGAATCATAAGCAATCTCCACTTGTTCTTCTTTGTTAGTTTCTATGTTATTTACTTTGCTTGCCTTCTGAGGACAAGTCCTAGAAGTATGTCCTGCCTTCCCACATGTATAACAAGAGACTTCTGTGCCTTTCAGGTTCAATTTTGGCTGAGTTTTGCCTTTGGATTTCTCCATAGGAACTTCTTTGGGAGGATATGATTTCCTCCTACCTAGAGATGTGTCTTCTACTATGTCTTCCAGTATATTAATCAAGTTTGAGCAATCATCCGTAGTTTTCATACTAGTTTTTACTGCAAATGAAACTTCACCATCCATCAAGGATAGTAACTTGAAATTAATACTATCTTGATCCAGGTATGGATCACAGTCTCTAAGCCTCTTCCTCTTTCTGGTTACCCATGTTGCTGGTGGTGTAACACCTGGCAGGAATCTGTCTTTGTTAAAAGCATTCAAACACTTCCTCTTCCAATTTGCTGTACCAAATTTTGAAACTATTTCTTTTTTCCAAAATTCCCAGTCTTGCACACCTACTGAATTCCTTCTGTCTCTATACCAGTCTGAGGCTATACCTTTAAACAAGATACTTAACCTGCTAGTGATCAAAGTATCAGGAAATCCTGTGTCCTCTTTCAATTTGTCAATCCATGAAATGAATTCAGTGTGGTCATATTCACCTTCTCCGGAGAAATCAGGCCATTCACTTATCTTGGGCAATCCCTGCAGTATCTGTTTGAACACTTCATTCTTACTAGAATCTTGCACTGGATAAATTTTTTCCGCTATCTTCCTATCCATCCTATGACCTCTGTCATGGTTGTTGGTTTCCATGGCATGACTGAGGTTGCTTGGGGACAAGGAGAGCAATCTACTCACAAGCTTGTCATGGTTGTGCTCTAATTGTTTATGTACCTTATCAATCCTTGTACTCAAAATTTCTAAACCTTGTTCTGACACAACCTGATATTTCAATATCTCTTCTCTGACAGAATTCATTTTTTGGTCAAATTTGTGTTCCAGCAGCTCCAAGGAGTGACTTATTTGTAACATCATGGATGTCAATGAATGGACATCCTTCCTCACTGCTACAGATTCTTCTGCAGAATCTTTCAATGATTCACTAATACTTGTCACTTTGTCATCTAAATTACTTAAATCACTATTCTGGACTTTGATCAGGTCCAGTTCAATGGTCTTATTAGTCAAATCTTCTATATCTTTTGCAGAATTCTCTAAAATAGATTTAAGGGCAATGCTATCAGATACTATACAACTGTACTTCTTGTCCATGGCTGCAAAGCCTTCAACACCATATTGGTTTGTGTGTACTACTGCCTTCTTAATGTGAAGGGTCTCTTTGAATACAACATCACGAAATTTTTCTAACAAAATTTCTGATTCAAGGGATAATCTTAACCCCTCTTTGCCCTCTTGGCTCTTTCCTCCTCTAAATATTGAAATCCCCCTTGGAGAGATCTCGCCATCCTCATCATCTCTCCATAAATTGAATTCCTGTGATCTCTTCTTTTCCTTATCCTTCCTCCCTGGTTGTGAGGAGGAGAGGGATCTCTGTTCCTCAAAGGAACCTGGGAACCAGAGGCTACTGGTTGTGGTGTTATCCCCCCTGATGGTTTCCTCTTTGCCTTTGGTTTGGGAGCCACTGGCTTCTTGATCTGGGTTGGGTCCCAACTCTCTGTTTCTTTCATGAGCTTCTCCCTCCCCAATATCTTGATCAAAGCCCTGTGCGTTGCCAGGGCTTGGGTCAGGAAAATTTCCTGGTTCTGTGTGTTGCTGGCCGCCACAGCCTCCAGATAATTGATTTTTTTTGGCTGTGGCAGGTCAGCAGATTGGCTGCTCCTGGCGGTAGGTCGCCTCTTTCTTTGTTCAAAATCGCCGGGGGGCACAAGCTGAGCCCCCTTGCTTCTGGTGTTCATCGCCATTAACGGACGCAGTTAAGAACAATAAGTAATAAGTTATTTCAATACCGTTGTTACTTCACCAAAGGACAACGGAAGACTCACGGTGAGTCACAATGTCCGTAGTCGGCAATCTCGCCCTTTCCGTAGGTTTGACGCTGCGGATACTTGGTCCCCTTGCTTTGCTTCGCGGGACTGAGCTAGTTTCCAATACAAAGCTTGGAAAACTTCCTTGGTTAGACGGAAGGAAGGAAGCAATGGATAATTGTCTCAACACTATGTTGTGTCAAGAAGTAACTTAGGTACACTGATACTATGTTTTTTTTTTTTTTTTTTTTTTTTTTTTAAAAAAAAAATATACTAACTTTGTCTTCTAACCAATAATGGGACTAATAACGACGATCTATCCTTTGTTCAGGCGGCGGTAGGTCACCAGCACCGTTTAATTGACAAATGCGGCTGTCCTCTGCCTTGGCGCAAAATTACGCGGAGCTACCGTTAGCTGGAATTACGCGGGAATTGTCTTTGTCAAACTCCAAGTCGACAGAGAGCAAGATTGTTGAACACACACCCTCGGAAAATAGACAACGATTCCTTTTAGGATGCTGTGAAAAAAAAAACTTGGTTTTTTTTTTTTCGACGGTTTCTCCTAATTAATTTTTTTTTTTGTATATATATTTAAAACAAACAAAAAAAAACCAGGTCAAAACCAAGCACACTAGATTAAGATTGCTTAATCTCAGTCAAATAATATCTTTAAAAAAGGCTAACTGTTTTAAAAGCAGTTCTCAAAAATTTCTCCTTTTTTTTTCTATTTTCTATAATTTTCCTATATGGAATGAAAAAAATCAATAATCAGCAAAAAACTTTGTTCAAAATTGGTCAAAAGTGCGCAAAAAATATGCTTCAACACTTAAAACAGAAGAACTTTAAAGCTCAAAGCAAAAAATCCCAGAATTTTCGAAAATTTGCTGTTTTTTTTTTTTATATTTACTGATTTTTATCAGAAAATTTATAAATCAGCAAAAACTTTTCCCTAAAATATCACAAAATATTGTAATTTAAGGAGAAAAAACAATCTCAAAGGTACTGAAACCAGATGAGGCCCCCAATTGTCAGGGATTTAACCTCTATTGCTATACCTAGCCGTGGTTAAACCTGCAAAAGAATAAAGACAAACCAATATTTAAATTAGTTTTGACTTATATATTCCAAACAGAAACTTTAAAAGTTTACAGACTCGAATAATACCAAGGTATTATGAGTAAATAGCCACACCTTAAACCTTTATAATAGGTAAGGGGCCTTAGTCTTAAAGGAGTAAGACCAAAAGGAGATTTGCTTATAAATAAGCTCACACCCTTTAAAGAGTAACACACAGGGGTTAATTATTCAAGTGAGACCTTCAACTCGAAATTGGTGTTGCCAGATAGGTTATTGATTGAATTTAATACCAAAGTTTATAGCCCCAGTCAATCTTCTTCTTGAGATTAAGGTTAATGGGCTTGTTAACTCTTGCTTGTATTCTTGTTCAAATAATAATATATAATGGATGATGAAAGGGCTATAGGGTAAAGACCCTGCTCTTTTAAGGTAACAGGACCCCTCAGGGGACTCTATTAATCACCAGGGGAGTGTCAGGCTCTCCTTGGTTTCGTCCTCAAAGGCCAAAGACATCATTACATCATTCTCAATGGGTAATGAAGAACTAGTACCCATTGGGAAGGATTTTCAAGGTAAAGTTTTCATTTTACTTACTAAAAGGTTACTTACTGGGTCTTAGGACTTATACATCACTCAGATGGACGGTATAGAAGCCTTAGATTCCATCATAATGATTATTTATATTTATTTAATGTAGCTTAATACCTTGGCAAATAATTTAATTTTAATTATAAGTATCTTAGCTCATACTATACACATAGAGTATGTATACTCTTTGCAATGTTTATTGAAAGGTTTACATCCTACAGATGAACTCTGAGCCCTCTGAGTGGACGCACTCAAGGCTCATTGAAGTATATTAAAGCATTATTAAATCCAAAAGGGGATAGTATTAAATAAGCAATTAATTTATAATTATACTATACCTATCAGGGGTATATACTCTTGGAAGTGCTACTAGAAGGTTCATAGCTTACAATTAAGTTCTAAAGCCTCTGAGTGAACGCTCTCAAGGCTCAGTAAGGTTTATTAAGTGTACAGAGGGAGTATTACTTATAATTACATCCCAAAGAAGGATAATGTGTAATTAATTTATACAGTATAGAGAGTATGGGTTAATATGATTACTGTAACTCCTTCCCAAAGAGAGGAAACACTTTTGGAACTTCTATATCAATGATTGGGACGCATCTGAGTCCTCATAACTTAATTTAAAGTTATATTGGGTCCCCTTCTTGATAATATAAATTATCAAGGTTTTAATTCCATAATCCATACTCATAAAAAGATACTTATACAACATTATATAATATTATTAAGTTTTAATATATAATTACAAAACTATTCAACATTTTCATTATTGTCTCCATTGTGGTTTGAACCAGTGACCTTGGTATCAGATACTGGGAAGTGAGCCTAGTACTTAGCCACTATACCAGCAGGACATATGAGTTTCCAGACATTTGGACAAGTCTAACTGTCTCATGGCTGACAGGGCAGGTTTGATGGTTGGATGATGATTTGGAAAAAAATAAGGATTCAAGAGTTTTGGTCTATAATGTTATCAGAAAGTGCTCCAGGATCACCAAATTATTTCTTTAATTTTTTGATGGCTTGTGGAAGAAAATATCTGAAGTAATTATGACCATATGACTAGAATTAATGAGCTAGAAATGGCTGGGGGAGGGGCCCTTATTTGTATTGTTTGGGTCCTCTCATGGTACAGTCTTTGTACCAGCCAAAGGAGGGTGAAACAGCCTAGGGTTCAGGCCAAGGGACCATAAGTGTGTTTGTGTGGACCTTCTCTAGCCACTAAAGCAGTATTGAAAGCCCCATGTCATCATACTTGTGGCTTGATACACGTTTCTGTACCCTTAAAGGCCTCACTGTATTGGCCAAGACATAATATTCAATTAATATTTTTAACAATAACCCATGGCTTGCTGAGGCCAGGTTCTTGAACACGTTCTCTGGAGACCTTATTATGAAGAATGATTTAGATTATGAGAATCTTCTGTTCATTTTGGTGTGATTACAGTCACTTAATCAGGCAGTAAGCCCCTGGTTATGACTAGTTACATACACTCTTCTTTTTATAAGTTACAGAGGATGTTTTACAGGTACCTGGTATCTTGTGAGCTAGTGAGCACAATCCTGGGCCTTTTTGTATCCTCATTGTACACTCTCAGGGTGCTACTGTAATTATTATGTACTCTTTTGGGGTCCAAATACTATGCACAGGTCCCTTTACAGGGGCCATGACAACCATTGGTATAGTTCAAAAAAGGTTGAACGGCCCATTCTTCCAGATTTTTAGTTTGTTTAGGTAATTTAATAATATTAACCACTGCGTGGTGGC
Organism: Puccinia polysora; assembly: GCA_025617555.3. NCBI lineage: Eukaryota > Fungi > Basidiomycota > Pucciniomycetes > Pucciniales > Pucciniaceae > Puccinia > Puccinia polysora. Next base: position 30,670,301 of record CM062632.1, on the reverse strand, counting down.
GCTCTTTGGGCCCCATGTGGTGTGGAACAGGGATGTGGGCTGTATGTGATGTACCCCACAGCCACATTTCTGCTTTGGGAGACAGCACCTTCTCAGGGAGCTGATGGGCAACTTGGGGCAAGGCCTGGTTGTGTTCCAGGAGCTAGGGGAAGGTAGTCAGTCAACTAATTGGGGGGCCAGCAACCGGTAGCAACCTCCATGCATGGTAGTTGCTCAATACCTGCGGGCTGGTTGGTAGCAACTACCTTGCGTGGTAGTTGCTTGACTACCCACATGTTAGTTGGTAGTGACTGACTTGCACTGTAGTCTTTATCTAGAGACTACCTCAGGCTCACACAAGGTAGTCTTTCAGCTCACTGATACCAGGAAATCTGCAGTCCTTTAGCTACAGCAAGTGATATTGGTGTTGGAAAAATAATTATTCAAAGAAAACACATAAGATTCTCAGTATTAAAGATATTATATGAGCAAGTGCAAGGTTGTGGATTTGGTTTTTTTAATGGTTTTAAATATGCTTTAAAGGGGGTCCAAAGCTTATACAAATCGGGGGATATTGATTCAAACAAGCTCTCTTCAAGGGACTACTTTGAAATGTGTAAAGAACTTGGGACAATGAGGTCCTGAGCAATTTCTCAAAAGGGGTTTAATCAAGGGGAATGGGTGGACTGGCTGTATAAAAGAACTTATGCCTGGAGCAAGGAGGAGATAAATTAATTATTCAAGCAGGCACTCCAAGAATCTTGCAGAAATTCACGGTTGAAAGCGTCTCAGGGCAATTCTTGGGGTATTTGCTGATTTTATTGAATGGAATTAATGACCGGGTTAGAATGAATAACTATACTTACAGACTGAGGCCATAAATAATTTTTATCTCCTATAAACACTTTATCACAGATGGAAATGGGTCTGGATTGGTTACTTGAAAATTAATGGTGTTTAAATCATCCAAAAAGGGCTGTATATATACCTTTTTGGGCTAAGGGGGTCTTCCCAGGGCACATAGAGAGGCTTGTGCTTGTGGGATAATGATAGAAGGCTTTCCAGGGATATTTTAGCACCCATAATTAGTGCCTTCACTCACCTGGACCTGTCTGTGTCATATTTAGGTGTGAAATAATTATCCCAATATTTTTAAATGTTAATTTGTTATTTATACATTTCTAGCATATTTCCTAATTTTTTATTTTTTTGTATTGAGTGACATGGTTAGAAGTGGGTGTTTGTAAATTTTAAGCCATCTTCCGAACATGGCGGTAACTTTTAACAATTTTTAGGGGAAATTCTTGGTATTTTTTGTGGTTCATAAAGATTTGATAATAATATTTACATGACAACCTTTATAATTGTTTTCCCTCACTTGTCTGTCTTGTAATTTTAATTTCACACTTTGTATTAAAAATTAAGATGTTTCAAACATCCTTCTATCCTTCTTTCAGTTTTTTACGTATGCATGATGCATGCATGTGGGTTGTAACCTTTTCTTGTGGTATCTGCCTGTCACGAGTGGTGAAATTATTTTTGATGTGTAAATACCTGAAACCTGTGTGCGGGAATCAAGCATCTGCATCCAGAAGCATATTGCATGCAGGTTTCTTGAAAGGTGCCTGAATTTTGAGTGTCAGGAGTGTGCAGCCTCACTGTATGTATACGGGGCTGCGTGTGGGAATTATGACAGAACACAAATCCGGCTTTAAATCCTAAAATATACAAAACACCTCAATTCTGAGTGAATTTGACGTGTGAAGCGTATGTTGAGTTTTGGAACTCACCATCTTGACCTCTCACATCCCTTTCTCAGCGCTCCTATCTTCAATATTTTTATTTTGTGTGTTTGGAACACATTTAGTTATGTTGAGTTTTTGACCTCACCATCTTGTCCGCTCACCTCCCTCTCTCAGAGCTCATATCATCAATATTATTATTTTGTGTTTTTGGAACACATTTAGCTTGTTCTGACCACTTTATATATATCTTTGTATGTTTGTGATACTTTTAGTTGTCTCAACCATCCTTATATGTCCAGATACTTTTTGATAACCTGGTCACCTTATTATTGTATGTCCTGATACTTATAAGTTGTCTAGACCACCTTTATTTCTGGTACTCGTAGTCTACCAGCCACCATATCTCACATATTTCACAGGCTCCTGATACACAAATGTCAATAACTATTAGCCTATGTGATTCTCTTGTTAAACTTCCTATCCTCCCCCATTTCCATATTTGTCTGTTTGAATATTCATATATCTCAAAGGAACCCAAACTTTTGGCTCTCTAGTTGTCTATAAATATTCTTTCATCTTTGCTCCCTTGAATGAAAAACATCAGATTCTTCCCTTCTCATCCGGACCCACTTACCAAAGCCCTCCTGAATCTGGTCTCTTCTGGACCTCTTAACTCAGATTGTACCTTCTCCGTCATATGCCTATCCTCCTACTTTCTCTCCTCATCAACTCATTGAGCCTCAAATTCCTACAGCCTATAAATGACATTAAATGTGAAATTTTAACATGGCAAAAAAGTGCTGTAGTGATGCCATGGCATTTTGGTCATTTCCCTTTTTAATTTTTCAAAAATATAAGGAGTTGGAATTCAAGGGTGGGGTCAGTGAGTGACCCTACCTTATTTTAGGTGAGAAATCCAAAATGTGAATAAAATTGAAGGATTTCTCACTATCTTTTATTTTTATGTATTATTCTACTTTGACAGGTTGCTCCGCACAGGGGGAGGGGGAAGAAAGTCTTCACACTGATGTGTGAAATTAAAAAAATCAGGAAATTTTATTGTTTTTGAATAATAATCTGAAAATGAATGGGTTCAATTAAACTCAAACCATTTTGAACAAACATAAAAATGAAAAAGATAAATTTCTTACCCTTTATTTTTGAATATATATGAATCTCTTTGTGAGAATAAAAAAACAATGATGCTCAGAAAGTTTTCAGATTTTTGGCTCAGTCATTTTCAACATTTGATATCTCATTTTATTTAGGTTTTCCTTTTTTTGAGGTTAAAATAATTCATCAGATCAATTTGAATTATCCAGTAAAGTATTTAATTTCATTTTTTGATTTTAATTGGTTTTTAAGCAATGGGATATTCCCCTCTTCAAAACACGCAAAACCAAAAATTTTCACAAAATTTTGTAAGCACTAAAAAAGGGGAAAATTAAATTAAATAATACCGCAGAACTCAAATAGCATCAGAAATATATTAGGTTGGAATTTCATGAGTTCACAGATACCCATCTTGATCATTTAATTAAAATATAATCAAACACACAAGAAAATCATGTTAATTGAATTTGCTTTTCCCATCAATGAAAAAATTGAATTTCACTATTTTTGATTTTTATAGTGCTATTCTGATTATTCCCTCAAATTAAATATATTGTAAATAACATAAACTTCAACATAATAGCTTCATTTTTTCTCATTCTGAAACACCTATTCTGGGGTATTTTCTACCTTTTTGTATCATTTTTCAAAAAAATGGTAGGTGGATTCTTTGACACATCAATAAATTTCCATCTTAAAGAACAGATGCTAAGATATATTATCATAAAATTTAAAATAAATGTGTGGTTTCTTTGGAATGGAAAATTTTTCCTTGGAATGCTTTTAGAAATCAAACTGCTGATTTTGGCCAATAAGTAGGAAGAATTACTTCCCCCCTGTACAAGTAGCAAGCTTACATAGTCGCTTTACTGCTCACGGAGCTGGTGTGTGCCCTAGCTCAATTGCGCAGTTGTGGGGGGTCTTTGGCTGCGCGCAAGGTTATGGAAAAAACATTTTTTTGTCCATAAATCCAAAACTAAAAATAATTATGGGTTTCTGACAAAATCTTTAGTCAAAAACCCAGACCTGTGGATGTGATGGGTGGGGTACACAGGTATGTAATGGTTCTAGCTGAAGGAGCAGGAAATGGGGGGTGGTGCCAGTGTGTGAACCTACCCAAATTGAAGCCAGGAACTCATTTATGAAAAAATATTCATCAATTTCCCATTAATTAAGGGTTTTGTATCTCTCTTTTCTTTTAATTTGTTATTCCTGTGATTTTTATTTTTATTATATATATTTATTGTTATTATTTACTATGTATATTTTTTTTGAATGGTTCTAAATAGTAGCAAGCTGACAGGAACCACACACTACTACATTTGAGTTGTGTTGGGTTCTACACAACAAGAATGTAGTTGTGTTCCATGCAACATGACTACAAGCGTTGTGGGCCAAAAAAATAAAAAACTAAAATCAAATAAATGAAAATACAAAAAAAAACAGAAATCAACCAAAAAATCAAAAAATGTTGATTCTTTGGTTAAAAAAACAAAAAATAAAACAAAAATAAGTAGAAATAAAAAAAAAACAAAACTGAATACAACCAAAAAATTGAAAAACAGTTGATTTTTTGATCAAAATCAAAAAGAAATGAAAAAATAAGGAAAATAAAAAAATAAAAGTTCAACTTGACTAGCCCTAAAGTAAAAACACCAAAAAAAACAAGCTCAACTTATGTTAAGCTGATCCCATCCCAAGAAGTCAAAATACTCCTTATTATGGGATCAGACCAACACAAGTTGAACTGAAATAAAGTAATTTTCATTTAAAACACTCAAAAATGATGAGGTTAACTGAAAAAACTCAAAAAAATGATGTTCAAAATGTGATAGCCCTTAATATAATAGAAGTGCAAGTTAGCTGCATTAGAATTATGAGACCAGGAAAAATATGGTGGATCTTTTCATCCAGTGACATCACATCCTATTGATGAGGTGGTTTAATCCAATTGATTTCTAGAATGTTTCCTTCATTTGGAAACACAGATGGCCCCCAGTTTACAATTAGTTGCTTCAAAATTTCCCCAATAATTCACATTTTTTTTCTGATTTCATTCCATTCTGTTTCCCCTTTTGATATCCTAGCTTTCTCCTTCTTTTCTTCTTTTCTTACTTATGATTTAAATTGGCATTCTCCAAGGTTTCTATTTTACTTCCCCCCAGATTCCATGTGGTTTCCATTTTTTTACACCCTGATTTCTCCCTGATTTCTCCGTTATTTCTCCCTGATTTCCCACAATTTTCTATTATTCCACTTATTAGGATAATTCCTCCTAATTTTCTGAAATGAAATCAAATCATTTTTTGAACAAAATTTATCCTCATCATTCATACAATTCCTTCTCATGAAATTTCTGTTCTATCTACAGGTAATGCTTGATATATTGAATTGTAATTTGCTCCAAAAATAATCAAAAGATAAAAATTGAAACAATTAATAACACTTGGCATATTCCATAATCTTCAAATTTCACTTTCAGGAAGATATAATTTTGTGACTAGTATCATTGAATTTTGAGAGAAATATGCAAACTTGTCATCAACAGCATCACAAGGAATAATTTATTTTTCAATGCCATGTTTAACTTGGTAAAAATTGATATGCTTCCAATAAAATAAAAAAAATTCCTGTCAATTTGAAATGGATTCACTTCCTAGAATTAGCCTGGTATGCTGCCACATGGATCCACCATACTGAATATGGTTTTTATCTGACCCAAGAAGGAGACTTTACCCTGATTATATGACACAGTACTGTTTCCAGAATTTGATTCTGTTGTGGATAATGCAATTTTATTCCAATCTAGATGATTCTGATAGTTCCACCATGATGAGGGAGTAACCTTTTCTGGTTCATTGGCACTATTGATGTGATTGAAATCTTGAAAATTTGTAGAAGAGATGGAATTCCTGAGATAATTGAGGAATTTGTAATAAGATTCTGGATTTTCATGGACAGAATTTGGGTGAGGGATTTAATTTTACCTGGTGGATGATTCAAAAATTCTTGAAAGTTGATTTATCTCTGGTGGTGCACGTGGTAAGTTTATCAGGGACTTTAACTCTGAAATTATGTCAAACCTTTGAACTATAGGAAGTGGTACTTCACTGATTTTAATGTAAATCATAGTCAGAATTGTTGTATTCTGTATATCTTTGATTGAAAGGAATTCCCAAACCCAACAAATTGTTGCTGTTGAAATTGCAAAATAGACCATTAAAGCGCTCATAAGCTCTGGCAGCGCATTTGGGGCCAGGCCCCAACCTTTGTAAAAGCTCAGGTATATGGGATGAAAGATGATGATTTGGCTTTTGATTTTTCTCTGGAAAGAGCTTCCTACAAAGTTGGAAATATTATTCCTAGTTCCTGGCGAAATCAGAACCATTTTGGGAGCTGGTATTTCAACTGGTGGCAATGTTTAATATTCATATTGCATGGCAATGATGAAATTGTCAATGTAGAATTTATAAAGAAGAGACAAATCTGCAGCCTTGAGACTTCCATGAATTTCTTCTCCAAGGTTTTTTTGGTACTCTTCTCCATTCAGATGGGATTAAATTACTCTTGATTACTTGGTGAAAATTTTTCAGCAGAACAGAATCGAACTTGAATTTTCATAAAATTGGAGGGATTTGCTCAGGGATATGACTAGTGCTTGGATCCAAAAATGAAAAAGGTACATAATCTAACTCAGATAATGAAAAATATTCCCCCATGAATTATTCATTAGTTAGAGCCAGAGTTTGTTCTCTCCCTTTGCCTTTGAATTTTTTATATTTTGAATATTTTGCTGGGCATCTCTTTCAAGTAATGCAATTCTCTAGAATCAATTTGTTTTTCACTGGGATCTTCATTGTCTCCACTTTCATCTTCATCGTCATTTTATTCTTCATCAGATGAGTCTGAAGGTTTAATTTGGTGAAAGCATGATATTTCAAGGCTCCAAGAATCATATTGTGCATTATGTCAAGTTTGGCCATTTTTTTGGCATCACAATAAGGGAGTTCTGCCAATATTGAGTAACGGAAACCATTCTCTTTGAAGGGACAATCTTTGTGTGATTGAGTTGCATGTTAACATGAATTTACTTGAATTTTGTGCTCTGATAAATTTCTTGGGAACCAATTGAAAGGCTCAATGTAATTTGTCTCATACTTTTCAATGATACAGGAGTTTCAAATTTTTTTTTCCTGAATAACTGGTTGATCATATGATCTGGTGCATTGCCATAACATCTTTCATGACAGTGAGTATAGCAGCTCTGATGGTAACTTCTGAAGGATTATTATAGGCTTGGAGATTTGGACACCATACTAAAGTTTCTGAAGTTCTCTGACTATGGGGGTGAGTATATGATTCAGTTGAGGACCATTAGGCTCTTTGGGGCTAAGTATGATTCCTAACAGATAAATTTTTTCTACTTTTGGAAGTTTTCAGGTGGAATATTCAGGAATAACATGGCAATACTTCCAAGAAAGGCATGACAGATAGACTTTCCAAAAGCATTAACCCATTCAACATATAGGGTGAAGGCCAAGTTCCCAGGCTTTGACAAAAAGGGGGAAGTTTCTTTTGGGCCCTTAAATTGTTTAAAAGAAATTAAATCCTGGATATCTTTCATGATCTCAGAGGGTTTGATTTGGAGATGTTTGAGCAGTTCTTCTTCAAAACATGGACGGTTCAAAAATCTTTCCAGAAATTGTTGGTAAATGAAATGTTGGCTTGCAGAGAATTTTTATTCTTTTAAATATTTTCTGCTAGGCATGGGGTTAATGGAAGTTGTCATAGATCCCAAGGTGGTTGAGCAAGAGGGACCCTGGTCAAATCTTTTAAAATTTTGTGTGAATTTGATATTGGGTTCTGTGAAAGTTTTTTTCTTAGGAAACCAAGTAGAAGAACTCAGGAAAACAGAAATATATCTCCAGTGAAGCATCCAGGTTGAGATGCTTGCAGATGGTCAAAATTCTGAGGGAAATCTTTGAGCTGTTATTGGGCTGATGGTTTTGAAGATTAGTTTGAAAAATTGTTTTATTTTGAATATGGAAAGCACAAAGCAGAAACCTTGATGACTCTGTACTTATTTGATGAAGCACATTAATGATGGCTGTGATCACCATTGGAAAGATGTCATGGATTTGGTTTTTTATCCAGGGTAATAGGAAAAATTCTTGTGTGTCAAATATGGGAACACCAGCTGGAGGTGAGATTGAAGTGATATTATCTTGAGATTGGCCCATGTTTTCATTTTAAATATCTAATGGATAAATATGGTTTTTGGGTAATTTTGGGGACAGTGCTTGTGGACAAACTTGAGTGGAAAGCAAAATTGTGGTAAATTTTTTATGCTTAGCATATTTAGAAGGGGTAAAGGCTATCCTTTGCTTTATCCCATTGGGATTCATATGAGTTTTTCTGGAGCAATTTTCACTCATGAAAACAATAAGTTGGATATTTTTGGGGGCCATTTTGTTCCATTTGCTTGATGAGGGGAAGAATTGATGATGAAGGAGAAAATTTTCACTTTATATGAAAAAAATCCTGTGAAATCTATTTCAGTCTCAATATTTTTTTTTCCAGTGGCTCATGTGGCTTATTAAGATGAAAAAAATTGAGTGCTTATCATTAAAAATTGAAACCGATTCCATGAGACATGTTTTGGTAACTTGGAAGAAAGATTTTCTTCACTTATCATGAAAAAATTGATGGCTTATCATGAAGCAGTTGATTCCATATCATGAAAAAATTGAGGATTGTCATGGAAAATTTCAAGGCTTATCATGAGACATTTGAAGGCTTATCATGAGGTTTTTAATTTCATTACTTATCATGAAAAATTATTTTCATAGGTTTTTTGTTTGCCATAATTCATTACCCCAACAGTGAGACTTTTTTAGAATTTTTAGGTGTGGATTTCCAATTGAGGATAATCAACTTTTTTGATTGAATTCTGTTTCCAGCACAAAGGAATCACTATTTCTTTTTTTATATTTTTATAAGTAAAATGGTCATCATAATTGGAAGGAGAATTATCAATATCAATAAAACATATTTCCGTAGTGTAATTGATCCAACATGGGCTTTACATGGAACAACAAATACAAAATTCTCTTCAGTATTCACAGATTAAAGCCAATAATCACCAAAATAAAGTAAAAGACATTTAGAAAGAGTAAATTGTGAAGTTTAAGGCCAAGAGAGGGCTCTATCATGAAAGAAATATTTTTGAAGCAGAGATACAACATATGAATTGGTTCTTTTCCATATTTTTCATTTATATCTTTTGGCTCCAGCTGATTTATTTGATAGATTAATGATATAAGCTGGAGAGAATAGGTTACTTTGAACATCTTCTGACCATCTTTAATAAGCAGGAAACCACATATTCCAGAAACCAGATATGCTGCTAGAAGGTGATAGGCAGAAAGGTTGGTCAATTATTGAGGAAGTTTGGAAAAATCAGGAGTATATTTAGCAATAGTGGTTGTTTCCCGTTTGATTTTATGTTTTTCCCGTAGAATGTAGAATGTTATGGAAATATATCAAATGCCATCTACCACATTATCTATTGCTTTGAAGTTGCTTTCAGGCATATTGGATGGATTGTTTTCTCCAGACTGTGTGATTGCTAGTTTGCTTTTTCAAGATTTGATGCAGTTGATAAAGTGCTGAATTTGAAGTATTTAATCTGAAATTCCATCCTCTGGATCAACTGGATTCTCAAATTCAGGGGCAGGAGTGACTTCCTGAGAAACTAAAAAAATTGACTGGAACCAGATTAGAGCCCAGTTGCATTTGCAGTGCTTGGTAGGAAACAAAAGTAATTGGACCAAATATTCAAGGGAAAAATTGCCATTTTTTGCAAAATTGGTTGGCATGGAGGGGATGTTTTTAACTCCTGGGGAGTAAGAAAGAAATCAAATTGAGCTTTGAACAGGTTGGAATCTGAAGGCAGAAAAAAAAACAAGTTCAGCCCTGAAAAAATTCATGCTAACATTCAGATTGATTTAAAACTTTTTTCCAACTGCTTGAACCACTACTTCAAACAAGTGGAACATGTTTCAAACCAGATGGACGGGCTCAGAGTTGAGGGGTATGATTCAAAGGGTTTGATGTGTTTCAACCAAGCCTCAAAGAGATTAATTGTGGATGAAACTGCCAAATCATATGTTGAAAGGGTGAGGGAGGTAGAGAATAATTTGAGAATTTTCTGAGATTCTGCATTATACTTTTTGAGAAAAGGAATCCCATATTGAACAAAATTAAAAGAATTTAAAAATTAGTTTTGCTATCAATCAATAATAAATAAATACATGTTCCTTACCAGGAGCTGGTTTTTGTATGCTTTGAGAGAGCTTCAGATTTTGAGTTGATTCAGCAGGTGTTTGTGAAGAGGAGCCAATATTTGAGATTGTCTCCCCAGCTGGATTGGTTCCTATTTAATTGTTGGGGACTTCAGAAGAATCATCTAATTTTTCTGTTTTGGGTGGTACAGACATGTCCATTTCATCTTATGCCTCATCACTTTCTTGAACAAATAAATGCTGTTTTTTGGAAGGTCTTTTGGAGGATGAGTGGGAGGCAGACTAATTTTTGAGGAGGTTGCCACTACCAATTCTGACCTCTTCTTCTTCAGGTAGTTCTTCACTCTCTGATATGGCTGATACAAAACACAATGGTAAACAGGGGTAAAAAATTAAGTTTAGTGGGAATGATTTAATGGCATCATATTTGTCACAGGCGTCAATTCCTTGACAAGCAATATCACAAAGAGATCTGGGGCTGTTTTGTCATTTGCAATTTTTTCCAATTTTTGACATTTTTTGTGTTACTGGAGAGGAATTCCTGGCATGATATGAGAAAGAATTCTGAATCTATAATGAATACACCAGTCTTGCATGGAGGGGGGGAGGGGGTGGAAGTGGTTTGGCTGCATTGTCTTTTTCACCAAAAAATTTGTTCCAAGTGGAAGGTTTAGGCAGGTTTGAACTAGGGGAAGGCCTCCTTTGCTGCAGGCTCCAAGCTATAAGGTAAGGTTTGGGTATTGGAGTGGGAATTTGTGCTTTCTATTTATGCAAGGTGTTCAGGAGTATCATTCCCAAGGGAATGGCAAGAATATTGAGTGGCAAACATGATCAGTTATGTAGTTTTAAATGAGTATGATGAGAATGAAAAGTAGGTTGTAGGAGCTGGGGATGAAACAGTGGTTTAGCAAGGAAAAATTGAGTGGATGGATGAGGGGGAAAGGAGCATGGAATGATTCTCTTTATATAATGGTGCTGGGGATCATAAGAGTACCCCAAAAGCAATCAAGCCATTGTATTTCTACACAGAAAATATTTGATGAGGAATTGTAGTACAATTTTATTTGATATGGGAACATGTGATGACAGAACTGATGACAAGGCCTTGGAAAGCCAGCAAAAATTTCCATTAGATTATATTCATGTTTTGATGGTGGAAGGTGAATATTTCATACATAAAATGAATAAAAAAATAAAGAGTACAGATCCTGGAATAGTATGAAGCAGGAGATGTAGCCAGAATATCAATGTAATTAAATAAAATGTGGTAACTGACTTCTTAACTCTGCATGGCATGAAGATGATTCACCATTGATCACCTCATTCTCTTGCATTGAAGCCAAACACCCATTGTAAATTCTCTGAGAAATTTGAACTTAAATACCAATTCTGGGGAATGGAATTTCTGCCGGTCAATCAGATTGAACAGTTTGGTGGAATATTAGGTTGGAAGCCCAAAAGAGATCAATCCATCTATCATGCTTGTCAAACTCAATTACCATAGAAATACTTGGAAGAAAAAACTGGCCTTCTTTGATTTCAAAGCCTTGACTGAAGTGCGCTGGTTCACAAGTTGCCTTATTGATACCACAAAAGCCACCATAGTTGATAGCATTGACTTTATAGTCAATTTGAGCTTTATTTTAAAAATCCCTCTGGGTGGTGGTAATGTTTCCAGGCAAAGTATTGGTGTTCTAGGGGTTTCTGTATTCTTTGGCACCAAAAACAAGAATGTTGGCTTGTTTTGTCTGCTTTATTGCATGTGAAAAGAGTCCAGGGGTGAATGCTTTGTATCTTTTGGACAAGATTTGTTGAAAAATTTTACACAACCACCCCACATACTTTAGGTAAATCTTGGATGATTGTGAGCGCAAAAGGAGAGGCTGAGTGCCAGGGAAAATTCAAGATAGCAAGGCTAACTTCAAAGTGAAAACTTATGATTGGGTGACTCAACAAGTGGCAAGAGGAGGAGGGTGTTCCAATGAAAAGGAAACTAAAGCCCAGCTCAATGTGATGACTGGATTTGCAAAATCCAAGAACCTATGAAATTAACTAAATGAGGAGACAGTCTTAAGGCGGGTGAAGTAGCCTTTATAAGGTAATCCAAAGTGAATAGATAAAACCTTATGGATGGCCATCTAAAGTTAAGAGGCTTGAGGAAATGAATGACAAAAATGGAATGGGAAATGAAATAACAGTACAGTTGTTTCCAAGTTTTCAGCCTATGTGCCAGAAAATTGAATCAGAGAATACAAGAATGTAACGGATGAGACAGGAAGGAATGACATGGGAGAAAATGCAAATGCAAAGACTTAGTTTTTGCAGGGTAAGGGACTATTCAATTTGAAACTATACAGTAGGTGTGGCTATCTAGGCATGGGTGCAAAATAGTGTGAGTGGGTGACTAAGAATGGTAGTCCAAGGGCTGATGATACCCAGGGTGAAAGAGTGGGACTTGAATGGATGGTTTAATGGAGTAGAGTTAACTGCAAGGTTTGCAAGTATATACTGAGTCAGTCCCCAAAATTGGAAGTTTGTTATGCAAGCCAGAGGAGGTAAGAGGAAGACACCATTGATGTTGTGCTTTATTTGTCAGCCTGCTACTTAGCACAGAGCAACCTGACTAAGCAAAATTAAAAGGAATAAAGATAAATGAATAAATAAAATTATTATAAAATGAAGGAGTAGGAAATCCAGAAATATTATTGCAGAAATGAATTCCCCACCCAAAATAAGGTAGGCTCACTCACTGACCCCACCCTTGAATTCTTACTCCTTATATTTTTTAATTAATTTAATACAAAATGGTAAATGACCACGGCACCAGTATGGCACCTTTTAGCCATTTTAATATTTCACATGATATGTCATGTATAGGTTTCACACCTAAATTTCAGTCGAAATCCAGGTGTTGTGTGTAGTTTAGGAGTTACACGGGAAATTGTGTTTTGTCACAATTCCCGCACGCAGCCCCGCGTCCCTACAGCGTTGGACTCCCGCGTACGCCAACTCCCGCACGCAGCCCCGCGTCCCTACAGCACTGAACTCCCGCGCAACTGAATTCCCGCGCTGGTAATCCTGTGACCTAGTCAAGCGCGCAGCGGTACAGTCCCCCGCGCGCATCTGAGCAGCGGATCAGTCCCCGCGCGCATTTGAATGGACTGATCCCCGCGCCTCCTATGACATCCAGGTACCGCTTAGAGAAGCTACAATATAGTAGGATCTACACTACATATTTAAAGCTACCACACGAGCATAGATTATGGTTCAAAAACCTTAAAAATCAATTAAAATTAGTTAGTTACTAATTTTTAGTATTTTTTATTAATTAAATAAAGATCCAGACTCACCACAAAATAAGTTGATCAGAACCTTCAAAGACCACAAAACTACATAAGGAGTGGTCGTAAAAATTATTAAAAATTACATACAGGATCAGCAGAGGATGGAGAATCAATAAACATCCACGTCTGCTCACTTTGGACCAGTACTTACTGTACAAATTGAGGATCAGTGCAGGATCAGCAAAATGAATAATCTATTGATTAACAGATCCTGCAGCTAAAAAGGAGCTTTTCCTTGACAGATCTAAAGCCAGCAGGCTAACAGCACCTTGAGGACGTGCCAATCTTGCCCTGATTGCCCCCCTAGCCTCAGCCCATGGCTAGTACTCCTTCTAGAGGTCCTCAAGCACCCAAAAAGAATATTTAAACAGGCTCTTTTTGCCCTTCTGTTTCGAGGAAGTTAATCAGTTATCAGGAATTATTTATTATCAATCAGACACGGTGTCATTGTTAATCAAGTGCTTATATGAAGATAAGCAAGTGATTTATGACTTAGTCTGTAGTAGTATTATTTACCTTTATTAACCAATCAACCATTGAAGTTTAGTCAAGCAATCAACCCCATCTGCTCTGAAAACCTTCCAATTATTCCAGGATTTTCGTGGTCAAGTGCTCAGAGTGAGTGTTTCCCTTCCTGTCTAGGCAACTTGTGCTGTTAAGCCCGGCCATTAGTGGAATAAGTCCTTTCTAAGCCACCCATATTTATTCCAAGGTTCTTAAACTGCCTAAGGAGGCCCCTTGAAGAGAGGTTGCTAGTCTGTAAAGATCCCCAGTAGTATAATACTGTGGCCCCTCTTTTTATATTATATTTAAAATATTTATAACCAAACCAAATAAACCTTGCACTTGCTCTTACCATACCATTATTGGAGCTTTAAAGTGTTTATTCTTTAGAATATTATTGCTCCAAGTTCTTTTATCACTCTCTGTAGCTAAAGGACTGCAAGGTTCCTGGTATCAGAGAGCTGACATTATTTGTGTCACACTTATGGACTGAGGTAGATGGTACTGAGGAAAGGATATGTCAAAGTGGTAAAGACAATAAACCTTAATCTTAAAGCGTGAAAGTTTCCCGGGTATAAAGATGCAAGCTCCTGCAAGCATTCAGATGATTTTTCAATAGATTCCAAAAGTTTTTTTTAGTTACTGTATACCCTTAATAATTCTATAGTTAATTCCTATTAAATAAATCTGTAATTCAAATATTTCTTCATTTTCATCTTGTCATTGCAAAAACTGTATTTTTCAAAATGAATGATGCGTCCCTAATACTGCTTCAAGGGGTCTTGAAGGAAAATTCAAACAATTACTCCTTTGTAAGGTTTCTTTCAACTTTCCCTTGAATAGCAAGCCGGTGGTAAATACCCCAGTGGCGTCCACAAGTGAAGTTCAAAGTAAAAGGTCTGCACCGTGAGTAAACTACCATATACCTCCAGTGCCGGAGATCAAGTTCTTAGGGGTCCAAAACCCAGGTAAGTAAGGCTAGAGACTGACTACAATGAAAAATGAAAATAATATGATGTAAATTTTTTTCTTTAGTATTGCAAAGGTTTAGGAGGTACACAACTGATACACCACCACCCCCACCACTGTATTTTGGGCTGTTGACCAAGTATCAACAGAGCCAGATGAATCTCAATGTGCAAAATGAGGTGCAAGGTGAAGAGAAAATTGCAACTGTAAACAAGGAGGCAAGAGAGGAACAAGTGGAGGTGGAAGGGAAGAACCAGATGGAACAAGGAGGAGGAACTGAAGGAAATGAAACAGGAGAAGGAAATGGAATTGGACTGGAGGAGAGGGTTGTAACAGAAGGAGGTGGAGCGGAAGTAGATATACTGGAAGGAAATTGAATGGAAGGAAATGGGATGGGAGTTCAAGGCAAGGGGAGCCAGGTGAAAGTTGTGGTGCCAATCAAGACTGATGCAAGGCATTTGACTGGAAATTTTGGGGAAGTTTTGTTGCAAGGCCAAAAGAAGAGAGCATATGTGGAGCTCTTGGAGGAAGGTGGATGGAATGCATGTCCAAATAGGGCTTGGAATGCAAAGTGCAAAGGAATATTTGAAAAAAATTTAGTCACTCAAGTACAGGTGTTGCAACAAATATCCAGTTTAATAAATGAGAAAGACTTGGATGAATTTAGATCAATGGTAGTGGAGTTTAAAAAAAATTAGGAAGAAGAGGAACAGGAAATAAAAGAAACTTTTTATTTTTTATTTGTTTATTTTATTTTTATTTTATTTTATCTATTTTTTTAAAGAGATAGGGTTTTGCTTGGAATAGATAGTTCTAAGAAAAAGAGATTGCGGCATGAAAAAAAATTAAAGAAACTAATAAGGAAGACAGGATAAGGAAATGTGATAAGGTTGATGGCATGGAATGGGATGGAAATGTGGAATGCGATTGGAAGGTATGGAATTTAAGATTGGAAAGGTTTGCAAGGGTACTTTGAATGGAAGTCTCAAACCAAATCCAGAGATTTGAAAAGGTGATGCACTGGTTCCAACAAGGTACAAGCTTTGTCAGACTTGAAGCCATTCCATTTGAAAAGCTATTGAATTTTTCTTTTACTTAACCTGGAATCCAGAATACCGCTTACTTTCCATTCTAGATGGTCTTGGAAATTGACTGTTTCAAGAGGGGGATGAGTCTTGCCTGGGTATAGGACTCAAGCTGGCTGTAAGAGAGAAACATGAAAGACTGGGTGCATAACTTGCCATTTTGTAGGTAAAGTAAGTTTAAAAGCGTTAGGGCAGATGAATGATTTTATTTTGAAGGGGCCAAGCTTCCTTAAGAGCATTTTTGGGTTGGTAAAGTACTGAAAATGTTGCAAGCATTTGGCCATACCTGATCTCCTACTGCAATAGTTGGAGCCATAGTGCAAAGTTGGTCTTCTTGCTCCTTTTAGCGCTGGTTTGCTGCTTTGAGGTTGGTTTGAATTTGCTGTTGAAGGGATTGAATGTGATTAAGGTAATTGGTAGTAGGTTGAGAAGGTGCTAAATGAATAGACAAGAAATTTGTGTTTCTACCATAAAGAGTCTTGAAGGGAAACCGTTTGGTGGAGGAATGAGTGTAGTTGGTGTAGGCAAAATCAGCCAATGGAAGCCATTGAAATCAGTCTTCCTGTTGATAGGAAAAGTACATTCAAATATAATGTTTGATAATTTGATTAAATTGCTTGGTTTTCCCATCCATTTCCCAGTGGAAAGCCATTGATAAGTTGCAAGTGATCCCAAAATGTTGGAATAGAAAGGTCAAGAAGCTAGAGACAAAGAAAGATTCACAATCACTAACTATATTATAACAGAGACCCGGTTTCAAAAATACATATTCTATGAATAAATTAGCTAATTCTTCCAAATATGTGGTCACATTACTGCAAAGAAATAAAGCCATCTTTGAAAAGCAATCTTCTACTACTAAAATAGAATCATAACCACTAGAAATTGTTAATTGGAAAATGAAATGCATATACAGAAAGTGCCAAGGAATAGGCAGAATTGGAAGTGGCTGCAGCATCCAATACTTCCTGTGTTTCAAGGACTTGTTACAATTGCAATCATAGCACTCCCTAACATATTCTTTTACTTCCTTGGTCATACCAGGCCAATAGAAGTCTTGTGCAATCAGTTTGTAGGTTTTATCCTGACCATGATGACCAGTGAGTGTAGAATCATGCCATGACTCAAAGATATCTAAATTAATGAAAGTATTATCTGGTACTACTATACAGTCTTTATAAACTAAATAAACGTTTTCATCAATACTGTAAACACTATCTAATAGATTTGCACTCTTGCAAAGCTTGATACACTAGGTATTGTCCAGTTAAGCTTGTTGTGGTTTGGAAGCTTTATATTTCAAGTGAGTGATTATCAAACTGAGTTTGGCAGACTGGGTTGAGAAGATTGTCCAAACATTTTCAGGGTTGTTATTTGCAAAGGTTCCCCCCCTGGGTAAAGCTTTTCCTGACATGATAAAGCATCAGGGACTACCGCTTGTTTCCGAGGGAATTACATGATTGTAAATTTGAAATAGGAGAGATATTTGGCCCAAGGTGCCTGTCTGCGTGTAAGGAATTTTGAGCTCATGAAATATTTACAAGAATTGTGATCAGTTAAGACCTCAAAGGTATTCATAAGACTCAAAAGGTATGAACACCATTTCTTCAAGAAATAAAAAATTGCAAGAAGGTCCTTGTCATGAAGCTTGTGATTAAGCTCTGCAGAAAGAAATTTGCAAGATTCAAAAGCTACAGGATGAAAGAGGGAAGAAGAGGAAGAAAACTGCAAGATAAATTCTGCAATTGCATAGTCTCTTGCTTCTGTTTCCACAATAGTGCAAGGTAGCTTGTTGAAGTGAGCAAGTATTGGAGCAGTGGTGAAGGCTTTCTTTAGAGCTTCAAAATCTAAAGCAGCTTGTTCTTTAAAATCAAAATTAGTTTCTTTCTGAAGAAGATTAGTAAGATTCATGGTTTTCTTGGTGTAATTCTCAATAAAACTCCTGTAAAAATTACTGAAACCAAGGAAAATTTGAAGGGATTTGACTGAAATAGGTGTGGGCCAGTCCAATATGCGCTGACCCTTGGCCAGGTCCATTGATAGTCCTTGCTGAAAGACTATGACACCTAGAAATTGAAGAGAATGAGTATAAAATTTAAACTCAAAGGCTTTTGCAAATAGGTTATTCTTTCAAAGTTTCTGCAGCGCCTTTTTCACATGTGCAATTTGATCCTTGAGATTTTTCAAGTAGAAAAGTATATCTTCAGGATAAACCACAAGATATTAATGTAAAAGGTCAGAAAAACTTTCATTGAAAAAATTTTGAAAATTGGATGGAGCGTTCCAGAGGCCAAAAGGCATGACGGTATACTCATAACTGCCAAACTGTGTTCTCATTTCTGTCAAATAATCATGAAATTTTGAAATGCAAATTAGGTTGTAGGATCCTCAAAGGTCTAACTTTGAGAGATAAGAAGCTCCATGGAAGAGATCAAGAAGGTGCAACATAGTGGGTACTGGGTAGGCATTCTTCCAGGTAACCTGGTTCAGTTTCCTGTAGTCAATTCAAAGTCAAAGGTAACCATCTTTCTTTGGGACAAATAGGATGGGCAAGATGGTATTTGAATTGCTTGGTCAAGGAAATAATTTTGATACATTTTCCACAATCTATTTTGAAGTGCAAATGATTCTTGCTTTGAGAGAGAGTAGACTGGTCATGGTGCCAGAGGTGGGCCAGTAAGTTTGAACATGTGATCATAAGAACAGGAAGGTGGAAGTTTATCTTCTATTAAATTGTAGAAGACATCAGCAAAGTCATGATAAACCAAAGGAAAAGACTCTCAAATGATTTATAAATATTCAATCTTTTCATCTTTGAGCATCAGATTTGAAGTGCTTGCACAATGCAAGAGGATTATGGAGCTCCAAATACACTGTTTTTTCAGCGCCTTTTTGTCTTTGATGAAACAAGGAAGAGGTAAATCGGAAAAATTAACAATAAATCCTAAATCTGAAGAGGGAACTTGGGAGTGAAGGTAAGGATATTGCAAATCTCCTGGCGGAAAATTGTCATCCAAATTAATGGCAGTGTCAGGTAGGCAGTTTAATTCATGTTTGACAGAAGGGTTAGTGTCCTGGGGTTGCAAGGTTCAAATGTTAATTACTCCTTATTGCCAATTCAAATCCAGATTCCAGTGAACTAGGAAGTTGGGGTCTAGAATGGTGTCATCTGTTGTGGGGATATCCAAAAAAAATAAATCCAATTCAAAGCTGGGGAAATTTGAAAATGCAAAGTTCCATTTTGCCTTTTGGGAAGCCCAATCAGAAGGCTTGGTTGCACTACTTACTAAATAGATGGGAAACTTATCTATCATGGAATGCATAAGATTTTGGAAGTGGCAAAAGATGAACTGATAAAAGAAGAATTAGCACCAGAATTGAGTAAAAAACAATAAGGGGTGTTTTCTGAATTTAATAGGAAAAATGTTGAACTAGGAGCACCAAGTGACTTGCAAGTGCAAAGATTGACACACTTTAATTTAGATAATGTGTAGTTTTCCTATGCAAGTATTAGAAAATTCCAATTTTTTTTTTGACTTCTTAGCCACTTCACGTGCTAGCCACTTTGCACAACTATTGACATCATGTTTCCCCCACAACCCATACATAGCCCATCCTTTTCCCTCCTTAACCATTCTTTTTTCCAGAGCATCCTGGTTCCTTTGTCCAGAAACTTTGGAGTTTTGGAAAAGGCCTGCCCTTTTGAGTTGGAGTTCAAGGTTGGATTTGGTTTTGAATGTTTTGGGTTCTTTGAATTCTTCTTTGATTAATTGTCAGCCTTTGGAGCCAAGGTGGAAAAGCCATGGTTGTTTGGCCAAGAGCGGTTCTTGTTGTGATAGCCATTATCAAGCTCAATCACCCTTTCAATTAACTGCTGAAGGGTAGTTGTCTTATGCCCCCCAACTGCGAGCTGCTAGATTAGGCGTGCGGGTAAACTTTTTTCAAAGGGAATAAAATAGAAGCCTTGTTACATTTGATGCAAGACTTCAAAGTTTGGAAATGGGAGATATATAAGGAAACCCTACTATTCTCCTTCATAAATAGATGGTTGAGTTTGTATTTTGCGTTTCAGAATTTGTTGGGATTCCAAACAGGGTGGAAAGTTTCTGCTCAAACTTGTCCCAATTGTTGAAAATACAGGTGGGACTGGCATTGGATAAAAGTTCAAGGTATTGTTTGAACCACTGCAAGGCTCTTACCCCTAGGAAGGAAGACACATACATAACTTTGTATCTATTGGAAGGGAAATAGTTGGGATCATTCAAGAAGATGATTTTACAAGATTTTAGGTAGGATCAAAGCTTATCAGAATTTTTTCCCATAAAGTGGTCAGGCTGCTTCATTCCCGGAGTACAGAAGCCAGGGCCACTTGGACCAGATTGCAAGGCATTTTGGTTGAGAGCCTGGATCAAGGTTGCAATCAGGGTTGAAGCTTTGGCCTCAGTAGAATTAGTGCAAACCCTTGATCTACCACAAGTCAAGGTTTCATTTGAGGAATGGTTGGAATATTGCATTCCCTCAAGAGGATCCACCAGAGCATACTTTGGGGGAGCAAGGGGATCATCAAGAGGTTCAAACAAGGGAGCTTTAGAATAAGGGGCAGGGTCTAATGTTTTTTGGGCTCAAGAAGCGCTGCATCTCCCTAACCAATGTATATCATCATTTTAAGGGGTGAGGGAAGTGTTCCTGGTTGAGCAAGTACATGAAATTGTAGAAGAAGAAATCTACTAGAGGTTGGAAAACTACAATAGAGGATTTGAGTTAGTTAATTTACTGTTACACAACCACCCCACGTACTAAAGGGAAATCTTAGATGATTGTGAGCGCAAAAGGAGAGTCTGAGTGCAAGGGCAAATGAAAGATAGCAAGGCTAACTGCAAAGCGCAAACTTATCATTGGGTGACTCAAAAAAAAGCAAGAGGAGGAGGGGGTTCCAATCAAAAGTAAACTAAAGCCCATCCAAATGTGATTACTGGATTTAGCAAATGTGAGAACATATGAAATTAACTAACAGAGGAGAAAATCTTCAGGAAGGTGACGCAGCCTTTATAACATAGTCCAAAGTGACAAGATAAAACCTGATGGATGGCAGCTACAGTTATGAGGCGTGAGGAAATGAATGACAAGAACGGAATGGGAAATGAAATTAAAGTACAGTTGTTTACAATTTTGTAGCGTAGGTGCTAGACAATAGAATCCAAGGTTACAAGAACATAGCAGATGAGACAGGAAGGAATTACAGGGGAGAAAATGCAAATGGGAAGATGTAGTTTGTGAAGGGTAAAGGACTAGTCCATTTGTGTCAGCTTGCTACTTTCAAAGAGCAACCGTTCAAAGCAGATTGAAAATAGAAAAAAATTATAAAAATGAAATGAGTGAGAAATCCTGAAATATTGTTCCAAATTTGGACTCATACCCCAAAATAAGGTAAGGTAACTCACTGATCCCACCATTTAATTCCCAATCCTTATATTTTAAAATAATTTTTAAAAAAATGACCAAAAGACCACGGCACCATCCTCAAACTTTTTGGCCATCTTGTTATTTCACATGTAATTTCATGTATAGGTTTCACACCTAAAATTCACTCAGAATTGAGGTGTTGTGTATATTTTAGGAGTTACAGGCCAATTTTTGTTGTGTCACAATTCCTGCATGCAGCCCTGCATCCATTCAGCAAGGGTATACATGCCTGAAAATCAATATGTAGGTGCCTTTCAAGAAACCCACATGGAAAATGACTGCTGGAATCCAAGGATAGATTCCCTCTTGCAGCTGTCAAGCCTTTGCGCATCACAAGTAACTGTACCAATCCTGACAGGCAGGTACTGCAGGAACATCCTACAAACTGCATGAATACATCATGCATATGTAACAACCTGACTGGCTAATAGAGGGATGTCTAAAACACCTGAGTATTAAATAAAAATCTTGGAATTAAAAGTATAAAGCCAATGAATTAAGGGAAACAATAATGAAAGTTGTCACCAAATCACTATTGTCAAATCTTTATGAACCACAAAAAATAACAAGAAGTTCACCTAAAAATTATTAAAAAATACCAACATGTGCAGAAGATGGCTTAAAATCTACAAATATCTACTTTTGTCCATTTAATTCAAAAGGAAGTAATAAAAAATAAAAAAATATTCCAGAACTGTGAAAATAAAAAATTAACATCTAAACAGTTTCTGAAAATTATTTCACATAGAAATATAACACAAGCAGGGCCAGTAGGTTAAAAGCACCAAGAATACGTGCCAAAATAGCCCTGGACAGCCTGCTAGCCTCAGCCCACTAGCACAAACCTCTCTACGTGCCCTGAGAATGTCTTATTAGCCCAAAAGGGTATATAAAAGGCCCTTTTGGGATGATTTAAACCCCAGTAATTTTTGAATTTATCAATCCAGAACCCTTTCAATCTTCAATCAAGTGTTTATATAAGAGAAAACAGTGATTTATGGTCTTGTTGTGATATTATAACTTTTAATTCTAACCCCATAATTAATTCATTGAAGAATATAAGCAAAATCCCCATTAATTGTTCTGAGACCCTTTCAACCATGAATTTTGGAAAGAAAAATGGAGTTCCTGCTTAAATTAATCAGTAATTTATCTCCTCCTTGCCTTCAGGCATAAGCTCTGTGAGAGAGCCAGTCCATACATTCCCCTTGAGTAAACATCTTTTAAGTAAATCACTTAGGACCTTGTTGTCCCAAGGTCTTTACACAGTTCAAAAGAGCCTCTTGAAGAGAGGTTGTTTAAATAAAGATTCCCTTTTTTTGCATGAACTGTGGCCAATCTTGAGAAATATTTTTTTAAAATCATTTTTACCAAACCAACTACTCCAAATTTTTCACTTGCTTTTAAACAGTAATTTTGATTTTGCATATTTTCTTGGAATTATTATTATTTCAACAACAATATCACTAGCTGTAGCTAAAGTACTTCAAAATTACTGGTTTCAGTAAGCTGAAAATTTGCAAACTATACAGTAGGTGTGGCTATCTAGGAATGGGTAAAAACTAGTGTGAGTGAGTGCCCAAGAATGGAAGTCCAAGGGATGATGATACCCAGGGTGAAAGAGCAGGGCTTGAATGGATTTTTTACCGGAGTATAGTTCACTGGAAGATTTTCAAGTACATACTGAGTCAGTTGCAAAGATTGGAAGGTTTTTGCATCAGCCAGAGGAGTTCAGCAGCAGAAACCATTTATGTTGTGCTTTATTTGTGTCATGCTTATGGACTCAGGTAGAAGGTACTGAGGAAAGGATATGTCAAATTGGTAAAAAAAATGAACCTTAAGCTTGAAGAATGACAAAGAAAAGCCATCTTGTCCAGGAGAGCCTTCCACTTTTTGCAGATTTCTGGCATAAGAGTCTTTGACATAAAAGGCTCATCTATTACTAATCAAAATAATTGAATTTAAATTAGTATCAATTGTAATTAAAAAATTTGATCATAGAATTACTTGCAAAATTTTTCCACTTTGTCATACCCCTTACGCCAACCAAGTGCTTTCATGATACCACCAAAAAAATTGACATTATCTTGATTTACATAGAAAGATCCAAGTTGGAGAATTGCTGTGGTCAAGAAAGAGTCTGATTTCCTCATATTCCATGTGTGTCATGTTGGACCACTTGGTAAATTTTTAAACCAAGCCAAGTTCACGCTTGTGTTTGGTGAGGAAAACCACTGGAGGGCCTGAGTTAATATAGTTGTTGAACTGCTCAAGGAAATTGGGTATGTTTGAAATTGAGTGCACATCTAGACATCTTATCATTGTAAAGTTGTCAAGGCCAGGGAAGCAAGTTAGATTGGCTAATGCCTCAATTTTCTCCTTCTGATTTTCAGAGCTGAAACCCTAATCCTGACTGGTGGGAGTACAGGTGAGGAAATGTTGGCTCTGAGTTGGAAATGGAGGAAGGATGGGAGGAGTGGGTATGTTGACCACTGGTGTTGTGATTGGTTGGCAAGGGCCACTTGCTCCACTAGCTTGCTTCGCCTGCCTACGTGATTCCTGGGCCTCCTTGGAGTAGATTCCACGTCTCTACCATCCCCAGGAACAATGACCAGCTTGAATCCAAGTATTCAAGGGATTCCATGGTGAACCATGCAGTGCTTGCACAAAATTCAGGCTAGTCATCATCAGGAAGGCAATAAAGGGCACCTGTCCTGGATTAACTTCCTGCATAAAACCTCCATCCAACAGGCATACCATCCAAAGGACATAAGAGAGAAATGAAAGATCATACCAGGTGATGATGATGTGAGCCATGAAGTCCTTGGGCCACATTCAGGCAACTTCCTCAACAGATAAGCAATACAGGGCTCCTGTATTGGATATAATCCCTGCTTAAACTTCTCCTCAGACAATTATCTCCTGGGAAAGGATAAGAGATGACAATGCAACAACAAAACTTCTTTTTCCTGGGGGCTGTGTGAAAATATTGAAAGGTATCCACAAAATTCTCTGATGAAAGATGTGAGATGAGGGGGAAATACATGGACAATCCATGGAGAATGGTCTCCTTTAAAGCTTCCAGGAAAAGTCTTGATATCAGCTTTCTTTTCCTCTGTATTCAAATTATCACATGCAAAATAATATAGTAAAGCCAATCAAATGGTATTTGAATGAATATTTTGATATCAGAAAAGCCACATCCCAATTGGACCTGAATTTAATACAGGTGGCTTGTGTTAATCTCCTGGGATCTCAATCTGTGCTTTGGGGATCTGATGAAGTTTGTGATAGTTTAATGTCAGTGTATTTATTCAGGTTCCTCTTGTCTTTCAGATGTCATGAGTGGGGTGAGTAGCAAGGAAGCTCACAATGAGGATATTTAAGTATCTTTTTATGAGGTTAAAGGTGATTGATTCTTGGGTAGGCTGGAGGTTAGTGGGTCAGCCTTCAGTCTGATGGTCTAAGGAATTTACAATAATATGTTTGGGGGAGAGGTGGATCAGTTAATTTGGCAAATCTTGAGTTCAAGGCAGAAGAGAATGGTCCAAATAAGTTGTGCAGATAGCTGTTGGAGTCTATCAGACAGTTGTTAGCTTTTGGCTTAGGCTATTCTGAATCTGGAGATGAGTTGGAAGGGGACTTGGTTGGTTGGTGATGACAAGCAATTTAGGTTTAGATATGGCTCAGTTGGTGATGACAAGCAATTTGGGTTCCAATCTGATTTTTTTAGCTGTATTGGGAAAGCTGGGATTTCTCTGTTTGAGCTGGTTGTTATGAGAATTTGAGGTTCATACTAAGAGTATTTTTTGTTAGACCAAAGGCAAGATGATGAAGAAAAAATGAAACAGCACCACCCTAAGAGAAGAAAATATCTTAGGAGTGGTGCAACGGTGAATTTCAGTTTGGAATAAGGAATAGGAAAAGAAAATGAAGATTAAAAAATCTAAAAGGAAAAGAAAATGCAATTTCATCTAATGAAGAAGAAAGGAAAAGAAGAAAATGTAAAAGGAAAAGAAAATGCAATTGGCGGTTAGACCAATAGGTTTTCAAGTTATTGTGTGCTTGCTAGAAACTTCTGAGCTGGATTTGCACTTATCAGTGGTTCCAATAGTCTAGTCAGAGATTTATGGCCTGGCAATCTTTTTCAGGGAGCTTTGAGACTTAGATATATGGATGCACGTATTGCAATTGAGGTATGGAAAGGATGTTCATGTGGTATGTTTTCTGTGGTGGGGGTTGATAAGTGTTAATTCAGTTTCTTGTTGCCTATATATGTAGAGGAAGAGCTAAGAGAGGGTGGTTGAGCTTGAATATCAGTTTAAGGACTTAATTTGAGTCCTTCAGGGTCAGATTGTAGACTTTTCTGTAGCTATTTTGGTTGGTGGCTGGGAAATGGAGATGAGGGTTCAGTGGCTGGCCTGGTTGAGATTTGATGAAGACAGGGTCAAATGAGTTCTTTTCTCCAAGGGTTCTTACAGTTTGTTGGCATTGACCCAAGTGAAATACAAGGTTCTCTGCCGCTTCCTGAGATAAGAAGGGTAATCTTGGCATTTGTTTGTATTGGGCTAGCTGGATTTATTGAATTATCCTGGTTGATCCAGTTGAACAAGGTATTCTTGCAATCGTCCAGCAGAGCTTAAGTAGGAACCATCTTGGTTGGCTTGAGGTATTGAATCTTGTTCTTGAATTTTGAGGTGAGGTTCCTAAAATTGATTTCTTCATCTGGTCTGGCTTTTGCAATGGCCAAAGAATGAGCAAGGGTGAAGGAAGGAATGAGGCTGGTCTGAGTTGGAGTTGAGAAAAGTGTAGTTGCACAAGGTGGATTTGCGGGCAACCACAGAAGTTATCCCGATTGAAATAACTCTCTCATTAGCCCATTAAAACACTTACATTGTTGACCAAATCTGAGCATCCTTTGGAAAAGACTTGGGCAGAGATCTTAGAGAAGAAGGAGAGAGAGTCAAGTAAGTATCATGCATGTACATATGTATCAAACTTGATTCAAACTATAATCATTCTGATTGCCTATTCTTTCATTTTTTACCTGACCAAAATTCCACCCAAGAACAGCTCCTCTCCTCTTCCTGGTCTTCAACAAAAAAAAAGAGGTGAAAGTATCATAAAATTGTCTTATTTCAATCCCAGTAAGACTTGTTGTTCATTCTTAATGTATGATAAAGCTGAGCGTAGAAGAACAAAATTGACATGTATGAGAAGATTGAAGTAAACCTCTCATTCCAATCTGTTCTCTTACTGTCAAGAAATTTACTGTCCTCTTTGGTGTAAAAAGCATGGGTAAAACAGAACTGTTTATACAGGTGAGGAACTCTTATTTCAAATAGAAAAAAATGCAGAAAGAAGGATTGATCATCCTTAAATTTGATATCTGGAAAAAAAGGAATGAAAAGGATCTGTTCTATTTTTCATTATTTCAATCCTTTTTCTCAAAATGCTAGAGGGATTGGGTCCTTACTAATGAAAGTTATCATGTCATTTGTTTTTACTTTATATTATAAGGTTTGGGGGAATGTTATTTGACTTGAGGAAATTTCAGAAAGACAAAATAAATATTTATCTCTAATTGCTGGAAAAGAGACATGACAGGAAATGCTATGCCCCCTTAAAGGATGAAACAAACCATGATGCAAATTAAATAAAATATGGTCAAATGTGAAGTTCTGTGTCAATGTCAGCTTGCTACTATGTACAAAGCAAACTGTCAATAGAAACACAAAACTATTAGAAAATAAGAATATCTCAATTAACAAAATGAGGAGTAAGAATCCATAAATATTATTACAGAAATGGATTCCTCACTCAAAATTAGGTAAGGTCACTCACTGACCCCACCCTTGAATTCCAATTCCTTACATTTTCTAAAATAATTAAAAAGAAAAGTACTAAAAATTACAACACCAGTATGGCACTTTTTTGCCATTTTGATATTTCACATGTGTTGTCACGTATAGGGTTTACACCTAAAATTCACTCAGAATTGAGGTGTTGTGTATATTTTAGGAGTTACACGCGGAAATTTGTTAAGTCACAATTCCCACGCGCAGCCCCGCATCATTACATATTCCTACGTACTCATAGTAGCAGACTCCTGCGTACTAGAGAGCCGCGCGCAGCGATTCCGCCATGCACCAAGCGGATCCTACCCCACACGCATCTTTACTAACTGATCCCCGGGTCTGGATCCGTTGTGACTAATCTGACAACCAGGTACCGCTCAAAAGAGCTACAAACTAGTTAGAGTTGCCTAGTTTTTGTAAAAAGCTGACATATGCATTACTAATGATCTAAAAAGATCAAAACTTAAATAAAATTAATGAAAATTAAGTTTAAAACATTTTTTAATCATAAATCAAAGATCAAGGATTACCACGTAAATCACTGACCCTGATCTGTGAAGACCACTAAACACTACAACAAGTGTTCATAAAAATTGTTGAAAATTATCTAGGTTATCAGAAGATAATGCAAAATCAGTAAACATCCACATATGCCCGCTTTGAAGCAATATCAATAGTACAAATGAAGGATGAGTACAGAATGATCAAATTTACGCCATAACAGATTAACAGATCCTGTGGCTAAAATAGTACAGAAATACAGAAGATATAAGGACAGCTGATTGTAAGCACCAAGTGGACGTGTTAATTTTGCCCTGACTGGCTTTCCAGCCTCGGCCCACAAGCAGAAACCTCTCTACATTCCCTGAGAAGATCAAAATCACCCCAAAAAGGTATTTATACAGACCTCTTTGGATCCAGTCAGTTAATCAGTTACAAGGAATTATTTATTATCAATCAGACCATTTCATTATTGATCAATTGCTTAAATGAAGATAAGCAAGTTATTTATGACTTAGTCTTTAGTAGTATCATTTACCCTTATTAACCAATCAACCATTCAAGTTTAGTCAAGCAATCTACCACATCTGCTCTGAAACCCTTCCAATTATTCCAGGATTCTCCTGTTAAAGTGCTCAGAGTGAGTGTTACCCTTCCTGTCTTGCCCATTTGTGCTGTTAAGCCCAGCCATTAGTGGAATAAGTCCTTTCTAAGGAACTAATCTTTATTCCAAGGTTCTTAAACTGCCTAAGGAGGCCCCTTGAAGTGAGGTCGCTAGTCTGTAAAGATCCCCAGTAGTATAATACTTTGGCCCCTCTTTTATATTATATTGAAAACCATTTATTACTAAACCAATTAAACCTTGCAACTGCTCTTATTATATCATTTATTTGAGCTTCTAAGTTTTTATCATTAGAATAATAATTATTACTATTATTCCAGCCTTTTTGTCACTCTCGGTAACTAAAGGACTGCAAGGTTCCTGGTAGCAGAGAGCTGACAACTGGAGGTCTGGCCGGGAAACATCCTTAAATAATTAATTTTTAATTATTTATTCCTTGGACCAGTCTATTTATTTTTAAAAAATAAGTTAACATACTTATTACACATATTTTTGATCTTTTGTTTCTCTAGTGGATCTTAAGACCAACAGAGAATTGATCAATTATTATTTGAACATTCTTAAAAAGAAAAAAGGATAGAAATTACTTTACTTAGTCCCTGTTATTATAACTCCTGAGAAACAACAGGAGAAATTGCTTTATTAGAAACAGAAGGTTATAAAGGACAAAGAACTTGAGCTTGAAAGAACTATCAATTTCAATTCTTTATTAAGGCAACATAAGGAGGGGAAGATTTATCAAAGGAAGCTTGATTTATAAACCAAATAACCCTGAAGACAAAGAAAAATCCAAAAAAAATAAAGGTGATTATTTTTTTAAAAAATATCATTTTAACACATGAAAACACAAAGAAATATTAAACTTATATTTTTTGTTTTTATCCATCTCAGTGGATTTTGTTTTTGGTGATCTCATTGACCAGGACTTCCTAGAGGACGTCCCAGACAGTGTACCACTGGAATTACCCTTGGATTTATCCCAGGATCTGATTGGAACTCACTCAGACCCTGTTGGAATACCCTCCAAGGATAGTTGTGATCCCAAAAAAGTGTTGGTACCCTTGAATTTAACTTTAAGTAAGTTAAAATATATATAAAAAATTATTAAAAATATAAAACACACAAAAAAATATCATTTTTATATTTTTAAAGTCTTTTTTCAAAAGTTTTGACAAAAGACTTACTCATTTTTTTGGTGCTATGTATCAAAATAGGTGCAACACCCGTGCAACAGGTAGAGCCCCCTCATATGGATCTCTGCCTGGAGGAACCCGTGCGCGCAAGGACTCCAGTCGCAAGTGCAATGAGGGGACTCAAATTGGTGACCATAGCGTCATGCGGGACAACAACGGCGACAACCGCGGCTGCCAACTTGACCAACGAACCATTGGAGAACCATCCGTCCCCCACCATCTTATCCCAGGAGGGTAAAGGTCCTCCTAAGCCACCCCAGCTGGACTCAACCAAGGAAGAAAGAGTCAAAGTGTTAGTGAAAGAGCACGTGAGCTATTGGGAACAATTCAGGTTGGCTCAGACCCAGGAGGATCAACCAGGTATGAGAAAAGCCATTTCTCAGGCAAAGAACTCTCATATTTCTCTGCAAAGGTCCATCCCAAAGAAAGAAGCAGAAGGCTATGTGCAGAACTGGAATCCTTGGGATCAGTTAGCTTCCTTAAATGGAAAGGACCCCAAAAAGAAGAGGTCCTCAGCCCATCAGAAGTTAAGGAACCCAAAGGATTGGGACAGCATAATATCCCTAGCGCAGAAGTGGAAAAAGGTGCACCACAATAAGATGTAGAAGCTCTTAATAGCTTTTCTGTAAATGTGTCTCACAATTTTACTAATATTAGCCAATTCTTTGACAAAGTTTATCAACAATTGGACAAATTGAGTTCAAGTATTTTCAGAGTGATTGACACTCAGTCTCAGATTATGAGAATTGATGAGTTGGAAATACAACAAATCAAGGATAGTATAAAAGCTAGTAAGTTTGAACTGATGAAACATATTGATGATAACCAATAAATTCTACAGGCAGATATTCTTGCAACCATAGACCAGCTTATCTGATTGTGATTTGATGATCACTAACCCCATCAATTTTATTGAAGGTAGTATCAAGTCTTCTCTGGACATAAATTCTGTCAATGAGAATTCTAACTGACCTCAAAAATTGAATCCCAACATGAAGATTCACCACATCTCTGAGGCTAAGGCCTTGACTCTAAAACCTTCTGCCGGTAAAAGTTACACTTCAGGAAAAACATGCTATGCTACTGGTTTAATCCAAGGTTCTCCTGTTAAGTTACTTCTAGACAGTGGAGTCTTTTGCTCTTGTGTTGGCTCAACTTATCTGTAGAAACAAGAACCAAACTGGAAACTGAACTTACTACCAGTACCTCAGGCTAAGTTCAGCAGTTGTAATTCTGCTCTCAATGCTGTTGGAGTATGGTCTTCTGATATCATACTACCTCACTCTAAAGGATCACTCAAACTGAACATTGAATTTTTAGTGCTCCAAAATGGAGTATGTGATTATTTAATCCTTGGAAATGATTCTCTTTGCTGATACGGTATAGATGTATTCCAAAGCAAGGTTAGATACTTCAGTATAGGTGGAGACTGGAAAAAGAAGTTCCAAATATTTCATGTCAATGCTCAAACTTCTGATTCAACTTATGAAAAACAATTAGAGATTTTCAATCAGGAATAGTTCTCTCAAGCTGCTTTGAATTCCCTTCTCAATGAAGAATAGAAATGGGATATCCTACAAGTATGCTTTGAAAATCAGAATGCTTTCTGTACCAAGGATCACCCAATTGGTAACATCAAAGGACATGATATGATCCTAACTCTGACCATTAAGCCTCCTTACCCACCTAACTCAGGAGACCTGCTTACCCTTCTAGTCTAAAATCTAGGGCTGCTCTGGAAACTCATATTTAATAGTTTCTTGATTTACAAGTCTTAAGGAAAGTAGGACACAATGAACAAGTGAATATCACCACCCCTGTAATTATAGCTTGGCATAATAATAAGTCAATAATGGTTGGAGATTTCAGAATTATGAACAACTTCACCCAAGCTAATTATTACCCAATTCCAAGAATTGACAATGCTCTGGATAACCTGTCCAAAGCTGAGTACATCACTACCATGGACATGCTGAAAGGTTTTCACCAAATACCTATCAGCCCTGATAGCTGGAAATTCATGAGAATTATCTGTCATTTGGGAATCAATGTGTAACTTAGGATTCCTTTTGGTATGAAAAATGCTCCTTCTCATTTTCAAAGGATCATGGATATTGTCTTAGGATTATTCATCAGACAGGGATGGATGATGGTATACATTGATGATCATATCATTTACTCTGATCATTGGGATACTCACATGGAGAAATTAAGGCTAGTCCTCAAAACCATCTCTGACATGGGATTGAAAGTATCAATGAAAAAGTTTAACTTTGGCTACGGGGAACTCAAGGCCTTAGGACACATTGTATCTGGACTAACCTTGGCTGCTGACCACGACAAGATAGCAGCAGTAATGAATAGGACTATCCTCAGAATGATACTTAATTCCTATCCTTTATCAGCTTCTGCAGCTACTATAGGAAGTATTTACCAAACTTTGCTCTTCTAACCAAATGTCTGTATGAGATCTTCAACAACACCACTGTGTTTGAAATGACTCATGACAGAGTCAAGAACTATGAGGAACTCAAAATGGTTATTACTTCAGCTCCAGTACTGATCCAGCTAGATTATTCTAAACCTTTGAAACTCTACATAGATGCCATCATGGAAAGGATAGGAGCTGCTTTACACCAGGAAGAAATAGAGGGTGACAAACAAGTGGAAAAACCTATACTCTTCATATCCAGACAAATTAAAGACACCAATAAAAGGTACGGTGCAAGCCCAATAGAATGTCTTGCCTTAGTATTGGCTCTAGAGAAACTCCATTATTACTTAGAAGGCACCAATTTCACTTTTATTACTGACTGCAATGCTTTCAGGACATTGATGAACATGAAGACCCCTAGTAGGCACATGTTAAGATGGAAGATAGCCATACAACAGTACAGAGTTCAGATGACCATAGTTCATCAAGCTGGGACTAAACACCAGAATGCTGATAGTTTGAGCAGGAATGTGTTACCCAATGACCCAAGTAACCCTGCTTATGATCCAGAGGATAATAATATCTTTCCTATCCTTAACATTAACAGGTTGTACATTGAAGCTCCTATAATGGGAATCCACATTTGTGAACTGAATGAATCATTGTTCAACTCAATCAAAGAATCTTACAGTTCTGGCATGAAAACTCTGATCACTATTATGGAAAGTACTTCTCCACCATCTGAATTGATCAACAGCCTACCTGAACCTCTTTTGAACCCATACAAAGCCAGGAGGTTCACCATATGGGATGGTCTGGTATACTATAGGCATCAACATTCAAGTGTTATTGTCTTAACTAAGTATGACCATATCAAACATGTTCTGGCTGAGTACCATGATAACTGCTTATCTGACCATTTATCTGATGATAGAACCCTGCATAAGGTTAAACAAACTGCTTGGTGGGTTAATTGGAGAGACTCCACTATACTGTATGTACCAGTTGTGTAACTTTTCAGAAGTCCAACAGGACTACTGGGAAACAGTTTGGTCTAGTACAAAAGATTGCTGAACCTAAGAAAAGATGGGAGATCATCAATATGGACTTTGTAACTGGACTACCACCAGGAGAAGCCTATTCCTACAACTCAGTCTTAGTCATTGTGGATAGGTTCTCCAAGAAAGCAAAGTTCCTACCTAATAATACATAATACAGAAGACACTGCTATGGAAGTTGCCCTATTATTTTGGAACAGACTGATTGCTGATGTTGGAGTTCCCAAGATCATTATCAGTGACAGAGATCCTAAATTTACCTCTGAGTTCTGGAGGAATCTACATGATATTCTTGGAACCACCTTAGCTTTCTCTACAGCTTATCACCCTCAAAGGGATGGCTTAGCTGAAAGAGTGATTCAGACCCTGGAAGACATGCTTAAGAGATTCTGTGCCTTTGTACTAGAATACATGAATTCTGAAAGTTATTGCCAAGATTGGGTTAGCTGTTGTAAGACTCCAAATGGTGCTAGGCCATTGAAGTTCTGTGGAGGGGAAAGGTGTTGTTTAGGCTGCCCTCCTGAGTGTTACAAAAATATTTAAATGTAACCAAGATCAAGGTCCAGGCCCTGGTAAATGAGGAATCAAGTAGTAGAAGATAAAGATGATAATAGTTTGGTAGCAATGGAACAGCACTATCTGAGACAAGATTATGAAGGGAAAAACTTGAAAAAAAGAAGTTAAATTCCTCTTTAGAGTTCAAAGAAAAAAAGCTGTTGTATGTAAACAACAGCCACAAGCTAATAACTCTGGTTGTCAGCAGAAGATTGGGGATGATCAACTCAAACCCAACCAACCTCCAGGTTCTCAATGAACCTGCCCAACTCTCTGCAATAAAGCGCTTGAAGGGTACCAGATAACTGAGGGTTGCTGTAAAAGACAAAGCACAATGTTTAACAAGCTCTAAAGCAAACAGGAACTGATTTGAAGCAAAGATAACCTCAACACTTCTCAAGGGACTCAAGAGTAGGCTGGAAGAATGCAAATCCAAAGAAAATAAAGGGAGGTATAACACTCCAGGTCTTAAGCTTAATAAGAACTCTTCAATCAATTGTGATTGGCTCCAGAAAGATGATCAAGGATCAGGACCAGTATGGTCAGAGAAAGGGATCAAGGAGTGGTATAAAACACTCAAAAATTCCAACAGACAGAATTTTACTTCAACTAGCAAGGCTATTGGTTGGTGATAAGGATCAGGCCACAGAGGGAAAAAGACTCAGGGTCAAAAATGTATCAGGGGGAAATCAAAGAAATACCCAGGATAAGGATCAGGATCAAATTTCACAATGATGGGGGGACACAGGCACACACTCCCATGGATGATTCTATTATCTGCTGATGATATGATATATGATAAAGCAGGGGAAAGCCCCTCCTTTTATAGACCAGAGGCCTGTAGACTATTTACAAGAGAGATTTACAAATAGAGCGGAAAGAAGATTTTTTTTTTTAAGGATCAAGATCATGAGAAAAAAAAAGAAAAAAAAGAAACAAACAAGCACTTGGAGAAAAAGAAATCCAAAGAGGGATTCCCGCGGGCATTCTGACGGGCCCAGGCAACTGCCGAGGCCGCGGATGACCGCCGGCAGGTGTCCGACAGGCATGGGCAACTACCAAGACCCGCGCGGGCAAGGGACAAGCCGCGCGGGAGACTGGCAAGCTAGAGGTGGAAAGGGGATCAATGAATAGTTGTTTGAGATGGTGATGGCGGGAGAGGTAGGCGGTGAGCTAAGAGGCGGATGAAAGATTTGAACATGGCCCGGGTTGATGGAAAGGGAACAATCCATGAGTACAACTGGATTGAGTTTGGGGCTTGGTACTTGCTGAGGCAATGATGTCAAGGAATTGGCGTTTGGTGATTGTGAATGATGAAGCAACAGTGATAGATGAGTCTGAGTCAAAGATATGATTGACCTAGGCTGAACAATGGTAGGCAAAGGTTTCCCTCTCAAGGGTATATCAGGTTGATCAACAAATCCACCTTGATCATGGGCGGCTTGCCATATTGCCCCAACATGTAAGACGCGATTTCTGATTCTAGAGGTCAACAACGATGCAACAGACTTCTTATGCTTGAGGGGATGATCCAACCTGGGCTTAAAATTTCTAATTTGGAAGTTGCACCATTGATCTTGAGCTGTGAAGGCAAGTGAGGGGTGTGATTGTTGACAGCCA
Organism: Puccinia polysora; assembly: GCA_025617555.3. Lineage (NCBI taxonomy): Eukaryota > Fungi > Basidiomycota > Pucciniomycetes > Pucciniales > Pucciniaceae > Puccinia > Puccinia polysora. The sequence continues at coordinate 30,634,954 of CM062632.1, read as the reverse complement.
TGGCTATACGCTCATGTCATTCTTGACGCTGTCTCAAGCACTCCATTTCGGTCATACTAGGGGCGGTTAAGGATGTAGGATCTAAGCGGTCTATCAAGTTTAAACCAGGTGAATGAGGTGATGAAGAAAATTGATTGAGATGGTTGAGTTGATGAAAAAATAAGAGAGAGAGGGAGAGGGAGGGAGGGATGGAAGATGGGTTTTTTTTTTTTGATAATGATACCTATGAATGATGATAAGGAAAAATCATAAAAAAAATTAAAATCTTTGCACTGGCCAGGGTGTCCAGGATGGGGCACCACATCTCTCCCCAACTTAAAGACTGTCCCTAGTCTGCTCCCAAGTTTGATTCCATAAAAATACAAAGGAAAGAAAGATGATTGAAACCAAGGAATGGCCATTTCCATCTTGAGAGTGAAAAATAATATGTTGATCCATCCAAAGAAAAATGCTATAAGAGGCTGAGATAAAATGAAAGAGGCGTCCCAGGTGCTCACATGCGTGGCCCAAAGTAGAGTTTTGAAAATGACAGTAGTAGAAGCCCCTGGTGGTGCACAATTGGGAGGACTTACTTTTGGAACAGGTTGCCTCCAAAAGAATGAAATTTCTTGACCTGATCAGCAGAGAACCTTCTGGCCATCTGAGTACCATCCAGTTCCTCCAAAAAATATGATCCATCTCTGACTTGACGGACTACTTGGTAAGGACCATTCCAGCAGTTCGAGAAAAGCTTTCCCCACTGAGTTTCCAAGGAACAATTGTAAGCTAAGACTAGATCTTCAGGGTTTAAAGAGTCCCTGATTTGATTTAGGTGTTTATCTTCCCAATACTGAACTTATTATTATCTTGATTCCATCATCTTCTGATAAGCTTTGTTATGAATATCTTCACTCTGCTCCAGTTGCTTTGATCTGGCAACTAATAGGTCAGTAGTTGAGGAAACTTGTTCCCAAGAGATGCCCAAGAAAGACTCCATTTCAAGATCAAGAGGAAGAACAGCCCTCTGACCAAAGATGATTTCATAAGGAGAGTAACCAGTGGTTTTCTTGGTGGAAATTTGATCATAAAAGAGGACAAAGTGGAGAAACTTCCCACAATTCTTGCCACTTTCACCAGCCAATTTAACCAGAGAAGCCTGCAAGGGCGCATGGCCTCTTTCCACCATGCCTTGTCCTTCAGGATAATAGGGAGTAGTAACTCTATGTTGTCCAGGGACAATCGGATCATTTCAGCAAGTTTTCCACCAAATTCCAAGCCACCATCAGTAGAATAAGATCAAGCCAAGCCATAACACATTGTCCAAGTCTCATAAACAAAAGCTGCTACTGATTCAGAGCTGAGGTTCTTAAGAAACTTTGCTTCAACCCATCAAGGAAAATCATCTCTAGCCACAATGAGGTACTTAGCTCCACCAGCCTTAATGTGAACCACATCCATTGCAATCCTCCCAAAGACAGTGGACTCTCCAGTGGGGTAACAAATTTTGGCCGGGAGCCTAAGATCACATTTCTGGCACACTTCACAACTCCTGCACCATTGAGAGACGGATTTCTTCAGAGATGGCCACCAAAATTGTTTGGATATTTGTCAATAAGTTTTGGTTTCCCCACAATGACCAAGGCCTTCATGTAGACTTTCCAGGATCAAATCTTGCTAAGAAGGGATAGTGACCACAACAAGTGCACAAGGAGTTGCTCTTTTGATAAGTCTTGAACCTTGGAAAAAGAAGTTGGAGGACTTTCTTTTAAGGGACTAAAATTCTTTGACAGAGAGATCAGGGGGTCTTTGGATAGTTGAAAGGTACTTCTCTAGCTTAAGCCAGAAACCTTGCTGGAAACCAGAGTAATCTTGGGATGAGAAAGCAAAAACAGGGCGTACCAAGGGTTCCTCCTCATCAAAATCCATTCCAAGATCCAATTCATCATCTCCAAAAGGGCCTTGAGATAAACCATCACGCATGGTGAAAGATTTTCCAGGCCTGTGAAAAATATCAAAAGAGAACAACTGGATGAAAGCCACCCAACCAGTCATTGGAGCATTTGGAAGGCTGGGGGCGTTGATCATTTCAATAATGGATTGTGCATTGACTTGTAACTCAAAGTGTTGACCCCAAAGGACAGTCTGAAGCTTTTTCAACATTTGGGCCACACCGCACAGTTCCAGTTTTGGCTGGGAGTACCTGGATTCCACATCTGAGAAAAGAAGATATTCATACAGAGCAGGACAATCCAAACCATTATCATCTTCCTGGGTAAGGACAGCCCCAACAGATTGATAACTAGAGTCCACTGCCAGCTTGATCTTGCCGGCTCTGGGTCCATAAGTGATCTTTTTCAAAAAAATGTCTTTCCCAACAATTTCTTTGAGCAACTGGTATGATTGTTTGCAGTCTTGGGTCCAAATCCATTCAGCATCCTTCCTGGTTAAGCAAAGCAAGGTAATACAGATTTTGGATAATGAGGGAATGAAGATCCTGACATAAGTTATAACACCTAGGAAACCTCTAACTTCTGTTGGATTTTTTGGGGTAGGCCAGGAGATTATTTTGTTGACTTTAGAGGGTGCCATCCTTCTTCCTTTCTTGCAGACTATATGACCAACAATTTCCAAGGCAGGGACACAGGCAGCAAGTTTTGATCCAGAGACAGTAAGGCCAGATTCCTCGATTCAAAACAAAATTCTTTCCAAGATAGTAGCATACTCCCAGATAAATTGTTGGATTCCTGAGTGCCAAGGTAAGAGCTCATTATCATAGTCAGAAACTTGACCTTTAATCCCACCATCATCAATAAAGATACCCGCATGATCCGGGATTTTGTCCTGGAGGATCCACATCATCTGAGCCTGATAGACTGCAACAAAGTTGCTGGCACCTTGAGGCAATTGAGTCAGCTGAAATTGACCAAGGGGAGTATCAAAGGATTGAGGGGACAAGAAATAGGATGCAAGGATTGTTTGTCATAGCCACCCATAATGTCACCTAGACCATAGCAAGCTCTCCCAGAGAAGGATTCAACAAATTCTTCAGTGGCAGGAGGCACGCCAGAGTCTTTAATAGTAACTTTATTGAGAGGTTTGAGATCATGAACTACTCTAAGTTTACCATTAATCTTTAGAACACAGAAAACAGGACTGGAATAGGTAGAAGTCGATTGTTTGTATAAACCGGTTTGAACTCTTTGGGGAACAACTTGATGAATTTGTTGACTTTAGAAGCAGGGATTGGGATCTTTTTCTTTTGCCAAGGGTCATGTTCAACTACAGGGATGATGTAAGGGAGACCATAGGATTCTTTCAAGAGACCTCTCTCTTCTTCACAGAATGCAATAGATTTTTCCCTTAGAGACAAGATATTTTTGATCAAATTTAACTCATAAGGAAGAAGCCATCCATCTGGACTAAAGTTGACCACTTTCAGACGTTCTTCAGTGACCCAACCAGAGGGAATGAATGGACCAGTGAGGGATTGGGATAGACCACAGTAAGGATTGCGGGATAGAGGAGGACGCATAAGAGGAGGATTGAGTTTGAGAGGCATTGGTTGGTTGACTGGCTGTACCTTCTTTGCAACTGGTTTTTACTTGGTGGCAAAGGAGAGGAATCCTTGCTTCCTCCAAGCATTGACCAGTGAGACCTGACTACAAAAACTGAGGCCATATTCCAAAATCTTCCAAGTCCAATTTTCTGCTGCTTCCTTGAAATGTGCCTTCTCCATAAAAGAGGATCCAAAAGATACCACATTGCTCACATGTGTGGCACAGGTTAGAGTTTCAAAAATGACAGTAGTAGAAGCCCTTGGTGGTGCACAATTAAGAGGACTTACTTTTACCCCAAATTTCCCCCACCTAAGACCATACTCCTTCATACCAAAGCCACCAAGAAAAGAATCAAGATAAAGATCTAGTTTAGACTCATTGCAGAGATTCAAAACTGGAATAGAGGATGAGTGATCAGGCTGAAAAGAAAAAGGAAAAAAGATACAAAAGATCCAGACAGAGAAGAAATATTTTTGTATTTTTTGGATTTTTCATGTGTTTGATTTTTGATCTTATTTGGATGAGAAGGAAATGATGAGGAAAAAGAAAGATATGCCTCTGAGGTGGGAGTTGGTCCATGAGTTGAAGTCTGAGGCTGAGAAGAACTACAACTATCAGTAGGGCCAACTATTCTGGTAAAAAATGAGGATGAGAGGAATGAGATTTTTCTTTCTTCTTTCCTTTCAGGACAGATCTAGGAGGATGACCCGGGAAGTCTCCTTTGCAACAACCAGAATCCAAAGAACAAAGAGGAACTTCAATCTTTCTGCAATCAGCATCAGGGAGGAGAATTCTCTCCCAACTTGATCAGAAAAAATCAGGGTAGCACCAAAGTCCATTAAGAAAGGCCTTCCCAAGATCATGGGACCATCCAGATGAGTGATCCAGAAGTGAAAGGTTCCAACAATATTTTGAACAATTCAAACAGGGATATCCTCAGCAATACCAACCAGCTCACAGGACTGGTTCCCTATTCCATACACAGCATAATTGAAACTGACCCTTGGGCTAAGTTTAAGCTTGCAGGCCATGGAGTCCAAAATCGAGTTGAGCTGAGAACCCAAATCCACAAGGAGAGAAACCGTTTTGGTTGAATCACCAAGATAACATGGAAGAAAACCAAGAGGACAGGAATACAGGTTGGTATCTGAAGAGGGATCTGTTCCACCAGAATTTGAAGAGTTCTTAGAAATGTATTACCTAGACCAGCAGACTGATGAAGATGATTTCAACGAACAAGAACAAAAAATAAATGAAGCAAGGAGAGAAGCAGGAGGAGACAATCACACTTCAAGGACAACAGGAAGGAATGAAAGGACAAGATGAGAGGAGAATGGAGAGACAGGAAGAAGCAAGCAAGCTGAGGAGGTTGAGCAAGGATGAGTAACCAATCAAAAGGTTAGGAAGAGAGACAATCTCACAAGTGAACAGGAACAAAAGGAATCGACCAAGCTGTGAGGTGATGGGTGACGGTGATGATTGTATTGATATCGTATTGGAGGCAAGGTCGTATTTGAGTCAGTATTGAGAAGAGGTTGGAAGGGGTTTGAAGGGTAAAGGATGGAGATTTGGAAGCGGAAGATGGAATGATGGTAAGGGGAGGAAGGGAGCAAGTGAGGAGAGTGAAGGGAGTGGATTGGAAGGAGATGTGTGGAATGAGCGGGGTTGAGAGAAGGAGTGAGCAGATGAGGGATTGAGAGATTGAGCAAGATGTCATGACAGTCACGTGACACCAGAGGGAAGTGAAGGCAAACCCGCGGCTGTGTTGGCGTGAGTGGGTGGATGGGAGATTCCTCAACACGCCGCCGTGTTCAGTTGAGAGATTGTAGTATTGAAGTTACTAGGGTTTTGATGGAGGGCTTAGTGGCTGGTTTTGTGAGGGCCTCTGCCAGCATTTCCTCGGAGTTCACTAGGTTGGTGACGAGAACCTTTGAGGCCTTTTGCTCTCGAAGCCATTTTACTTGAATGTCTACGTGCTTGAGCGCGTTGCGATGGGACTCAAAGTTGATGAGGTTGTTCAAAGACTTGTTGTCAATGTGAGAGCAGTATGTGAGAGATATTGAGGGGTTGAGCTCTTTCAATAACTTTGTGATCCAGATCTTTTCTTGCATTGCGAGCACAAGAGATTTGAGTTCTCCCTTGGTGGATGAAAGGGAAACCGTTGACTGAAGTTTACTGTGCCACGACACTGCGCAGCCATAAAGCAGTACTATGTAACCCGTGTGGCTCCTTCTTGACGTTGGTTCATTACCTCCATCTGAGTTGCTCCAGATTTCGAGATCAAACTTGAAGGAATTGTTTTTGAGGCAAAGTCCCAGGTCCCGTGTGGTTTTGATGTAGCTCCAGGCGTGCTTGGCTTTGGTCCAATGAGTCAGACCGGGTTTGGCGTTGAATCAAGACAAGGAGGAAACAGCGTATGAGATGTTGGGTCTAGTTCTCGTGACTATGAAGTTGAGAAAGCCGGTGGATGAACAATAGTTGATGTTGAGGGCGGCAAATTTGGAGGCATCTTTGTCGGAGGCCGATTCAAGATTGACATTAGGAGTAATTGGGGTGTTGATAGGTTTTGAATTGGTGAGTCCCAATTCAAACAGGGCAGTATCGATATGAGCCGGTTGATGAAGGCATGGTCCAGACGGCGAGTTGACAATATAGTTTCCAAGGATTTTTGACAAAGGTCCTTCATGCAAAATGGAGAAGCGGGATTGAAGATCTTTTCTTAAATTGCTTGAATTGCCAATGATCACAAGATTGTCAACGTAGCAGAATATGTAGACCTGAGTAAGTTTGTTAATGAAAAGGCATGGATCAGATGAAGATACAACAAAGTTTTGACTGAGTACCCAGCTTTTTAGGGTGTGGAACCAGGATTTTGGGGCCTGCTTCAGCCCGTACAGAGCTTTATTCAACTTGAGATAGGAGAAAGGGGTGTCATAGCCGGGAGGAGACTTGATGTAAATTTCCTTGTCCAGTTCGGCATGGAGTAAGGCAGCTTTAATGTCCATTCGATTTACTGGAAGATTGTGATGATAGGCGTAGACCAGTATGGTTTGAAGGGTTGTTATTTGACCAGTCGGAGCATAGGTCTTGCCATAGTCCAAGAATTCAAGTTTTTGAGAACCCTGTACGCACAATCTTGCTTTGAAGATGAGTCCATCTCCATCAGGTTTGGTTTTGAGTCAATAAACCCAGACCGTAGATAGCTCTCTTTTTCCTTCTGGAAGAGAGTGGCACCCGGTCCAGACTTTCATCGTTTCAATACCGTCGAGTTCTTTCTTCATGCCATTGATCCAGTTTTTGCAATCCGGGGAGCGTTTCATCTCAGCGTAGTTTGGAGGGATTGTTCTGGAGAGGAAGCCGTAACGTTGAGGGGGCTGAAGAGTGGATCTATCTGTCAGTTCTCTGGCAGGTGGAGCAAGTTGGCTTAAGAATTTGCTCTCATTGGATGACTCCGACAACAATTGAGAGCTTTTGGAGGAGTTTTCCATTGGTGGAGGATTGGGATTATTGAGTGGAATGAGTTGAGATTTGGGAGCTGAAGTGACGTCCACATTAGTTGGATCAACAAGCTTATCATTGTGATTGATTGAGGATAGCGTGTCAAGAAGATTGGATTTGGAATCAAGGAGAGCATCAAGGGGACATTCAGAAGTCAGAGGACCGTCAGTTAATTTCAAGCCCTCAAAAATTTTGACATTTTTTGAACAAACAGTCTCCCCGAGTTTGGGGATGAAGATTTGATAGGAGTTGAGATCCAGATTATGGCCTACAAGTATGCCTTCCCAGCCCTTCTTTTTGAATTTTCCGAGGTTATGACGCAGGTTGAGAATGACAGTCTTGGACCCCAGCGCACAAATAAAACTGAGCTTGGGTTTAACTCCGTGCCACAGTTCAGAAGGGCTTATCTTGGAGTCTACAGAAGGAACAAGATTAAGGACTTCGCTAAAACCAACCAGAACCTCATCCCACAAGTTGCTTGGGATGGACATGTCAATGAGCGTGGTTCTTGCGGCTGGAAGAAGTTTTTGGTTGCTGCGTTTTGCGATTGGGTTATGTTGCAGGGTAAAAGGTTCAGAAGTGGTGTGTTTGATTCCCAGGTCTGCGAGAAAGGTGGACAATCTTGAGTTCACGAATTCGCCGCCGTTGTCCGAGTGGAAGCATTTGAGTTGATAGTTGAACTTGTTGGAGTTAAGCTTGACAAATTTTATCACTTCATCCACGACATCGGACTTGTGCTTGATTGGAATGCAGGTCTTGAAACAGGAGTAGTTGTCAGTGAGAAGAAGAAAGTATTGATTACCGATCTTGGAGATAGGGTTTATTGGCCCACAGACATCAGCGTGAATCCAAGCAAAAGGTTTGGAATGAGAGGGAACATGACTGGGAAACAAAGAACAATGAATTTTTCCAAGAGCACAGGACTCGCATGGAAGGTTTTCCCATTTTACACGAGGGAAGTCCTTTGAAATCAGTTTGGTTTGATTCATGTTGATGTGACCAAATTGTTTGTGGATGACAGACAGGCCAATGAAGGAGTATGCCAATTCAGACTGAGGAAGCAAGAAATCTTTGACGATGAGAAGGTTATCTTTGATGTCCCCAAAAAGAATTGGTGTACCTTTGAAGTTCACGATGAAACCGGCTGGGCCTGATCGATGGAGGGAGCAACCCTTGTTGAGCAATTGACCCAACAAGATGAGGTTTGCCGCCAGATGGGGAACAAAGAGTGATTTATTGAGGTAGACAGTGCAGTTGTCAGATAGGATTCTCGCGGTTCCAACACCTTCGGCAGTTAATATGGAGCTTTCTTTTCCAGTTTTAATTTGAGTGTTGTCCTTGTCAAGGCTTTCAAAGAAGTCTGCGGAATTGAACATTGACTGCGAGGCTTGGGAGTCCAAGATGACAGAGTCTCTGGTCAGTTGACGGGAATTGGTCATTGCAAAGGTGTAAGATAAGTTCGCGGACGCGGTTTTGGAAACAGGCGGCTTTGAGGAGGTGCCGTGTTCACCGGAGTTTGTGTTCTGGCCAGGTCTCAGGTGGGGATAAAACCATCAACACGAATTCTTGGGGTGCGAAGACTGTGGGTTGTGCCAGGTGGGTTTACATTTGATTACTTCCTGTCTTGTTGCGTTATTCATCATGGCGAGGGCATAGGTTCCTGCTGCTATCTCGTTTTTTATTTGATTCAGGTGTCTAAGGACCAGATCACCATCAATTTTTGAATCTTCAAGCAAATGCGTGATTGTGGTCTTGAGATGTTCAAGCTGAGGGGGAAATTTATAGAGAATCAAGTAGGCGACAATATTGTCGTCCATTCGGATTCCAATTTTGGCAATTTGGATCAGGCAGGCTTTCACATCCGTGATGAATTTGTTGACAAATTTAGTATTGAACTGCAGGTTGAGGAAATTGAAGAAAACTTGAGATTGATTCGCCGTTTGCAAGGAGGCATAAAATTAATTAATTGATTTCCATAATTTGATACCGTTGGTTAGATGACAGTCCTTAACACAGTTGATGTAGGCTCTGTTGTCCAGCTTAGCAAGAATATATCCGACTAGTTCAAGGTTCACTTTGGTGGGGCATTTCTTGGGTTTGGAGGTTTGAAGCCACTTGGTGATTCCCTTAAGCGAGAAGATGGTCATGAGCTTTGATCACCATAGCAAGAAGTTGGACTCTGTGAGGATCGGAATTGAGTTGGTGAGTGTCTTGAGAAGCGGAGAGTTCAAATCTGCTGGTCCGGGTGAGGCCATCGGTAGCTTGGAGGTTGGTAAGAGTTTCCTTTTGGCTTTTAACCGTGAAGAATTCTTAGAAATGTATTACCTAGACCAGCAGACTGATTAAGATGATTTCAACAAACAAGCACAAAAAATAAATGAAGCAAGGAAAGAAGCAGGAGGAGACAATCTCACTTCAAGGACAACAGCAAGGAATGAAAGGACAAGATGAGAGGAGAATGGAGAGACAGGAAGAAGCAAGCAAGCTGAGGCGGTTGAGCAAGGATGAGTAACCAATCAAAAGGTTAGGAAGAGAGACAATCTCACAAGTGAACAGGAACAAAAGGAATCGACCAAGCTGTGAGGTGATGGGTGACGGTGTTGATTGTATTGATATCGTATTGGAGGCCAGGTCGTATTGGAGTCAGTATTGAGAAGAGGTTGGAAGCGGTTGGAAGGGTAAAGGATGGAGATTTGGAAACCAAAGATGGAATGATGGTAAGGGGAGGAAGGGAGCAAGTGAGGAGAGTGAAGGGAGTGGATTGGAAGGAGGTGTTTGGAATGAGCGGGGTTGAGAGAAGGAGTGAGCGGATGAGGGATTGAGAGATTGAGCAAGATGTTGTGACAGTCACGTGACACCAGAGGGAAGTGAAGGCAAACCCGCGGCTGTGTTGGCGTGAGTGGGTGGATGGGAGATTCCTCAACAGAATTCTCTATCAGAGTACCAGAGGAGACCTTTAATTTTTCCGGACCAATCTCCACGCTTCAACAAGAAACCCATTTCTTCATCCCTTCAGCCACAGATAAAGAGATCAACAGCAGTTCAGCCACAGATAGATCAGGGATTTTAAGATCAGAAATTTTCTTTAATACTCCTTCCACAGCATTAGGGTAGTCCTTGGAGATGCCCCTCTCAAATCAAACTTTGGGCTGGGTGGAGGGAGGAAGATCAGGTGAAATAGGTGATGGAAGAGGATCTGAGGGTTGGACAGGTTGAAGAGGTGGAAGATCAGATTTTTCCTGGAACCTTTCCATAAGTGGTTCCCTTTCTACTTCCATGTCTTTCACATCAGAGGAAGGAGGCTCAAGTGAAGATCAATGTTTAACGGGTTTTCCCAGAATTGAGGATGTAACTGGAGGAGACTTATGAGGTTTTGGTTCCTCATGACGTTTCCTAGCTGGATCAGATTGATAGGTGCCAGGAAAGCTGGAAGAGGTGATAGCTGGAGGATACCAAGGTTGCAGAGTTCCACAGGATGATCAAAAATCCACAGAGACCAAGGATGCCTTCTTAGGAGTTGGTGGTTGGTATGAGGCCACCACATGATGGATTGGTGGAGACAAATCAAAAGGGATCAAAGCACAATTAGGAAGGAAAAAATTATTTCCCTTCTGCTCTACTAACTTCTCCTCCTTGTCCTACTGGAGTTCAGGGCATCTACCAGTACCATGGCCTTCCCTATGGCAATAATAACAGACTATAGTAGATTTAGGAACAGAATTAGCAGGTTTAGGAGTGGCTTAAGAGGATATTTTCTGATCTATTTTATTCTCAAATGCCTGAAGTAATTTAGTGATCTCATCTATAGTAGGTGTCTCCTGGTGGGTCTGAGGATTTGGTTTAGGTCTGTGATTGGCTTCCATCTTATTCATGATTTTGTTAGATGCTTGAAAAGAGGGGGAAAGGACTGGTTCATTTATTTTAGGTTTTTCAAATTTGAAAGCTGTTTGACCTTTCATCACTTTATCCACAGTATTACTAAGAACCATGAAAGCAGGGAGCTTGAACCAATTTTCTCTTGTCATGATCATGGATCCATATTTCACCAATTCATCCTTAATTCTTTCCTGCACTCCTGGAGAGAAAGTCTGGAAAAATTGCACTCCAATTTTGTCAAACATATCAATGTGATTTTTCTGGATAAGATAGGACTGGATAGGGTCCCAAGATTTTCTGAAAGTCTGATAGTCAGAGGCTGAGGAGAAACCATCATTGGAGATCCATTGAGAAACCAGGGCATCCAAGTCTTGCAAAGTAAATCTGGCTGCATCTATTTTTCCCCAATAGGTCAACATAGCCTCCTTCAGGAGCCTCCATTTGTGAGTTTTGAATCCCTTGAAGGATTCAATAACCTCCATAACTTTGTCAGAAGAGATAAAAAATCATGACTGATAAGCCATGTCATATTCACTGGCACCATCCACTTCTGCAGCCATCTCATAGGAGTCCAGGAATTGTTCAACATTGGTCCCATTGAAGCCTGAATTTTTGTTCTGAGGTTTGATTTTGACCATCTTTGCCCAAACAGATAAAGAGGATCCAGCAGATTCCATGTTGAAGCGTTCCTAAGAGATCCAAACAAGCAGAGTTCAAAAGTGGCTCACAAGTGTGGCAAGAGTAGAGTTTCACAGAACAACAAGGATCTTTCCCAGATGGTGCACAATTGGGAGGAATTACTTCTGGACCAAGTTGCCTCCATGGATCAGATCTGAAAAAAAAGAACAAACAAAAAAGAAAAAAAAGAAAAAAATTGGATTGGATTTCGGAGTTTATTCTTCAAGTTGGAGCTATAAATCCCAAGGTTGCTGGTTTGATCCCGGCCCGGGGGACCAAATGTAAGACTCCAAACGGTGCTAGGCCGTGGCACCTCTGTGGCGGGGAAAGGTGCTGTACTTTAGGCTACCCTCCTGAGTGTTGAAAAAATATTTAAATGTAACCAAGATCAAGGTCCAGAACCTGGTAAATGAGGAATCAAGGAGTAGAGGATAAAGATGATAATAGTTTGGTAGTGATGGAACAGAACTATCTGAGACAAGATTATGCAGGGAAAAACTTTAACAAAAGAAGTTAAAGTCCTCTTTAGAGTTCAAAGATCAAAAGCTGTTGTATGTAAACAACGCCCACAAGCTAATAACTCTGGTTGTCAGCAGAAGATTGGGGATGATCAACTCAAACCCAACCAACCTCCAGGTTCTCAATGAACCTGCCCAACTCTCTGCAATAAAGCGCTTGAAGGGTATTAGATAACTGAGGGTGGCTGTACAAGACAAAGAACAATGTTCAAGAAGCTCTAAAGCAAACAGTAACTGATTTGAAGCAAGGATAACCTCAACACTTCTCAAGGGACTCAAGAGTAGGCTGGCAGAATGCAACTCCAAAGGAAATAAAGGGAGGTATAAAACTCCAGGTCTTAAGCTTAATAAGACCTCTTCAATCAATTGTGATTGGCTCCAGAAAGATGATCAAGGATCAGGACCAGTATGGTCAGAGAAAGGGATCAAGGAGTGGTATAACACACTCAAAAATTCCAAAAGACAGAATTTTTCTTCAACCAGAAAGGCTATTGGTTGGTGATAAGGATCAGGCCACAGAGGGACAAAGACTCAGGGTCAAAAATGGATCAGGGGGCAATCAAAGATATACCCAGGATAAGGATCAGGATCAAATTTCATGATGATGGGGGGACACAGGCACACACTCCCATTGATGATTCTATTATCTGATGATGATATGATATATGATAAAGCAGGTTAGAGCCCCTCCTTTTATAGACCAGAGGCCTGTAAACTATTTACAAGAGAGATTTACAAATAGAGCAGAAAGAATATTTTTTTTTTAAGGATCAAGATCATGAGAAATTAAAAGAAAAAAAAGAAACAAACAAGCACTTGGAGAAAAAGAAATCCAAAGAGGAATGCCGGCGGGTATCCTGACGGGCCCGGGCAACTTCCAAGGCCGCGGATGACCGCTGGCAGGTGTCTGACGGGCATGGGCGACTGCTGAGACCCGCGCGGGGAACGGGCAAGCCGCACGGGAGACTGGCAAGCTAGAGGTGTAAAGGGGATTGATGGACGGTTGGTTGTGATGGTGATGGTGGGAGAGGTAGGCAGTGCGCTAAGAGGCGGATGACAGATTTGAACTTGGCCCGGGTCAAGAGAAAGGGAACAAACCATGAGTACAACTGGATTGAGTTTTGGGCTTGGTACTTGCTGAGGCAATGATGTCAAGGAATTGGTGTTTGGTGGTTGTGAATGATGAAGCAACGGTGATAGATGAGTCTGAGTTGAATATATGATTGACCTAGGCTGAACAATGGTAGGCAAAGATTTCCCTCTCAAGGGTATATCAGGTTGATCAACAAATCCACCATGATCATGGGCGGCTTGCCATATTGCCCCAACATGTAAGATGCAATTGCTGATTCTAGAGGTCAACAACAATGCAACAGACTTCCAATGCTGGAGGGGATGATCCAACCTGGGCTTGAAATTTCTAATTTAGAAGTTGCACCATTGATCTTGAGCTGTGAAGGCAAGTGAGGGGTGTGATTGTTGACAGCCATGGCTATACGCTCACGGCATTCTTGACGCTGTCTCAAGCACTCCATTTTGGTCATACTAGGGGTGGGTAAGTATGTATGATCTAAGCGCTCCATTGATTTTGAACCGGGTGAATGAGGTGATGAAGAAAATTGATTGAGATGAACAAGTTGATGAAAAAATAAGAGAGAGAGGGAGAGGGTGGAAGGGATGGAAGATGGTTTTTTTTTTTTTGATAATGATACCTATGAATGATGATAAGTAAAATCATAAAAAAAAATTAAAATCTCCGCACTGGCAAGGGTGTCCAGGATGGGGCACCACACCGTTTACCTGCACTGGAGTTGGCCTACAACAGTAGCAAGCACTCTACCACTAAGGAAGCACCTTACATACTGGAAAGAGGGTGGATTCCTAGATTACCCAACGACAACCTTAACCACCAGCTAACCAATATTCACCCTACATCACTTTATTTCAAAAACATGATAGATGTATCCAAATAACATGCTGTTAAGTGTTTCCAGGATGCTGTGGAGTATAACCAGCAAAGGTGGGATAAAACCCATAAGGAACCTGATTTCAAGATTGGTGATCAAGGCTTGATCTCTCCCACAAACTTTACCAACTTAGCTTGAAATAGAAAGTTTAGACCAGATTTTGTTGGACCTTTCACCAGTAATAAACTTCATGGTAAAAATGCTGTGGAAGTAATCCTCAGCAATGAGCTTTCTAGAAAACATCCAGTCTTCCCAGTAAGCCTCATCAAACACTACCACCCAAGGAAAGGAGAACATACTCCTTCACTTGCAATACCTGTTACAGAAGAACCTGAAAAAGAAAAAGGAAAAATCAGCAAGATCCTCAAAGATAAGAAAGATAGTATCAATGGGAAAGACATCAGACTCTACCTAGTTAGATAAAAGGGAGAATCAGCTGACAAAGATGAATGGTTGGCTGAACATAATATCCCTGACGGACCTATGCACCTAAGGAATAACAGAGCCAGCAGGAGGCATTAACCCCAAACTTTTTTTCAGATATAGACATATCTTGGAGTGGGGGAATGTCAGCTTGCTACTATGTACAAAGCAAACTTTCAATAGCAACACAAAACTATGAAAAAATAATAATATCTCAATTAACAAAATAAGTGGTAAGAAATCCATAAATACAAATATCAAAATGGATTCCTTACCCAAAAGTAGGTGGGGTCACTCACTGACCCAACCCATGAATTCCAAGTCCTTACATTTTTAGAATAATTTAAAAAAAAAAGTACTAAGAATTACAACACCAGAATGGCACTTTTTGGCCATTTTGATATTTCACATGTGTTGTCACGTATAGGGTTTATACCTAAAATTGTCTCAGAATTGAGGTGTTGTGTATATTTTAGGAGTTACATGCGGAAATGTGTTTTGTCACAATTCCCGTTGTAAGACTCCAAACAGTGCTAAGCCGTGGCAGTTCTGTGGAGGGGAAAGGTGCTGTTTAGGCTGCCCTCCTAGGAGTTACAATAATATTTTAATGTAACCGGAATCAAGGTCCAGAACCATATGGATGAGAAATCAAACTAAGAGAAGAGGATAAGAGTTGTCGGTAGCGATGGAAACAACACTATCTGAGACAAGATGGTGCAGGGAAAGACTTGAACAAATAAGTCAAGGTTTGTTCAGAGTTCAGTAGAACAAGGCAGTTGTAAGTAACAACGCCCACAAGTTAATAACTCTGGTCGTCAGCAGCTGATTAGGAAAGATCAACTCAATCCCAACCAACCTCCAGGTTCTCAATGAACCTGCCCAACTCTCCGCAATCAAGCGCTTGAAGGGTACCAGATAACTGTGGGAGGCTGAACAAAACAAAAGCAATTTGTTTATGAAGCTCTAGAAGCAAATCAATAACGAATTTGAGCAAGAATATCCCAACACTTCTCAAGGAACTCAAGAATAGCGTGGCAAAATTCAACCTCAAAGAAGAAGGGAGGTATAACACTCCAGGTTTTAAGCTTAATAAAACCTCTTCAATCAAACTTGATTGGCTCCAGAAAGATGATTAAGGAGAGATCAAGACCAGTATGGTCGGAAAAAGGGATCAGAGTGGTATAACACACTCAAGAATTCAGGCAGACAGGAATTCTTCTTCAACCAGCAAGGCTATTGGTTGGTGATAAGGATCAAGGTCACAAAGGACTGAGTTTGAGTATGGAGGCTCAAAGGATCAAGGGGCAATCATAGATATACCCGGATAATTTGCTCAGATAAGTGGGGAAGGATGCCCACGGATAAATTGTTTATGATGATAGAATGATGGGTTTCACTGATGCTCCAATGATGGAATGCTGGATGCTACCATGCTGCAATGCTGGGATGATAGGATGATCTGATGATATGCTGATATGCTCCCCATGCTTGGCCAAAAGGCAGGGGAGAGCCCCTCCTTATATGGGCAGGAGGCCCTGTTAGACTATATACAACGGATTCTACAAATAGAGCGGAAAAGGGAAGGCAACCATGTGGTCACTCGCGTTGGTCAAGGATCTGCCAAATGCTTGCGGGTGCGGTCAGGATGGATTCAGTAGATCATGAATGAGCGTCGTGCAACAGAAGCAATGAGGAGATTGGGAGGCGCAACAACAAAGATGAAGACACGCAACAAACAAAGATGAGGACGTTCTATAACAACGGCGGAGATGAGAAGCAACACGGATAAAGGACGCGCGACGCGCGCGGATGAAGGGAGCGCGGCGCGGCGCGGCGCGTGACGCGGATAATGGAAGCGCAGCGCGGCGCAGCGCGGCGCGCGCGCGCGGGTAAATAATAGTTGGATGAGCCTGAGGATAAGTTGTTCAGCCGGGCGGTACGTTTGCGCAACAGTTTATGAATTGAGGTCTTAAGGCGGCCAGGGTGTCCAGGATGGGGCACCACATCTCTCCCCAACTTACAGACTGTCCCTAGTCTGCTCCTGAGTTTGATGCCATAGAAAGAAAAGAAAGGAAAGGCAGATGATTGAAACCAAAGAATGGCCATTTTGATCTTGAGAGTGGTTGAAGAGTTGAGGAAAATATCTTGATTCTTCCAAATGAACCCTAGAAGCGGCAGGAATAGAACAAGGAGGGCGTCCCAGGTGCTCAAATATGTGGCATACAGTAGAGTTTTACAACAAAAACGCAGCAAATGACCCTGGTGGTGCACAATTGGGAGGACTTACTTCTGAGATAAGTTGCCCCCACGACAATGGAACTTCTTGACTTGATCAGCAGAGAACCTTCTGGCCAACCGAGTACCATCCAGCTCCTCCAAAACATAAGATCCACCTCTAACTTGATGAACCACTCAATAAGGGCCATTCCAACGATTAGAGAAAAGCTTGCCCCACTGGGTTTCCAAAGATTGATTATAAGCTAAAACTAGGTCATCAGGGTTCAAGGGCTCCCTGATTTGATTAGAGTGCTTGTCCTCCCAATACTGGACGGATTTTGCTCTGGCCTCCATCATTGTTTGATAAGCTTCATCACGAACGTCTTCACTTTGCTCCAGTTGCTTGGATCTAGCAACTAACAGATCAGTGGTTGAGGACACCTCTTCCCAAGAGATACCCAAGAAAGATTCCATTTCCAGATCCAAAGGAAGGACTGCTCTTTGACCAAAGATGATTTCATAAGGTGAGTAGCCAGTAGTCCTTTTTGTTGAGATTCAATCAGAAAAGAGAAAAAGAGGGAGGAATTTGCAACAATTCTTGCCACTTTCACCAGCCAGTTTAACAAGTGCAGCCTTCAAAGGGGCATGGCCTCGTTCCACCATGCCTTGACCTTCAGGATAATAAGGAGTAGTAACTCTATGTTGTCCAGGAAGGGATTGGATCATTTCAGCAAGCTTGCCCCCAAATTCAGAGCCACCATCAGTAGAGTAAGATCGAGCCAGGCCATAACGCATTGTCCAGGTCTTGTAGAGGAAAGCTGCCACTGATTCAGAGCTAAGGTTCTTAAGAAATTTTGCTTCAACCCATCCGGAAAAATCATCCCTAGCCACAATGAGGTACTTAGCACCACCTGCCTTAATATGAATCACATCCATAGCAATCCTTCCAAAGACAGTGGACTCCCCAGTAGGATAACAAATTTCGGCTGGGCGCCTAAGATCACGTTTTTGGCAAACTTCACAACTCTTGCACCATTGGGAGACGGATTTCTTCAAAGATGGCCACCAGAATTGTTTGGATAATCTTCGATAAGTTTCAGTTTCCCCTCGATGACCAAGGACTTCATGGAGACTTTCAAGGATAGAATCTTGTTTAGAGGGAATAGTAAAAACAATAAGAGCACAAGGATTGCCCCTCTTCATAAGTCTAGAGCCTTGAACAAAAAAATTAGAAGACTTTTGTTTAAGAGATTGAAATTCCTTAGCAGAGAGATCAGGAGGTTTTTGAAGAGTTGAAAGGTACTGTTCTAATTTAAACCAGAAGCCTTGTTGAAAGCCAGAATAATTTTGTGAAGAAAAAGAGAAAATAGGTCGAATTAAAGGTTCCTCTTCATTGAAATTGGTTCCAACATCAGATTCGTTGTCCCCAAGAGGTCTTCAAGATAAACCGTCAGGCATGGTGAAAGATTTTCCATGCCTGTGAACAATATCAAAATAGAAAAGCTGGATAAAGGCCACCCAACGAGTCATAGGAGCATTGGGAAGACTGGTAGCGTTGATCATTTCAATGATGGATCAAGCATCAACTTGCAATTCGAAATGTTGGCCCCAGAGAACGGTTTGAAGTTACTTCATCATTTGAGCCACACCACAGAGTTCCAGTTTGGGCTGGGAGTATCTAGATTCTACATCCGAAAACAACAAAGATTCATAAAGAGCAGGACGGTCCCAACCATTTTCATCTTCCTGAGTAAGGACGGCCCCAACAGATTGATAACTAGAATCAACAGCCAGCTTGATCTTGCCAGCTCCAGGTCCATAAGAGATCTTTTTCAAAACTATGTCTTTACCAACTATCCTTTTGAGTAGCTGGAAAGCACATTCACAATCTTGGGTCCAAATCCATTCAGCATCTTTTCTGGTTAGACGACGCAAGGGTGCACAGATTTTGGATAAAGATGGGATAAAGATTCTAACATAAGTGACAACACCTAGAAAGCCCCTGACTTCAGTTGGATTGATTGGGGTAGGCCAAGAGATGATCTTGTTGACTTTGGCTGGTGCCTTCCTTCTTCCTTCCTTGCAGACCACATGACCAACAATTTCCAGAGCAGGGACACAAGCCGCCAGTTTGGATCCAGAGACAGTAAGGCCAGATTCCTCGATTCAAAACAGAATCCTCTCCAAGGTAGTAGCATATTCCCAGATAAAACAACGAATTCCTGAATGCCAAGGTAAGAGCTCATTATCATAGTCAGATACTGGACCTTTAATTCCGCCATTGTCAATAAAGATACCAGCATGATCAGGGATTTCATCCTGGAGGATCCACATCATCTGAGCCTGATAGACTGCAACCGAGTTGGTGGCTCCTTGAGGCAATTGAGTAAGTTGAAATTGACCAAGAGGGGTATTGAAAGTAGTGAAAGGACGAGAAATAGGATGTAAGGATCATTCGTCATAGCCACCCATAATATCCCCTAGACCATAGCAAGCTCTTCCCGCAAAGGATTCAACAAATTCTTCAGTAGCAGGAGGGATACCAGAGTCTTTAATAGTAACTTTATTAAGAGGTTGAAGATCATGAACTATTCTAAGTTTACCATTACTCTTGAGGACACAGAAGACGGGGCTGGAGTAACTAGAAGTTGACTGTTCATACAGGCCAGTTCAAACTTGTTCCCGGACCAACTTGACAAATTCGTCAACTTTAGCAGCAGGGATAGGGATCTTTTTCTTTTGCCAAGGATCATGTTCAACTACAGGGATGATATAAGGGAGGCCATAGGATTTCCGCAAGAGACCTCTCTCTTCTTCACAGAAAGCAATAGATTTTTCTCTTAGAGATAAGACATTTTTAATTAAATTTAACTCATCAGGAAGAAGCCACCCATCTGGACCAAAGTTGACCACCTTCAGAAGTTCTTCAGTGACCCGTCCATTAGGCACAAAGGGACCAGTAAGAGATTGAGGAAGACCACAGTAAGGATCGCGAGATAGAGGAGGACGCATAAGGGGAGGATTGAGGTTGAGAGGCATAGGCTGGTTGAATGGTTGGATCTTTTTAGCAACTGGTTTATACTTAGTGGAAAAAGAGAGAAGTTCTTGTTTCCTCCAAGAGTTGACCAGAGAGACTTGATTACAAAAGCTGAGTCCAAGTTCCAACATCTTCCAAGTCCGATGTTCTGCAATATCCTTGAAGGGTGCCTTTTCCATAAAAGGAGAACCAGGAGATAATACGTTGCTCACATGTGTGGCACAAGATAGGGTTTCGAAAATGAAGGTAAAAGATTGCCCTGGCAGTGCACAATTGGGAGTACTTACTTGTACCCCAAATTGCCTCCACTGCAGCCCATATTCCTTCATACCAAAATCGCCGAAAACGGAATTGCAATTAGGATCTAGTTTAGACTCATTGCGGAGATTTGAACTGGAACTGAGAGAAGATTGATCAGACTTAAAAGTAGAAGGAAAAGGAGACACAACAGATCCAGAGAGAGAAGGAGATTGAGGAGAAATATTTTTGGATTTTTCTATTTTGATATGTTTTTGTTTTTTAATATTCTTGAGCTCAGAAGAGAATGATGAAAGGAATGAAAAATAAGCCTGAGGGATGGGAGTTGACCCTTGAGTTGCAGTCTGAGGCTGAAAAGAACTACAATCATTGGTAGGATCAACTATTCCCCTAAAAAATGAGAGGAACTAGAGTTATCCTTCTGCTTCCCCTTAAAAGATGTTTTGGGAGAATGACCAGGAAAATCTCTTTCACAACAACCAGAATCCAAGGAGCAAAGAGGAACTTCAATTTTCCTGCCATCAGCATCAGGGAGAAGAATTCTCTCCCCAACTTGATCAGAAAACATCAGGGTTGCACCAAAGTCCATTAAGAAGGGTCGTCCCAAGATCATAGGACTGTCCAAACGAGTAATCCAAAAATGGCAGGTTCCAACAATATTTCGACCAATCCTGACCGGTACATCTTCAGCAATACCAACCAGTTCACAAGCTTGATTTCCTATCCCATATACTGCAGAGTTGAAGCTGACCCTAGGACTAAGTTTGAGTTTGCAGGCCATAGCATCCGAGATTAAGTTAAGCTGAGATCCAGAATCCACAAGAGGAGAAACAGTTTTAGCTGAGTCACCAAGATAACAAGGAAGAAAGCCCAGGGGACAGGAATAAAGATTGGATTCTATAGAAGGACTGGTTCCACCAGAGTCCTCCATTAAAGTGCCAGAGGAGACTTTGAGTTCTTCAGGGCCAATTTCCACACGTCGACGAGAGACCCATTTCTTCATTCCTTCAGCAACAGATGGAGAGATTGATAGGAGTTCAGCCACAGATAGATCAGGAATTTTGAGATCAGAAATTTTCTTTAATACTCCCTCCACAGCATTGGGGTGATCCTTGGAGATGCCTCTTTCAAATCGAACTTTGGGCTGGGTGGGGGGAGGAAGTTCAGGTGACGCAGAATCTAAGATAGGATTAGAAGGTTGAGGTGAGGGAGAAGGATCAGGGTGATCTGGGAACCTTTCCATGAGTGGTTCCTTTTCCACCTCCATGTCTTCTACATCAGAGGAAGGAGGCTCAAGTGTTGATTGACGTTTAACAGGTTTTCAAAGGATTGAAGTTGGCAAGGAAGGAGCCTTATGAGGTTTAGGTTCCTCATGTCGTTTCCTGGCTGGATCAGATTGATAAGTAGTCCCAGCAAGACTAGAGGAAGAAATAGCTGGAGGATACCAAGGTTGGAGGGTACCATAGGATGATCAAAATTCAAAGGAAGCAAGAGATGCTTTCACAGGAGGTGATGGCTGGTAAGAGGCCACCACATGTCGGATAGGACGAGACGAGTCAAAAGGGATTAGGGCACCATTAGGGAGGAAGTAATTGTTTCCCCTCTGCTCTACCAACTTTTCCTTTAAGTCCTTCTGAAGTTCTTGACATCGTCCGGTTCCATGGCCTTCCCTATGACAGTAGTAGCAGACCAGAGTTGATTTGGGGACAGAAGAAGGAGTTTTAGGAGTAGCTAGCGAAGAAATCTTTTGATCTATTTTGTTCTCAAAGGCTCTAAGTAACTTGGTGATTTCATCTATAGTAGTAGGTTCTTGATTGGAATTAGGATCTGCTTTAGGCCTACGATCTGCCTCCATTTTAATCATAATATTGTTTGACTCTTTAAAAGAAGGAGAATGGACTGGTTCAGTAGTTCTAGGCTTTTCAAAGGTAAGAGCAGTTTGACCTTTCATGACTTTATCCACAGTACTCCTAAGGGTAAGAAAAACAGGGAGCTTGAATCGATTATCCCTGGTAGTAATCATGGATCCAGATTTGACCAGTTCTTCTTTAATCCTTTCCTGCACAGCCAACAAAAAAGATTGGAAGAACTTTGCTCAAATTTTGTCCACTGTGTCAATGTGATCGTTTTGGATAAGATAGTTTTGAATGGGATCCCAAGACTTTCTAAAAATCTGATAGTCAGAGGCTGAAGAAATACCACCATTGGAGATCCACTGAGAAACCAGAGCGTCCAAATCCTGCAGAGTAAACCTAGCCACATCTATTTTACCCCAGTATGCCAACATAGCCTCCCTGAGAAGCGTCCAGTTGTGGGATTTGAATCCCTCGAAAGACTCGATTACCTCCATAACTTCATCTGAGGAGATAAAGAATCGCAACTGATAAGCCATATCAAATTCACTAGCTCCATCTACTTCAGCAGCCATTTTGTAGGAGTCCAAGAATCGCTTGACATTTGTACCGTTGAAGCCTAAGTTCTTGTTCTGGGGTTTGATCTTTACCATCTTAGGTCAAACAGAGGCGGTTGGAGTAGCGGGAGATGCCATATTGAATAACAAAGTTCCTAGGGGATCCAAAGAGCAGATTTCCAAAGTGGCTCACGAGTGTGGCAAGAGTAGGGTTTTGCCAAAAACGACAAGTATCTTGCCTGAGCGGTGCACAAATTGGGAGGACTTACTTCTAGACCAAGTTGCCTCCACGGATCGGAAAAAAGAACAAACAGAAAAAGAAAGAGAAATTGGATAGGATTTCGGAGTTGATTCTTCAAGTTGGGACTGTAAATCCCAAGGTTGCTGATTTGATCCCGGCCCGGGGGACTAAATGTAAGACTCCAAACGGTGCTAAGCCGTGGCAGTTCTGTGGAGGGGAAAGGTGCTGTTTAGGCTTCCCTCCTAGGAGTTACAATAATATTTTAATGTAACCGGAATCAAGGTCCAGAACCTTATGGATGAGAAATCAAACTAAGAGAAGAGGATAAGATTTGTCGGTAGCGATGGAAACAACACTATCTGAGATAAGATGGTGCAGGGAAAGACTTGAACAAATAAGTCAAGGTTTGTTCAGAGTTCAGTAGAACAAGGCAGTTGTAAGTAACAACGCCCACAAGCTAATAACTCTGGTTGTCAGCAGCTGATTAGGAAAGATCAACTCAATCCCAACCAACCTCCAGGTTCTCAATGAACCTGCCCAACTCTCCGCAATCAAGCGCTTGAAGGGTACCAGATAACTGTGGGAGGCTGAACAAAACAAAAGCAATTTGTTTATGAAGCTCTAGAAGCAAATCAATAACGAATTTGAGCAAGAATATCCCAACACTTCTCAAGGAACTCAAGAATAGCGTGGCAAAATTCAACCTCAAAGAAGAAGGGAGGTATAACACTCCAGGTTTTAAGCTTAATAAAACCTCTTCAATCAAATGTGATTGGCTCCAGAAAGATGATCAAGGAGAGATCAAGACCAGTATGGTCGGAAAAAGGGATCAGAGTGGTATAACACACTCAAGAATTCAGGCAGACAGGAATTCTTCTTCAACCAGCAAGGCTATTGCTTGGTGATAAGGATCAAGGTCACAAAGGACTGAGTTTGAGTATGGAGGCTCAAAGGATCAAGGGGAAATCATAGATATACCCGGATAATTTTCTCAGATAAGTGGGGAAGGATGCCCACGGATAAATTGTTTATGATGATAGAATGATGGGTTTCACTGATGCTCCAATGATGGAATGCTGGATGCTACCATGCTGCAATGCTGGGATGATAGGATGATCTGATGATATGCTGATATGCTCCCCATGCTCGGCCAAAAGGCAGGGGAGAGCCCCTCCTTATATGGGCAGGAGGCCCTGTTAGACTATATACAACGGATTCTACAAATAGAGCGGAAAAGGGAAGGCAACCATGTGGTCACTCGCGTTGGTCAAGGATCTGCCAAATGCTTGCAGGTGCGGTCGGGATGGATTCAGTAGATCATGAATGAGCGTCGCGCGACGGTAGCAATGAGGAGATTGGGAGGCGCAACGACAAAGATTAAGACACGCAACAAACAAAGATGAGGACGTTCTATAACAACGGCGGAGATGAGAAGCAACACGGATAAAGGACGCGCGACGCGCGCGGATGAAGGGAGCGCGGCGCGGCGCGGCGCGCGCGCTCGGGTAAATAATAGTTGGATGAGCCTGAGGATAAGTTGTTCAGCCGGGCGGTACGTTTGCGCAACAGTTTATGAATTGAGGTCTTAAGGAGGCCAGGGTGTCCAGGATGGGGCACCACACCGTGCGCAGCCCCACATCATTACATATCCCTATGTACTTGTAGTAACAGACTCCTGCGTACAAGAGACACGCGCGCAGCTGATTCTGCCACGCGCGCAGCAGATCCTACCCCACGCGCATCTGTCCTAACTGATCCCCGCTTCTGGATCCTTTGTGACTAATCTGACAAGGAGATACAGCTCAAAAGAGCTACAACCTTTTGAGCTCTCTGATACCAGGAACCTTGCGGTCCATTAGCTACAGAGAGTGATAAAAATGCTGGAATGATAATAATAAGTATTATTCCAATAATAAACACTTAGAAGCTCAAATAAATGATTCATTAGAGCATTTGAAAGGTTTCATTGGTTTGGTAGTAAATGGTTTTCAACATAATATAAAAGAGAGGCAACAGTATTATACTACTGGGGATCTTTACAGACTAGCAACCTCTCTTCAAGGGGCCTCCTTAGGCAGTTTAAGAACCTTGGAATAAACATGGGTGCCTGAGAAAGGAATGATGCCACTTATGGCCGGGGTTAAAAGCACAAAATGGCCTAGACAGGAAGGGTAACACTCACTCTGAGCACTTCACAACAAAAATCCTGGAATAATTGGAAGGGTTTCAGAGCAGATGGGGTAGATTGCTTGACTAAACTTCAATGGTTGATTGGGTAATATAGGTAAATAATACTACTACAGACTAAGTCATAAATCACTTACTTATCTTCATATAAGCACTTGATTAAAAATGAAACGGTGTCTGATTGATAATCAATAATTCCTGGTAAACTAATGATGGAATAATTGATCCAAAGAGGTCTGTATAAATACCTTTTTGGGGTGATTTTGGTCTTCTCAGGGCACATAGAGAGGTTTCTGCTTGTGGGCTGAGGCTGGAAAGCCAGTCAGGGCAAGATTAGCACGTCCGCTTGGTGCTATCAATTAGCTGTCTTTAGATCTGCTGGATTTCTGTATTATTTTAGCCACAGGATCTGTTAATCTGTTGTGGCGTAAATTTGATCATTCTGTACTCATCTTTTATTTGTACTATTGATATTGCTTTAAAGCGTTCAGATGTGGATGTTTACTGATTTTGCATCATTTGCTGATCATGTAGCTAATTTTTAATAATTTTTATGAACACTTCTTGTAGTGTTTCATGGTCTTCAAAGATCAGGATCAGTGATTTACGTGGTTTTCCTTTTTCTTTGATTTATTATTAACAAATGTTTTAAACTTAATTTTCATTAATTTTATTTAAGTTTTGATCTTTTTAGATAATTAGTAATGCATATGTCCGTTTGTTACATATACTAGGCAAACCTAACTAGGTTGTAGCTCTTCTGGGTGGTACCTGGTTTTCAGATTAGTCACGACTGATCCAGACGCGGGGATAAGTTAGTACGGATGCGCGCGGGTCAGGATTGTCTGCTTGCCTGGCAGAATCAGCTGCACGTGGGTCTCTAGTAAGCCACAACCTGCTGCTACTAGTACGTAGGGATATGTTATGATGCAGGGCTGCGCGCAAGAATGGTGACATAACACATTTCCGCGTGTAACTCCTAAAATATACACAACACCTCAATTCTGGTGGATTTTAGGCGTAAACCCTATACGTGACAATACGTGTGAAATATTAGAATGGCCAAAAATTGCCATACTGGTGTTGTAATTTTTAGTACTTTTCTTTTTAATTATTTTAAAAATACAAGGACTTGGAATTCAAGGGTGGGGTCAGTGAGTGACCCTACCTAGTTTTGGGTGAGTAATCCATTCCTGTAATAATATTTATGGATTTCTTCACTCCTTATTTTTTCAATTGAGGTATTCTTATTTTTCATAGTTTGTGTTACAATTTGACACTTTTGCTCTGTACATAGTAGCAAGCTGACATTCCCCCGCTCCAAGATATGTCTATATCTGAAACAACATTTTGGGTTAATGCCTCCTGTTGGCTCTGTAGTTCCTCAGCTGTATAGGTCCATCCGGGATATTATATTCAGGCAACCATTCATCTTTATCAGCTGATTCTCCTTGGTATCTAACCAGGTAGAGTCTGACGTCTTTTCCAATTATCCTATCTTTTTTATCCTTAAGGATATTGCTAATTTTCCCTTTGTCCTTTTCAGGTTCTTCTGTGACAGGTATTCAAGGTGAAGGAGTATGTTCTCCATTCCTTGGGTGGTAGTGTTTGATGAGGCTTACTGGGAAGACTGGATGTTTCCAAGAAAGCTCATCATTGAGGATTAATTCCACAGCATTTTTACCATGAAGTTTATTAATGGTGTAAGGTCCAACAAAAGCTGGTCCAAGCTTTTTATTTCCACCCAAGTTTGTAAAGTTAGTGGTAGAGATCAAGACTTGATCACCAAATTCAAAATCAGGTTCCTTATGGGTTTTATCCCACGTTTGCTGGTTATACTCTATAGCATCCTGGACACATTACACAGCATGTTTGTTGGCTACATCTATCATGTTTTTGAAATCAAGTGATTTAGGGTGGATATTGGTCATCTGTTGATTAAGGCTATCCTTGGGTAGTCTAGGAATCCATCCTCTTTCCAGTATGTAAGGTGCTTCCTTAGTAGTAGAGTGCTTGGTACTGTTGTAGGCCATCTCCAGTGCAGGTAAAAGGCTAACCCAATCATGGCAATAACTTTCAGAATTCTTGTATGCTTGTCCAAAGCCACAGAATATCCTGAGCATGTCTTCCGGGGTCTGAATCAACCTTGAAGTGAATCCATCCGTCTGAGGGTGATAAGTGGTAGAGAAGGCTAAGGTGGTTCCGAGCATATCATGTAGATTCCTCCAGAACTCAGAGGTGAATTTAGGATCTCTTTCACTGATAATAATCTTGGGAACTCCAACATCAGCAATGAGTCTGTTCCAAAATAATAGGGCAACTTCCATAGGAGTGCCTTCCTTGTGATTAGGTAGGAACTTTTCTTTCTTGGAGAACCTATCCACAATGACCAAGACTGAGTTGTAGGAATAGGCTCCTCCTGGTGGTATTCCAGTTATAAAGTCCATATTGATGATCTCCCATCTTTTCTTGGGTTCAGCAATCTTTTGCAGTAGTCCAAACCGTTCCCCAATAATCTTGCTGGACTTCTGAAAAGTTTCACAACTGGTAACGTACTGTATAGTGGAGTCTCTCCAATTAACCCACCAAGCAGTTTGTTTAACCTTATCAAAGGTTCCATCAGCAGATAAATGACCAGATGAGCAGTTTTCATGGCACTCAGCCAGAACATGTTTGATATGGTCATCCTTAGTTAAGACAATAACACTTGAATGTTGATGCCTATAGTATACCAGACCATCCCATATGGTGAACCTCCTGGCTTTTTATGGTTTCAAAAGAGGTTCAGGTAGGCTTTTGATCAATTCAGAAGGTGGAGAAGTAATTTGCATAATAGTGATCAGAGTTTTTATTCCAGAACCGTAAGCTTCTTTGATGGAGTTGAACAATGATTTATTCAGTTCACAAACATGGATTCCCATTATAGGAGCTTCAATTTTTAACCTGTCAATGTTAAGGATAGGGAAGATATAATTATCCTCTGGATCATAAGCAGGGTTACTTGGGTCATTGGGTAACGCATTCCTGCTTAAACTATCAGCATTATGGTGTTTAGTAGGAGCTTGATGAAATATGGTCATCTGACCTCTGTACTGTTGTATAGCTATCTGCCATCTCAACATGTGC
This sequence comes from Puccinia polysora, assembly GCA_025617555.3. Lineage (NCBI taxonomy): Eukaryota > Fungi > Basidiomycota > Pucciniomycetes > Pucciniales > Pucciniaceae > Puccinia > Puccinia polysora. Next base: position 30,606,982 of record CM062632.1, on the reverse strand, counting down.
CTACTAGGGGTCTTCATGTTCATCTATGTACTGACATTTTTGCAGTCAGTAATAACAGTGAAGTTGGTGCCTTCTAAGTAATAATGGAGTTTCTTTAGAGCCCATAATAAGGCTAGACATTCCATTTGGCTTGCACTGTACCTTTCATCAGTATCTTTAATTTGTCTGGATATGAAGAGTATAGGTTTTTCCACTGGTTTATCATCTTCTATGACTTCCTGGTGTAAAGCAGCTCCTAGCCCTTCCATGCTGGCATCAATGTAGACCTTGGAAGATTTAGAGTAATCTGGCTGGATCAGTACTGGAGCTGAAGTCATTGCCATTCTGAGTTCCTCATAATTTTTGATTCTGTCATGCGTCATTTCAAACACAGTGGTGTTGTTGCAGATCTCATACAGACATTGTGTTAGAAGAGCAAACTTTGGTAAATAATTCCTATAGTATCTGCAGAAGCTGATAAAGGATAGGAGTTCAGTTTTATTCTGAGGAATAGGCCTATTTATTACCGCTGCTATCTTGTTTTGGTCAGCAGCTAAGGTTAGTCCAGGGACAATGTGTCCTAAGGCTTTATGTTCCCTGTAGCCAAAGTTACACTTTTTCATTGATATTTTCAATCCTTCAGCAGAGATGGTTTTGAGGACTAGCCTTAATTTCTCCATGTGAGTATCCCAATGATCAGAGTAAATGATAACATCATCAATGTATACCATCATCCATCCCTTTCTGATGAATAATCCTAGGACTATGTCCATCATCCTTTGAAAATGAGAAGGAGCATTTTTAATGCGAAAAGGCATCCTAAGATACTCATAAATTCCCAAATGACAGACAATTCTCATTAATTTCCAGCTATCAGAGCTACTAGGTATTTGGTGAAAACCTTTCAGCATGTCCATGGTAGTGATGTACTTAGCCTTGGACAGGTTTTTCAGAGCATGTTCAATTCTTGGGATTGGATAATAATCAGCTTGGGTATAGTTGTTAAGCCTTCTCAAATCTCCAACCATTCTTGACCTATGATTGTGCCAAGCTATAATTACTGGGGTAGTAATATCCACTTTTTCATTGTGGCATACTTTCCTCAAGACTTCTAAGTCAACCAACTCTTGAATATGGTTTCCAGAGCAGCTCTGGATTTTGGACTAGAAGGGTAAGCAGGTCTTCTGAGGTTAGGTGGGTAAGGAGGCTTAATATTTAGATTTAGGATCATATCATGTCCTTTGATGTTACCAATGGGGTGATCCTTGGTACAGAAAGCATTCTGAGTTTCAAAGCATGCTTGTAGGATATCCTGTTTCTGTTCTTTATTGAGAAGGGAATTCAAAGCAGGTTGAGAGAAGTATTCCTGATTGAACTTCTCTAAGTGTTTTTCATAACTTGAATCAGAAGTTTGAGTATTGATATGGCATATTTGGAACTTCTTATTCCAGTCTCCACCTATAGTGAAGTATCTACCTTTGCTTTGGAATACATCTATACCATATAAGCAAAGAGAATCATTTCCAAGAATAAAATAATCACAAACTCCGTTTTTGGAGCACTATAAATTCAATGTTCAGTTAGAGTGATCCTTTAGAGTGAGGGAGTATGATATCAGAAGACCATACTCCAACAGCATTGAGAGCAGAATTAAAACTGCTGACCTTAGCCTGAGGTACTGGTATTAAGTTCAGTTTCCAGTTTGGGTCTTCTTTCTTCAGATAAGTTGAACCAACACAAGAGCAAAAGGCTCCACTGTCTAGAAGTAACTTAACCGGGGAACCTTGGATTAAACCAGTAGCATAGCATGTTTTTCCTGAAGTGTAACTTTTACTGGCAGAAGGTTTTAGAGTCAAAGCCTTAGCCTCAGAGATGTGGTGAATCTTCATGTTGGGATTCCATTTTTGAGGTAAGTTACAATCCTCATTGAAGGAATTGATGTCCAGAGAAGACTCAATACTAGCTTCAATAACATTGATAGGGTTAATGATTAATAGATCACAATCAGAGAGTGATCCATCAGTATCATCAAGGTGAGGGTCAGGATTTTCATACTCTTCTCATTCAATAAGATTAATCCTTTTCTTAGGTAGAGGACAATCAGGTTTTATGTGTCCTGTTTGGTTACAGTTCCAACATACTTTCTCTTCTTATTCTGGAGTCTTCTTGACTTCCAAGGTAAATGGATTAGTAGCAGGGGATTCTTTAGTTTTGGCAGTATATTCTTCCCTGTTCCTAGTATTTTGTTCCCTGGGAGGTCTATTGACCCTTTTATCAAGACCATTCATATCAATAGTCTCTTCCAATAAAACTATCAAGGTGGAAAGATCTGAATCCATAGACATTCTACAACTTACACTGTGGTTGATTTGTCCGGGAAATAAGTTGAGGATTCTTTCATTGACTTCTTCTCAATCAGCATCAGGATAAAAACAGTCTAACCACTTTTTCTGGTCTAAGAAACACTTATGAGGTTTGTCCTTGGATGGATCAAACTGGGAAGTTTCAAAAGTTTTCATCATCTTTCTTTTCCAAATCCTGGTACCAAACTGAAATTTGATCAATTCTTTCCAAAAATTCCAGGATAAAGATCCAAATTCTTCTCTTTTATTGATAAACCAATCAAGAGCTACTCCTTCAAATAATTTGGCAATCTTACCACAGCTATTGCATCAGGGAGCTCTTAAGAAGAAAGAGTATGTTCAATAAATTCAATGAAACTGACATGGTTGTATTCTCCTTCTCCAGATAATTCAGACCATTCAGTGTTGGGAGGAAATAGCTTCACAGCCTGCTCCATTTCAGGAGTAGGACTGGGTCTGAAAGACTCATTCCTAGTTATCCTGGTTCTGGGAGGAACGCTAGGAGTACTGGTTAACCTGGCAGGCCTAGTTTCTTCTAGGTCAATGACCCGAGAGTTAGTAGACTTCATCTTAAGATCTCTGTGATCATTCTTAATCATAACTAACTCCAAATCAAGTTTTTTGCTTAATAATTCCATCTTGTTAGTCACATGAGCTGAAGGAGTAGGACTAGTTTTCTTAATTTCTTCATCAATATGTTTCATCAGATCCAACTTACTAGCTTTTATACTATCCTTTATTTGTTTTATTTCCAACTCATCAATACTCATAATCTGTGACTGAGTGTCAATCATGTTAGAAATGGAGAAACTGAAAGATGGATTTTGACTGGTTAGACAACTTTCAAGAAGGAAACACCATTCATGAGATGTAATGGAAAGTAACTGAAAGGTGAACAGCGAGTGGACGTGAAGGTTTTCATAGATAGGACAAGTCAGTCAATAGGGAATGGTGGAGTAGCACAAGTCGAGGTTGAGTGAGGTGATGAGTGACAAAATGAGACACAAGGGTTCAGTATTTAAGCTGAAAAAGTTTTAGTGTATTGAGTCAAGACAAGGAAGAAGCAAGCAGAATGAAAAAGGTATGAGGGATGAGACAAGTATGAGAAAGTAACAAAAAGAGACATAGCATGTGAACAAGTAATACGGAAACAGAAGCTTGTGAGAAGACAATACAAAAACAGAATAAACAAGAAGAGTCTGGGAGTTTATTACACCTCAAATTCCAACAAATCACTCTGAAAATACTTGAACTTAATTTTTCCAATTGTTGATAAACTCTTTCAAAGCATTGGCTAATAATAGTAAAATTGTGAGACACATTTAAAGAAAAGCTATTAAGAGCTTCTACATCTAATTTTGGTACCCCTTTTTCCACTTCTGGGATGAGGATATTATTTTGTCCCAATCCTTTGGGTTCCTTAACTTCTGATGGGCTGAGGACCTCTTCTTTTTGGGGTCCTTTCCCTTTAAGGAAGCTTATTGATCCCAAGGATTCCAGTTCTGCACATAGCCTTCTACTTCTTTCTTTGGGATCAACCTTTGCAGAGAAATCTGAGATTTATTTGCCTGAGAAATGTATTTTCTCATACCTGGTTGATCCTCCTGGGTCTGAGCCAACCTGAATTGTTACTAATAGCTCACGTGCTCTTTCACTAATAATTTGACTCTTTCCTCCTTGGTTGAGTCCAGCTGGGGTGGCGTAGGAGGACCTGTACCCTCCTGGGATAACATGGTGGGCAACGGATGGCTCTCCAACAGTCTGTTGGTTGAGTTGGCAGCCGTTGTTGTTGCCTTCTTCATCCCGCGTGACGCCATGGTTATGGGTTTGAGTCCCCTCATTGCGCTTGCAACTGGAGTCCTTGCACGCACGGGTTCCTCCAGGCAGAGATCCATATGACGGGGATCTACCAGTTGCACGGTTGTTGCGCCTTTTTTGATACATAGCACCAAAAACAAAATGTGTAAGTCTTTTTGTGGAAATTTTTTAAAAAAGGCTTCAAAATTATAAAAATAATATTTTTGGTGTGTTTTATATTTTTACTAACTTTTTATAAATATTTCAACTTACTTAGAGTCAAATTCAAGGGTACCAACACTTGATTGGGATCACAACTATCCTTGGAGGGTATTCCAAAGGGGTCTGAGTGAGTTCCAATCAGATCCTGGGATAAATCAAAGGGTAAGTCCAATGGTACACTTTCTGGGACGTCCTCTAGGAGGTCCTGTTAAATGAGATCACCAACATAAAAATCCACTGAGATTGATAAAAACAAAAAATATAAGCTAAATATTTTTTGTATTTTTAGGTGTTAAAATGATTTTTAGAAAAAAATAATCACTTTTATTATTTTTGGATTTTTCTTTATCTTCAGCGTTATTTAGTTTATAAATATAAAGCTGCCTTTGATTAATCTTCCACTCCTTCTGTTGCCTTAATAAAGAATTGAAATTTATAATTCTTTCAACCTCAAGTTCATTTTTTTTTATAACCTGCTGTTTATGATAAAGCAATCTCTCTTGTTGTTGCTCACGAGTTATAATAACAGGGACAAAGTTACGGAGTTTTTCTTCTTTTTTCTTTTTAAGAAGGTTCAAATAATAATTGATCAATTCTCTGTTGGTCTTAAGATCCACTAGAGAAAAAAATGATCAAAAATATATGTTATAAGTATGTTAACTTATTTTTTTGAAAATAAATAGACTGGTCCAAGGAATAAATAATTAAAAATAAATTATTTAAGGATATTTCCCAGCCAGACCCCCATTTTTCAGCTCTCTGATACCAGGAACCTTGCAGTCATTTAGCTACAGAGAGTGATAAAAATGCTGGAATGATAATAATAATTATTATTCCAATAATAAACACTTAGAAGCTCAAATAAATGATTCAATAAGAGCAGGTGCAAGTTTTGATTGGTTTGGTAGTAAATGGGTTTCAATATAATATAAAAGAGGGGCCACAGTATTATACTACTGGGGATCTTTACAGACTAGCAACCTCTCTTCAAGGGGTTTCCTTAGGCAGTTTAAGAAACTTGGAATAAATATGGGTGCCTTAGAAAGGACTTATTCCACTTATGGCCAGGCTTAACAGCACAAAATGGCCTAGACAGGAAGGTTAACACTCACTCTGAGCACTTCACCACGAAAATCCTGGAATAATTGGAAGGGTTTCAGAGCAGATGGGGTAGATTGCTTGACTAAACTTCAATGGTTGATTGGTTAATATAGGTAAATAATACTACTACAGACTAAGTCATAAATCACTTGCTTATCTTCATATGAGCACTTGATTAAAAATGAAACTTTTTCTGATTGATAATAAATAATTCCTGGTAAACTGATGATGGAATAATGGATCCAAAGAGGACTGTATAAATACCTTTTTGGGGTGATTTTGGTCTTCTCAGGGCACATAGAGAGGTTTCTGCTTTTGGGCTGAAGCTGGCAAGCCAGTCAGTGCAAGATTAGCACGTCCACTTGGTTCTGTCAATCACCTGTCCTTAGTTCTGCTGGATTTCCGCATTATTTTAGCCACAGGATCTGTTAATCTGTTATTGCATAAATTTGATCATTCTGTACTCATCCTTTATTTTTACTATTGATATTGCTTTGAAGCGTGCAGATGTAAATGTTTACTGATTTTTAACCATCTGCGGATCATGTAGATCATTTTTAATAATTTTGATGAACACTTCTTGTAGTCTTTTGTGGTCTTCAAAGATCAGGATCAGTGATTTACATGGTAATCCTTGGTCTTTGATTTATTATTAAAAAATGTTTTAAACTTAATTTTCATTATTTTTATTTAAGTTTTTATCTTTTTAGATCATTATTAATTCATATGTCCGTTTGTTACATATACTAGGCAACCCTAAGTAGGTTGTAGCTCTTCTGGGCGGTACCTGGTTTTCAGATTAGTCACGACTGATCCAGACGCGGGGATCAGTTAGTACGGATGGGCGCGGGGTATGATCTGCTGCGTGCGTGGCAGAATCATCTGCGGGCGTGTCTCAAGTACGCGGGAATTTGCTACTACAAGTACGTAGGGATATGTAATGATGTGGGGCTGCGCGCGGGAATTGTGACATAACACATTTCCGCGTGTAACTCCTAAAATATACACAAAACCTCAATTATGAGTGAAGTTTAGGTGTAAAACCTATATGTGAAAACATGTGTGAAGTATTAGAATGGCAAAAAAGTGCCATACTGGTGTCATAATTTTTAGTACTTTTCTTTTTAATTATTTTAAAAATATAAGGATATGGAATTCAAGGGTGGGGTCAGTAAGTGACCCTACCTAGTTTCGGGTAAGGAATCCATTCCTGTAATAATCATTATGGATTTTTCATTCCTTACTTTTTTAATTGAGGTATTATTGTTTTTCATAGTTTGTGTTACTATTTGACAGTTTTGCTCTGTACATAGTAGCAAGCTGACAAACCTAGTCAGAGTTGCCTAGTATATGTAACAAACTGAAATATGCATTACTAATGATCTAAAAAGATCAAAACTCAAATAAAATTAATGAAAATTAATTTTAAAACATTTATTAATAATAAATCAAAGATCAAGGATTACCACGTAAATCACTGACCCTGATCTTTGAAGACCACAAAACACTACAAGGAGTGTTTATAAAAATTATTAAAAATGATGCAAATATTCATAAAATGATTTGAAATCAGGAAACATTCACATCTGCCTGCTTCAAAGCAATATCAATAGTACAAATGAAGGATGAGTACAGAATGATCAAATTTACGCCATAACAGATTAATTGATCCTGTGGCTAAAATAGTACAGAAATCCAGCAGATCTAAGGACAGCTGATTGACAGCACCAAGTGGACGTGCCAATCTTGCCCTGAATGGCTTGCTAGCCTCAGCCCAAAAGCAGAACCCTCTCTACATGCCCTGAGGAGATCAAAATCACCCCAAAAAGGTATTTATACAGACCTCTTTGGATCCAATCAGTTAATCAGTTACCAGGAATTATTTATTATCAATCAGACACTGTGTCATTATTGATCAATTGCTTATATGAAGATAAGCAAGTGATTTATGACTTATTCTGTATTATTATTATTTACCCTTATTAACCAATCAACCATTGAAGTTTAGTCAAGCAATCTACCCCATCTGCTCTGAAAACCTTCCAATTATTCCAGGATTCTCATGTTAAAGTGCTCAGGGTGAGTGTTACCCTTCCTGTCTTGGCCATTTGTGCTGTTAAGCCCGGCCATTAGTGGAATAAGTCCTTTCTAAGGCACCAATCTTTATTCCAAGGTTCTTAAACTGCCTAAGGAGGTCCCTTGAAAAGAGGTTGCTAGTCTGTAAAGATCCCCAGTAGTATAATACTGTGGCCCCTCTTTTATATTATATTGAAAACCATTTATTACCAAACCAATTAAACCTTGCAACTGCTCTTATTATATCATTTATTTGAGCTTCTAAGTGTTTATCATTGGAATAATTATTATCATTATTATTCCAGAATTTTTATCACTCTCTGTAGCTAAAGGACTGCAAGGCTCCTGGTATCAGAGAGCTGACAGTCAATTCCTTGCTTATTTTTCTTTGCAAGGGCATCACACTGCACAAATTTGATTTCCAGTTTCCAGAAACTAGACATCAAGATCCATAAATTTAACTGGCTATACAGAGTGAGAGCATGGGGTGAAGAAGGAAAAAGAGCAGCATAATTTGGCTTTTAGCTATCCTGGTTTTGATTTTCTCCACAGGGGCATCCAATGGCTTCAAGGTGATGACTGGTTTCTGGAAACTGGACATCACAGGCAGTGTTATGTTACTGTAGATCATGAAACAACCCATGATGAAAATTATATCAAAACTAGTCAAATGTGAAGCTCTGCATCAATTAATTGCTTATTTTTCTGTAAAGGGGCATAATTCTGCTGTCAGCCTACTATATTCCAAGTACCTAGCTCCTTGTAGCTACTAGAGGTTCTGAAAACTTTATAGAAAAAATGTTAAACAATTCTAGAGATATAGTTTGGCTAAAAGGGTCAAATATATTCATATATTTATAAAAATAAACTTAAAAGGAGGGGCAAAGACCTTCATGGGGTTTTTGACCCTCCAGAAAACAGGTATATGTCTGTTAAGGAAAATATAGGTGCAATTATGGTGCCTCTGGGGTTTACAAGGACTCCTTTCAAGAAGGTTGTGTGTAATTTCCTTGGGCTTTGGGTTATACAAAACCTAAAAAAAGAGTATAAGTAAGCAGGATCACTTACCAGGTCTAGATCAGGACTTATGCTTTGTGGATGTACCAATATGCAGGATTCAGGGTGCTGGAAGCTGGTGCTTAGGCAGGCTGTATGGTTGAATATTTATTTTGGCCAAAAATTAATGATTCAAGAGTTTTGTCTACAATTTTATCAGAAAGTGGTCCAGGATCACACACTTATTTCTTATAAGGGTTTTATGGCTTGGGGGAAAAATATCTGAAGCAATAATGACTTTATGACTGGATGAATGAGTTATAAATGGCTGGAGGAAGAGCCTTTATTTATATTGTTTGGGTCCCCTCATGGTGCAGACCTTTTACCAGCCAAAGGAGGGTGTCCCAGGCTAGTGCTGAGGCCAGGGAGACATCAGTGTGTTTTTTTAGACCTTCCCAGGTCACTACAGAGGTACAGGAAGCCCTTTGTCATCATACTTGGGGCTTTGATACATGTTTCTGTACACTTAATGACCTCATTGTATCTACAAAGGAAGTAGTATTCAATTGATATTTTTAAATATAAGCCATGGTTTCCTGAAGACAGGGGCTTGAAAACATGCCCTGGGGACCCCATTCTGTAAGACTATTTCGAGTCTGAGTCTCTTTTGTCCATATTTGGATGTTTTACAGTCACTTAATTGGACAGTAAACTCCTATTAATGTTTATTTACATACAGTTTAAGTTACCAGGCACACATGGGGGGTGTTGTATGGGTATTTGGTACCTTGTGAGCTATCTATAACAAAGCCAGGCCTCTGTTTATCCTTAGTACACATTCTCAGGGTGTTACAATAACTAAAATGTACCCTTTTTTCCGGTTGCTAGTTGAAAAGAGCAACCTTTCAAAGCAGATCAAAAACAGAAAATAAATAACAAGATTAGAAGGAGTGGAAAATCCATATATATATTATTGTAGAAATGGATTCCCCACCCAGATATAGGTAGGGTCACTCACTGACCCCACCCTTGAATTCCAACTCCTTATATTTTCAAATAATTTCAGAAGAAAAAGACCCAGAAACCACAACACCACTATGGCACATTTTTGCCATTCTAATATTTCACACACAATGCCATGTATAGGTTTCACCCCTAAAATTTGGTCAGAATTGAGGTTTTGTGTATATTTTAGGAGTTACAGGCACATTTGTGTTATGTCAAAATTCCCGTGCGCAGCCCAGCATTCATATAGCAAGGGTACGCAGGCCTGATACTCAATATGTAGGCGCATGTCAATAAAACCGCCTGCAAAATTACTGATGATGGATCCCCAAACACAGCTTTCAAGCCTGCGCGCGTCAACATCAGTTGTGCTAATTCCAACAGCCAGGTACCGCAGGAACGTGCTACAACCTGCATGCATACATCATGCATATGTAACAAGTTGACTGACGGATAGGGAAATGTTTGAAACCAAATAAAATTGAATAAGAATATGATAATCAAACAAGAAAGCAAATAAATTGTGAGAAAAAATAATAAAGGTTGTCACATAAATGAGCTTTCCAAATCTTTATGAACCACAAAAAACACCAAGAATTCTACCAAAAAATTATTAAAAATTTCCAACATGTGTAGATAATGACGTAGAATCTACAAATAACCATTTCTACCCATGCCACTCTAATGAAAGTAATACAAAATAAGGAAATATGTCTGAACCATAAAAATAAAAAATTTATATTTAAATACTTCCTGACAATTATTTCACATAGAAATATGACACATGCAAGGGTAGCCAGTTGAAAGCACCAAGAATACGTGCCAAAATAGCCCTGGTTAGCCTTCTAGCCTCAGCACACAAGCACTACCCTCTCTACGTGCCCTGAGAAGATCTTACTACCCCAGAAAAGTATATAAACCAAACCTTTTAGATGGTTCAAAACCCAGGAATTTTAAGTAATCAATGCTGACCCCTTTCCATCCGTGATCAATTTTTTATTCAAGATAAAAAAGTGATTTATGGCCTCAGTCTGATATTATAATTATTTTTTCTAACCCAATGTTAATTCCATTAAAGAATATCAGCAATAATCCCCAACCATGGTCCTGAGACCCTTTCAACCATGAATTCCAGCAAGTTTCTTGGAGTTTCTGCTTAAATTAGTAAATGATCTCCTCTTGCCCCGAGGCATAAGTGCTGTGAGTCAGCCAGTCCACCCAATCCCCTTGAGTAACCCCTTTTTAGTAATCACTTAGGACCTCATTGTCCCAAGGTCTTTACAAGGTTCAAAAGAGCCACTTGAAGAGAGGGTCTTATCCAATAAAGATCCCCTGTTTCAATAAACTGTGGCCCCTCTTTAAAAATATATTCCAATAAATTTAATCCAACCAAACTACTCAAACTTTTCACTTGCTTCTAAATCAATCATTTGAGAATTTCATGTAATTTTCTTGGAATTATTATTCCAACATCAATATCACTTGCTGTAGCTAAAGGACGGAAAAGTTCCTGGTATCAGTAAGCTGACACTTTTAGTTCCAAATGTAATGTACAGGCCCTTTTACAGGGGCCCTGAAAACCTCTGATATATTTTTAAAAAGGGTGCAGGGCCCATTTTTCTGGATTATTTTTTGGGTTATCTGTTTTAATACTATTCTCCACCACATGGTGGCGCCCGTTGGGCCCCATGTGGTGTGGAACAGTGCTGTAGGATGTATGGGTGGTAGCCTACAGCCTGTTTCCATTTTGGGAGAAGGGGGGATGTCCAGTGAGCTGGCTGGTTGCCTTGCGCAATGGTCTGGCTGGTTGCTAGGAGCCCGCACAGGGTTGTTGGTCAACTACCTGTGGGGCTGGTAATGAGATCTAATTGAATTTCAACAGAACTAAAAACCAGCTGAGGCTGAAAGAGTAGAAAAGAAAAATATCAGAACAAGACATCAAAGAAGAGATAAAGAAACAGGAAGAGAAAAGACGTTGAGCCCTACAGCTTAGATCAATAATGATAGTCAGATGAGACAGCTTTAGTTTAGGAGAGATGAGAGAGTTAATGACGAAGAGATAATCTGAGGAGACAGGAAGAATGGGATTTGAATATAGGCAGAGTTCGGCTAGTCGAAGCAGAGAGTCAGATTGGATCCATGTTTTGTTGAAGTGCAATATCTATCTTACCAGTCAGAGATATTTATGAGATTGGGTTGAGTATATATTTGTAGGTTTGGTGACTTATGTTGAGGTTAGAAGGGATTGGAGAAAATAGAGAAATAAATAAATTAGAATAATAAACAAGAAGAAAAGAAAGGAGAAATAGAGAGACGATCAATAGTTGAGAACAGATTGAGAGATCCAATAGAGATGATTAATAGAGAGATCCAATTGAGATTATGAATAGAGATGATGAAAATGATGATTCTTCGGGGTCCCCCTTCATAGACTCAATGAGTATGAGTACCCACGCGCAGAAGCGCAGGAGGAGAAATGGACATGCGCATGGACGCGCAGTGGAACAGAAGGGCGCATGGAAGCGCAGTAAGAGAGGAGGGAAGCTGGAATACTCAACAGCTGGCAACAGATAGCAACCGCCCCAAACGGTAGTTGTTGACAAGCAACCACTCCAGGCTTGTGGTTGAATGCTCACAGGGCCGCGCTTACCATAGCCTCTTTGCGTGTTTGGGGAGGTTATGCGGCTGGCTGGGCTTGACTGTTCACAAGGCCAGGACATGCTGAAGCTTCTTTGCGCGGTTGCGGAGGGTATGTGGCTGGCCAGCCGGTGCCGTAGGTTCTTTGCGCAGTTGCGGAAGGTATGCAGTCGTGCGGGGGGCTATGGACAAAAGCGTGCTGTGGCTTCTTTGCCCAGTTGCAGAGGGTACACAGGTGAACTATGGTTCTACCTGAAGGAGTAAATTTTTGGGGATGGTGCCAGTGGGTGAACTTACCTTAATTGGCACCACAAATCCATTTCTTTAATAATATTTTTAGATTTATTACAGGTTAAGGTTTTATTTCTAAATTTTAATTTTTAATTTTTATTTGATTATTTCCATATTTTATTTTTGGGGGCTTTAGTCATTTGGTTCTGAATAGTAGCCAGCTGAAATTCTCCCCTTTCAAGGTTGGTGTACTCAAAAGAGATTTTGGGAGGGGCAACAGGTAAAAGAGGTTCTTGGGTGGAGATTTTAATCTTTCCTTTTTTCAGCTCTGAAATTCCTCAGAAGGATGGGGCCATCTGGTATGTTACTTTCTGGTAGCAACTCATCCTTTTCTGCCAATTCTCCTCTGTATCTGAAAAGGTACAGCCTGAAATCCTTTACATTGACTCTTTACTTCTTTTCTTTAAGGATTCTGCTTACTTTTCTCTTGCTCCCTTCCTGTGGGATTTCTAAGGGAATATTTTGGGAAGGTGGGTCTTCAGTTTTCCTAGCTTAATAGTGCTTAATCAGACTAACTGGAAAACCTGGGTGTTCCTTGGATAATTCCTCACTGAGGATAAATTCAACCGCATTCTTTCCATGGAGCATTTTTATTCAGAAAGGGCTTACAAAGGCTTGTTTCAGTTTCTTATTACCTCCTAGATTTTTGAAGTTCACTATGGACAGTAACACCTTGTCCCCTACTTTAAAGTCAGGTTCCTTGTGGCTTTTGTTCCACCTAGTCTTATTATACTCAACAGCTCTCTGAACACATTCTTGGGAATGATTATTAGCTTTTTCCAATGTTTTCTAGAAGTCCAGGGCTGCTGGGTGGACATTGACAAGTTTTTGGTTGACACTTTTTTGAGGCATTCTAGGTAACAATCCTCTCTCAATAATATAAGGAACTTCATGAGTAGTCAAGTGCATACTGCTGTTGTAAGCTATTTATAGGGCTGGAAGGAGACTTACCCAGTCATGCGTGTACCCAGCCTGGTTTTTAAACTCTAAACCAAAAGAGCAAAATCTTCTTAGCATGTCTTCCAAATTTTGAATCATGCTTTCAGCTAGCCAATCAGTTTGGGGATGATAAGCTTTGGAGAAAGCTAATTTTGTTCCCAAAATATCATGAAGTTTCCTCCAGAATTCAGAAGTAAAGTTTGGGTCTCTGTTGCTGATTATAATTTGAGGGATACCTATTTAAGCCATGACTCTGTTCCAGAACAGCAGGGAAACTTCCATAGCTGTTTCATCTTTTTGATTAGTGATAAACTTTTCTCTCTTGTAGAATCCGTCTAAAATCACTACCACAGAGCTATAGGAGTATGGTCCTCCTGGCGGTAAACCAGTGACAAAGTCAATGTTTATTATTTCCCATCTATTGGTGGGTTCTGATATCTTTTGGAGAAGACAAAATCTCTTTCCTGTTTTTCTGTTAGTTCTCTGAAAGTTTTTGCAGGACTTGATGTATTCAGTTGTTTGTTCTCTCCAGTCAATCCACCAGGCTGTCTGCTTGACCTTGTCAATAGTCCTATCTAATGAGAAGTTACCTGAGGTGCAGTTATCATGGAATTCATGCAGTATAGTTTTGATGTGGGTTTCTGATTTGAGGACTATCACAATTGAGTTTTTATGACGGAAGTATAAAAAACCATCTAAGCTTTAGAATCTCCCTTCTTTATAAGGAATGGGGAGTTCCTTTTGTAGACTCTGTATTAACGCATTATAGGGATTCATGATTTTCATGATCCTTAGTAACTTCAGATGCTCTGGGTCAAAGCTCTCTCAGACAGAATCAAAGAAAGATAGGTCTATATCACAGACATGGATCCCTAAGATTGGTAAGATTTCATTCTCATCTGGGTTTTATGCAGGGTTACTAGGGTCAGTAGGGAGATCCCATCTACTGAGTCCATCTGCATTCTGGTGTTTGGTTCCAGGTTTGTGCATGATTTTCATCTGTCCTCTGTACTTCTGGATAGCTATTTTCCATCTAAGCATGAGGCAGTTAGAATTTTTCATGTTAATGAGCATCCTTACTGCCTTGCAGTTGGTTATTACTTCAAGGGTACTTCCTTCTAGGTAATAGTGAAGTTTATCTAAGGACCAGAAGAACGCTAGGCATTCCATCTGACTTTCTCCATACCTTTTCTCCATATCTTTAATCTTTCTAGATAGAAATAGGATAGGTTTTTTCACAGGGACATCATTCTCTACTTTGGATTGGTGAAGAGCAGCTCCTAGTCAATCAACACAGGCATCAATGTATAATCTGAAAGGCTTAGAGTAGTCAGGTTGAGTTAGAACAGGGGCAGTAGTCATGGCTTTCTTCAAAGTTTCATAGGTCTGTACTCTCTCATGAGTCATTTCAAATATAGAAGTCTTGTTATATATCTCATACAGGCTTTAAGCTATTGTAGAAAAGCTGGGTATTAACTGCAAATAATAAATACAGAAACAGTAAAATAAGAGTAATTCAGTCTTATTTTGAGGCATTGGCCTATTAATTATGGCAGAAAACTTGTTCTGATCTACTGCTAAAGATAGCCCTTAGACTACGTGTCCCAAGGCTTTTAGTTCAGCATAACCAAAGTTGAATTTGTTCATAGACATCTTTGCTCCAACATCTGCAATGGTTTTCAGTACAAGACCTATCTTCTCTAGGTGATTTTCCCAATCATCCAAGTAAATGATAATTTCATCAATGTAAACCATCATCCAACCTTGTCAGATGAAAGTTCCAAAGACTGTGTCCATCATCCTCTGAAAATGAGATGGAGCATTCTATATACCAAAAGGCATTCTTAGGTACTCATAGATGCCTAAGTGACAGATAATTCTCATATAATTCCTGCTGTTAGCTTCAATAGGTATCTGATGGAAGCCTTTCAACATATCCATTGTGGTTATGTACTTTGCTTTGGAAAGATTATGGAGAGAGTGGTCTATCCTAGGGATGGGATAGTAACCTGCTTTAGTATAGTTTTTAAAACATATGGAAATCTCCAACCATCCTGGACTTGTCATTATTCTAGGCTATAATGACAGGAGTGGTGATTTCTACTTGCTCATTATGCCCTACTTTCCTAAGGACTCCCAACTCCATGAGCTCAGTTATGTGTTCCTCCAGTGCCGCTTGGTAACTAGGGCTTGCTGTGTAAGCAGGTCTCCTCAACATGGGCGGAAAGGAGGTTCTATATTCAGAGTTAATAATATGTTGTGCCCCTTGATATTACCAATGCGATGATGTTTGGTGCAAAAGGAAGCCATGTTTTCAAAACACAAGTTGACTAGGTTGTCTTGTTGATCATATGTAAGTTGATCATTAAGAGAGGCGTGCAAGAAATATTGATTTTTGAAGGAATCTAGAGGTTTGTTCTCCATGGAGGTTTAAATTTGAAAGATCTGGAATTTCTTCTTCGATTCTCCTCCAATGGAGAAGTATCTGTCCTTTCTCTGGAGGACATCTATCCCATACAAGCAGAAGGTATCATTACCTAGTATCAAGTAGTCACATAGGCAATTTTTCAAGACTACCAATTTGAGTTGAAGCCTTATGGATCATTTACTGTGAGGGAAAACAATAGGTTTCAGCTCTCTGATACCAGGAACCTTGCAGTCCTTTAGCTACAGAGAGTGATAAAAATCCTGGAACAATAATAATAATAATTTTCCAAAAATAAACGCTTTGAGGCTCAAATAAATAATATAATAAGAGCAGTTGCAAGGTTTAATTGGTTTTTGAATAAAATGTTTTCAATATTTATTCAAAAGAGGGGCCAAAGTATTATACTACTCGGGGTCTTTACAGACAAAGAAAACTCTCTTCAAGGGGCCTCCTTAGGCAGTTTAAGAACCTTGGAATGAAGATGTGTTTCTTAGAAAGAGCTCATTCCACTAATGGCCAGGCATAACAGCACACTGGCCTAGACAGGAAGGGAAACACTCACTCTGAGCACTTTATAACTAAAATCCTGCAAAAATGCGAAGGGTTTCAGAGCAGATGGTGTGGATTGCCTGACTAAACTTCAAGGGTTGATTTGTTTTAAGAAATGAATAATAATACTACAGACTTGGTCATAACTAAATTTCTTAGACTTTTAATAAGCACTTGACTAACAATGACACGGTGTCTGATTGCTAATAAGAATTCCTGGTAAACTGATGATGGAATAATGGATCCAAAGAGGTCTGTATAAATACCTTTTTGGGGTGATTCTGAGCTTCTCAGGGAGCGTAGAGAGAGTTCTGCTCATGGGCTGAGGCTGGAAAGCCAGTCAGAGAAAGATTAGGACGTCTACTTGGTGCTTCTAATCAGCTGACCTTAGATCTGGTAGATTTCTGTACTTTTTTAGCCACAGGATCTGTTAATCTATTGTGACATAAATTTGATCATTCTGCACTCATCCTTCATTTTTACTATTAGTATTGCTTTAAAGTGTACAGATGTGGACGTTTACTGATTTTCCATCATCTGCTGATCATGTAAATAATCTTTGATAATTTTATGAACACTCCTTGTAGTGTTTTGTGGTCTTCAAAGGTCAGAGTCAATGATTTACGTTGTAATCCTTGATCTTTAATTTATTATTAAAAAATGTTTTAAACTTAATTTTTATTAATTTTACTTAATTTTTGATCTTTTTTAGATTATTAATAAGGAATATGTCAACTTGTTACATATGCCAGGCAACCCTCATTAGGTCGTAGCTCTTATGAGCAGTACCTGGTTGTCAGATTAGTCACGACAGATCCAGACGCGGGGATCAGTCAGTTCAGATGTGCGCGGGGTGGGATCCGCGGCGTGCGTGGAAGAATTAGCTGCGCGCGGGTCTCTAGTACGCAGGAAACTGCTACTATGAGTAGGTAGGGGTATGTAATGATGCAGGGCTGCGCGCGGGAATTGTGACAAAACAAATTTCTGCGTGTAACTCCTAAAACATACACAACACCTCAATTCTGAGTGAATTTTAGGTGTAAACCCTATATGTGACAACACTTGTGAAATGTTAAAATGGCAAAAAGGTGCAATACTGGTGTTGTAATTTTTAGTACTTTTCTTTCAATTATTTTAAAAATGTAAGGACTTGGATTTCAAGGGTGGGGGCAGTGAGTGACCCTACCTAATTTTGGGTGAGAAATACATTTCTTTAATAATATTGATGGATTTCTCACTCCTTCTTTTGTTAATTTAGATATTCTTCTTTTTTATAGTTTGTGTTGCTATGACAGGTTGCTCTGTACATAGTAGCAAGCTGAAATTCCCCCAATCCAAGATATGTCTATATCTGAAGAAAACAAATTCTGGGCCAATGCTTTCTGCTGGCTCTTTAGTTCCTTAGATGTATGGGTCCATCAGGGATATTGTTTTCAGGTAAACATTCATCCTTATATGCTGATTCTCCCTTGTATCTAACTAGGTAGAGTCTGACATCTTTTCCATTGATCCTTTCCTTTTTATCTTTAAGGATCTTGCTAATTTTTCCTCTGTCTTTTTCAGGTTCTTCTGCAACAGATATTTCAGGTGAAGCAGTATATTCTCCATTCCTTGGATGGTAGTGTTTGATGAGACTTACTGGGAAGACTGGGTGTTTTCTAGAAAGATCATCACTAAGGATTACTTTGACAGCATTCTTACCATGAAGTTTATTAATGGTGATGGGTCCAACAAAAGCTGTTTGAAGCTTTCTACTTCCAGCTAAGTTGGTGAAGTTGGTGATATAGATCAAGACTTGATCACAAATCTTGAAATCAGGCTCCATATGGTTTTTATCCCACCTTTGTTGGTTATACTCCACAGCATCCTAAACACCCTTAACAGCATGTTTATTGGCTACATCTATCATGTTTTTGAAAAATCCTTAAACACCTTGTGCAGCATTTTCAGGCTAATTTTCTTTTTCAATGGCTAAAAAAATATCAAATTTTCAGTCAATTTCCATCAGATATAAAATTAAAATAATTCAATCACATATTTCAATAGAGGACTGATCATTTGAACTTACTGAAACCAGGAAATTTGAATTCCTTTAGCTACAGCAAGGGATATTGGTTTCGGAATAATAATAATTCCAAGAAAATGACGTAAAATGCTCAAATAGTTTGTTTAGAAGCAAGTGCAAAGTTTGAGTGGTTTGGTTGTATTAAATTGATTTAAAATTATTTTTCAAGAGGGGCCACATTTCACGCAAACAGGTGATCTTTTTTGGACAACAACCTCTCTCCAAGGGGTTCTTTTGAACCATGTAAAGACCTTGGGACAATGATGTCCTAAGTGATTCCTCAAAAGGGGTTTACTCAAGGGGATTGGTGAGAATGGTTGACTCTCAGAACTTATGCTTGGAGGAAAGGAGGGGATAAATTACTAATTTAAGAAGAAAATCCAAGAAACTTGCAGAAATTTGCAGTTGACAGGGTCTTAGGACAATTTTTGGGGATATTGCGGATATTATTCAATGGAATTAACAATGGGTTTAGAATTAATAATTATAATATCAGACTCAGGCCAAAAATCACTTTTTTATCTTATATAAAAATTGGATCAGGGATGGCAAGGGGTCTGGATTGATTGTCAAAAATTAATGAGGTTTAGACCATCTAAAAGGGGCTTTTTATATATCTTTCTAGGGTAATTTCAGCTTGCTACTATGTACAGAGCAACCTGTCAATAGCAACACAAAAACTATGAAAAATAAGAATATCTCAATTAACAAAATAAGGGGTGAGAAATCCATAAGTACTATTACAGGAATGGATTCCTCACCCAAAATTAGGTAGGGTCACTCACTGACCCCACCCTTGAATCCCAAGTCCTTACATTTTTAAAATAATTAAAAAGAAAATTACTAAAAATGACAACACCATTATGGCACTTTTTGGCCATTCTAATATTTCACACGGGTTTTCACGTATAGGGTTTACACCTAAAATTCACTCAGAATTGAGGTGTTGTGTATATTTTAGGAGTTACACGCGGAAATGTGTTATGTCACAATTCTCGCTTGCAGCCCGGCCTCATTACATATCCCTACATACTTGTAGTAGCAGATTCCCGTGTACTAGAGACCCGCGCGCAGCTGATTCTGCCACGCAAACAGCGGATCCTACCCCGCGCGCATCTGTACTAACTGATCCCCGCGTCTGGATCTGTTGTGACTAATCTGACAACCAGGTACCACTCAGAAGAGCTACAACCGAGTTAGAGTTGCCTAGTATATGTAACAAACTGACATATGCATTACTAATGATCTAAAAATATCAAAAATTAAGTAAATTCAATGAAAATTAATTTTAAAACATTTTTTAATAATAAATCAAAGATCAAGGATTACCATGTAAATCATTGACCCTGATCATTGAAGACCACAAAACACTACAAGGAGTGTTCATAAAAATTATTAAAAATGATCTACATGATCAGCAGATGATGGAAAAATAGGAAACAACCATTTCTTTTGGCTTTCAAGCAATATCAATAGTACAAAAGAAGGATAAGTACAGAATGATCAAATTTACGCCATAACAGATTAACAGATCCTGTGGCTAAAATAGTACAGAAATCCAGCAGATCTAAGTACAGCTGATTGAAAGCACCAATTGGACGTGCCAATCTTACCCTGAATGGCTTTCCAGCCTCAGCCCACAAGAAGAACCCTCTCTACGTGCCCTGAGAAGATCAAAATCACCCCAAAAAAAGTATTTATACAGACCTCTTTGGATCCAATGAGTTAATCAGTTTACCAGGAATTATTATTATCAATCAGACACCATTTAATTGTTGATAAACTGCTTATATGAAGATAATTAAGTGATTTATGAATTATTCTGTAGTATTGTTATTTATTCTTATTAACCAATCAACCCTTGAAGTTTTGTCAAGCAATCCACCCCATCTGCTCTGAAACCCTTCCAATTATTCCAGGATTCTCGTGGTAAAGTGCTCAGAATGAGTTTTACCCTTCCTGTCTTGGCCATTTGTGCTGTTAAGCCCGGCCATTAGTGGAATAAGTCCCTTCTAAGGCACCCATCTTTATTCCAAGGTTCTTAAACTTCCTAAGGAGGCCCCTTGAAGAGAGGTTGCTATTCTGTAAAGATGCCCAGTAGTATAATACTGTGGCCCCTCTTTTATATTATATTGAAAAACATTTATTACCAAACCAATTAAAACTTGCAACTGCTCTTATTATATCATTTATTTGAGCTTCTAAGTGTTTATCATTGGAATAATAATAACAATAATTATTCCAGCATTTTTATCACTCTCTGTAGCTAAAGGACTGCAAGGTTCCTGGTATCAGAGAGCTGACAGGTAATAATACCTTCTCAGGGCACGTGGAGAGAGTTGTGCTTGTTTTCTGAGGCTGAAAGGCTATCCAGGGCTAGTTTGGAACGTATTCTTGGTGCTGTCAGCTGGCTAGCCTTGCCTATGTCATATTTTTCATGTGAAATAATTGTCAGGAGTTATTTAAATTTGAATTTGTTATTTTCATGGTTCAGACACATTTCTCTATTCAATATTACTTTCTATTAGAGTGGCATGGCTAGAATTGGGTATTTGTAGATTCTACGCCATCTTTTGCACATGTTGGTAATTTTTAATAATTTTTTGGTAGACTTCTTGATGTGTTTTGTAGTTCATAACAATTTGGCAACCCCATGTACGTGACAACCTTCATTATTGTTTCTCACAATGTATTTGCTTGCTGTTTTGATTCCCATATTTTTCATTCAATATTTTTAGTTTTCAAACATCTCCCCATCCATCATTCAACTTTTTACATATGCATGATGTATGCATGCAAGTTGTAGCATGTTCCTGCAGTACCTGGCTGTTAGAATTAGTACAGTTGATGTTGACGCGCGCAGGCTTGACAGCTGGGTGCAGTAATCCATTATCCACTGCCAGCAGTCGTTTGCATGCAGTTTTATTGACATACACCTACATATTGATTGTCAGGCGTGTGTACCCTTGATATATGAATGTGGGGCTGCGTGCAGGAATTGTGACACAACACCAATCGGCCTGTAACTCCTAAAATATACACAAAACCTCAATTCTGACTGAATTTTAGGTGTGAAACCTATAGATGGCATTCTGTGTGAAATATTTGAATGGCAAAAAGGTGCTATAGGGGGCCTGTGGTTTATTGGTCTTCTCTTCTGAAATTATTGAAAAATTTAAAGGATTGTAATTCAAGGGTAGGGTCAGTGAGTGACCCTACCTATTCTTGGTTGGGAAACCATTTCTGCAATAATATATATGGATTTCCCACTCCTTATAATCTTGTTATTTATTTTCTGTTTTTAATCTGCTTTGAAAGGTTGCTCTTTTCAAATGGAAAGCTGACATTCCCCCACTTCAAGATATCCCTATATCTGAAAAAAACTTTGGGGCACAGTGTCTTTTATTGGCCCTTTAATTTCTTAAGTGGATAGGTCCATCAGGGATGTTTTTTTCAGGTAAACATTCATCCTTTTCAGCAGATTCTCCTTTGTATCTGACTAGATAGAGTCTGAAATCTTTCCCATTTATCCTTTCTTTTTTGTATTTAAGGACTTTTACTATTTTTCCTTTGTCTTTCTCAGTTTTTTCTGCAAAAGTTATTGCTTGTGAAAGAGTTTGTTCTCCTTACCTGCAATATTAGTGTTTGATAAGACTCACTGGAAACACTGGGTGTTTCCTGGAAATTTCACCACTGAGAATCACTTATACTGCATTCTTTCCATGGAGTTTCTTGACGGTGAATGGTCCAACAAATGCAGGTCTGAGTTTCTTGATCCCAACTAAGTTGGTAAAATTTCTGGTAGAAACTAAGACTTGGTCACCAAACTTTAACTCAGGCTCTTTTTGGCTTTCATCCCACCTTTGTTGGTTATATTCAACAGCTTCTTGAACACATTGAGCAGAATTTTTGTTTGCTACATCTATCATGTTCTTAAAGTCAAGTGATGTGGCGTGAATATTGGTTAGCTGCTGGTTCAGGTTATCCTTTGGTAGTTTGGGAATCCATCCTCTTTCCAGTAAATAGGGTGCTTCTTTAGTGGTAGAATGCTTGCTACTGTTGTAGGCCATTTCTAGAGCAGTTAAAAGGCTAACCCAATCATGGCAATATCCATCATTATTCTTGTATTCTAGACCAAAGCAACAGAACCTTCTGAGAATGTCTTCTAATTTCTGAATCATTCTTTCAGCTAATCCATCTGTCTGGGGGTGATAGGCTGTAGAGAAGGCTTAAGTAGCACCCAAAATGTTGTGGAGATTACTCCAAAATTCAGAAGTGAACTTGGGATCCCTATCACTGATGATGATCTTATAGACTCCCACATCAGCTATGAGTCTGTTCCAAAACAGTAATGCTACTTCCATGGCAGTGTGCTCCTTATGGTTAGGTAGGAACTTTGTTTTCTTGGAAAACCTATCTACTATTACTCTGAATGATTTTTAGGTGTAGGCTCCTCCTGGGGGTAATCCAGTTACAAAGTCCATTTTGATGATCTCCCATCTTTTCTTATGTTCAGTAATTTTCTGGAGTAGACAATACCTTTTTCCAGTGGTCCTATTGGACTTCTGACAAGTTTTGCAACTGGTGAAATACTGGAGTGTGGAATCTTTCCAATTGATCCACCAAGCAGTTTGTTTGACCTTTTCTAGGGTTCTATTGGTAGATAAATGACCAGATGAGCATTTATTGTGGCACTCAGCTAGAACTGTGTTTGATATGGTATTCCTTGGTTAAGACTATGACACTGTAATGTTGGTACCTATAGTATACTAGACCATCCCATAAGGTGAACCTTCAAGCTTTTGAATGTTTTAGGAGAGTTTCAGGTAGACTGTTAACCAGTTCAGATGGTGGAGAGGTACTTTCCATAATGGTGATTAGAGTCTTCATATCAGGGCTTTAAGCCTCCTTGAAGGAGTTGAACAAAGATTCATCCAGTTCACAGATGTGGATTCCTAGAATAGGAGCCTCTATATTTAGCATGTTAATATTCATTATAGGAAATGTCATTATCCTCTGGGTCATAAGCAGTGTTACTTGGATCATTGTGAAGAGAATTCCTATTCAAATTATCAGAATTCTGGTGTTTAGAACCAGCTGGATGGACTATGGTCATCTGATCTCTGTAATGTGAAACGGCTATCTGCCACCTTAACATAGGCCTACTAGGGGTTTTCATGTTCATTAAAGTCCTTACAGCATTGTGGTCAGTTATTACCATGAACTTTGTACCTTCCAAGTAATAATGGAGTTTCTCCAGAGCCCAAAATAATGCAAGGAATTCCTTTTGGCTTGCACCATAACTATTCTCAGTATCCTTTACTTGTCTGGATAAGAAGAGTATAGTTTTTTTGACTGGTTTTTCATTTTCTATGACTTCTTGGTGTAAAAAAGCTCCCAGCCCTTCCATGCTAGCATCTATATAGATCTTGAAAGGTTTGGAATAGTCAGGTTGAATCAATACTGGAGCTGCGGTCATAGCTAGCTTGAGTTCTTCATAGTTCTTAACCTTTTCATGAGTCATCTCAAACATTGTGTTGTGGTTGCAGATTTCATACAAACATTTGGTGAGAAGGGAAAACTTAGGTAGATACTTTCTGTAGTAGCTGCAAAAGCTGACAAAGGATAGGAGTTCAGTTTTATTTTGAGGCATGGGCCTCTTAATCACAGCTGCTTTTTTGCTCAGGTCAGCAGTTAAGGTTAGTCCTGCACCAATGTTCCCCAAAGCTATCAGCTCTTCATAGCCAAAGTTACATTTTTCATTGATCATTTTCATCCCACAGCAGAGATAGTTTTAAGGAATAGCCTTACTTTGTCCATGTGTGTATTCCAATCATCAGAATAAATGATAACATCATCAATTTATAACATCATCCATCTTTGTCTCATGAATAATCCTAAAACTTTATCCATCATCTATTGGAATTGAGAAGGAGCATTCTTGATACCAAAAGGCATCCTAAGGTACTCATAAATGCCCAAATGACATATGATCTTCATAAACTTCAAGCTATCAGTACTGATAGGTATCTGGTGAAAAAATTTCATCATATCCATCTTAGTGATGAACTTAGCCTTTCAGATGTTTTGTAGAGCATGGTCAATCCATGGAATAGGGTAATAATCAGCTTGGGTATAGTTATTCAGCATTCTAAAGTCTCCAACCATCCTAGACTTATCATTGTGCCAAGCTATGATTACTGGAGTAGTAATTTCCACTTGTTAATTGTGTCCCACTTTCCTCAAGACTTGTAAGTCAATCAATTCATGGATATGAGTTTCCAGAGCAGTTGTAGATTTTGGACTAGAAGGGTAAGCAGTTCTCCTGAGGTTGGGAGGCTAAGGAGGTTTAATGGTGAAGGTTAGAATCATGTCATGTCCTTTGATGTTACAAATTGGATGATCCTTGGTACAGAAGACATTCTGATTTTCACAGCAAACTTGGAGGATGTCCTTTTTTTGGTCTTCACTCAGCAAGGGGTTCAGAGCTGCTTGGGAGAAGTACTCTTGGTTGAAATTCTCCAAGTGTTTTTAATGAGTTGAATCAGAAGTTTGAGCATTGACATGGCATATTTTGAAATTCTTGTTCCAGTCTCCTCCTATTCAAAGTATCTACCCTTACTTTGGAATAAATCTATAAAATATAAGCAAAGATAATCATTCCCTAAAATAAAGTAATCACACACTCCATTCTGGAGCACTAAAAATTCAAATTTCAGTCTGAGTGACCCAATTGAGTGGGAGGGGAAACAATATCAGAGGAACAAACCCCAATGGCATGAAGGGAAGATTTAAAACTGCTGAAATTAGCCTGAGGTACTGGTAATAAGTTCAATCTCCAATATGGATCTTGTTGTTCCAAATAAGTTGAACTAACACAAGAGCACAAGGCTCCACTGTCTAAAAGTAACTTAAGAGGAGAACCTTGGATCAAACCAGTGGCATAGCAGGTTTTACCAGAGAAGTAACCTTTACCAGCAGAAGGTTTGAGAGTCAAAGTTTTGGCTTCAGGAAAATGGTTAATTTTCATATTGTGATTCCATTTTTGTGGTAAGTTGGAATCTTCATTACCAGAGTTAATGTCTAAGGAAGATGCTATACTTCCTTCAATGAAATTTATAGGGTTAGTGATCATTCATTCACACTCAGAGAGTTATCCATCAGTGTCATCAAGTTGAGGGTCAGGGTCATTGTCATCCTCTTCTCCTTCAATGTGATTGATCTTTCTCCTGGGCTGGGATCAGTCAGTTCTCACATTTCCAGTTTGTTTACAATTCCAGCATACCTTTTCCTTAGTCTCAGAAGTCTTCTTAAATTCTAATTGGGGAGCAGTTGAGTCTTTGGTTTTGGGATTGTATTCTTCTCAAGTCTTGGGAGTGGGTTTCCTGGGTCTATTATTTCTTTTGTCAAGACCATTCATATCAATTGTTTCTTCCAGAATACCAATGAGAGTTGAGAGATCAGCATCCATGGACATTATACACCTCACATTTTCATAAAGGTTTCCAGGACATAGATTGAGGAGCCTTTCATTGATTTCATTTTTTTCCGCTTCAGGATATAAACAATCTAACCTCTTCTTTTGTTCCAAACACCACTTTTGGGGTTTGTCCTTTGAAGGGTCAAAAATTGAGTTCTCAAAGGTTTTCATCATTTTTATTTTCCAGATTCTAGTACCAAACTGTTCTTTGATGAGAAATTTCCAAGAGTTCCAAGTTTGGGATCCTACTTCTCCTGTTTTGTTGATAAACCAATCCAGTGCTACTCCTTCAAACAGCCTGGGTAGTATCATTACTGCTATAATGTCAGGCAGTTCATATGCGGCTAGGGTATAGTCAATAAATTCAATGAAGCTGATGCGGTTGTATTCTCCTTCACCTGAGAATTTAGGCCATTCAATTACAGGGGGCAAGAGTTTCAGAGCTTGTTCTAATTCAGGGGTAGTACTAGGTTGGTAATACTCATTCCTGTTAATTTCAGAATTAAGAGAGATGTTAGGAGTGATACTGGTCATGGTAGGTTTTGATTCTTCTACATTGACTAGAGGAGGGGAAGTTCATTTAACTTTAAGGTCTCTTGAATCATCCTCATCATACCTAGTTCCAAATCCATTTTTTTGCTTAATAGATCAATATTATTAACAAGGTGAACAGAATGTTTATTATTCTTGTTTCTTATTTCTCCTTTGAGTTTCTCAAGGAGAAGGAGTATCTCTTCCTGTCCGGAAGAACAGATGATGCTTATATGGTTAATTTAAGATGCTTTGTTTAAATCAATGCTATCCCTTAATAATTTGATTTCAGACTCATCAGCTTTCAGGTGGTCAGCTTGACATTGGATTATTTTGTTAAAATTTTGGATTTGTTTATCAAGTTGTTTGTGAATATTGTCTAGATTTCCATTAAAGATGTTAAAGTTATAAAAAACATTATCACAAAATATTTTAAACAATGGAGTGATATCATCATAATATAGTTGTGATAAACTTCCTTCCACTTCTGAGCCAGAGATATTATTTTGTCCCAATCTTTTAGGTTCCCCAATCTTTGATGATTTTAGGACCTCAACTTTTTGGGACCCTTTCCCTTTAACTTGGCTAGTTGACCCCAAGGGTTCCACTTTTCTACGTATTTCTCCACTTCTGCCCTGGAAAATTCATTTCTGAAGGGCTATTTGAGAGGAATTGGCCCGTGAAATGGCCTTTCTCACGGCTGCTGAGTCCTCCTGTTCTTGGGATATCTTGTATGCCTCCCAATGACTCACCTGATCCTTCACCAGATCCTTTATTTTGGACTCTTTGGCTAAGTCTGGACTGGGAGGCGTAGGAGGAGGGGTGGCTTCTGTGGACAACTGTCTGGGAAAAGGATTCATCTCCAATAATTTGTTGTTCAAGTTTGCTGGCGCGGGTGCTGGCAGGTTTTGCGGCACTCAAGTCCCAGGTTTGAGCCCACTCATTTTTCTTGCTACAGGCACTCATACAGGCACACATTCCTCCTGGCAGAGGTCCATATGAGGGGGCTTGTCCTTTTGCGCGGGTTTTGGGCCTGTTTTGCAACATAGTTCAACAAAAGGTATAAGTTTCTGTTGAAACTTGGTGAAAATAATACAAAAAAACAAAAATATTTTTTTTATTTTTAATTTAAGGTCACTTAGACTTAATTTCAGCGGTACTAAAGCTTGTTTAGGGTTGAAAGAGTCCTTGGTGAGTGATCCAGGGGGGTCTTTGTGGGTA
Source organism: Puccinia polysora (assembly GCA_025617555.3). Classification (NCBI taxonomy): domain Eukaryota; kingdom Fungi; phylum Basidiomycota; class Pucciniomycetes; order Pucciniales; family Pucciniaceae; genus Puccinia; species Puccinia polysora. The sequence goes on along the minus strand of CM062632.1, from coordinate 30,579,302 downwards.
CCAATGAGGCCTTGGCTTAGATCCAAAGATCCATGGTGAGAACTGTTTTCCTACAGGTCTTGTTCAATAAAATACGCATGGGAAAAGGTCCTTTCCACTGCAATAAGATTAAAAATTAATATTAATAAGTTTTGTTTGGTCTATTATAATTTTATTAATTTTTATCAATTTTTGATTTTTGAATTGTTTCAAAAAAAAAATATAAGAAATATATATTGAGCTTAATTTCTTTATTTTTTTTGAAAAAATAAAGTTGTCTCTGATAATTCTTCCAGGCAATGTTTTGCCTGATTAAAGAATTAAAATCAATAATTCTTTCAAGTTCCAATTATTTGGCTTTGAAAACTTGTTGCTTATAATGATTTTATTTTGCTTGTTGTTGCTCAGGAGTTATGATAACAGGCACAAAATTATGGAGTCTCTCTTCTTTTTTCTGTTTAAGAACATTAAAATAATAATTGATTAATTCTCCATTGGTCTTAAGATCCACTGGAAAAATAAAAATAAAAAAGGATAATAAGTATTTTTACTTATGTTTACATAGATTATCTGGTCCAAAGAAATAAATTAATTAAAAATTAATTATTCAGGAATTTATCTGGCCAGACCCCAATTTTCAACGTACTGATACCAGGAACTTTGCAGTCCTTTAGCTAAAGCAAGAGATATTGGTGTTGGAATAATAATAATTCCAAGAAAATTACAAAAAATTCTCAAATAGTTGATTTAGAAGCAAGTGCAAAGTTTGAGTGGTTTGATTGGATTAAATTTATTTAAACATATCTTTCAAGAGGGGCCACAGTTCATGAAAACGGGGGATATTTATTGGATAACAACCTCCCTTCAAGGGATTCTTTTGAACCGTGTAAAGAACTTGGGACAATGCATTCCTAAGTGATCACTCAAAAGGGGTTCACTCAAGGGGATTGGATAGACTGGCTCACTCACAGCACTTATGCCTGGAGGCAAGGAGGAGATAACTTACTAATTTAAGCAGAAAATCCAAGAAACTTGCAGAAATTCATGGTTGAAAGGGTCTCAGGACAATTGTTGGGGATATTGCTGATATTCTTCAATGGAATTAACAATGGGTTTAGAATTAATAATTATAATATCAGACTGAGGCCATAAATCACTTGTTTATCTTGAATAAACACTTGATCACGGATGGCAAGGGGTCTGGATTGATTACTTAAAAATTCCTGAGGTTTAAACTATCTAAAAGGGGCTGTTTATATACCTTTCTAGGGTAATAAGACCTTCTCAGGGCACTTAGAGAGAGTTTTGATTGTGTGATGAGGCTAACAGGCTAGCCAGGGCTAGTTTGGCACGTAGTCTTGGTGCTGTCAGCTGGCTAGCCTTTCCTATGTCATATTTCCATGTGAAATAATTTTCAGGAGGTATTTAAATGTTACTTTATTATTTTCATGGTTCAGACACATTTCCTTATTTTATATTACTTTCTTTAGAGTTGCATGGCTAGAAGTGGGTATTTGTAGTTTTTAAACCATCTTCTGCACATGTTGGTAATTTTTAGTAATTTTTTGGTAGATTTCTTGATGTGTTTTGTAGTTCATAAAGATCTGCCAATCCCATGTACGTGACAACCTTCATTATTTTTTCTCACAATTTATTTTCTTGCTGTTTTGATTTCCATATTTTTTATTCAATCTTTTCAGGTCTCAAAAATCTCCTCATCCATCATTCAACTTGTTACATATGCATGATGGATGCATGCAAGTTGTAGCATGTTCCTGCGGTACCTGGCTGTTAAAATTAGTACAGTTGATGTTGATGCGCGCAGGCTTGACAGCTGCGTGCCGGAATCCATCATCCATGGCCAGCAGTCATTTTGCATACGGGTTTCTTGACATGCGCCTACATACTGAGTGTCAGGCGTGTGTACCCTTGCTATATGAATGCAGGGCTGCGCACAGGAATTGTGAAACAACACCAATCAGCCTGTAGCTACTAAAATATACAAAAAACCTCAATTCTGAATGAATTTTAGGTGTGAAACCTATGCATGGCCTTGTGGGTGAAATGTTTGAATGGCAAAAAGGTGCCATAGTGGTGCCGTGGTTTATTGGCCTTCTCTTCTAACATTATTAAAAAATGTAAGGAGTTGGAATTCAAGGGTGGGGTAAGTGAGTGATCCTACCTTTTCTTGGGTGGAGAATCCATTTCTGCAATAATATATATGGATTTCCGACTCCTTCTAGTCTTTTTATTTATTTTCTGTTTGTAATCTGCTTTGACAGGTTGCTCTTGTCAACTAGCAAGCTGACATTTAGTCTGACCATCTGTTTCAGGGTGATAATCTGTTGAAATATTTAGTTTAACCTGTAATCTTTCACACATAATTTTCCAAAAAGAATAAATAAATAAAGATCCTGTTGATCTTTCTGTAATTTCATCTGCTATCACAACTCCTTGCGCCTGTTTGCTCACTACTCCCTGTGATCCAACTGTCACAACCTCCAGTCAATACTGCCTTCTTTATCCACCAGATCTATCCTACCAACGCGCTCTTAATGATTCAACCTCTTCCTCCTTCTCTTCAAACTTTTACTTGATCAAAATACTTCCTCTTCACTATTACTCTGCTACCTATCCTTTTTCCCTTATCTATTGTTTTTATTGTCTATTATCTTCTCCTTCACTATAAAACCTCACCAACTAACCTTCACCACCAACATCCTTGGACTCAACAGCTCTCATCCCTAAGATTAATTCAATCACCCTCTTCTGCCGCTGATTTTGAGTCCTAGTTCTATTTTGTGAGAAAGAGAAAACCCAAGAACCATGTATTCCTTTGGACTTCTTTATCAGCAATGCTTTTCCCTACGCTCAACCCAATAACTTACCTCATCCTCTCTGACCTTTTCACTCATTTTCACAGACATCTGAACCTTTTCTAGCCAGATCTTTTATTGTCCTCCTCTAGCTGTCCATCTGATCATTCTCCTTGAAACTCCTGGGTGTGTAATTGGTGGATCATCTTTTCATCCACTGTTATTCTTATCCTTTCCTGTTGTTTCTTATTTTTATTTTTATCTCTTGATTGCTGCCAGTCTGGTTCTACTTTATAATCTCTTATTCAGAAAGTCTACTTGCTCTATCACAATTAACAGTCAAACCCTTCCGGGCTTAGAACCAGGCCACTATGGACTCTCTCAACCCTACAATCCTTAAGACAACTATTGAGACTATTCCCCTACTCACTGAGGACAACTTCACAATCTGGAGAACAAGAATGCAATCTCTACTCAATCTGGCTAAACTCAAGGACTCCATGACCCTCTCTGATGACCTTGGTTCAGAGGACAATGCTATTCTTACCTTCATTATTATATCTAAACTGTTTCCTAGCTTTCACTCCAATATTATCAATGTGTCAAACAAAGAGGATGAAAAGGCTATATGGACATATCTCCTCAAACAATTTATTTCTTCAAAACTAGCCAATCAATATCAAGCCTACAAAAACTTTGCTTGCATCACAATTGATTAGGCTAATATTTGGCTATTCATAACCAAAATTAAAACTGGCATCACTAGGCTCCACAAGATAGGAATCATAATTGCCTCCAATATTCTCGCTAATATGATCCTAGATAAATTGCTGCCTACTCCTTCTCTGAAAAAAATCCAGCAGTCCATCTTGCACTCAGCGGTTTAATCTGAAATAAATTCTGATGCTGTTCTTGACCACCTGAGGATCCATCTCAACAAAAAAAATGGCCAACGGCTTGTCGCCAGGAAGCTCCTCACTCTCTCTGTACACTGATGTTGATAGGAAATGCAAGCAAAAGAAGCACAATCCCCTTGCAAACCATCCCAAACACAAATGCTAGATGATTTACCCTCACCTTTGTCCCCCACCCTTGAGTCAAGATGGAGGCAATACTTTCAGGTTTCTTTCATACACCTCAAATCCACCCCTCTCCACTCTGTTCTTGACTCAGGCTCTTCCCACCATATGGTGGCTGATTGAGATCTCTTTGAATTCCTAGAAAACAAGTACAAAGAATCAGTAAACACAAGTTGTAGACGCAACAGGCTAGAGATTGAATGAATTGGCTCTATCAAGTTAACCTCTTGCTCCCCTTCTATTAGTCTCAAAAACGTTCTTTTGGTTCCACAAATCTCTGCAAACTTTCTCTCACTCCATCGTCTTGTCCTTGATCAGTTCAACGTGTCATTCTACCCCCATTACTTCTCAATAAATGAAGACTCCCAAGTGCTTTTCAATTTATTCTATTCCAACCATATCCCTAATCTGAACCTTGAGCTTTTTTTGTCGTCTTCATCACATGTGTCCTCCGTCAAGATATTTCACAAATCTCTTGGTCACATAAGCTATCATCAAATCTAAAACAAACTCAACATACCCCACAGAGAGGAAATTTGATGTGAATCCTGCTCCCTTTCAAAAGTTACTGGAGCCTCATTCAATGTCAGCTCTCTGATACCAGGTACCTTGCAGTCCTTTAGCTACAGAGAGCGATAAAAATTCTGGAATTATAATGATAATTATTATTCAAATAAAAACGCTTAGAAGCTCAAATAAATGATTTAATAAGAGCAGTTGCAAGGTTTAATTTGTTTGGTAGTAAATGGTTTTCAATATAATATAAAGAGGGGCCACAGTATTATACTACTGGGGATCTTTACAGACTAGCGACCTCTCTTCAAGGGGCCTCCTTAGGCAGTTTAAGAACCTTGGAATAAAGATGGGTGCCTTAGAAAGGACTTTTCCACTAGTGGCCGGGCTTAACAGCACAAAAGGCCTAGACAGGAAGGGTAACACTCACTCGGAGCACTTTACCACGAAAATCCTGGAATAATTGGAAGGGTTTCAGGGCAGATGGGGTAGATTGCCCAACTAAACTTCAATGGTTGATTGGTTAATATAGGTAAATAATACTACTGCAGACTAAGTTATAAATCACTTGCTTATCTTCATATAAGCACTTGATTAAAAATGAAACGGTGTCTGATTGATAATAAATAATTCCTGGTAACTGATTAACTTTTTGAATAATGGATCCAAAGATGTCTGTATAAATACCTTTTTGGGGTGATTTTGGTCTTCTCAGGGCACGTAGAGAGGGTTCTGCTCGTGGGCTGAGGCTGGCAAGCCATTCAGGACAAAATTAGCACGTCCGCTTGGTTCTGTCAATAATATTTCCTTGGATCTGCTGGATTTCTGTACTATTTTAGCCACAGGATCTGTTAATCTGTTATGGCCTAAATTTGATCATTCTGTACTCATCATTTATTTGTACTATTGATATTGCTTTGAAGCATGCAGATGTGTATTCTTACTGATTTTCCGTCATCTGCTGATCATGTAGATAATTTGTAATAATTTTTATGAACACTTCTTGTAGTGTTTTGTGGTCTTCAAAGATCAAGATCAGTGATTTACGTGGTAGTCTTTGATCTTTGATTTATTATTAAAAAATTTTTAAAACTTAATTTTCATTAATTTTATTTAAGTTTTGATCTTTTTAGATCATTATTAATGCATATGTCTATTTGTTACATATGCTAGGCAACCCTAACTAGGTTGTAGCTCTTCTGAGCAGTACCTGGTTGTCAGATTAGTCATGACTGATCCAGGCACGGGGATCAGTTAGTACAAATGCGCGCGGGTAAGGATCTGCTGCGTGCGTGGCAGAATCAGCTGCGCGCGGGTCTCTAGTACGTGGGATCCTGCTGCTACTAGTATGTAGGGTTATGTAATGATGCGGGGCTGCGCGCAGGAATTGTGACATAACACATTTCCGCGTTGTGGTGAACCATTTCGGACACCGTGGGAAAAGAATTCCAAAATTTTCCTTGCGCGTCACGCGCCGCTCATCCTCATCCTTGCGTTTCGCGCTTCCCTCATCCACATAGTCATTGTCGCGCGATGCTCACCGTCATCATCGCGCGTCACTCATCTATCATTGTCCCTCATCCACATCGTCATTGTTGCGCGTCGCTCATCCTCATTGCTACCGTCGCGCATCACCCATCCTCATTGCTACCGTCGTGCGTTGCTCATCCTCATTGCTACTGTTGCGCCTCACCCATCCTCATTGCTACTGTTGCGCGTTGCTCATCCTCATTGCTACCGTCGCGCGTCGCTCATCCTCATTGCTACCATCGCGCGTTTCTCATCCTCATTGCTACCGTCACGCGTCTCTCATCCTCATTCCTACTGTCGCGCAGTGCTCCTCCATGACTTACCAAACCCATCCCGACCGCACCTCCAAGCGCTTGTCCAAAGCGCTTATCCATCAATCTCCCACCTCACTCAATCTATCAGTTGCCAAATCTCAATCCCGTCAGGATTTACTCAATCGCCTCAAACCAATCTCCTATCTGCCCATCCGCGCTCTCACAAACTTCATCTGTTGTCCTTCCTGGGACTCTCCCACCCCCTTTCCATCTCTGGGTGGGGGTGGAGAAGTGTTGACTACCGCCCGCAGACATCCGCGGTGGTCCAGTTCATTTTCCTTTCCCACCCCGTCCGCCTTTGGACGAGGGGTGGGTGATTCCGGTGTTTTTGCGCGCGCCCATCCACGGACGGAAGCGAGAGATGGTGAAGGGATGAGAAGGATTTCCACCGGCTTGCCTGATCAAATTTTTCCGGTCACCTGGTTTTTTTCTTTTTCCGCTCTATTTTTAGAATCCATTGTACATAGTCTAACAGGGCCTCCTGCCCATATAAGGGGGGCTCTCCCCTGCCTTTTGGATCCATCATTGAATGATCAGAGCATGAAATCAGCACACCCTTGATCCTTGAGCCTATATACTCAAACCCTTGATCCTTGATCATTATCACCAACCAGATAGCTTTGCTGGTTGAAGAATAATTTGCCTAATCAAATTCTTGAGTGTGTTACACCACTCCTGAGCCCTTTATCCAAACATACTGGTCCTGATCACCCTTTGATTATCTTTCTGGAACCAGTCATGTTTGACTGAAGAGGTTTTATTAAGCTTAAAACCTGGAGTGTTAAACCTCCCTTCCTTCCTTTTGAAGTTGAATTCCGCCACACTACTCTTGTCTCCCTTGAGAAGTTTTGGGTTATTCTTTTTTGAATCAGTTCTTGCGTTGCTTCTAGAGCTTCTTCAAACAATTAGCTTTGTCTTTTGCAGCCACTCACAGTTATCTGGTACCCTTCAAGTGCTTGATTGCAGAGAGTTGGGCAGGTTGATTGAGAACCTGGAGGTTGTTTTTGATTGAGTTTATCTTTCCTAAGCTCCTGCTGATGACCAGAGCTATTAGCTTGTGGGTTTTGTCACTCACAATTTCCTTGTTTTGTTGAACTCTGAACAATCCTTCACTCCTTCTACTCAAGTGTTCCCCAACATCATCTTGCCTCAGATAGTGTTTTCTCCAGCTACCAACCACTACAATCTTTATTGTCTTACTTTTGGTTCCCTGTTTACCAGTTTTTGAACTTCAATCTTGGTTAAAATTAAATATTTTTGTAAAACTCAGGAGGGCAGCCTAAAAAAGCACCTATCACCTCCACAGAACTGCCAACGCCCTGCGCCGTTTGGAGTCTTACAACGTGTAAATCCTAAAATATACACAACACCTCAATTCTGAGTGAATTTTAGGTTTAAACCCTATACGTGACAATACGTGTGAAATTTTAGAAGGGCAAAAAAGTGCCATACAGGTGTTGTAATTTTTAGTACTTTTCTTTTTAATTATTTTAAAAATATGAGGACTTGGAATTCAAGGGTGGGGTCAGTGAGTGAGCCTACCTAATTTTGGGTGAGGAATCCATTCCTGTAATAATACTTATGGATTTCTCACTCCTTACTTTGTTAATTGAGGTATTCTTGTTTTTCATAGTTTGTGTTACTATTTGACAGTTTTGCTTGGTACATAGTAGCAAGCTGACATTCAAAGACTTTTCTTCAAGAGCCAGTAGAGTTTTTGAGGAGGTTCACCTTGAAACTTTTGGGCCTCTACCAACCTCCTCTGCTGGACACAAATAATTTCTCACAATGGTAGATTTGTATTCCAGGTTCTGCATTGCCCTGCCCATGAAGGGAAAGGATGAGATTGTTGGAATCCCAGCCTTGGACTAACGCAGACCTGCATTTTTCTCTATCTGTGAAGTGTAATGCCAGATACAGTGTCAATACTTCAAATGTGAAGTCTCACTCCAAGCCAGCCCATCTTCTTATTTTCCGGGAGGACTCTCCCGCCTTTAGCTGGATGATTATTCATCACAACTTCTTGTATTCACTTCTATCATTTATTATCTTTCAACATTTTCTTTTCATTATACTTCTCACTTGCACAATTCCAACTACCTCTCCTACGGCACCAAGACATCACACAGCTTTTAAATGTAATTTAACACTCCTCAAGCTTTGCAACACTAATTTGATCATTTTACAGAATCACAACTTGCAGAATCTCAATCCATCCAGCAGGTCAAAGACTGTCTCAACCATCACTCAAGACCAACCCTATTTGTATGAAGTCTATTTTTGAGTGCTCAGCTAATTAATAAAATGCTTCAGTTCTGATTGTCTCCATTAGTCCTCATGTTATCCAGTTCAACTGATTGTCTTCTGAACTGATTGCAGGATGATTGATTCAAATCAGCCATTGCCTTTGTTTTTCTCTTTTCTTTGATTCATCTTTTGTTTACTTCATCTAAACAGTCTAACCAACTTTTCTCTCTCTTGTCTCATTCATGAAATCAAGTGGTCCTGGTTTCATACCATAAATTCTTTAAGGGTTAAAAGCCAAAGCTCTTCACAATGACCAAAAGACCCACACCAGGACCAGGAGGCAAAAATGCAATGAGGACCATTACGCTTAAAACTTTGGTCAAATCCACCCCTTTGCTCAATGAAGACAATTATTCAATCTGGAAAAGCAAAATGGAAAGCCTCTTCAACATCCAAGGAATTCTTCAAATCATGGAGGATCTGGATAAAAGCAAACAAATTGATCCAGAGATGAACAAAGACATTGACCCATTCCTCCTGGCAAAACTCAAACCCTCAACACACACAAACATCATCAAGCCAGGAAAAATTCAAAAAGCCAAAGAAATCTGGATGGCCACTAAGAACTATTTTGCTTCATTTCAATCAGGTAATTGAGCCAGGTTATTCAATGTATTTCTCTATCTTCCCATCAGTGACAATAACATTGAAAGATTTGTTACAACTGTCAGGCTGCATCTCAACAAGTTCTCCAAATTTGGCATAGAACTTCCTTCAAATATCTTGGCGTATCTCATTCTTTTCAAATTTCCAACTAATCTCAAGAACATGGCCTCTCAAATCATGCATGGAGACAAAGAAATCTCTGTTGAAAGTGTTCTGGATCACTTGACACAATACAAGAACAAGAACAATGCCAAGATTAAAGAAACCTCTCCTAGCTCAAAATTTGACATCAACCTGTATTCTAACTATCCTCAATTCAAAAATGGTTTTCACAATCCAGAAGTGAAAAATCACCCCTAAGACAAATTTTGGATCAAGTTTCCTGAGCTGAACCCTAAAAATTTCAGGCCTCACAAATCAGAAAAGAAAAAACCAGATGATAGTTCCAACTTCTTCTCCTTTCTGCATTGCTTCTCACATATTTCTCAAAAAGCTCCTTCCAAATTCATTCTTGACTTGGGATGCTCCATTCATATGATTTGTGACAGGAACGTCTTTGACACTATTACCCCTGAAGATGGATCAAATGTCATCAAAAACGGAAAACCAGGAGCTTTGCTGTCTATCATGGGTAGAGGAACAGCTTGTCTCACCTCGCCTGTTGGAACCATTCTCCTCCAAGACGCAGCCTGGACCCCGGATGTGTGCATCAACCTTCTATCAATGGAAATATTTCTGAGAAAGGGATAAAAACTTGTAATCAACCACTCAAGCTTTCCACCCTCATTCAAAATGTGTCTCAAAGAAAAACCATTTTTACAAAGACAGATTTTAAAAAACCTGCTTTATGCTATCATCCCTGAAAATCAAAGTTTCAGAGCAACCTTGGAAGACGTAAACAATCTTCATCTAAAACTAGGTCACGCCAGTCTATCAAGGATCAAAAAGTATCCCAAAGAATCTGTCCCAAACTCCATAAAACGGTCATTCAACTGCAAAAACTGCAACAGAAGTAAAATCACCAAGAGCCAATTGAATGAAGCCTCAACCAAAGCCAACAAGAAAATGCAAAGGATCCATGCCGATTTTATTTGCCCAATCTCTCCAATGGCTAAAGGTGGATATTTCTACTCTCTTACACTAGTCAACAGCCACAGTGGTTATATAGGTTGCATCCCTATGAAAAACAAAAGCAAAGCTCCTGACATTATTAATTTTATTTTTCTCAACAAATTCAATTGCCTCCATTATTTTCCTACAGAATTCTGCAGCGACAGAGGAGGCAAATTCATTAATGAAGATTTGACCAGGTTTTTTGAGGAGAAAGGCATTTGAAGAATAGTTTCCAAGCCATACCATCCAGAACACAACAGAAAGGCAGAGAAAGCCAACAGAACTATTGCTGAATCAGTCAGAGCAACACACTCATCCTTGAAGATCCCCAAGGATTACTGGCACAAGACAATTTGAAGCTGTGCACTTGCTCTCAATCAAATTCGGAATTCTGACGGTTTAGTTCCTTGGGAAACTATGCATGGGACTCACTTGCCAATTGGATATCTCAAACCCATTTGAACCAAACTCACCTATCTCGATCTTGGTAATCACTTGCAACAAAAATTTGACAAGAAGGGAGTCCCTGGTAAACTTCTAGGTTATGAACCCAAACTCCTATCTTATTGAGTACTCACTCCTAGTGGTAAAGTGATAGAAACAAAGAATGTCAAGTTTTTGCCCTCAATCAATTCAATTCTGTATTATTCTCCGGATCAATCTCAAACCATACAATATGAACACCAACCGTTGATATATCCTACAATTCCTGAGTCTTTGCCCACTGCCAATGAGCCTGATAACAAAAGGATGATCAAAACAGAAAGCTCCTTGGATGAATCAGATGTTGACAGAAACAAAGACAACCTCATTCAAGCCAAACTCAACCCAGGAAGAACTCTGAGAGATTGATCTGCTATCCGGCCTCCTGATTGTTATGGGTATCATTGTGACTACACTCCATCATCACCTGAGGAGGCGCTCAAGGATCCAATATGGTCAAAATTGCTAGACAAAGAGTTAAGTACCTGTGAAGATTTTGAAGTTTGGGTGGACTACAAAGGACCCAAACCAAAGAACGTCCTCAATTTAACGTATGCCTTCAGGTTTAAAAAAAACAAACACGGAGGCAAACCGGTTCATAAATCACAAGTGTGTGTTCAGGGTTTCAGTCAGAGGTATGGAATCAATTACTTTGACACATACACCCCAAATGGTAAAGCGGCATCACTCCAAGCCTTCCTTCTTCTTGCTGTTGAAAAAGATCTTCCTATGCTGCAATTTGATGTCAAAGGTGCATTTTTACATGCTCCACTTGATGAGGAAGCTTTCATTGGTCGTCCCATTGGTTCAAAAAGGAAAACACCAATCCTCAAGTTAAATAAGTCACTCTACGTACTAAAACAAGCACCAAAAAACTGGTACAAGATGCTCCAAAATTGGATCCAACTCCTAGGGTTTACCCCTTCCGACGCGGACCCATGTCTTTACATTGGTAACAATGGTCAATCAGCACTTTTTGTGCATGTTGACAATCTTCTGGTTGTTGGAGATGTGAATCAATTCAAGGAAGCTTTTCTCAGCAAGTTCCAGAACTCCTCAGGTCACAAACCTAACACGCTACTTGGAATGAAAGTTGAACAAACAAAAAACGCAGTTAGACTATCCCTTCCTCTTCATATTGAAAAAGGGCTGACGGAATTGAATCTCCTGGAGTCTAAATCAATCTCTATTACACCTTGCACTCCGGGAATTCATCTATTATCAGCAACCAAAGAAGAACAAGAAGAATTCAAGAAACTGAATTTCAACTACCAATCTCCAATTGGTAGACTCAATTCCATTGCCAGACTAGCTTGGCCGGACATCAGCTTTGCCGTTTCCTCACTTGCTCAGTTCTCAGAGAAGCCTGGTATCAATCACTGGCACAAAGTACTCAAGGTTTGGGGATATCTCACAAAAACAAAGGATCAATCTCTTCTCATCTCCAAGAAAAATTACTCAGCCAACTTGGTATGCTATAGTGACTCCACCTGGGCAGACAATCCAATCACAAGAACATCAAAATCTGGATTCATTTTTTTCTTTTGAGGTTCACCACTGTATTGGAAAATTTGAAGACAATGTAATGTTACTTATTCATCAACTGAAGCCAAATGTAATGCTCTAAACAACAGACAACTCAAATATAGATGGATTAATCACCTGATCAAAGAACTCTGGAGAAAACCAATTACTCCCAGCATCCATCTCATTGATAACAAGGCTCTTGAAAATAAAATTAAAAATTTTGGATGCAACTCTAAGACAAAATTCATCAATCTAAAAACCAAGGGTCTGAGAGAAGATGCCAAAGCGTCAGCAATTAAAATTCAACTCACCCAATCAGAAGATATGGTTGCTGACTGCTTAAAAAAAGCCGCTGATAAAAACTTGGTGATTAGACTGGTACATCATGTTAGTGAATTGTCATTGGAGCATTGAATTAAGGGAGGATTTTGGAATCCCAGCCTGTTGGAATCCCAGCCTGTTGGAATCCCAGCCTGTTGGAATCCCAGACTGTTGGAATCCCAGCCTGTTGGAATCCCAGCCTGTTGGAATCCCAGCCTGTTGGAATCCCAGCCTGTTGGAATCCCAGCCTGTTGGAATCCCAGCCTGTTGGAATCCCAGCCTTGGACTAAGGCGGACCTGCATTTTTCTCTATCTGTGAAGTGTAATGCCAGCTACAGTGTCAATACTTCAAATTTGAAGTCTCACTCCCAGCCAGCCCATCTTCTTATGTTCCGGGAGGACTCTCCCGCCTTTAGATGGATGATTATTAATCACAACTTCTTGTCTTCACTTCGATCATTTATTATCTCTCAACATTTTCTTTTCATTATACATCTCACTCCCACAATTCTACCTACCTCTCCTACCGCACCAAGACATCACACAGCTGGTAAATGTAATTAAACACTCCTCAAGCTTTGCAACACTGATTAAATCATTTTAAAGAATCAAAACTTGCAGAATCTTAATCCATCCAGCAGGTCAAAGACTGTCTCAACCATCATTCAAGACCAACCCTATTTGTATACAGTCTATTTTTGAGTGCTCAGCTAATTTATCAAATGCTTCAGTTCTGATTGTTTCCATTAGTCCTCATGTTATCCAGTTTGACTGATTGTCTTCTGAACTGATTGCCGGCTGATTGATTCAAATCAGCCATTGCCTTTGTTGGTCTCTTTTCTTTGATTCATCTAAACATTCTAACCAAATTAGCTCTCTCTTGTCTCATTCATGAAATCAAGTGGTCCTGGTTTCATAGCATAAATTCTTCCAGAGATCCCTGGAAAACTGATTTGCTGTTTAGAACTAGAAGACAAACTATTCAGCTACTATCCCTCTATCATCCACTCCAACAGCGGTATCAACTTTGTCAACCACCAAATGACCTACTTTTGTAATAATAATCACGTCAAACAATCCTTCTCAGACCCCTATACACTGCAGCAGAATGGTTTAGCTGAACAATTCAATAGGAAGATTCTTGAATCACTGAGAACCATTATTCACAACTCAGGGTTTCCCTCTAATCTCTGGCACAAATTAGTTTTTGCTTCAGCCTTAACCCTCAACCAGATTCCCTCCTTCAAGGCGAAGAATTCTCCATACAAGATATTCACAAACCGGTCCCTTCCGCTGTCTTATTTTAATCCTATAGGTAATCCCCTTTCTTATCTCATACAGCCCAAATCCTCCAGAGGGCAACTGGATCCTCCTGGCAAAAAAGGAAGGCTCTTAGGATACAACCCTGATCTGCAGTCATTCAGGATTTTCAACTCAGCCGGAAAGATCATTGAAACCAAAAACTTTGTCTTTCTGGAAGTCTCTTGGCAATCTCACTTGCCCGCCTCAACAGATGGACCAGATGAATCAGTATCTTTCCTTCCCTCTTTCACTAAACCTCCAGATCAAGTTGAACTATCTAACAACAACTCAAATTTTGATTTTTCCACTTCTGAAGAACAATCTACCAATGACTCTCCACCTCCTGAGTCCACAATCAACACTTTTCCACCCTCACCTTCCGCTCCAGGTGGCAGATCACTTTTCAAAACAGACCCTCAACATCAGACCTGAAAAATACAGCTATCACTCATCCAAAGCTGATTCTCCCAAGATTCTGGCCGCTAAACTGGTTGAGCTCAAAAACATTGAAGATCACAATGTCTGGGAAGACTATGAAGGGGTGACTGATTGCTTCCTGAGAACAACTTGGGCTGTCTGCGACAAACCCGCCTCAAAATCTACCCCTTCTTAGACAAAGGCCTGGCTTTGCATTCAAGACTTTCTTCAAACCCCTGGCAATGACTTTGGGGACACCTTTTCTCCTACTGGTTAATTCCCTTCTATCCTCTTACTTCTCTGCTTTGCTCTAGAAAACAAGCTTCCTATCAGGCAGTTTGATTTCAAGAGCACCTTACTCTACGCTCCTCTGAAGGAGGAAATTTTCATCAAAACTATCAGCTTCCTGATGCCAGGAAATTTGCCGTCCTTTAGCTACAGCAAGTGATATTGGTGTTGGAATAATAATTCCAAGAAAATTATGTTAAAATGCTTAAATAATTGATTTAAAAGCAAGTGCAAAGTTTGGTTGGTTTGGTTGGATTAAATTTTCTTAAATATATATTTTTCCAGAGGGGCTACAGTTCATGCAAACAGGGGATCTTCATTGGATTACAAACTCTATTCAAGGGGCTCTTTTGAACCGTGTAAAGACCTTGGGACAATGAGTTCTTAAATGATTTCTTGCAAAAGACTAACTCAAGGGGATGTCTGGACTGGCTGTCTTAAAGAACTTATTCCTGGGTGCAAGGAGGAGACAACTTACTATTTTCAGTACTTACTCCAAGAAGCTTGCAGAAATTCACGGTTGAAAGGGTCTCAGGACAATTATTGGGGTTATTTGCTGATATTCTTCATGGAATCAATGATGGTGCCAGAATTATTAATAATACTATCAGACTATAGCCATATATCACTTTTTTATGTTGAATAAACACTTAATCACGGATGGAAAAGGGTCTGGATTTATACTTAAAAATTACTGGGGTTTAAATCACCTAAAAAGGGTTTTTTATATACCTTTTTGGGGTAATAAGACCTTCTCAGGGCACGTAGAGAGGTTTGTGCTTGGATGCTGAGGCTAGCACGCTCGCCAGGGCTAGTTTGGCACATAGTTCTGGTTCTTCCAATCTTCTAGCCTTGTCTATGTCATATTTCTTTGTGAAATAATTGTCAGAAGGTGTTTGAATGTTAATTTGTTATTTTTATGATTCAGACACATTTCCTTATTTTGCATTAATTTCTTTTGAGTGACATGGGTAGAGGTGGGTATTAGTAGATTCTATGGCATCTTCTGCACATGTTGGGAATTTTTGATAATTTTTAGGTTAACTCCTTGTTGTGTTTTGTGGTTCATCAAGATTTGGAAATCTCATTTACATGACAACCTTCATTATTGTTTCCCACAATTAATTTGCTCTATATTTTGATTTTCATATTTTTTATTCAATATTCTCAGGCTTCAGACATCCCTCTGTCCGGCAGTCAAGTTGTTACATAAAAATGATGTATGCATGCAGGTTGTAGCCTGTTCCTGCAGTACCTGGCTTTCAGGCTTAGTACAATTTTTGTTAACGTGCGCAGGCTTGACAGCTGCGTGCGGGAATCTGTTGCCTGCGGCCATTAAGTCTTTTTGCATGTGGGCCTTTTGACACGCGCCTACATATTGAGTGTCAGGCATGTGTACCCTTACTGTATGAATGCGGGGCTGCATGCGGGAATTGTGACACAACACAAATCCACCTGTAACTCCTAAAATATACACAACACCTCAATTCTGACTGAATTTTTGGTGTGAAACCTATACATTGCATAATGTGGGAAATGTTAAAATGGCCAAAAGGTGCCATGGTGGTGTCGTGGTTGGTTGGTCATTTTGTTTAATAATTATTTGAAAATGTAAGGAGTTAGAATTCAAGGGTGGGGTCAGTGAGTGACCCTACTTAATTTTGGGTGGGGAATCCATTTCTGTAATAATATTTATCAATTTCTCACTCCTTCTAGTTTTATTATTTTATTTCTGTTTTAAATCTGCTTTGACAGGTTGCTCTGTCCAAGTAGCAAGCTGATATTCCCCCACTCCAAGATATGTCTATATCTGAAAGAAATTTTGGGCTCAATGTCTTTTATTGGCTCTGTAATTTCTCAAGTGGATAGGTCCACCTGGAATGTTGTTTCCAGGTAACCATTCATCTTTGTCAGCAGATTCTACTTTGTATCTGACTAGATAGAGTCTGACATCTTTCCCATTTATCCTTTCTTTCTTGTCTTTAAAGATTTTGCTGATTTTTCCTTTTTCTTTCTCAGTTTCATCTGCAATAGGAATTGCTGGTGACAGAGTGTGTTCTCCTTCTCCAGGATGGTAGTGTTTGACAAGGCTTACTGGGAAGACTTGGTGCTTTCTGGGAAGTTCATCACTGAAAATTACTTACACAGCATTCTTTCCATGGAGTTTCTTAATGGTGAATGGTCCAACAAATGCAGTTCTGAGTTTCTTGTTTCCAGCTAAGTTAGTAAAATTGTTGGTAGAAACTAAGACTTGATCACCAATCTTGAAGTCAGATTCTTTATGTGTTTTGTCCCATCTCTGTTGGTTGTACTCAACAGCTTCTTCAACACATTTTGCAGCGTGTTTGTTGGCTTTATCTATCATATTCTTGAAGTGAATTGATGTGGGGTGGATATTGGTTAGCTGCTGATTCAGTTTATCCTTGGGTAATTTAGGAATGCACCCTCTCTCCAGTACATAGGGGGCTTCCTTGGTGGTAGAATTTTTTCTGCTGTTGTAAGGCATTTCTAGAGCAGGCAAGAGGCTTACCCAGTCATGGCAGTACCCATCAGTATTCTTATATTCTAGACCAAAGCAGAAGAATCTCCTGAGCATGTATTCTAGGGTCTGGATCATCCTTTCAGCTAATCCATCTGTCTGGGGGTGATAAGCTGTAGATAATTTTAGAGTGGTTCCTAACATATCATGGAGGTTTCTCCAGAACTCAGAGGTGAACTTGGGGTCTCTGTCACTGATGATTATTTTGGGTACTCCTAAATCAGCAATAAGTCTGTTCCAAAACAGTAGTTCTACTTTCATAGCAGTATCATCCTTATGGTTGGGTAGAAATTTAGCTTTCTTGGAAAACCTATCTACTATGACCAGGACTGAATTGTAAGAATAAGCTCCTCCAGGTGGTAGTCCTGTCACAAATTCCATATTGATGATTTCCCATCTCTTCTTGGGTTCAGTAATGGTTTGGAGGAGGCCAAACTTCTTTCCTGTGGTCCTTTTGGATTTCTGGCAAGTTTCACAACTAGAAACATACTGGATTGTGGAGTTCCTCCAATCAATCCACCAAGCAGTATGTTTTACTTTATCCAAAGTTCTGTCAGTAGACAAGTGTCCAGATGAACAGTTATCATGTCATTCAGATAGGACATGCTTAATTTGTTCTTCCTTAGTTAGGACTATGACACTAGAATGTTGATGTCTGTAGCAAACTAGGCCATCCCACAAGGTGAATCTTCCTGATTTGTAAGGTTTCAGGAGAGATTCAGGTAGACTATTAATAAGCTCAGGAGGAGGGGAGGTGCTTTCCATGATAGTGACTAGGCTTTTTATTTCAGAGCTGTAGGCTTCCCCGATTGATTTGAATAAGGATTCATCCAATTCACAGATGTGAATACCTAGAATAGGAGCTTCCATGACTAACATGTTAATTTGAAAGATGGGAAAAATTTCATGATCTTCTGGATCATAGGCAGGGTTACTCAAATCATTAGGTAGAGCATTCCTACTCATACTGTCAGCATTCTGGTGTTTGTTCCCAGCTTGAGGTACTATTTTCATCTGTCCTCTGTACTGTTGGATAGCTATTTTCCATCTTAAAATTTGCCTGCTGGGAGTCTCCATGTTCATCAGGGTTCTAACAGCATTGCAATCCGTAATAGCCACAAATTTAGTACCTTCCAGATAGTAATGAAGCTTTTCTAAGGCCCATAATAGAGCTAGGCATTCCATTTGACTGGCACCATATCTTTTCTCTGTGTCCTTCACTTTTCTAGAGATAAAGAGTATTGTTTTTTATACTGGTCTATCATTTTCTATGACTTCTTGATGAAGTGCAGCACCTAGCCCTTCCAGGCTGGCATCAATATATAGTATAAAGGGTTTACTGTACTCAGGTTGTATTATTACAGGGGCAGTAGTCATAGCCACCTTGAGTTCCTCATAGTTCTTAACTCTTTCATGAGTCATTTCAAACAGGGTATTGTTGTTGAAAATCTCATACAAACACTTAGTTAGTACTGAAAAATTGTGTAGATACTTCCTATAGTAGCTGCAGAAACTGACAAAGGACAGGAGTTCAGTTTTGTTCTGAGGCATTGGCCTGTTCATAACAGCTGCTATTCTGCTTTTTTCAGCTGTAAGAGTTAGACCAGATACTATTTGACCTAATGCTTTGAGTTCACCATATCCAAAGTCGCACTTTTTCATGGATACTTTTAATCCTACAGCAGAGATAGTTTTTAGGAAAAGTCTTACTTTATGCATATGGGAGGTCCGATCATCAGTGTAGATGATAAAATCATCAATAGATACCAACATCCATCCTTGCCTTATGAACTGGCCTAGTAGTGTGTCCATCATCCTCTGAAAGTGGGAAGGAGCATTGTTGATTCCAAAGGGCATCCTCAAGTACTCATAGATACCTAGGTGGCATATGATCCTCATGAACTTCCTACTGTCTGGGCTGATGGGGATCTGGTGGAATCCTTTCAGCATGTCCATGGTAGTAATAAACTTAGCTTGTGAGAGATTGTGAACGGCATGGTCAATCCTAGGAATGGGGTAATAGTCTGCTTGAGTGTAATTGTTCATCATCCTAAAATCTCCTACCATTCTTGACTTATCATTGTGCCAAGCTATGATCACAGGAGTAGTGATATCTACCTGTTCATTGTGTCCTACCGCCCTCAGGACTTGTAAGTCAATTAGCTCCTGGATGTGAGTTTCCAAGGCTGCTCTTGATTTTGGACTGGAAGGATAAGCAGGTCTTCTCAGATTAGGAGGGTAAGGGTGTTTGATAGTTAAGTTAAGGATCATATCATGTCCTTTGATGTTACCAATAGGGTGATCCTTAGTGCAGAAAGCATTTTTATTCTCAAAGCAGACCTGAAGGATATCATGTTTTTGATCTTCACTGAGTTGGTCATTTAGGGCAGCTTGGGAGAAGTATTCCTGGTTAATGGTTTCCAGGTGTTTCTGATAAGTGGAATCAGTGGTTTGAGAATTAACATAGCATATTTGAAACTTCTTTTTCCAATGGCCTCCTATAGTAAAGTATCTTCCTTTACTTTGGAATACATCTATACCATACAGGCAAAGAGAGTCATTTCCTAAAATGAAGTAATCACACATTCCATTCTGGAGTACTAAAAACTCAACCTTGAGTCTCAGGGAACCTTTGGAATGGGGAAAAATGAGATCTGCAGACCACACTCCAATAGCATTAAGAGAGGAGTTGCAACTGCTGAACTTAGCTTGTGGAACTTGTAGCAAGTATTCTTTCCAGTTGGGGACTTGGTTCTATAAGTAACTTGACCCAACACAGCAGCAGAAGGCTCCACTATCTAGGAGTAACTTCACTGGAGAACCTTGGATTAGTCCAGTTGCATAAAAAGTTTTTCCAGTGGTATAGCTTTTTGCAATAGAGGGTTTCAGAGTCAGAGTCTTGGCTTCAGAAACATGTTGGATTTTCATGTTGGGAGTCCATTGTTGTGGTAGATTGGAATCCTTGTTGACTGAATTTATTTCCAGGGAGGATCCCATGTCTCCTTCAATGACATTGATGGGTTTAGTAATCATTAATTCATACTCAGATAATGATCCATCAGTGTCATCCAGTTGAGGGTTGAGTTCATTATCCTCATCTCCTCCTTCAATGAGATTGATCATTCTTCTGGGCTGGGGACAGTCAGCTCTTAAATGTCCAGTTTGGTTACAGTTCCAGCATACCCTTTCTTTGGTCTCATAAGTCTTCTTGATTTTGAATTGAGGATTGGTGGAGTCCTTAGTTTTTGGATTATACTCTTCTCTAACCTTGGGGGAAAGTTCCCTGGGTCTATTGGTCCTTTTTTCAAGACCATTCATGTCAATAGTTTCCTCCAAGATACCAATAAGGGTGGAGAGATCAGCATCCATGGAAATTATAAACCTTACACTGTGATTAAGGTGTCTGGGAGATAGGCTGAGGATTCTTTAATTGAATTCCTCTTTATCAGCTTCAGGGTAGAAGCAATCTAACCTCTTCTTTTGTTCCAAACACCACTTGCAAGGTTTGTCCTTAGAAGGGTCAAAAAGTGAGGTCTCAAAGGTTTTCATCATTTCTCTTTTCCATATCCTGGTACCAAATTGTTCTTTGATGAGGACTTTCCAAGAATCCCAAGTCTCAGGTCCTACTTCTCCTCTTTTGTTGATGAACCAATTCAAGGCTACTCCTTCAAACAGCCTGGGCAGTCTTACCACTGCTATAGTGTCCAGTAAATCATAGGAGGCAAGGGCGTGATCAATGAATTTGATGAAACTGATATGGTTATATTCTCCTTCACCTGAGAATTTGGGCCATTAAGCTACAGGAGGTAAGAGTTTCAGAGCTTTTTCCACTTCAGGAGTTGGACTGGGTCTGTAAGATTCATTCCTTATTGCTCCAACATTAAGAGGAATGTTAGGAGTGTTACTTATCCTAGTAGGCTTTACCTTTTCCAAATGGATCCTAGGAGGAGCAGTTGAATTGACTTTGAGGTGTCTGAAGTCATTCTTGATCATACCTAATTCCAGATCCAACTTGTTACTCAATAGGTCACTTTTATCAACTAGGTGAGTAGAAGGGGTATCAGGTTTTTTTTCACTTCTCCTTTGAGCTGCTCAAGGAAAAGAGGATCTTGTCTTGTCCAGAGGAGTAAGTGGTATTGATGTGCTTGATCAAGGATATTTTTTCAGCACTTATAATATCCTTTAACTTATTATTTTCTAACTCATTGATGCGCAATTTTTCAAGTATACTGAATTTGTTTGACTCAATGTTGTTTTTTAATACCTTTTTTTCAGACTCATTAGTTTTCATATGGTCAGCTTAACCTTGGAACATTATGTTAGTATTCGGGAGGACTTTATCAAGTTGTTTATGAATATTATCCAATTTTCTGCTCAAGATTTTAAAGTTGTAAAAGACATCATCAAAAAATTTGTTAAACAACGGTGTAATATCATTAGATCCTAGTTTTGATAGACTTTCTTCCATTTCTGGGCTAGAGATATGATATTGTCCCAATCTTTTGGGTTTCTCATTTTTTGATGATGTGAAGAACTCAAATTTTTGGGGTCTTTTCCCTTTAGTTTGGCTAATTGGTCCCAGGGGTTCCATTTATCCACGTATTTCTCCACCTCTGCCCTGGGGATCAATTTCTGCAGGGCTATTTGAGAGGACTTGGCCCATGATATGGCCTCTCTCATAGCTTCTGAGTCCTCCTGTTTGTGGGCTAGCTTGTAAGCCTCCCAATGACTCACCTGATCCTTCACCAACTCTTTGATTTTGGACTCTTTGGCTAGGCCCGGAGTGGGAGGCGTAGGAGGAGGGGTGACTGCGTGGGACAACTGTAGGGGAGAGGGACTCATCTCCAACAATTCATTGGTCAAGTTTGAGGGCCCGGGTGCTGGTGGTTCTTGCGGCACTCGTATTGCGGGTTTGAGCCCCCTCATTGTGCTTGCTACGGGCACTTGTACGGGCGCGCGTTCCTCCGGTCAGAGGTCCATAGGACGGGGCTTGTCCTGTTGCGCGGGTGTGGGGTCTGTTTTGCAACATAATGCAAAAAAAGATGTAAGTTTTTGTCAAAAAGACTTTGAAAAAGGTAAAAAAAATAAAAAAATATTTTTATTTATTTTTAAGTTAATTTAAGCTTACTTAAGCTTAAATACAACAGTACTAAATCTTGGCTGGGATTAAAAGAGTCCTTGGGAGGTAATCCAGGGGGATCTTTGTCGGTACCAATCAAGTGTTGGCTTAAATCCAAAGAACCGTGGTGGGAACTGTTTTCCAACAGGTCCTTCTCAATAAAATCTGCTGGGGAAAAGTTTCTTGCCACTATTTTAAGATAAAAAAATTAAAATTAATAAGTTTTTAGTTTTATTATAATTACTATTAATTTTTATCAAACTTTCATTTTTTTGAATATATTTTTTCCAAAAAATGAAAAATAATTTAAGTTTACTTTATTTATGCTTATTAAAGACATAAAGTTGCCTCTGATATTTCTTCCAGGACGTGTGTTGCTTGAGTAAAAATTAAAATTAATAAGTCTTTCAAGGTCCAATTCTTTTTTAATAGCTTTTTGCTTATAATGTAGTAATCTAGCTTGTTGTTACTTAGGAGTTATGATAACAGGCACAAAATTACATACTCTTTCTTCTTTTTTTTGTTTAAGAAGGTTCAAATAATAATTTATTAATTCTTTGTTGGTTTTAAGGTCCAATGGAGAAACAATAATCAAAAAAGAAGGATAATAAGTATTTTTCACTTATTTTTACATAGAATATCTGTCCAAAGAAATAAATTGATTGAAAATTAATTATTCAGGGATATTTCCTGGCCAGACCCCCAGTTGTCAGCTTCCTGATACCAGGAACTTTGCCATCCTTTAGCTAAAACAAGTGATATTGGTGTTGGAATAATAATTCCAAGAAAATTAAGGTAAAATGCTTAAATAATTAATTTGAAAGCAAGTGCAAAGTTTGATTGGTTTGGCTGGATTAAATTTTCTTAAATATATATTTTTCAAAGGGGCCACAGTTCATGCAAACAGGGGATCTTCATTGGATTACAAACTCTCTTCAAGGGGCTCTTTTGAACTGTGTAAAGACCTTGGGACAATGAGGTCTTAAATGATTTCTTGCAAAAGACTAACTCAAGGGGATGGGTGGACTGGCTGTCTTACAGCACTTATTCCTGGGTGCAAGGAGGAGACAACTTACTAGCTTTAGTACTTACTCCAAGAATCTTGTAGAAATTCACGGTTGAAAGGGTCTCAGGACAATTATTGGGGTTATTTGCTGATATTCTTCACAGAATCAAGGATGGGGCCAGAACTATATAAAGCTATCGGAATATAGCCATACATCACTTTTTTATCTTGAATAAACACTTTATCACGGATGGGAAAGGGTCTGGATTGATACTTAAAAATTACTGGGGTTTAAATCACCTAAAAAGGGTTGTTTATATACCTTTTTGGGGTAATAAGACCTTCTCAGGGCACGTAGAGAGGTTTGTGCTTGGGTGCTGAGGCTAGCAGGCTCGCCAGGGCTAGTTTGGCACGTAGTTCTGGTTCTGTCAATCTGCTAGCCTTGTCTATGTCATATTTCTTTGTGAAATAATTTTCAGAAGGTTTTTAAATGTTAATTTGTTATTTTTATGATTCAGACACATTTCCTTATTTTTTTATTAATTTCTTTTGAGTGACATGGGTAGAAGTGGGTATTAGTAGATTCTATGGCATCTTTTGCACATGTTGGGAATTTTTAATAATTTTTAGTTCATGGATTTCTCACTCCTTCTAATTTTATCATTTTATTTCTGTTTTAAATCTGCTTTGACAGGTTGCTCTGTCCAAGTAGCAAGCTGAAAAAAACTATAGCCAAGTCCTCAAGAACAAGTAAGTTCCTCAAGCGGTGAAAGTCTCTGTATGGTCTTTTTCAAGCTCCTCTGAACTTGCACAACATGCTGATTGAGTGGCTGAAGTCTATCAACTACCATCAATTGCAATCCAACACGTGCCTAATTCTCAATCATGAGTCATCCTCTTACTTATTTTTTCATGTAGACAACTTAGTTGTAGTCAGCAACATATATACTTTCCAGGACCTATTCTCAACTAAATTTCCCAATTCTTCTGCTCATCCTCCTGACCTGCTCTTAGGCATGGACATTGAAGTGACAGACACCTCCTTCCATCTCTCTCAAGTCAGCCTAATTAATAAGGGCCTGGATCTTCTTAAGCTTCAAAACTTCTGCCCTGTTATCACACCTCTCAACCCTAACCTACAGCTCATGCCAGCATCTGAAAAAAAATTGAAAGCCTTTGAATCACTTCATATTAACTACCGGCAGTTCACTGGCATGCTAAACTACCTGTCTTGTTGGACGCGTCCGGATCTAGCAGCCGCTGTGTCCATTCTCTCCAGGTTCAACCACCAACCAGGCTTAACCCACTGGAATGAATTCATTCCTTGTTGGAAATAAATCAAAGGAACTGCATCAATTTCTCTCATGATCTTGCCCAACCTCTCACTTCCAAATCAACTTAATTTCTTCACCAATGCTACCTGGGGAAGCAACCTCCATGATTGCTCTTCCCAGAGTGGCTCAATCTTCCTGTGAAAAGGCTGTCCCATAATCTGGAACAGCAAGAAGCAATGCAATATCTCCTTATCATCTACCAAATGAGAAATGAGTTCTCTCTCTGATGGACTTCAAGAAAATCAGTGGTTGTTTCACATAATTAAAGAAATCTGGGGTTCCCCTCCTCACCCTTCCATATTCCACATCAACAACAAGGGCCTGCTAGACAAAATAAAGAAATTTGTCTCAAATTCAAAAAAAAAAATATTTAGATATCAAGATCAAGTTCATTTGAGAACAATTCAGCAATAAAAAAAATTCATGTTGAAGTCATAAGCTCCTCAGATATGATTGCTGATCTGCTATCTAAGGCTGCCTCTTTTGCTTTTCTCTCCAAATTGGTCAAAGCATGTTTCAATGATCAACTCTCCTGATCTCAACTCACCAAATATCCTGGTGTGTTGATCTCTCTACAATTTCATCTGCTATCACAACTCCTTGTGCGTGTTTGCTCACTGCTCCCTGTTATCCAAGTGTCACAACCTCCTGTCAATCCCTCTTACTGTGTCCACCAGATCTATCCTAACCACACACTCTTAAGGATTCCACCTCTTCCCCCTTCTCTTCAACCTTTTACTCAATCAAAAATTTTTCCTCTCCACTATTACTCTGGTACATATCCTTTTTCCCTTATCTATTGTTTCCCTTGTCTATTATCTTTTCCTTCACTATACAACCTCACCAACTCACCTTCACCACCAACATCCTTGGAATCAACAGCTCTCAACCCTGATATTATTCAAATCACCCTCTTCCGCAACTGACTTTGATTCCTAGTTCCATTTGGTGAGAAATAGAAAACCCAAGAACCATGTATTCCTTTGGACTTCTTTATCAACCATGCTTTTCCCTATGCTCAACCCAATAACTTACCTCATCCTCTCCAACCTTCTCACTCATTTTCACAGACATCTGAACCTTATCTAGCCAGATCTTTTATTGTCCTCCTTGAGCTGTCCATCTGATCATTCTCCTTGAAACTCCTGGGTGTGTAATTGGCAGATCATGTTTTCATCCACTCTTATTCTTATCCTTTGCTTTCCCTTCTTATGTTGATTTTTATCTCTTGATTGCTTCCAGTCCAGATCTACTTTATTCTCTCTTATTCAGAAATTCTACTTGTTCTATCAGATCCTCTGTCACTAATAATATCAACTGGGAGGCCATGCTTTGAAAAGACATGAAAAACTAATAGATAAGCTAATTGGACAGATGAGATGTCAGTTGTAGTTTTTATAATGATATAAATTTTTTAAAAACAATTGGCCACCACAAGGATAGAGTCAAATCTATTGGATATTTTTATCTGAGAGATAAATTCCATAGATAGTGAAGTCCAGGGAGTATCTGGAATTGGTAGAGGTTGGATGAGTCCAAATTTCTTGTGATGACTGGATTTGTTTCATCTGGAAAGGTAACAAGAGAAGAAATAATCTTTGATAAAGGAATTCATATTTTCCCAATGGAAATCTCTTTTGACTAGGTCAATTATCTTGCATTGTCCAGGGTGACCAGAAAGTGGAGAGTCATGTCTTTTTTGAAGTATCTCTAATTGGAGTTGTTTTTCCTCCTTGGGGATTGTAATCCTGCTTTGAAAAATAAGAATTCCAGTATCTGGATGAACCAGATAACTCTTTACTTTTTCCTTTTTATGTCACTTCTGGATAATCTGTTGGCTTGATTTTTTGGAATTCTGGGACTCAATCAAGTTGTCCAACAGTACGCAAACCTGTTTAGTAGAAAGGAAAAACATTCTAGAAGGTTCAAAGTCAGTCTGTTTCAAGATTTGTTTGAAATTTCTGGATTCTTTTTTGCATAGGGTATCCCCCCTTTGGGATAAACATGCTCTCAAGGTGATAAGAAATCAGGAAAAAAGAGTGTTTTTCAGGTCAATAGACAATAGTGAAATTAAATTCAGATAGAAAATCATCCCTATGGGCTTGACAACAAGTTAAAACTTTAGTAATCATGAAATATTTTTCTAAAAACCTTTTGATATTCTAAAAAATCAAAATAACCCTCATTTGTCATTTCATCTAAATCCATTGGATTTGGCCCCAAATTTATTTGTACTGGGGGGGTTGGGTGAGAATTTTTGGGTTTTGATTTTTTTGTTGAGTATGGGTGTGAGAGTAAGGAGCCAACTTTTTAATGAGACAAACCTTTTCTTGTACCTCAATTGCTGAGAAAGCCAGCGCTTGTTTTTCTTTGAGATAGACAGATGCCTTGAAATTTTTCTGGATGTCCCCTATCTTCAATATTTCTGGGCAAAGTGCTCATTTTTGAATATCACATCATGATTCTTTGGATAAGTCAATGGCATGAACCAAGGAGTTGAAGAGTGCGTTGAATTTTTTTATGGTTTTATTATCCTGTTTGAAGTTGTACAATTGCTTTTTGGCTTCTTCCAATTCATTTTTTGTTACAAAATCCTTTTTTTTATTGTTTGAAGTGCTATTGATTTCACATATTTACTTATGAAATTTCAATGAGAGAGTGGTTGAACTGGATGAAAGTATAACCATCAAGGGTATGTATATAGTGTAGGTTAATTTTGTGACTTTTTTTTTAAGTGTAATTTTGCGTTATTGCATTGCACACTTGAATTTGAAAGAGACATGTACTGCCTCTGCAGGCCAGAGGGTAGTGAATGGCGCTAAGGCAGCTCTGAGAGTGGAGATACAATTGTGACCAGGAAAACAACAAAAATGAGAGAAGAAAGGAATATGAGAGAAAAAAGGTAAAATTTAAAAGGTTGGGGGAGTGATGGGGCTGGAGGAAATTGAAAATAATCAGTTTTGGAAATGAAAGGAGCCAGCGTCAAGAAGGCCCGCGGTACCAGAAGGATTCAATGAAGCCAATATGGGTTAAATCTCAGGCCGGACACCCATAAATCCAACCAAAGTTTCCTGTGATGTACGTAGAAAGCCTCACAGTGATTGATGAAGTGTTCCACCAACTCCTTGAGCCTGAAAAATGAGCATAGCGGGTCAGTGCGCTGACGGATTTGGAAGAGAAAGGCATTAAGGGGGTATTGGCCTGATGCTCATTGGAATTTAAGGGAGGAAAAATGTCTGGGGACAAGGGAGGGAGTATAAAGAGGCCAAAAACCATTTCCCTGGGCCATTCAAGCTATCTTGTTTTTTTCCTCTCTAGTCAAAAAGATCTTGGAGGCTGGGTATTCAGCAGCCTTTTTTTCAAGCCTGTCAGACACCTTTTTTCCCGCAATCTAAATGTGCCCCAGGCACCAGAATACAGTAACTCTACTGAAGGCAATGAGGGCTTCCAAAGCCTCCTGAATCTGTAAGAAGATATACTTCCCCACCCTGGGGATTACAGGTTTTTGTAAACTCCCAATAACCCCTCTATTATCCACAAAAATGAAAAGCTTCCTACTACCAGGGGGGCAGGCAAAGCAGTTACCCGCCAGTCTGATTGCAGCAAGTAGTCCAATCACTTTGCACTTGTGGTTGGATATGCCATCCCACCGGCTACACTTCAGGGCATAATAAGAATTTGATGCTGGGCAGAAAGCGGCCCCAGCTCCACCTTTCTTGAAATCATATGATCTGTCTCAGAAGATGACTGTAGCCCCTTCATAATTGGTAAAAGTGGATAACAGTTCCAAAATATGTGACTTAGCTGATTCCTTGTCCCCCACAGGGATGGCTGTTTCAACTGTCCCGTGAACAGAGCATCTGGTGCGTCCCAAGAGGATCTCCTCCGGGAGGAGGTTCAGAGCCCTCTCTAGGTTATCTTGGAAAATTGGCAAACCGGGAAGAAAATCTGGGGTTTGGTGTCCCCTAATTGGGACCATCCTGGAAAAAGATCCTAGCTGGGTTGTTTGTCAAGGTGAGAACAAGTTTCCTAAAATGAAATGAGAAAGAGCAATGTCTGATGATCTCATAAAAGCCCATGGGGCCCAGGAGGGGGAAAATAAATGACACCCCTGTGGTTTTGAAAACCCCAAGAAGGAAGACCCCTACCGCTTTGTCAGCTTTATCTGCTAGAGCTTTTATTTTTCCATTATTGTTGCTTGTACCCCACACCAAGGTGCCATACAATACACTGGGGGAAAATACCATCTGGAAGAGCCTTGCTCTGTCAGACAGGCCCAAGCAGTTTCTGGATGTTCCAAAAATCCTGAGCTTGTTAATCTTCCTAGTGACTCTCAACTCCATCATCCTCAATTGCCGCAAGTACAAGAGTTTCCTGTCCAGGACAAAACCCAGCCACTTAGCCTTGCACAGGGGGGGGAGGAGAGTGGAGCCAAACTGGATTGCCAGGAAGGGCCCCCTTCTCCAATTCAGCCACAGCAGCTGAGTTTTGGCAGGGTCAAAAATTGCCCCTGCCTTCTTACCTCATGCTAACAAACGGTTGCCCTTGAGCATGATCATCCCCCCTGCAGCAGTTGGAGTCTTGGTGGCCACTAAGTGTACAACATCATCAATGCAACCCATTGAGATCCTGTCGTCCTGTGGGGTGAGAGAGTAATTCAGCAGGCCGTTGTTATAAATAATGTACAAAATTACTGATAGGGGGGAACCCTGCGGGAGGCCAATCTCAGACTGGAACTTGTCCAAGACATAGTTCCCCAGATGCAGAACTGTAGTCCTGCCCAAAAGAAAGTCAGAGATCAATGCAACAAGGTGAGCTGGGCATTTGTAGCTCCTGAGATAATGAATCAGTCTTGCTGGCCGCACTGATGGGTAAGCCAACTTAACATCAAGGAAGAGGGCCGCAACCACTTTACCCTTGTTCCCTTTTGCCCAGAACCAAGAATCAGCCACAAAAAGGGCATCCTCTGTCCCCATACCCTTCCTACCTCCAAGGTGCCCTTGAGCCAGAATGTTGTTCTCCTCCGCCCACTGTTTAATTTCCCTGGCCAGTATCAGCTTGAAGAGCTTCCCCATTGAGTTTAGCAAAGCAATTGGCTGGTATTCCAAGGGGTCTGTATAATCCATCTAACACGCCTTGCAAATGATAAATTTAGTTTCCATCATCCAGGCCTTGGTGGAAACACCATGGCGGACCACCTCAGAAAAGATGGAAGTGAGTACAGGCGCTACGTCGTCCAAAAGAAGCTGGAGAAGCTTGTTCCTAATCCTGTCTGGTCCACAGGCCTTCTTCTTGCGGGTCTTACCCAGGCCCGCAAGGGTTTCTTCAAGCAAGACCTCCCAGGATATAGAAGGGCAAGAAGGGTCTTGGACCGTTATATTGTAATCATCAAATACCATCATTGGAGCCGCAGTACCTGCAAAAAGAATTGTAGCTTTTTCAGCCTTGTCATGGGAGAGATGGCCAGAATTGGTCCTGAGGGGGAGGACACTTCCCCCCATCTGGCGCTTATTGAAGCGCAAAATCAAGTATATGGTGTCTGGGCCTGGAGATGACAAGGCCCACTCCTAGTCTTGCTTCTTCAGCTTATCCACCAGCTGCAGGAAGTACCTATTCCAATCACTATAAAATTGCCTTGCCTCCTCTGACCTTGTAAGGATGAACCAGCTCCTGGCCCTATTACGAGTAATGACAACAGGTCCCAAGGTTTTGGCGCACCACCAGGACTTTTGCCAATTGGCATTCACTTGTTTCATCCCTCCAAGGGTTTGTTGGATTCCCTGTAGTCTCTTAGTTAATACCTGGACCCGGGAGTCCAAAGGGAGGTCAGGCCTATCACAAGAGGAACCCAGCAAATGCCTGGCCTCCTCAACTCGCCCGGGAGGGAGGCTCGCCCACTTGCGGGTCCCCCATTTGTAATTTTTGAGTGGTTTGCCCCGCAGAAGTTCAATAACAACACCTTGATGATCCAAGTCATAATTATCCGCTGTGACTGCAATTCTCCCAGTGCATTTGGATCCTAGAAAATTAGACCACACATGATCAATCGTTGAGCCTTGCCCTGACTGAGAAAAGAAAGTGGGGACCCCCTTTGGTGAGGCAAACCGGAATCCCGCAGCCAATAGGAAGCGCAAAATCAATATTGCTTCAGGTTTGCGTTTATTGCAACCCGGAGGGTTCCAGTGAGGGTGATGGAGATTTGAGTCCAAGAGTATCCAAGTTGGTGTGGCCCTAGAGTTGAAAGTGGCCATCCATTTTTCCATGGCTGTTACTGAGGGGAACAATGGGGGGGGTTATAAACATTGACAAGACGGGGTGGGATCAAGTCCCTCGTGATCTCTATTGCCACAAGACATTGGGAGCCTCATTCAAGGAGGCAAATTTGCGATGATGGGATGGATCATTTGACATAGAAGACCGCCTTCTGACAAGTGGACCATCTGCACCGCAAATTTTCAAAGGCTGAAAAAGAGTTCCACACTGGATGAGCCGGGGGGCAGAGAGTGTACAGGTTGATCCAGGGCTCCTGGAGAGCTAGAACCTCAAATTGTAGGGCCGCATTCAGCAAGTGAAGTGTGACAGATTTAGAGACATGACAGTTAAGTTGAAGAATTGAGAAAGAATCTTGGTCTAAGACCGGGAACAGGGCTGCCCTGGCTCTGGAAGCCAAAGTCAGCACGGTATCATCTTGGGGAGGGAAAGAGAATGAGGGACTGGGGGTCAAGGGAATAGCACTAGAAGATCCTCCGGGGGTT
This sequence comes from Puccinia polysora, assembly GCA_025617555.3. NCBI lineage: Eukaryota > Fungi > Basidiomycota > Pucciniomycetes > Pucciniales > Pucciniaceae > Puccinia > Puccinia polysora. The sequence goes on along the minus strand of CM062632.1, from coordinate 30,547,954 downwards.
GGATGAAGTTTTTCTGACTAATAAAACACCCAAGTAGGTGAGTTGAGCGGACACGCGAAGAGGAGGCAACTTAGAGGGATCACACCTGAAGGACAGAGAGAATGAAAAGAGTGGAACAGTGAGTATTGAAGTTGATTGGCGCAGTGCAGAAAAGAACAACAACTGGGAAAGTTTGATAAAGCTGCCCAACCTAATAAAACACCCAAGTAGGTGAGTTGAGCGGACACGCGAAGAGGAGGCAACTTAGAGGGATCACACCTGAAGAAATGAAGAGGAGTTAACACAATTAGAGGAATGAAAACAGGAGGACTAGAGTAGGAAGGTTGAGAAGGAAACTTACCTGGAGGACAGAGAGAACAACAAGAGTGGAACAGTGAGAATTGAAGTTGATTGAGGAGGCGATCTCTGTCCTCCAGGCTCCCTTTTAGCTGATCAACAACTTAGATTAGGTTACAACTTTAATTATCATCACTGTGCTGCGTAGCCGCTGCCTGCGCTGTTGGCGCAGGCGTTTGCTTCCAAAGCTCTACTCTCAATACCCCCCCCCTTCCTCTTCAGTTTGCAAGGTTCAAGGCGTGGAAATCCCGCACGTGCTTCACCTTTGGCAGAGCCTTAGTGAACATGTCGTCAAGGTTATCATTAGTTGGAATATAAGAGATTGAGACGGAACCGCTGTCCACAACCTCGCAAATCCAGTGGAATTTCACATCTATGTGCTTTGAGCGCGACTGATACATCGGGTTGAGGGAAAGCATAAGGGCGCCACAGTTGTTGAAAAAACAGCTTTGGGCGACGGGCCATGGTGTGGTTGAGGGATTTGAACAGCGCAAGAAGCCAGACCGCTTCCTGAAGGCCTTCGTAGGTGGCTTTGTATTCCGCCTCTGTGGTGGACGTGGAGACGGACTCTTGCTTCTTGGACCGCCAAGCAATGACTGAGGCCCCAGCCGTACTGCATAGCCGGAGTACAAGCGACGCGTGTCCGGACAGTTTCCAAAGTCTGAGTCAGTGAAGATGCTGACCTTTGCCACGTCGGCGCCATTCAAAGTAAGTTTGACGCTACAAGTCCCCAATAGATAGCGCAGCAGATGAAGGACTGCGTTCCAGTGGGACATATTAGGCTTCTTGAGATTCTGGGACAGCTGGGAAACGGCAAACGCAATTTCTGGCCGCGTAGATACGGCCAGGTAATTGAGAAGGCCAATGGCTTGGCTGTAATTGATGTTGCTCTGGGAGAAGGAGGTGTGTTCATCGTTGGTGGAAGCGCTGAGCCGAGTGTTGGGGACCATTGGGGTGGCGACGGAGCAAGACTCGGACATGTTGTATTTTTCCAGGATTCGCTCCAGATAGCTTTGCTGGGAGAGGGTCATGGAGTTGTTATCCTGTTGAAGATGGATGCCAAGAAGGAGCTTGGCCTCTCCCAAGTCCTCCATGAGGTACTTCTGGGTGATAAGACGCTTGAACCTGGCCACATTGTGGCTGACAATGAAAAGATTGTCAACGTACACATGCACAAAGCATTCCCAGCCACGGATGCTCGAGACAAAGAGGCAGGGGTCCGTTGGTGAGGCGACAAAGCCAACAGACACAAGAAAGTCTTGTAGGTCCCCGTACCACATGCAAGGAGCCCGCCGCAGGCCATAAATCAACTTATTTAGCCGCAAGCAGAACCCAGTGGGAACTTTCATTCCTGCTGGAGGGCGGAGATAGATTTTCTCCTTGAGCTCCCCATTGAGGAACGCGTTCTTGGCGTCCATCTGGTGAATGTCATACCCCTTGGCCAGGCCAATACAGATTGCAGTTTGTAGAGCCGTAGATTGACCGGTAGGGGCGTACGTGAGGTTGTAGTCCTCATCCCGCTGTTTGTTTCCTTGGGCACAGAGTCGCGCCTTGAATTTGAGAATGCAGCCGTGTTTGTCAAGTTTCTTTCTGAAGACCCAGACAGTGCTAAGTAAGCTGGCGCCCGTAGGGACTGGAATGATATCCCAGACCTTGAGTCAATCCATTGCCACAAGTTCATCTTCAATTGCCTTCAGCCACTCCTCCCATTCCGCAGAGAGCTTTGCTTCCCGGAAGGAAGAGGGAGCCGTGGCGTTGGTTGTGGAGAGTAGGGCCTGCACCGCCGCCAGCATGGCTCTTGGACCTGCATTTTGTTTGTGGGACAGGATATTGGACTGATCCACGTTGGCACAGATATCCCGTGGTGCTTTGTCTGAGGATAGGACATAGTCCCAGCCAGGACAAGTCTTGCGCAGCGGCTGCTCGTGGTCAGGCGGAAGGGATGCTGTAGGGCCGGAATCAAGGCCTGCGGTTGGAGAGGTGGCAGGTTCAGGCTGGTGCAGCAATGCTTGTTGCTCTGGCAAGTTGTCTGCGTTGGGGACGCCGGAGAGGAAGGTGCGGCTGGATGGAGGGGCTCCTTCAGTGTTTGGAGGAATGAAAGCATCAAATTCTTTGAGGAGCGGAACCGTGAGTTCCTCAGCCCGCGAGTCAAGGATACTTAGGCCTGGGAACCCGTCTTGGACAAAGCATATGTTGTGGCTCTGAGTAATTTGGCCATGAGCTGTGAGTACTGTCCAGTTGTTCAGACCTAGCTGGAAACCAAGGAGGAGTCCCTTTCTTGCCGTATTGCCAAATTTGCCCTCACGTGTGGCCTTAGGGAGGTTGACGTAGGCTAAGAACCCAAAAGGCTTTAGCCGGTCGAGATCAAATGGAAGGCCAAACCAGAGTTGATGAGGCAACAACCATCCAGATTTCCTTCTGGTTGTCACGTTCTCAAGAAGCACCGCGGTCATGACCGCCTCAGCCCAGTAAGGAGATGGGAGATTGGCTTGTTGCAGTAAGGTTCTGGCCTTCTCGCTTGTGGTACGGTTCCCACATTCTGCAACCAAATTTTGCTGGGGTGTATGCGGGCTGGTCACATGGACAGAGATCCCTTTCTGCTCAAAATATTTAGTAAATTCTTTGGAATTGAATTCACCGCCACCATCAACTACAACATTTTTTATTGTTTTGTTTTTCAAATTCTCCATCATAGTAACAAAAGACATGAATGTGGCAAAAGTTTCTGACTTGTTTTGAAGAATATAAGCAAATAGGTAGCCAGTGAACCAGTCATTAATTTTGAAATAATAGCGTCCTCCCAAGAGGGAGGGAGGTGTGATCTTCCCGCTGAGATCCATGAAGATTGTCTTGAGTATTTCTGTGGAATGGGGCACTGTGCCTTTGAAGGGAAGACAATGGGATTTTGCCATGCAACAGCTTTTGCAGTGGAGAGATGAAGCGTCCACTCCAAACATGTGCTTTAAAGCCTTGTTACTTGGGTGTCCGGCGCGTCTGTGCAGCAGTTGAAGGTAAGTAATGTTTACGGGTTGTTGGGTGTTCAGAGCATATGGACCTTCCTTTGAGGTTGGCGCCTTCATCACAATAACGTCGTTGACAATGTCTGCCTTGAAGATGGGAGTATCTTCTCTGAGCAGACAAATCTTGGAGTCGCTCAGGTGAAGTATTTTAAAGCCATTTTGGAGTAGTCTGCCAAGGCTGATGAGAGTCCCTTGCAGTTTTGGAACTTGGAGGGCCTTGAGAGTAACCGTTTTTCCGTTGAGGGTTTTCACCTCAATGAATCCGTCTCCTTCCACTTGCAGCAAGTTTCCGTCTGCAATTTGAACAGTGGTGGACAGTGCTTGATAGTTGGTGAAGATGTCCTTTCTATTGAACATATGGTGGCTGGCCCCGCTATCAAGAATTGCATCTTCCCCGGCGGCTTTGATGGTCAGTGCCTTTGCAACGCATACATAGGCTCCCAACAAAGAACGTGAGTTGTCCGAGCATGGGTCAGGACAAGCCTCTGTGGTATTGGCCTTGTTTCTTTGTTTCCCTGACTTCTTTGCTTTGCGGCACTTGGATTCCTTGTGCTTTGTCTTTGGGTTGTGCACCCCATTGGAGCATACTGGATAGTTTTTGGCATGAACTATCATTGCTTTCTCTTCTGTCTTGACAATTAAGTCGGAGCTGACACCGGATTCTTGTTGCTTGGAGTCAAGTGCATCCATCACAAGCCTCAGTGTTAGTGGTCGTTTGGAATGTAGGATTTCCTTGGAGATTTCCAGCAAGCTTGGGAGCCAACTGAAGACGTATTCAGCCATAAGGGGTTTGCAAAGATGGACAAACCCTTGATTTTTGTTGCCAATTTTTAATCCTACTGCTGTTAATGCGTTGATGTGTGCATTGAGGTTGTTCAAAAAATCTTGGATGCTTTTGTTGAACAAGAGTTCCAGGAACTTGGTGTAAACCCTTGCCTGATTGTCTTTGGAGTGAGATTTGTAGCGGTTTGAGAGGAGAGCCCATAGCGCGCTGGGACTCTGTTTGTTGTTGGGGTTGACAAAGCGTTGGATGTTTGGGTATCCCATGTACATGGTGAGGATGCCAGCCATCCTTCTCTGCTCTTTGTAGAAGGTGTGAGAATTGTTGCCAGCTCCAGGGAAAGCAGTGGTAAGATGGGAGAGCAGGTTGTTCATGCTTAGATAGCTTTTGATTGCTGACTTCCATACCGGAAAGTTGTTGTCCTGGAGCACAAAGAGGGCTTTGAATTGATCTCTGGATTGCATGGTGTGTAGGATGTATTTAGCAATCTGGGCTCATAACCTAATAAAACACCCAAGTAGGTGAGTTGAGCGGACATGCAAAGAGGAGGCAACTTAGAGGGATCACACCTAATAAAACACCCAAGTAGGTGAGTTGAGCGGACACGCAAAGAGGAGGCAACTTAGAGGGATCACACCTAATAAAACACCCAAGTAGGTGAGTTGAGCGGACACGCAAAGAGGAGGCAACTTAGAGGGATCACACCTGAAGGACAGAGAGAATGACAAGAGTGGAACAGTGAGTATTGAAGTTGATTGGCGCAGTGCAGAAAAGAACAACAACTGGGAAAGTTTGATAAAGCTGCCCAACCTAATAAAACACCCAAGTAGGTGAGTTGAGCGGACACGCGAAGAGGAGGTGACTTAGAGGGATCACACCTGAAGAAATGAAGAGGAGTTAACATGATCAGAGGAATGACAACAGGAGGACCAGAGTAGGAAGGTTGAGAAGGAAACTTACCTGGAGGACAGAGAGAACGACAAGAGTGGAACAGTGAGTATTGAAGTTGATTGAGGAGGCAATCTCTGTCCTCCAGGCTCCATTTTAGCTGATCAACAACTTAGATTAGTTTACAACTTTAATTATCATCACTGTGCTGCGTAGCCGCTGCCTGCGCTGTTGGCGCGGGCGTTTGCTTCCAAAGCTCTACTCTCAATACTAACATGATCAAGGTAAGGGTTGTTTATCAAACCATCCCTTCTTGTATGGGCAGAGCAAACTAAAGGGGGTGTGATCAACATTGGAGACACCTTGCGTTTTGTTCTTGAGGCTGGCCTTGCACAGGACACATGTGGTCACACCACTTGGGCCATCAGGGCACTCGTTTGTTGGATGTTTGCCATTGCGTTTGGCACATTTGGGGGCTTCCCTGCACCACTTACCAAAGTGGCCCATACGTAGGCACTTGAAACATTGCGGCGGGCGAGGTTTAAACTTCTCGGTCCGATGGCAGCTGAAATGGAGAAAGATTCCTGACCGCTCCACTCTGATAGCTAAATCTTGATCAGTGAAAGAGAGAACTAGAGTTCCCGCTTTCTTGACCACAGTCTCATTCGACCCCATCCAACGCAATCATACTAGGTCGGAAACTTGAAAACCATTTTCAGATGCAATATGCGCAAGCTCCGTGCTGGAGGTAATATTAAAAGTCCAGGGGACGCCATGGGCCATAACGGAAAACGTTCGTGGGGTGGCTTCCAAGTCGGGGTGGACCTCCTTTGACCTAATGTGTTTATTATTCATCAGCCATTTCTGATGCTCTTTGTTGTGAGTATAGAAAGAAACATCCCCAGAGGGGAGGACGCATGCGCCTCTTATAGTTACCAAAGCGCCATCGGCCTCAACGTCTAATCTAGCCAGAGCCTCGTTAGCGGTTTGCACCAAGGCGCAGCTCGGGAGCTCCTTCAGGGAGGTGTTAATTGGGTTGGAATGGATGAGGACCCGCTTCGGGCGAAGGCTGGGGAGAGTCCAGCGCGGGGGGGGAGAGACACGAGGTTTTGGCTGGATGGCCGGGAGATTTGCAGCAGCCACTTTAGCAAAGGAGCGAGATGGGTTGCCTGGGGGGGATAAGCTTGGCCACCTGGAGCCATCTTCTGTTGGACATCTGCAAGGCCCGCGGCCAACGACTCCATCATCGTGTTCATCCGGTCAATGGTCGCTTCCAGCCTAATTCTGGCCCGATCGGATTTGTCGACCATGTTGATTATCATCTGGAACAACCGATTTTCAATCTTTACCGTGCCATCCGAGCCGACAACCGAGCGGTCCTGAGCCAACTCCCGCAGGAGAGAAGCTAGACCCGACGATGGAGGTACAGAGATGGGGGGGGGGGGGTGATGTTCGGCCGGGGACAGAGCACGTCGGACGTGTCCATGGATGAATCACCATCCACAGGGTCCGGTGGTCGTAACGCGGGCATATGAGCCTGTGACGGAGGCACGGTCAGTTGGGGGGGGGCTGAGGGAGGGAAGGGAAGAGGGGGCGAGGGGGGAGGGAAAGGGCAGGCTTGTGACGCGGGGGGGGGGGAGATATTCTAGTATTTGTTACGGAAATGAGGGTTTCGATGTTATGGTTCCGGACAGAAGCCTGAGTTGTGAAATCGTAGGCAGGCGCCTTGACCATTGGGCCAGAAGGCCTTTTGAACTATTCATATTTTAAACAGAATGCTGGTTCAAAGATAGATCTAGCATGGATCTTCGAATTACCTCCAAATTCCAATCGGTACGATGATGGTGCACCACAGCGTTTCTTCCTACCCTTTGGTTTTTGGAATCTGTTCTCTGGATGTTACTTACTACTATACTGAGGCCGGTCGGTGAGCTTCAAGTTATCAGCATTTGAATCAACCGTTGGGTCAATGTTGCAAGGTTGTCCAGGAGTGTAGTATCCAATGGACGTTTCCTAGTTCAAACGCTTGAGCAATCTCACTGTGGTAGCATACGTATGTATTTGCTGGCCTGACAATTGGATCGCAAGATGTGTTGGCCATAATCGTAAAGGCTACGTCGGGGTCGTTTCCTTGGTTCAAGCGACCCGCATTTAAAGTCTTCATCAATTATTAATGACGCCTCCGACTCTAATTCGTTAACAATCGCCTTGTCGATTTGCGGGAGCGGGTTGAGAAGCTTGGTGAGGGTAGACTGAGCCGGAACTGAAACCATCACCTCAATGACGCCTACGACTCTAATTCGTCAACAAATACCTTCTCGATTTGCGGAAGCGGGTTGATAGATTCGGTGAGGGTACGCTAATCCAGAAGTGTTCGTAGCTTGGCCCTTCAGATGAACGACTTGCAAACAATAGGGAATTGGTTTGAGTCGCTTAATGGGCAAGTAGCTTGATCTGAATACATAAATATAAATACCTTGGCTAGGGCAAGCAACATGTAGTTGGCCATGATGTGCAATCTCCCAGAATGTCTCCTCGAAAGACACGGGCTCTCTGTTTGCTGCTCACTGTTACAGAAAGGCGACTCGGATGGAGTCCTTTTGCAAGTTGATTGATTCTTCATCTGCAAAAACAAAACATGTCGCCATCCGGCATGGTCATTCTGCAAGATTAAGCCATCTCTGTTCAGCTGTGACAAGTGCAATGTCGATAGTATAAGGTCTTGAGTAGAGGAGATTACCGTCTTCATAAAAAGGGACAGAAACAAATTGCCTCTGCGTATAGCCCTGAGCGGCCATTGTCAAGAACCCGAAACCAAGCGCCAGCTTTAATGGCCTGGAAACCGGAATAATAACAAGTTCTTCTGTAAGTGTTTCCAAATGCGAAAGTGAACCCATCAAGGTTGTGTATGTACAATGACGACAGTACAATTCCCAATGAACCAACAAACCGACAGCACAATGTGCAATAGACCATCAAAAGGCGAAACTGGAAACATAGTAACACACTTTTCCGTAAGTGTTTCCGAATGCAAAAGTGAACCCATCAAGCTTGTGTACAATAAGGACAGTACAATTCTCAACGAACCCACAAACCGATAGCACAATCTGCAATAGACCATCAAAAGGCAAAAGCTGCCCACACTTGTCCTTAGCAGCCGTGGACAACAGTCACAACAAAAAGATTGCTGGAGCAGTCGGATCACTGCTTGCGCTGGGTTGATTTGTAGCATACCGAATGCAAGACAATCTCGGGTGTTACACAAGTGGAACCCATCTCGTTTGTTTGAGCCTCAGAAAGTTGCCACAGTCCCTAAGCCCTCTACCCGCATTAGTGACTGCTCAAGGCCGAAAAGCAACCGCGAAACTACCGCCAAGTTTCCGGTGGTGGTGAGTCTTAGTTTCGCTGGGGAAAACTCAGGAGGAAAATTGCTTCCACCCTGAGGAGCAAACTTTCATCAGCTCCAGCCTGGGCACAACATACATAAAGTGCCCCAGGGAAGTGCAGCTGGCTAGAGGCCAACATGCCATCACATCCCATCGGTACCACCACTTCCAGTCGTTACTCCCCCTCCACAGTCCAACCTAGACCAGCCAGCTATGACCTTCCAAAGAAAGTCCTTAATCGCTCATTCACAAGTCAGAAGCCCACCACTGACCAAGCCGTCCCACCATCCTGCCCGTCCCCAGGGTTCGAGTAGCAAAGCTCAACGCGCCAGCAAAAGTCCCCCTCGAACCAGAATCAGAGCAAAGCGTACCTCGTCAACCTGGGTCTCCTCGGGTCTTACTCACACAACCCTGTTCGACTGCGATGGGAACATAGAAACCTCCTACCATTTCCGACCCACCAGACTCCCACCGAGCCGACCGGCTTCGACTTACAAGGGCCTACCTCTTCTAGGTGCCCTTGGCAGGGGTTTGGACAACGCCGAATACGTTGTGGTCATCGAGCCTTCTCCGCCTCCCTCACCTCCACCCGGTTTAGCTTCATCCTCACCTCGGGATGATTCGCCGCCAAGCTCACCACCGTCGCCGGTCACTCCTCCCCCACAATTTTCACCCTCGCCATCTCCCGAACTTATCACTTCTTCACCTCCGGAACTCATCACTTCTTCACCTCCCGAACTTATCATCTCTTCACCTCCCTCACCTCCCACCCCCCCTCCTCAATTCTCGCCTTCCCCGCCTCCCAGAGCTAAATTATCACCTCCTACGCCTCTCACTCCCCCTCCGCGATTTTCACCCTCGCCGCCTCCCACGCCTCCCACGCCTCCCACTCCCCCACCACGATTTTCACCTTCTCCGCCTCCCAAAGCTGAACGGGCATCACCCCCCACACCCCCCACACCCCCGCTACAATGCTCGCCCTCTCCTCCGTTTCCTGCACCGGGATGGTCGCTCAAGTCGCCGCCTTCCCCCCGTTGCGCCCCTGCATCCTCTCCTTCCCCGCCCTCGTCGCCCCTAGCTTCCCGCTCGCCATCTTCCGCACGGGAACTTGGCTCTCTTAAAGCCGCAGCACCGACTCGCCGGAATCATTCACCCGAATCGTTGTCTGGCTCAAACGCTGAGAACCACAAGCCTCGGATCGAAAAGCTCAGTACCGGTGGCCTGAGGAAGGCATCGAAGAACAAAGCTCTCGAACCGAAACCATCCTCAGATTCAACTCAGATCGCCCGGCGATCCCCGTCGGCTCCGGAGCCACCCACGAGGCCCCCCTTGAGAAGAAGCACGAGAAAAAAGGTAGCGCCCACATCTGACCAGACTACACGTGCAGCCTACGACACCCGTTCGAAGAGAAAAAGGGAGCTTGAGGACTTAGGTGAACCAAGTCTCAAGACGGATGAACGGCTATCCAAGAAGAACAAAACGACTTCGAGCTCTGGAAAACTTTCGACTCAAGCGTCCCGGCCTCTGAGAGGGTCTCGATCGACGCGACTCGAGCCTCCGAAAGAGAAGAAAAATTTAAAAAATAGTTCTGAGAAATCTTCCTCCAACAAGCCCACCCGGCCTCTGAGAGGATCTCGAGTACCTCGACTCGAGTCCTCGCACGATCAACAAACTTCGAATTCTCGAAAACCTTCCACCAAGCCCCCTCGGCCTCGCCCTCAGCCTCCGAGAGGATCCGGACTACCTCGACTAGAGTCTCCGAACAAGGAAAAAAGGGGGAGAAAAAAGTGACTAGGCGCGATCGTCCTTCTTGCTTGCTTAGAAGCGCTAAAAATCGGTGTGAAAAAACTTTTGGGTATTTGTGTTACTGGAATCGTAAACAAGTCTATCGAGTCTCCTTATCGGGAACTTCTAGATCTTGAGCGCTACGCATATGTCACACCACTCGCTGATATGTAATTAAATGGCCTCAAGCATCAGACCCCGCCAGCCGGAGTTTCCATACTTATTAGTCTTTTCATCGTCTTTTTTTTTTCATCCTATCCAACTTCGATTTTCGTATGTATGCATACTTAGACCGGTCCTTTCAACTGTGTATGTACATACAAGTTTAGTCTTCCCCCCATACTAGCCGCTCAAATCTGTACATACATACATTCGATCTTCGCCTTTGAAATCTTATCACCTCGTTTTAATCTGAGCTCAATCCTGCAAATAATCAAGTTCCCCATCGGTATCAATTTTTTCAAACCAGTCCTCCCTTCGGAGGAGAGAGTTTTGACGAGTACTCTGATCTTTGGGTCACCATCCCGGAAGATCCCCGGGGGCTGTCCAAATTAGATGGTAAGAGAAAGAACGCTGGACAAGACCGGGGGACGAGGTGGTCTTTTTTGGGCGATGGTTCTCTCGTGTAAGTGGAGTTCCTCGATTCGAATTCATCCTTTCCCTTTGAGACTTATGCTTAACTTTGAGGGAGCAGGGTCCAGCTGGAATACAACTCATCGTCATCGTTTCCAAAAAGCTATTGACCCATTATCCCAAGGTTTCTATCATCCGAAAAAGCTTCTTTTGCCTTGATAGGTTGTTTTTCTTTTCCTTGATGGAGGAGAGATGAGGGGATGAGGGACCCCAAAAAGACGAGCGGCGAGTGCATAAAGAAATGTATACAGTACCTCATCGTCGCCGGTGCAGCCTAAGAGTATTGGCTATGCAGCTCACTGACGCTTGTAATGGACCCCTTCACCCCGCTTTCTTTCTCCAGCCCCAAATTTCTCCTCCTCCACCCCCTCTCTGCTTTGTTGTTTCGCTTTTGATCATGTTCTCAGATTTCACAGGAGGTGCTGTCTCTCCAGGGCCCAAGATTATCTTGCGTATGTATGTACATACATACATATACTGGTAAAATCGGTTCTATGCATATCCAAAGTGGGCCATGCGTAATGCAAAATTGCCACTAAATATAATATATATATAAGCCAAGAGTAAATTAGTAGGGACTAGAGTCCTCAGTCATGGGGCTGCTGTGCCGCCGGACCTTCCAAACAGCTACGACCGACCCACATTTCACTCATAACCCAATCCATGGCCCCGGCAGGTCATTGAACTCAGGACGTTTGGTCTTGCGCACCATTCACAAAGAACTCCTGCTCATTCATGATTTGTTTCCGGGTCATGCGTTCCTATTCGCCAGGACAGCCAACCCGGTTCTTTGCACAAACCTGAGGTATTTCTACTCATTGAACGTGTGCTACAAACCGTCCGCCGGCAATCTACCTCAGGTCATCCTCATGTTAACTCATTTCGAATAATACCGATTTGAAACTAATGACCGTTCAGTCAAACAACATCTCTACAAACTATATTTTGCACAGCTTTCCTCGCCCCCCTTCCATGCTTGTCAGACAAATTGTTTGAAATGGCTTTGACCGATAAAATGCAACATGAAATTTCCCATGAAAAAAGACGGGGTTTGAAAAATAGATGCCTATTGGTTCAAATTTTTTCCCTTGAGCTTCATTGATTGCCCTTACTAATGCCAGAGTAACTCCGAATTCATAAAAAAAAAAAGATGCACCAATGCCCAAGCGCTTGTCAAACAATAGTTTGATTTCCGCACCGTGGGCCCGTAAGAATGGTACAATTCAACACACGTGCCTTGAAATCATTAATAAGCAGTTGAGTTCCATTTCAGAAGCCTTTGGAAGGAGCCAAATTACTCAACAACATACGCAGAAACTTCCTCATGAGAATTAGATGGTGTTCTTGGAATCCTGAAGCAATGGTTGAAATGGGAATCCATCATGGAACAACGTGGAAACTATCTTAAACAAAAATATTGATTTTGTTAAATTTCTGAAGTGATTCAAGAGGACAAAAAGAATTGATAATTTCAAGAGGGATCAAGATACCGCAGAGCTGAGTTGAGGTTGGTTGAGTGAGGAAGCTAAACACAGACAGATAAGTTGGAGACAGGAAAGAGATTCTTTGAATGGAGGTCAAAGAAGATAAGGGCTGAGGAGCAACAATTGGACAGGCAATGAGATCAAGTTGAAGTCTTACCAGACAGAGCAGGATGGTGGTGAGGTTGAAGTTGGAAGGTTGAGGTCGCAAGGTTGAGTGAGTTGGGGTGAAAGCATGAAGAAATAAGAAAAGGAATTGAGGAAAAAGAAAAAGAAAGAAGTCTTGGAAAAATGAAAAAGATGAAGAGCAGAACAAGATGAATAGGTTGAGTGGAGCCTTCTTGACAGGTCTGAAATAAAAGAGAATTCGGATTTTACTGGTTCAAAAAGCTGAGAAAAGGTCCGGCAAAACATATAATCCGGAGGAAGAGAATGAGTCGCGCCTTCTGTACAAGTGACATTCAAGAGAGAGAGAAAGAACAGAGGAAAGAAAAGAAATTGGAGAATGTGGGGCACGGTGATTCTGATTAAGAAGAAGAGTGAGGATGTTCAGAAGTTTCAACACTCATTAAGAAGAAGAGTGAGGATGTTCAGAAGTTTCAACACTCATTAAGAAGAAGAGTGAGGATGTTCAGAAGTTTCAACACTCATTAAGAAGAAGAGTGAGGATGTTCAGAAGTTTCAACACTCCCCGTGGCTGGTATGACTGAAGACGCGATTGAGTGAGAGGAATTGATGAGATTTAGTAAGTTGGACAGAGTAAGGTAGGGTAGAGCCTTTGTGAGACCGTCTGCTTTCATTTTGTGAGAGGAAATCAGTTTAACAATAAGTTTGCCCAGGGACAGCTCCTCTCTTAGGGCCTTAGTCTTGATGTTGATGTGGCAAGTTTTAGAGTGTCAACCAAATTTCTTGAGTTTGTCATCTAGGCCCTTGTTATCTATGTAGTGAAGACTGGGTTGAGTTTCTTGTTTCCAAAGTTTGGCAACTAAATCTTTCATCCAAGTAGCTTCCAAAAAGGAATCCACCAGTGAATTCAGTTCAGCTTTGGTCGTAGAGTGAGTAACATTTCTTTGTCTGTAGCTACTCCAGGAGATGAGAGATCCAATGAGGAGGGAGAGATGACCCAATTGGGATTGTCTAGTTTCAAGATCATTGCTCCAAGTTGCATTGCTGAAGCATTTGATTTGAGTATGGAGAGAATGAACTTGAAGAGTAAGTTTGAGGTTTTTGGTAGCCTTGAGATACTTCCAGCAGCACTTCACTTCTCTCCAGCAACACATTCTGGGTTTCTTGCAGAATCTGGCAAGGCTTGATACTGCAAAGCTAAGGTCTGGTTGAGTGAGGCAGGCTATGTAATTCATGAGAAACACGGCTGATTGGTAGTTGATTCTTAAGGATTGGAATTCTTCATGTTCTTTGTCCAAGACAGGGGTTAAGCCGGAGTTGAGGGTGAGAGGAATAGAAGAGGGTTTGCAGTTGCTCATCTTGATTTCTTCAAGACCGTGATCAATTTGTTTAGGCTGAGAGAGAAGTATTTTGTTGTTGACTTGTTTTTACTTCATAACTAAAATGGTGTTGGGCAATTGGTGGCTGGAATTTGGGAATCAATTGAGAAAGTCTTGTTGGAAGTCATCTCCCGGGCCTACAAGTATTAAGTTGTTGAGGTGGAAGAATAGAACAGAGTTTTTCTTGGAATGTATGTATAGGCAGGGATCTGAAATGGATTTGTGAAAGCCTTGCTCTTGAATCCAGGAGGTTAGGGTGTGGAACCAGTTGGCAGGAGATTGCTTGAGTCTGTAGAGAAACTTATTGAGGATTAGGTATTTTGATTTCCTTTTGCTTCCCTTGGGCGTTTTGATAATGACCTTGTCCGATAAAGGCGCGTGGAGGAAAGCGCTTTTGATGTCAAATTGTTTGATTGGAAGAGAATGTTACAGACCAAAGACAAGAGTGATTCTAAGCAATGAAGCCTTTCTAGTAGGAGGGAAAGTGTTGAGATAGTCAAGGCCATATATTTGGTTGAAGCCTTGAACGCATAGCCGACTTTTATAGACTAGGGGATCCCCATGGCAGTTATCTTTTAGACGTTACACCCAGGGGGTATTGAGAGGGTTAATGGGCTCTGGTCCATCGTAATTGTCCCACATGGCAAGATTTTCAATACCATTCAGTTTGGCATCCATAGAGGCTTCCCACTTGAGAGATTCAAAGCATTTTTTTGCTTGTTTGAAGGTTCTAGGGACGTAGTAATGATGATATCCGTATCAAGGTGGAGGATGTAGGGAGGAACAATCTTGCAGTTGGTATCTGGGATCCAACTGAGTGTTTAGATCATTGGATTAATTGGATGAGTTATCAGAGGATAGATCCTCAGGCTGAGGAGTATCAAGAGAAGGGGAAGGAGAAGAGGGAGACTGGGATTCATCAGGACAAGGAGGAAGAGGAATAGAAGTAGAGGAAATAGAAGGAAGAGGGAGATCATCATTGTGGTTCCCCATCCTGGACACTCTGGCCAGTGTGGAGATTTTAATTTTTTTTATGACTTTTCCTTATCATCATTCATAGGCATCATTATCAAAAAAAATTAAATAAATAAATAAAATAAAAAAATAAAAAATAAAAAAAAATAAAAAAATCTTTGATCTGGAATAGGCTTCCATTTAGTTCCCAGCTCCTCACCCTCATCATCCCTTGCGGTGGGACCGGTGCCGGTCGTCCAGAGGGCCAGAGAATGTCTGATCAAATGAGGCAATTGATGAATGGGATCAACAGAAGCCCCAGTCAATCGGATAGCGTCCAAACCGTGCCTCAGTACTCGGTCGATCCCCAGGATACAGAAATGAATCTGGCTTGTGCCCAACAAGACAGTGAATCTAATAACCCTCAAACATCCTTCATCATGAGACTCATTGGTCATCATCATACTACAAATCCCACTCCATCCCCTTCAAATGCCAAAGTTTTATCAAATCCACCCAATCAAAACCGTCTCTCCCATTCACCCAAAGCACCTCCCGGTTACAAGGCCTTGGCCCATGGGTTTGATCCCACTCCTAGTTCATCCACTGTTCCTTGACAATCCCCCCTTCCCAATTCACAACAGTTGCTAACCTCCATCCAGCCAATCCCTCTCACTCTCACCTTCAGTCTTGACTCAAGCCACAAAACCAGTCATGAGACTGATGCAATCAGAGACCCTCAACATCACACCCTTCAGTTTGATTGGACAACAAGTTTGACCAGTAGTTTGACTAGCTTGCTCCTCTCTCCCCGTCTCAAAAACCAACAACGGTCTTCCTCCCAAAATCAGACCAGTCCTCCATCTACTCACTACCCCTAATCTAATCCGCGCGCTCATCGCTCACCAGTTTCCTGCGCAAGTCTTCTGTTGCCTGCGCGGGTTGGTGATGTGTCCCGCACCCCTCAAGGATTCTGACCACGCGGTCATCCGCGGGCCAGGGGTTGCCAAGGGTCATTGGTCTGTCTGCGCGGCCCATCACCTCACCCTCACCTGCCTGTGCCCACCGTTAGCACAGGCTGGTGTTCCTTTTCATCCCTGCTCATTCATTTCCTTTTATTATTTCATTCATCCTCAAAAAAAAAAAAAAAAAAAAAAAAGAAAAAAAAATACTCTCTATTTGTAGTATCTCTTGTAAATAGTTTACAGGGACCCATGGCCCATAAAAGGAGGGGCTCTCCCCAGCCTTTTGTTCATCATTGATGGGAGTGTGTGCTTACGTCCCCCCCCCATTATTGTGAAATTAAGATCCTGATCCTATCCTGGGTATATCTCTGATTGCCCCCTGATCCATTTTTTTGACCTTTAGTCTTTGCCCCTCTGTGGCCTGATCCTTATCACCAACCAATAGCTTTGCTGGGTGAAGAAAACTCTGTCTGTTGGAATTTTTGAGTGTGTTATACCACTCCTTGATCCCTTTCTCTGACCATACTGGTCCTGATCCCTGATCATCTTTCTGGAGCCAATCATGATTGATTGAAGAGGTCTTATTAAGCTTAAGACCTGGAGTGTTATACCTCCCTTTATTTTATTTGGCTTTGCATTCTGCCAGCCTACTCTTGAGTCTCTTGAGAAGTGTTGAGGTTATCCTTGCTTCAAATCAGTTACTGTTTGCTTTTAGAGCTTCTTAAACATTGTGCTTTGTCTTGTACAGCCACCCTCAGTTATCTGGTACCCTTCAAGCGCTTGATTGCGGAGAGTTGGGCAGGTTCATTGAGAACCTGGAGGTTGGTTGAATTTGAGTTGATCATCCCCAATCTTCTGCTGATGACCAGAGTTATTAGCTTGTGGGCGTTGTTTACATACAACAGCTTTTGTTCTTTGAACTCTAAGCAGTCTTTAACTTCTTTTGTTCAAGTTTTTCTCTGCATAATCTTGTCTCAGATAGTGCTTTTCCATCACTACCAAACTATTACCATCTTTATCCTCTACTCCTTGTTTCCTCATTTACCAGGTTCTGGACCTTGATCTTGGTTACATCTAAATATTTTTGTAACACTCAGGAGGGCAGCCTAAACAGCACCTTCCCCTTCACAGAACTGCCATGGCCTAGCACCGTTTGGAGTCTTACATTTGGTCCCCCGGGCCGGGATCAAACCAGCAACCTTGGGATTTACAGTCCCAACTTGAAGAATCAACTCCAAAATCCAATCCAATTTTTTCTTTTCTTTCTTTTTTTTGTTTGTTCTTTTTTTCAGATCTGATCCGTGGAGGCAACTTGGTCAAGAAGTAAGTCCTCCCAATTCTGTACCATCTGGGCAAGATCCTTGTTGTTTTTGTGAAACTCTACTCTTGCAACACTTGTGAGCCACCTTGGAACTCTGCTTTTTTGGATCTCTTAGGAACCCTTCAACATGGAATCTGCTGGATCCTCCTCATTTGTTCAGGCCAAGATGTTCAAAATCAAACCTCAGAACAAAAACTTAGGCTTCAATGGGACCAATGTCAAACAATTCCTGGACTCCTATGAGATGGCTGCTGAAGTGGATGGTGCCAGTGAACATGATATGGCTTATCAGTTACAATTTTTTATCTCTTCTGAAAAAGTTATGGAGGTTATTGAATCGTTTGATGGATTCAAAACTCATAACTGGAGGCTCCTGAAGGATTCTATGTTGGCCTATTGGGGAAAAATAGATGTAGCCAGATTTACTTTGCAAGACTTGGATGCCCTGGTTTCTCAATGGATCCCCAATGGTGGTGTCTTTTCAGCTTCAGATTATCAGTCTTTCAGAAAATCTTGGGATCCTATCCATTCTTACCTCATCAGAAACAATCACATTGACACTGTGGACAAAATTTGAGTCCAATTTTTCCAATCCTTTTCACCAGGAGTCCAGGAAAGAAATAGGAATGAACTGGTCAAATCTGGATCCATGATCACTACTAGGGATAATTGATTCAAACTTCCAGCTTTTTTGGTTTTGAGGGGAGCAGTGGACAAGGTCATGAAAGGTCAAACTGCCCTCACTTTTGAACAGACCAGTTATGCTGAACCAGTCCATGCTCCCTCCTTCCAAGAATCCAACAAAATCATGAACAAGATGGAAGCAAATCGTAGACCCAAATTGAATCCCCAGGCCAATAAGGAATCTGCTACTATAGATGAGATCACTAAATTACTTCAGGCATTTGAGAATAAATTAGATCAGAAAATATCCTCTTTAGCCACTCCTAAACCTGCTAATTCTGTTCCCAAATTGACTCTAGTCTGTTATTATTGCCATAGGGAAGGGCATGGTACTGGTAGATGTCCTGAACTCCAGAAGGACAAGGAGGAGAGGTTAGTAGAGCAGAAGGGAAATAATTTGTTCCTTCCTAATGGTGCTTTGATCCCTTTCTATTCATCTTGTCTGATCCGTCATGTGGTGGCCTCATACCAACCACCAACTCCCAAGAAGGCATCCTTGGTCTCTGTGGATTTTCAATCATCCTGCGGAACTCTGCAACCTTGGTATCCTCCAGCTATCACTTCTTCCAGCTTCTCTAGCACCTATCAATCTGATCAAGCTAGGAAACGCCATGAGGAACCAAAAACTCATAAGTCTCCTCCTGTTCCATCCTCAATCCTGAAAAAACCCTTTAAACATTGATCTTCACCTGAGCCTCCTTCCTCTGATGTGGAAGAAATGGAAGTAGAAAGGGAACCAATTATGGAAAGGTTCCAGGAAAACTCTGATTGTCCCCCTCTTCAACCTTTCCAACCCTGAGATCCTCTTCCAGCACCTATTTCACCTGATCTTCCTCACTCCACCCAGCCCAAAGTTCGATTTGAGAAGGGCATCTCCAAGGACTACCCTAATGCTGTGGAAGGATTATTAAAGAAAATTTCTGATCTTAAAATCCCTGATCTATCTGTGGCTGAACTCCTGTTGATCTCTCCATCTGTGGCTGAAAGGATGAAGAAATGGGTTTCTTGTTGACGTGTGGAGATTGGTCCGGACAAATTGAAGGTCTCCTCTGGTACTCTGATGGAGGATTCTGGTGGAACAGATCCCTCTTCAGATGCCAACCTTTATTCCTGTCCTCTTGGCTTTCTCCCATGTTATCTTGGTGATTCAACTAAAACAGTTTCTCTCCTTGTGGATTTGGGTTCTCAGCTCAACTTGATTTTGGACTCCATGGCCTGCAAGCTTAAACTTAGCCCAAGGGTCAGTTTAAATTCTGCTGTGTATGGAATAGGGAACCAGTCCTGTGAGCCGGTTGGTATTGCTGAGGATATCCCTGTTTGAATTGGTCAAAATATTGTTGGCACCTGTCACTTCTGGATCACTCGTCTGGATGGTCCCATGATCTTGGGAAGGCCTTTCTTAATGAACTTTGGTGCTACCCTGATTTTTTCTGATCAAGTTAGGGAGAGAATTCTCCTCCCTGATGCTGATTGCAGAAAGATTGAAGTTCCTCTTTGTTCTCTGGATTCTGGTTGTTGGGAAAGAGGCTTCCCTGGTCATCCTCCCAAATCTTTCCTGAAGGGAAAGCAGAAAGAAAACTCTCATTCCTCTCATCCTCATTTTTTAGAAGAATAGTTGGCCCTACTGATAGTTGTAGTTCTTCTCAGCCTCAGACTTCAACTCATGGACCAACTCCCACCTCAGAGGCATATCTTTCTTTTTCCTCATCATTTCCTTCTCATCCAAATAAGATCAAAAATCAAACACATGAAAAATCCAAAAAATCCAAAAATATATCTTCTCTGTCTGGATCTGTTGTATCTTCTTTTCCTTTTTCTTTTCAGCCTGATCAATCATCCTCTATTCCCATTTTGAATCTCCGCAATGAGTCTAAACTAGATCTTGATCTTGATTCTTTTCTTGGTGGCTTTGGTATGAAGGAGTATGGTCTTAGGTGGAGGCAATTTGGGGTAGAAGTAAGTCCTCCCAATTGTGCACCACCAGGGGCTTCTACTACTGTCATTTTTAAAACTCTACCCTGTGCCACACATGTGAGCAATGTGTTATCTTTTGGATCCTCTTTTATGGAGAAGGCACTGTTGATGTTCTGACCTTGTCTAATTTCTTATTACTTCAGTTCTGCTGTCTGCACGTTTCTGTATTTTCTTTTCTTTCTTTTGCTTCTTTCACGTATCTGTCATCTCATGTTTACTTGTAAAAGCGCTGCTGGCCCCCTTGCGCGCAATGCTTGTGGTCTATCCCACCGCGCACCGTGGACGCGCACTGCTATCAATCACCACCTCGTGGCCTCTGAGACTTCATTGCTAGAGGACCGCTCAAAGTGATCAACATCAACAACAACTTACAACAACGACTATCCAACTGTCCAATCAATAATCCAAGATAATTGTCATCCAACAAGGCCAATCAAGATCAATCAACTCAATCAATCAACCATTCAAGATTCCCTTTCTTTTCATTCAAATCATTGAACCTTCAAGAAGCCGTTCCAACCACAGTCAGTAAAACATCCATCTGACAACTCATCGATCAATGCAGGAACTCACTCTATTCTCTTTAGTTCATTATTCATCACTTACCTAGAACTGGCTTCACGTCATCTGACTGCTTTCCCACAAGTCTCTCTTCTCCAACTCTATCATACTAGACTTGTCCGCATCAGTCAGACTGTCCTCTGTTGGTCACTCTTCTATCATGTCTTTTGTTTTCTTTGATTGAACTCATTCTCATTCTATTTCTTGACTACATGAAATGCAGCTTGGTCTTGGTCTTCAACTCAAATCCTCACACGGTTAAAAGCCTGCACCAAACGATGGAACCGAGGACCTCATCCACACCAGGACCAGGGGGGAACACCACCAACTACAAGTCGTTGGCAATCAAAGCTTTAATCAAATCTACGCCACTACTAACAGCTGACAATTACAGCATGTGGAGGAAGAAGTTTGAAAAGCTCTTCAAACTACAAGGAATATTTGATATTATGACTGCCGATGACTTGACCTGCCTGGACAAGGACACGAACAAGGAGTTTGTAGCTCATATTCTTGCAAAGCTTGATGCGAATTCTTACAACAACATTATCAATGACATCAACAAAGACAATGCGAAGCTGATCTGGATCTCTACACAAGAACATTTTGCTTTGTCCCAATCCGCAAACAGAGCTTGGGTCTTCAATGGGTTCCTACACCTCTCAATGGAAACCAACATAGAATTGTTTGTAACCACCGTCAAGATCGTCCTCAAGAAGATGACCAAAGTCGGCATTGAGCTCCCTTCAGATATAATCGCATATCTCATTCTCTTCAAGTTTCCCAGATCAATGAAACACATGAAGTCGCAAATCATGCATTCTACCACCAAGATGAAAGTCAAAGTTGTACTCAATCACCTGATTCAGCACAAAAACGAATCAATAGCTGAAGGAGAACAAGCCGAGCCGGTGAACTTCGCACTATACAGAGGACCTCGATGTGAGGACAGCAAACACAATCCGGCGGTCACCTCGCACCCGGCCAGTTCATGTTGGTTTGAATTCCCCGAACTGAAACCCACCAACGCCAATAATCGTGGTTCTTGGAAAGGCAAATCTAAGGCAAAGGATGAATCCCATTTCTACAGCTTCTTTTGTGGACTCAGCTCTACTGAACTGTCCGAACCCATTGACCAACGTTGCTTCATCCTAGACTCAGGGTTCTCAATCCACATGATTGTCAATTGGGAATCATTCACCTTCTTTGAGAAGAGCAATGGAACCGGAAAAATTCAAACTGGAAAAAAGGACGCTTCCATCACAATCGAAGGAAGCGGTAAAGCTGCCTTAGCCACCAAAGATGCTAACCTGCTCCTCTCCAATGCCGTCTGGGTACCAGAATCCACAGTAAACCTAATTTCATTTGGTGCACTCATGGATCGCGGGGCCAAGCTCCAATTTGACAGCAACACAAATCCCAAAACCTTCAGACTCATCTCGAACGACGCACTAATACTTTCCGGATCCATCATCAACAACCTGTTTGTAATTGACATGGCTTTTAAAAATCCCAATAGCTCATTCTACTCCAATGACGAACTATCAATACTTCATTGTTCCTTGGGCCACGCTAGCTTGTCTCAAATGGAGAAATTCCTCAACACTAAACTCCCTGAAGCACAGAAAGCCTCCTTTGAGTGCCTGAACTGTGACAGGGCCAAGATAACTCGAGCTCCGTTTAATCACCAACAGGAAATGGCCAGTAGCTGCTTTGAAAAGATTCACCTGGAACTTATCGGACCCATCACTCCAACTTTGAAAGGAGGGTTTCGCTTTGTTCTCACTCTTGTGGACTCTTACTCCGGATATTTGGCTGTCTTTCCTCTCAAATTCAAAAGCAACACTGCGGATGTTCTGATGTTTGTGATAGAAAATCAACACAGGAAAACCAGTCAGTACCCAAAAGAAGTCTGTTCAGATGGTGGTGGTGAGTTTTTCAATAAGAAGCTAGAAAACTATTATTGAAATCACCACATCAACCAATTCACGAGTGAACCGTATCATTCTCAGCACAACGGACGAGCGGAGAGAGCAAATCGCACGATAATGGAAGCTGTTTGAGCGACCCTATCGGAATTGAACATTCCCAAATCCTGCTGACACAAAGTTCTTAAGAGCTGCTGTCTGATGTTGAATCAGATCCCCCCAAAAAAAGGCAAGGACTCTCCTTGGAAGAAGATGCATCAGAGCGAACTCCCAAAAGACTACATCAAACCCATTGGATCAAGTCTGACCTATAGGATCAAAGACACAGATATTGTCTCCAAACTCAGCGAGAAAGGGGCCGCAGGACTGCTGCTGGGTTTTAACCCATTCCTACTCTTGTACAAAATGATGACTCCATCTGGAAAAATCGTCGACACCAAACACGTTAAGTTCAATCGTCAAAACCCCACTCCAATCCTGAGTGTCGACAACACTTCCAACAACGACAAATTTGTTCCTCCAATCATGAATCCAACTCCCGACTCCAACATGGTCAACCAGACACAGATGCCGGTAAACATTCCCTCTGATCCATCACCAATTTTGAAGGAAGAATCTGATGTCAATAGTTCAGAAGAGCCATTGGAATCCGACTTGATGGTTGAAGAGAACTTGAGGCCAAATCTGAGAAATTGGGAGACTCTGTCCAAGCCCAATTGCTACGGATTTATTTCCGAAAAACTCCCTACGTCGCTAGCTGAGGCCATGACCATCCCTCGATGGAGAGAATCAGCCTTAAAAGAATTCAAGACAATCGAAGATCAGGAAGTTTGGGAAGAAGTCAACAAGAAAATAGTCACCAACCCGCTCAACACTGTCCCGGTCTTCAAAATAAAACAGAATGCGCACGGCAAAGCCACAATCCTCAAAACCAGATTATGCGTACAAGGGTTCAATCAGCGGTACAGACTAGACTACTTAGAGACCTATGCACCAATGGGCAAAGTGGCATCTTTGAGGGCAGTTCTTACCTACGTAGCCAAAATGAATCTGGAAATGATCCAACTGGATGTCAAGGGGGCTTTTCTACACTCCAAATTGGATGATCAAGTCTTCATCAGAACACCCACCGGATGTGGTAGGTCTTCCAAATATCTGAGGCTCAAAAAATCATTATACGGACTGAAGCAAGCCCCAAGAAACTGGTATTGGATGTTGAGCGAATGGATCAAAGCTCAAGGCTTTCAGGAATCCATCTGCAATCCATGCTTATATATTGCAGACGACAAGACAACCTTAATTTTCTTTCATGTCGATGACCTTCTCATAGCCGGAAATGTCAACTAATTCAAAAAGAAATTTCTCACCAAATTCAAAAACTCGTCAGCACACCCGCTAATACGCTCCTTGGTATGAAGATTGAATGGAAGGATGGCTTAATCCATCTATCCCTACCATTACACATTGAGAAAGGACTTGCGGAACTTGACCTCAAGAACAGTCAATCGGTATCAACTCCACTTACTCCCTGTCTTCACCTTGGAAAAGCCGGAGCGGAGGAATGCAAACAATTTCTGGCTCTCAACGTAAGCTATTGCTTGCCCATTGGACAACATAACTTCATAGCTGGCCTTGCCAGGCCAGATATCAGCTTTGCCGTTTCTAGCCTGGCAAGACACTGCGAAGCACCTGGCATCAACCACTGGAACAAAGTCCTGCGCGTCTGGAGATATTTGAACGACACCAAAGACATGACGCTGACGCTTGGACCACGTTTGATCTCAAATCGACTGGTGTGCTTCAGCAATGCAACATGGGCGGATAACCCTGAATCTAGGATATCTCAAAGTGGCTTCATTTGTTCATTCAGGGGGAGCCCTCTTTACTGGACCAGCAGGCGCCAACAGTCTATAACGCACTCCTCAACAGAATCCAAGTGTGTCGCAATGTCAAGCTGTCACCTAGAAGCGCGCTGGCTCCAACAACTAATTGAAGACATCTATTGACGCTCATTCAAATGTCCACTCCACCTAATTGACAACAAAGGCCTTGACGACAAGATCAAAAAGTTCGGATCCAACTCAAAGGCGAAGCACATTGACATCAAGGCAAAAAGTCTACGCAATGACTTTGAACAGGGCCTTATCAAAGTCAAGCTCATCCCGTCACAGTCAATGACGGCCGACGCTCTAACTAAAGCTGCAAACAAAACGTCAGTGACCAGGCTCGTAAACGCCTTCAGCTCTCTCTACCACTGATCTCCAAGTTGTGGGGGCGTGTTGATGTTCTGACCTTGTCTAATTTCTTATTACTTCAGTTCTGCTGTCTGCACGTTTCTGTATTTTCTTTTCTTATTTTCTTTTCTTTCTTTTGCTTCTTTCACGTATCTTTCATCTCATGTTTACTTGTAAAAGCGCTGCCGGCCCCCTTGCGCGCAATGCTTGTGGTCTATCCCACCGCGCACCGTGGACGCGCACCGCTATCAATCACCACCTTGTGGCCTCTGAGACTTCATTGCTAGAGGACCGCTCAAAGTGATCAACATCAACAACACCTTACAACGACGACTATCCAACTGTCCAATCAATCATCCATGATAATTGTCATCCAACAAGGCCAATAAAGATTGATCAACTCAATCAATCAATCATTCAAGATTCCCTTTCTTTTCATTCAAATCATTGAACCTTCAAGAAGCCGTTCCAACCAAAGTCAGTAAAACATCCATCTGACAACTCATTGATCAATGGAGGAACTCACTCTATTCTCTTTAGTTCATTATTCATCACTTACCTAGAACTGGCTTCACGTCATCTGACTGCTTTCCCACAAGTCTCTCTTCTCCAACTCTATCATACTAGACTTGTCCGCATCAGTCAGACTGTCCTCTGTTGGTCACTCTTCTATCATGTCTTTTGTTTTCTTTGATTGAACTCATTCTCATTCTATTTCTTGACTACATGAAATGCAGCTTTGTCTTGGTCTTCAACTCAAATCCTCACAGGCAACTTTCAAGGACACTGCAGAACATCAAACTTGGAAGATGTTGGAACATGGTCTCAGTTTTTGTAGTCAGGTCTCACTGGTCAATGCTTGGAGGAAGCAAGGATTCCTCTCCTTTTCCACTTAGTACAAACCAGTTGCAAAGAAGGTCCAGCCCATCAACCAACCAATGCCTCTCAAACTCAATCCTCCCCTTATGCTTCCTCCTCTATCCCGCTATCCTTACTGTGGTCTATCCCAATCCCTCACTGGTCCCTTCATTCCCTCTGGTCGGGTCACTGAAGAAAGTCTGAAAGTGGTCAACTTTGGTCCAGATGGATGGCTTCTTCCTGATGAGTTAAATTTGATCAAAAATATCTTGTCTCTAAGGATAAAATCTATTGCATTCTGTGAAGAAGAAGGAGGTCTCTTGAAAGAGTCCTATGGTCTCCCTTACATCATCCCTGTAGTTGAACATGATCCTTGGCAAAAGAAGAAGATCCCTATTCCTGCTTCAAAAGTTGACAAATTCATCAATTTGGTCCGCGAATGAGTCCGTAACGGTCTATACAATCAGTCAACCTCCAGTTACTCTAGCCCGGTTTTCTGTGTTCTAAAGAGTAATGGTAAACTTAGAGTAGTTCATGATCTCCAACCTCTTAATAAAGTTACTATTAAAGACTCTGGCGTGCCTCCTGCCACTGAAGAATTTGTTAAATCCTTCTCTGGGAGAGCCTGTCATGGTCTAGGATACATCATGGGGGGTTAAAGCAAACAATCTTTGCATCCTATTTCTCGGCCGCTCACTACTTTTGATACTCCCCTTGGTAGATTACAACTGACTCAATTGCCTCAAGGTGCCACCAACTTGGTTGCAGTCTATCAGGCTCAGATTATGTGGATCCTCCAGGACAAAATCCTGGATCATGCAGGTATCCTTATTGATGATGGTGGGATTAAAGGTCCAGTTTCTGACTATGATAATGAGCTCTTAACTTGGCACTCAGGAATCCAACAATTTATCTGGGAGTATGCTACTATCCTGGAGAGAATTTTGTTTCAAATTGAGGAATCTGGCCTTACTGTCTCTGCATCAAAACTTGCCGCCTGTTTCCCTGCCTTGGAAATTGTTGTTCATATAGTCTGAAAGGAAGGAAGAAGGATGGCACCCTCTAAAGTCAACAAAATCATCTCCTGGCCTTCTCCAATAAATCCAACAGAAGTTAGAGGTTTCCTAGGTGTTGTAACTTATGTCAGGATCTTCATTCCCTCACTATCCAAAATCTGTGCCCCCTTGCGTCGTCTAACCAGAAAGGAAGCTGAATGGATTTGGACCCAATATTGCAAACAATCATTTCAGTTGCTCAAAACAATTGTTGGGAAAGAAATTGTTTTGAAAAAGATCACTTATGGACCTGGAGCTGGCAAGATCAAGCTGGCTGTGGACTCTAGTTATCAATCTGTTGGGGCTGTCCTTACTCAGGAAGATGAAAATGGTTTGGATTGTCCTGCTTGGTATGAATCTCTTCTTTTCTCAGATGTGGAATCCAGGTAATCCCAGCCAAAACTGGAACTTTGCGGTGTGACCCAAATGTTGAAGAAGCTCCAGACTGTCCTTTGGGGTCAACACTTCAAGTTACAAGTTGATGCACGATCCATTATTGAAATGATCAATGCCCCCAGCCTTCCAAATGCTCCAATGACTGGTTGGGTGGCTTTCATCCAGTTTTTCTCTTTTGATACTGTTCACAGGCCTGGGAAATCTTTCACCATGCCTGATGGTTTATCTCAACGCCCTCTTGGAGATGAAGAATCAGATGTTGGAGTGGATTTTGACAAGGAGGAGCCTTTAATTTGCCCTGTCTTCACCTTTTCCTCCCAAGATTATTCTGGCTTCCCACAAGGGTTCTGGCTTAAATTAGAGCAGTACCTTTCCACCCTCCAAAGGCCTCATGATATCTCTGCTAAAGATTTTCAATCTCTCAAGAGGAAGTCCTCCAACTTCTTTGTTCAAGGCACCAGGATCATGAAAATAGGGAATCCTTGTGCCCTCATTGTGGTCAATATCCCTTCTAAACAAGATTCAATCCTGGAAAGTCTCCATGAAGGCCTTGGTCATTGTGGGGAAAACAAAACTTATCAACAAATATCCAAACAATTCTGGTGGCAATCTGTGAAGAAATCAGTCTCTCAATGGTGCAAGAGCTGTGAAGTGT
Organism: Puccinia polysora; assembly: GCA_025617555.3. NCBI lineage: Eukaryota > Fungi > Basidiomycota > Pucciniomycetes > Pucciniales > Pucciniaceae > Puccinia > Puccinia polysora. The sequence continues at coordinate 30,520,554 of CM062632.1, read as the reverse complement.
TCCAGAAACGTGATCTTAGGCGCTCGGCCAAAATTTGTTACCCCACTGGAGAGTCCACTGTCTTTGGGAGGATTGCTATGGATGTGGTTCACATTAAGGCTGGTGGAGCTAAGTACCTCATTGTGGCTAGAGATGATTTTTCTGGATGGGTTGAAGCAAAGTTTCTTAAGAACCTCAGCTCTGAATCAGTAGCAGGTTTCCTTTATGAGACTTGGAAAATGCGTTATGGCTTGGCACAATCTTATTCGACTGATGGCGGCTCCGAGTTTGGTGGTAAACTGGCTGATATGATCCAATTGCTTCCTGGTCAACATAGGGTGACCAATCCTTATTATCCTGAAGGCTAAGGCATGGTGGAAAGAGGCCATGCTCCTTTGAAGGCTGCTCTTGTCAAACTGGCTGGTGAAAGTGGCAAGAATTGTCACAAATTCCTCCCCCTGGTCCTCTTCTCTGATTGAATTTCAACTAAACAAACCACTGGCTACTCACCTTACAAAATCATTTTTGGTCAAAGGGCTGTCCTTCCTCTGGATCTGGAAATGGAATCTTTCTTAGGTATTTCTTGGGAAAAGGTTTCTTCCACCACTGACCTATTAGTTGCTAGATCCAAGAAGCTGGAAAGGAGTGAAGATGTCCGTAGTGAAGCTTATCAGAAGATAATGTAGTCTAGGGAAAAATCAGTTCAGTATTGGGAAGACAAGCATTCAAAGCAAATCAGGGATCCCTTGAACCCTGGGGATCTAGTCTTAGCTTATAATCAATCCTTGGAAACTCAATGGGGAAAGCTTTTCTCTAACCGCTGGAATAGTCCTTACCAAGTGGTCCGTCAAGTTAGAGGTGGATCATATGTTTTGGAGGAACTGGATGGTACTCAGATGGCCAGAAGTTTCTCTGCTGATCAGGACAAGAAATTTCATTCTTGTGGAGGCAACTTGTTCCAAAAGTAAGTCCTCCCAATTGTGCACCACCAGGGTCATCTGCTGCGTTTTGTTGTGAAACTCTACTTCATGCCACCCATGTGAGCACGTGGGAAGACTTCTTTATTTTATCTCAGCCACTTCTAGGATTTTCCTTTGGATGGATCAACATATTCTTTTTCAATAAATCTCAAGATCATAATGGCCATTCCTTGGTTTCAATCATCTTTCTTTCCTTTCTCTTTTTATGGCATCAAACTTGGGTGAAGACTAGGGACAGTCTGTAAGTTGGGGAGAGATGTGGTGCCCCATCCTGGAAACCCTGGCTAGTGCGGAGATTTTAATTTTTTTTATGACTTTTCCTTATCATCATTCATAGGCATCATTATCAAAAAAAAAAAAAATAAAAATGATCTGGAATAGGCTTCCATTTGGTTCCCAGTTCCTCACCCTCATCATCCCTCCCGGTGGGACCAATGCCGGTTGTCCAGAGGGCCAGAGAAGGTCTGATTGAATGAGGCAATTGATGAATGGGATCAACAGAAGACCCAGTCAATCGGATAGCATCCAAACCGTGCCTCAGTACTAGGTTGATCCCCAGGATACAGAAATGACTCTGGCTTGTGCCCAACAAGACAGTGAATCTAATAACCCTCAAATGTCCTTCATCATGAGATTCATTGGTCATAATCATACTACAAATCCCACCAATCAAAATCCCACTCCATCCCCTTCAAACGCCAAAGTTTTATCAAATCCACCCAATCAGAACCGTCTCTCCCATTCACCCAAAGCACCTCCCGGTTACAAGGCCTTGAACCATGGGTTTGATCCCACTCCTAGTTCATCCACTGGTCCTTGACCATCCCCCCTTCCCAATTCACAACAGTTGCTAACATCCATCCAGCCAATCCCTGTCACTCTCACCTTCAGTCTTGACTCAAGCCACAAAACCAGTGATGAGAATGATGCAATTGGAGACCCTCAACATCACACCCTTCAGTTCAATTGGACGACAAGTTTAACTGGTAGTATGACTAGCTTGCTCCTCTCATCCTGTCTCAAAAACCAACAACGGTCTTCCTCCCAAAATCAGACCAGCCCTCCATCTCCTCACTACCCCCAATCCAATCCGCGCGCTCATTGCTCACTGGTTTCCTGCGCAAGTCTTCTGTTGCCTGCGCGGGTTGGTGATGTTTCCCGCGCCCCTCAAGGATTCTGACCACGCGGTCATCTGCAGGTCAGCGGTTGCCAAGGGTTGTTGGTCTGTCTGCGCGGCCCATCACCTCACCTTCACTTGCCTGTGCCCACCCTTGGCACGGGCTGGTGTTCCTTTTCATCCCTGCTCATTCATTTCCTTTTATTATTTCATTCATCCTCAAAAAAAAAAAAATTCCACTCTATTTGTAGTATCTCTTGTAAATAGTTTACAGGGACCCATGGCCCATAAAAGGAGGGGCTCTCCCCAGCCTTTTGTTCATCATTGATGGGAGTGTGTGCTTATGTCCCCCCCATTATTGTGAAATTAAGATCCTGATCTTATCCTGGGTATATCTCTGATTTCCCCCTGATCCATTTTTTTGACCCTTAGTCTTTGCCCCTCTGTGGCCTGATCCTTATCACCAACCAATAGCCTTGCTGGTTGAAGAAACTTCTGTCTGTGAGAATTTTTGAGTGTGTTATACCACTCCTTGATCCCTTTCCCTGACCATACTGGTCCTGATCCCTGATCATCTTTCTGGAGCCAATCATGATTGATTGAAGAGGTCTTATTAAGCTTAAGACCTGGAGTGTTATACCTCCCTTTATTTTCTTTGGAGTTGCATTGTGCCAGCCTATTCTTGAGTCTCTTGAGAAGTGTTGAGGTTATCCTTGCTTCAAATCAGTTACTGTTTGCTTTTAGAGCTTCTTAAACATTGTGCTTTGTCTTGTACAGCCACCCTCAGTTATCTGGTACCCTTCAAGCGCTTGATTGTGGAGAGTTGGGCAGGTTCATTGAGAACCTGGAGGTTGGTTGGGTTTGAGTTGATCAATCCCAATCTTCTGCTGATTACCAGAGTTATTAGCTTGTGGGCGTTTTTTACATACAACAGCTTTTGTTCTTTGAACTCTAAGCAGTCGTTCACTTCTTTTGTTCAAGTTTTTCCCTGCATAATCTTGTCTCAGATAATGCTGTTCCATTGCTACCAAACTATTATCATCTTTATCCCCTACTCCTTGATTCATCATTTACCAGGTTCTGGACCTTGATCTTGGTTAAATCTAAATATTCTTGTAACACTCAGGAGGGCAGCATAAACAGCACTTTTCCCCTCCACAGAACTGCCACGGCCTAGCACCGTTTGGAGTCTTACATTGTCCAACTTGATTAAGATTTGGTTGTTGGGATTGGAGGAAGAGGAGGAAGGAGGAGGAGAAAAGGGAGAGGAGTCCTTGAAAATCTTTATGTGTTTGGAGGAGTGGATGGTATTGTCAGGAGTAAGGATTTGATAGGATAGAAAGTTGGGATTGTAACCCACTAGAGTGCCTGAAAGGCCTTGGTCCTTGAATTTTTTGCCGCAAGATATTTTGTTTTCCAGAAAGACAACTTTGGAGCCAATGGGGTGAAAATAACTGTGTGGGAGCTATTTATTAGTAAAGATCTGATTGGGGGATTGAGAATTAGAGTCTTTGGGAATCTTATTGAGAGTGAGACAGGCTGTTTTGGAGATTTTGGCCCACAGGTAGGGAGGAAGCTTAGTACCCTGGAGAATAGATTGGATCAATTTGGTTAAAGTTCTGTTAGTCCTTTTGATTTTTCCGTTGTATTCACAATGGTAAGGTTCTGTGACAAGATGATGAATGGAGTTTTGGTTGAGGAAGTTGTTAAAGTCTGAAGAGGAAAATTCTCCGCCTCCATTGGTGCAGATAGTGGCAGGAAAACAGTTGCGTTTTTGGTGTTTTTGATTAAGGATGATTTTTAATTGATTACTTGCATTGGATTTGTGTTGAAGAGGAATAGCAGAAATATAGCCCAAGTGATTGTTGACAATGGAAATTATGTATTTCATGTGGTTTCTGGAACTGGGATTGATGGGGCCAATGAGATCAACGTGAAGTTGTGCAAAAGGTTTTGAAGCTTGAGATTGACTATCCTTGAAAGGGGATTTTGATATTTTGGAGAAAAAACAATTGACACATTGAAATTTGGAGAATGACTCGGCAGAAAGGTTAGGAAAGAGATTCTTAAGATGGTAGGGACTAGCGTGGCCAAAAGATTTGTGGATGTATTTGAGATTCTTGGTAGTGAACTCCTTGCGAGAGAGATGGCAGAGTTTTTGGCTAGATCCTACAAGAGAAGGAAGATTTAGGAAGAAAAGATTGCCTTGGATGAAGCCAGAGAAAACAGGCTTTGAGTTGGAGAAGAGTTGCAATTGAGACCCATTTGATATGAGCAGGATGCTTTTGATGAGATGAGTTCTCCAGGGCTTATGAGGTTAATGACAAGATCAGGAATGTAGAAACAGTTGGAAAGAGTAACCACTGAGTTTTTCCAGATAAGTTGAACCGTTCCTTTTCCCTTGATCAAGAGTTTAGAGCATTATTTTCCTGTGTTAATGAAGTCGCCATCGGAACAGTAATCAAGATGAATGAAGAAATTGGTAGAATTAAACATATGGAAAGATGCGCCAGAGTCAAGTATGATTTGATTGGCTGGATTGATTTCTTCTATCCAAGCTGTCAGCAAGGCGTGGTAATGAGCTACTTCTTTGCCTTTGGAGTTTGAGTTCATTTGAGCTCTCCAGTTGGCTTGTGATTGTTTCCACCAGGCTGGAGCAAGATGTTTGTTTTTGTTCCAGCATCTATCTTCAGAGTGATCAGGGGACAGAGGATTGTGGAGGCCCCTCTTTCATTGCAATTCTTGAGGGACCGGTTTCTTGGAATTTCAAGGAGCAACCAGGGCAGTATTGTTTGACTTGATTTCCTTGGAATTGGATTTGAATTTGTTGTCCAGTTGAATTAGATGGTTGGGGACATGATTGACGGAGATACCCTTGTTGGAATGCATGATTTGCTGGCGGAGAGATTGTAGGGAGGAAGGGAATTTAAAAATAATAAGGTAGGAGAGTATGTTTTCAGGAAGATCAATCCCCAGATCCAGCATCTTCTTCATGGAGATCTTTGTGTCTGTGATGAAGGAGTTGATTGCGTCTGGTTTGAACTGTTGGTAAAGAAACTCATTGAAGATTTGAGCTTGATTGGCAGTTTGAGAGGAAGCAAATTGTTCCTTGATATTTAGCCATAGAAGCTTTGCAGAGGACATGTTTGACAGATTGACCACATTGTTGTGTGTAATGGAGTCAATTTGGGAGAGCAAGATAAAGCAAATTTCCATGTTTTCCATTGGGCTGAGGCGTTTAGTATTGTTCTCCAACGCTTCTTTGACACCTTTGAGTTCCAGCAGCATTGACATTTTATCTTTTCAAATGGAGTAGTTTTTGTCTGTGAGTATGGGTATGGCTTCAAGAGTGGCCTTGAGGATGATTTGACGGAATCCATTGGTGCTTGATCCCTCCATTGGTCCAGTTAAGTTTGTCGGGATTGCTTTTGGCTTTTAACCGTGTTAAATTTCTGAAGCAATTCAAGAGGACAAAAAGAATTGATAATTTCAAGAGGGATCAAGATACCGCAGAGCTGAGTTGAGGTTGGTTGAGTGAGGATGCTAAACACAGACAGATAAGTTGGAGACAGGAAAGAGATTCTTTGAATGGAGGTAAAAGAAGATAAGGGCTGAGGAGCAACAATTGGACAGGCAACAAGATTGACTTGAAGTCTTACCAGACAGAGCAGGATGGTGGTGAGGTTGAAGTCGGAAGGTTGGGGTTGCAAGGTTGAGTGAGTTGGCATAAACACATGAAGAAATAAGAAAAGGAATTGAGGAAAAAGAAAAATAAAGAAGTCTTGGAAAAAGGAAAAAGAAGAAGAGCGGAAAGAGATGAATAGGTCAAGTGGAGCCTTCTCAACTGGTCTGAAATTAAAGAGAATTGGGATTTTACTAGTCCAACAATCTGAGAAAAGGTCTTGCACAACATATAATCCAGAGCAAGAGAATGGGTTGGGCGGTCTGTACAAGTGACATTCAAGAGACAGAGAAAGAACAGAGGAAAGAAAAGAAATTGGAGAACGCGGGGAACAGTGATTTTGATTAAGAAGAAGAGTGAGGATGTTCAGAAGTTTCAACACTCATTAAGAAGAAGATTGAGGATGTTCAGAAGTTTCAACAGATTTATATTGAAAAAAAACTCAAACCACAAAATTCCTCAACCAGTTTTTTATTAAGCATAATAACATTGCCATTTAGGGGAATGATTATTGCTTGATCTTCAAAATAAGCAGATATACTACTCTTGTTTCCACCATCCATCACCCCCCTGATATCCAATAAAAAAACTGTATAAAATTGCACTGAAGTCATTTGAAATTGGTGCAAGGACTATGTAATAAAAATCTTGGCTTGAATAAATTCACATCTTTCTAATTGAGCTTTACAGAAAAGGGATTCAGTAGCCAATGTGAAAAATCTGCATTTGAATCAGAAGATTTATCCCCAATGCTATCAACTTTCAAATCAAGCCACATGTTTCCATTTAGTTGAAAAATCATTTGAATTGTCCATAGATTGAGACATTTCAAGAAATCCTCTGCTTGTTTTTTCGAGTTAATTCTGTTGAAAACTGGTAGAATCTACCAGAAATCTCTGGCAAAAAGCACAAAAAAATCAGAAAATAGTGGTCCATCTTCAAACCAATGATGGAAAGGTATATTGACCGCTTAAATTCAAATATCATGGAAAATTATGAAAATACTATTGTGAGCTTGCAAGCATTTCACTCATTTATATCAGGCTAAAAAATGACAGATCAAGCATTGTTGAATGAAAAAAGAACACTAAAATTCATATTTGCAGAAAAAACCCTTTGTAATAAAATTTCTGAAATTCTGCATGAAAAAAAACAATGACTTTGAAGACCCTTTCCACCCCCCAAATTATAGTTTCATTTAAATAATATGTTTTTCCTGAGCCAAAAGGTTGGTTCAAAAACCAAAGCCCACCTCTGAAAAATCAAGTATCCTGATTTTGTGAAATTGATGATTCATAATCATGTGAATACAGTTAATACACTTTCCACTCCTGGCCATTGTGATTTTCAAAATTTCAAAACTTTGAATAATTGAAATCATTGAAATATAACCCCACATCCTGACAAATCAATTTATTTTCTTTTAGTGCTTGATGTGGAAAACATGCAAAATTTCTTCATTTTTTCCTCTGTTACATTTCTGGCATTAATTTGGTAAGATATATCATCCTTAATTACAGTTTTTACTTTAAATTCCTTGTGGATTGGACAGTGGACTGTTAATCAATATTAAAAAAAATAGTTTCTGTAGCATTTTACCAAAAATAAATAAAACATCCTCCTTAATGCATTGATTATAATCTCTTTCACCTAGAAGAAAGCTGTAATCATCTTAAAGTGTTCAATATATAGTAAATGATGTCCCATTGGTGGTTTAAAAGTCTTAAAAATATTTTAAAACCACCTGATTCAGGAATAGCAAAATTAGATAACACCATTCAATTGTTTCCATCCTCAAAAAAAATATTTTCTCAATTATTTCTGAGGCCATCTTCCATCCATTCCACGTCTTTGAAAAAGAATTCCAAAAAAATCATTTTCTTAATTTTATCATAATCTGGTCTCCTAGAATTTATTAAACTATTTATTGAATTCAAACCATTCAAATAGAAAAAATACAAGAGTTTTCCTCCTTGAGCTTTCCAATTGGAATTTTTTTATTGTTTTACTTTCATAAATATAATAGCAAATTTATTTATCCAGAATGAAAGGAAACAGACATTTTATTTATGGAAAACTCCCCAACATTCAAACTCAAATATTTTCCATGAAGCTAATAAAACTCATACATCATTATAATCCAACCCATGAGGGAACAATGCTTACCCTCTGATTTTCTCAAATATTTTCCATCAACAAATTGTTTTGTAAACTTTTTATTAAAAAAATTCATAACTTATAAATAACCCTTTTTTTTGGATATATTTGTGTAAATAATTAAATGAAGGGAGATTTTCAGGAAACTAAAATTGATATGGAATATGTATTTCAACAGAAAAAATTTTCTCTGAGGGAAAAAAATAATTCAATTGGTACAAATTGTTTTTGAATAAAAAAAAGAATCTCTTCCATCCTACCATCAGCAATACAATTAAAATTTAGAAGATTAAATAAAACCAAGATCTTCTTGGGACTTTGGAAATTTTTACTTGCAAATTTGGCATTTCAAACATTTCATACCCTCCTGGAAGGTACAGGGTAGAGTTGGGTTTTCAACAAAATATAGAGGTTTGATTTTAGCATTGGATCTGGTATTTCTGCATACACTAATTGATAAATGTGTTAAAGTTTTAAAGGCATACTTTCTGGCTTCATTCTAAGTATGATGTGAGCACGAGGCAGACAAATTTCATTGAAATGAATTTATAAAAATATGAAATAACTTGAACAAGCCTTTCCAGCTTGAAATCATCATCAATTAAGAAAAAAATATTGAGCTTAAAAAACCAGGAAATTAAATCCAGTTGGTTTCTAGGAATTTTTTAATTATTCAGAAAGAACTTAATCTACCTCTGCTTTGGATTTGCATTAATTTTAATGAATGATTCTGGTCACACGCAGAAACTCACCAGAACCATTGAATGCTGATACAACTGGCTCATAACACAAGGGCCTCCTATAATTTTTGATGAACGGAAAAACTTTATTCTGTTGAATTTATTGCTGTTTTCCATTGCTTTAATGATCCAATTTTACATATTTCACTTCAGGTTAGATTTTTTCTGCCTGATTCAATTTCTTCTAAATTTTGGAAAAATGTATACAGATGAATGATGAGATGTTGAAGGGGCCTATATAAAATGATTATGCAAGATTATTTGTCTTGAAAATTGAGAAGAAAATAGGAGAACCACCGAGGTTCTTTTTTTACTTTTGGGTACTATTCATTGGGAAAAAACATGATTGATGAAAAAATTAAAAGAATATAAAATTCATCAAAGTCCCAGTCACTTGTACCTTCCCCTTGGTGCCAATTTTTCTCAACAAGGTATAATACTACCAAATATATGGAAGACTGCTTCTATTGCAGAGATTTCTGAAACAATTAACAAAAAGATATCAAAAATAATAGAAATACAATAAATAACACAAAAATAGGAAATAATTAAATATTATTAAAGAAATTAATTTTCCATCTAAAAATAGGTAGGGTCATTCACTGGACCTACACTCAAAATCCAACTCTTTAACCCCTGAATTAATTGTATCAAAAAGCCCACAGGACCAATTTGGCACTTCCTGCCCATTTTAATATTTCAAATAAAACATCACATACATTTTACATGAACAAAAAAAAGTCAGAAACTGAGTTTTGTGTATAGTTTATGACTTATGGAAATATTTGTGTTCTGTTAAAATTCCTGCACCCAGCCATGTTCAAAATTAACTGGACTGAGACATGCATGCAGCCTTATGCTCCAAACTTCCCATGCAAAGCTGCATCAAGGCCAGGCCACGACTGTGGTGTTGTTACATAGCCTTGGATTGGGAACCGTGCCATGGTAGGCGCACTCAACATTTGGTAGGTCAGCCTCACCATACCAGGTATGGGTTGGGCTTAACTGGGTGTGGCAGGTTGCAGCCTGCTTGGACATTTGAGACCCAAGAATGGAGCCAGACCAAACAGGTTTGCGCGAAGCTAGTTTGGGAAGATAGAGCAGGGAAATTGGGGCTATAGGAGGGGGGCAGGCGCATGAAAGCGCAGGCCAAACTGTGGGGCAGGAAATCAAATGTCATGCCAGGTGGATATGGACAACGCGGGGGGCTCCAAGTAGGGCGCAGCGGAGGATGGCGTCATGAGAAGGACAAACCAGGTGTGTGTAATGGCTTGTTTGGGGATTTAGAGCGGGGAGATAAGGGCTATAGGAGCAGGCCAACCCGCGGGGCAGGAAATCACACCACCCGCTGGGCAGATATGGACAATGCAGGTGTCAGCTTGCTACTATGTACAGAGCAAAACTGTCAAATAGTAACACAAAACTATGAAAAATAAGAATATCTCAATTAACAAAATAAGGAGTGAGAAATCTATAAATATTATTATAGGAATGTATTCCTCACACAAAATTATAAGGGTCACTCACTGACCCCACCCTTGAATTCCAAGTCCTTATATTTTTAATAATTAAAAAGAAAAGTACTAAAAATTACAACACCAGTATAGCACTTTTTGGCCATTCTAATATTTCACACGTATTGTCACGTATAGGGTTTAAACCTAAAATTCACTCAGAATTGAGATGTTGTGTATATTTTAGGAGTTACACGCGGAAATGTGTTATGTCACAATTCCCGTGCGCAGCCCTGCATCATTACATATCCCTACGTACTAGTAGCAGCAGATTCCTGCGTACTAGAGACCCGCGCGCAGCTGATTCTGCCACGCACACAGTGAATCCTACCCTGCGCGCATCTGTACTAACTGATCCCTGCGTCTGGATCAGTCGTGACTAATCTGAGAAACCAGGTACCGCTCAGAAGAGCTACAACCTAGTTAGGGCTGCCTAGTATATGTAAAAAACTGACATATGCATTACTAATGATCTAAATAGATCAAAACTTAAATAAAATTAATGAAAATTAAGTTTAAAAAATTTTTTAATAAGAAATCAAAGATCAAGGATTATCACGTAAATCACTGATCCTGATCTTTGAGTAAATCACTGACCCTGATCTTTGAAGATCACAAAACACTACAAGGAGTGTTCATTAAAATAATTAAAAAAAATCTACATGATCAACAGATGATGAAAAATCAGGAAACATCCACATATGCCCGCTTCAAAGCAATATCAATAGTACAAATGAAGGATCAGTTAAGGATGATCAAATTTATGCCATAACAGATTAACAGATCCTGTGGCTAAAATAGTACAGAAATCCAGCAGATCTAAGGACAGCTGATTGACAGCACCAAGTGAACGTGCCAATCTTTCCCTGACTGGTTTTCCAGCCTCAGCCCACAAGCAGAAACCTCTCTACATTCTGTCAGCTGGCTACTATTCAGAACCAACTGACTAAAGCCTAAAAACAAATAAAATATAAATTAATAATAAACAAATACGGAAATAATAAAATAAAATAAAAATAAGGAATAAAGCCTTAATTTGTAAGAAATTCAAAAATATTATTAAAAAAATGGATTTGTGGTGCCAATTTAGGTAGGGTCATCCACTGGCACCACCACCCATTTCCGACTCCTTCAGGCAGAACTATGCTCACTCATGTACCCTTGCTTGTAACATCCGCAAGTACTGGTTTCTGACCAAAAGTTTGGTCAGAAACCCATAATTATGTAAGCTTACCCACCACAAATTCGGAATTTAGGGCCCTGCACCCTAATGTAATATTTACCCATTGTGATATGTACCCATTAGCAGATACAGGGCTCCTGTAATTTTTCCAAAAAGGGATGTTACAGCCCTATTACAGTACTAAGAGGATACTTTAGCACCCCAGAACAACCACTATAGCTACAGCAGATGTCCTGCTTTGGGCTAGAACACTCCCAAAGCCCCCAAACCTCAGATAAACCCTGTATCACCCTAAATGTAATATGTGCACATTAGAAGATACAGGGCTCCTGTAATTTTCCAAAAAGGGATGTTACAGCCCTATTGCAGTACTAAGAGGATACTGTAGCACCCCAGGACAACCACTATAGCTACAGCAGATGTCCTGCTTCGGGATAGAACACTCCCAAAGCCCCCAAACCTCAGATAAACCCTGTATCACCCTAAATGTAATATGTACACATTAGAAGATACAGGGCTCCTGTAATTTTCCCAAAAAGAAATGTTACAGCCCTATTTCAGTACTAAGAAGATACTGTAGCACCCCAACACAGTCACAATAGCTACAGTAGATGCCCTGCTTCGGGCCAGAACACTCCAAAAAGTCCCCAAACCTCAGATACACCCTGTATCACCCAATTAAGGAAGAAAGGCCCCTGTATGTATTTGTGGCTGTTACAGTACAAATTAGCCCATACACAACCAATAATGACCAATAAGGCCTCAAAATCGAAGTTGAAAACAGGTTTCAGAGGTCTAGGACATACTTCCAAGTCCCTAGCCTCAGTAAACAAGGGCCTGTACTTAAATTATTAGCCTCAAATCAGGATACATGGCTGGTACAAAGATATCACTTGAGGCTTGGAAACGTGTATCAAGCCCCAAGCATGATGACATAGGGCTTCCTGTACCTCTGTAGTAACTAGAGCAGGTCCACAAAAACACACTGATGGATCCTTGGCCTCAGCACTAGCCTGGGTCACCCTCCTTTGCCTGGTAAAAGGACTGTACCAAGAGGGGACCCAAACAATATAAATAGAGGCCCTTCCCCGAGCCATTTCTAGCACATTCATCCAGTTATATAGTCATTATTGCTTCAGATATTTTTTTCCTCAAGCCATCAAAACCTTATAAGAAATAAGTGTGTGATCCTGGACAACTTTCTGATAAAATCTTAGACCATAATTCCTGAATCCCTGTTTTTGGCCAAAATCAACAAACAACCATTCAGCCTGCCCCAGTACCACCTTCCAGCACCCTGAATCCTTGAATATTGGCCCATTCATCAAGAATAAGTCTGGATCTAGACTTAGTAAGTGATCCTTCTGACTTATACCCCTTTTGTAGGTTTTGCATAACCTATGCCCCAAGGAAATTACACACACCCTTCTTGAAAGGAATCCTTGTCAACCCCACAGGCACCACAATTGCTCCTATATTGTCCTTAAAAGACATATACCTGTGTTCCGGAGGGCTCAACAACCCCATTAAGGTCTTGGCCCCTCCATTTAAATTTATTTTATAAATATATAAATAAATTTAACCCTTTTAGCCAAATCACATACCTGGCATTTTATCTTATTTTTGATCCAAACTTTCTATCACCTCTAGTAGCTAGAAGGAGTGAGGTCATTGACATCTAGTAGGCTGAAATTTTCCATGAGAAGATCAAAATCACCCCAAAAAGGTATTTACACAGACCTCTTTGGATCCAATCAGTTAATCAGTTACCAGGAATTATTTATTATCAATCAGACACCGTGTCATTATTGATCAAGTGCTTATATCAAGATAAGCAAGTGATTTATGAATTATTCTGTAGTAGTATTATTTAACTTTATTAACCAATCAACCATTGAAGTTGGTTCAAGCAATCTACCCCATCTGTTCTGAAACCCTTCCAATTATTCCAGGATTTTTGTGGTAAAGTGCTCAGATTGAGTGTTACCCTTCCTTTCTAGGCCATTTTGTGCTGTTAAGCCCGGCCATAAGTGGAATAAGTCCTTTCTAAGGCACCCATATTTATTCCAAGTTTCTTAAACTGCCTAAGGAGGCCCCTTGAAGAGAGGTTGCTAGTCTGTAAAGATCCCCAGTAGTATAATACTGTGGCCCCTCTTTTATATTATTATGAAAACAATTTATTACAAAACCAATTAAACCTTGCAACTGCTCTTATTAAATCATTTATTTGAGCTTCTAAGTGTTTATTATTCAAATAATGATTATTATTATCATTCCAGCATTTTTATCACTCTCTGTAGCTAAAGGACTTCAAGAATCCTAGTATCAGGGAGCTGACAGCAGGGGGCTCCAAGTAGGGCGCGGCAGCAGGTGGCCTCATGAGAAGGACAAAAAGGGTGTTTGTAACAGTAGGCAGTCTTGAGGGTGGTTGGGGAACGGGAAAAGGTTAGGGTTAGGCTGGGGTTCTGTTTTTTAGGGTTTCTTTTCTATTTTCTGTTGGGCTGTCATTGCGCTTGTACTTAGGTTAGGGTTTAGAGTGTGGGCATAAATTCCGTGCTCTCAACCCCAGCTTGTATACATAAATGGATGGATGGCTTAGGATAACTGATTACAATATGGCTTAGGATATGGCTTAGGATATGGAAAGGAAATGAAAGGAAAGGAAAGGAAGGAAATTAATATCTCTCTATCTCTCTCTCTCTATCTCTCTCTCTCTCTCTCTCTATAAAGGTGCATCCTTATTCTTACAGTCGCCAGGACCATTGATTCTGGAACTTAGGGAAAACTAGGGGAGTTCCACTCTCTCTTGTTTCCACATCTGGGGTTCTGGCGAGGAAACTTCTTTTTTCTCAAGTCTCTCAAAGGTACTCATGATGCTACCAGCAGTCACTTCTTCTTTTTCTTCCTCATCCCTCCCTGTCCACCCTAAGCAAAAGAATTACCCTCACATTCAATTCAGCACTGCGGATGTGGAGCAATTCATCTCACAATATGAAGTGATTGTAGAATCAAAAGGCACATTGGATTCAGGCAAGGCGCACCATGTTGTCCCGTTCATCATTGAAACGGAAGAGCTTTTGGACGTGGAATAGATGGAAGGCTGCCAAAACCTTGATTGGCCAAAACTGAAGGGGGAAATTCTGGCAATATGGGGGAAGCCCAAGCCTTGTTTCCAGAAAGGCAATTTCAAACAATCTACGTGGGAGGCAGGCATGCACGGCAGGATCTGGTTGCAAGCAGAATTGGAGTAAGTGGCAGCGTGTGCTCAGGTCCCACCACTGGAAGCCATCCCTTGGGTTAGTGAACTTCCAGAGTTGGCAAGGGAACTCAATATCTATGTGAGCCACAGGTTGCAGAACTGGTGTGGTTTGCCACCTTGCGCAGTGGAGGGTTTTCAGCTCCCTAGCGTGCCTGCGCCCCAGGTGTGCATGTATGGTGAAGATAATGGCTATTGGTGGTTGGGACGCAAGGACCGGACAATGGATTCAAAAGCAGTATTGGTTTCCACAGCAGAGACAGGATACATGTTGGGAAAGCTGGTTTTGGGGTAGTTGGATCAGCCTGTTGCTATGAAGCAAGCAAGGACAAGGGGATGGGAGGCAGAACTAATGGCGGAAGAGGGAAGGGGAGCAGCAGGGGATGGGATGGGAGCAGATGTGGAGGAGAAACTGCGGCTGGCTGCTCCAAGGCCCGTTGCGTGCAATTTGGGAACCAATGGGCGGCGGGCAATTCTTGCGGAGAAGAAGAGAGAGGCTGATATTGTGGGAAATTTGGGAATCAATGAATGGTGGATGGGTCTTGCAGAGAGGAGGGGAGCGGTGGCAGAACAAACAGACTAGGCCTTGAAGGATTGCAACCAAAGTTGGACCCCTTCAACGGCCAGGAGAATACATGGGGAATGGAAGGAAATGGAGCGTGGGGAGTGCAGGATGGATGGGCCAACGGCGTACCCTTTGCCATCACAGCTAGTGGAGATTTTGGAATTGGTGCAACAGACAAGCGCGGCGCGGCTTCAGGTGCCAAATGGGAAGGGATTGGGGGTAAACAGTATGTCTGGGGAGAAGGAGTTTGGGGTTGCAAGGGCTTTGACAACAGAAGGCGCTCCTGGAAGGAAGTTTGGGAAAAAATCCTGTGGACATGACAAATGTGGGTTTGGATGAGGCCGTTCAAATCTCTCTCCAGGCGGAGCAGAAGTTTGCAAACCACTGGGAACAGCGGCTAGGTGTGGGGGGGGGACAAACAGGAGGGATAGTATTGCAGGAACGTGAGTGTGGGGTAATTCCAGGTCCATGTATGCAAGAAAAATCCCCGCAAAGAATGGCTAAATTCAAGGCGGAACAAGGAGCAGAGTGCTGCAAAAAAAATTCTTCTCTTTCTTTCTCTGGTCTGGGTCTGCTTCTATTTATTATCTGTTTTCTTCTCTATGTACGGGTGTAATGGGTATGGGCAGGTATGGTGAAGGCAATGGTGGGAAGACCTCTGGGGACAGAACTCATGTTGGGGGGGGGATGTGGTGTTGTTATATAGCCTTGGATTAGGAGCCATGCCATGGTGGGCGGGCTCAGCATACCGGACCCGGGTTGGGCCTAACTGGGCATGGCGGGTCACAGCCCACTGTGGTGTTGTATTTATAAGCTCAGATTGGGAACTGCGCTGCAGGCTGAACTCTCAGCAGTTGGGTAGGTTGGGCTCAGCATTTGGGGTGCATGCGGTCTCAGCAGTGCCTGCTGCGGGCTCAGAAGTAGGAATTGTGGGGATCAGCACTGGGTGCGGGTTGGGCCTACTCCAGGCGTGGAGGGCTTGCAACCCACTCAGACAATGCGGACCATGTGATGGCGCTGACCCAACTGAGTTTGCGGGAGGAAAGTTTGGGAAGCAGGAGCGGGGAAATAGCGGGGTTATATGCGCCGGGGAAGTCCGCCCAAGCATAGGTGCAGACCAATCCGTGGATCACAGGATTTGCAGACGTGCGCCAATGGATAAAAATGGGGGGCTCCAAGTAGGGCGCAGTAGTGGGTCACACCATGAGAAGGACAAACCAGACATACTTAATGACAGAGGGAACAGTTTTGGAGGGAGTGGATGGATTGGGTAGGGTTGGGCTAGGATTCTGGGCTGTAGGGATTCCTTTCTTTTTTGCTAGGTTTTCTTTTTGCACTTGTACTTAGGTTAGGGTTGAGAGGGAGTACTTAAATACCTCACTCTGAACTCTGGGTTGTAGAGAGACATCTTATCAAATAATTATTGGGGAAAGAGAGCATCCAACTGTCTCTAAGAGTCTGTTACCTTTAAAGCAACGGAGAGTTGGTATTTTCAGCCAAAGTTGGAATTATGCGGAGTCACTCAGATTGTGGAACCACTCCAGCATCAGCTTTGGGGTGTGCATTTCAAGCTATTTGTAGATGCGGAGGCCTTGGTGCGGATGATCAACTCTCTGATGCTGCCAAACACCCCTATGACTAGGTGGGTGGCGTTCCTTCAGCTCTTCTCTTTTAGTGCGCTACATACTCCAGGGAAGGCTTTCAAAATTCCAAAAGTGCTGTTGTTGTATCTGCGGGAGGCTGTGTTTGAAGGGGCAGAACCCCTGGATGTGGAATCTCCAGTCATCTGTGTAGGTTGGCCTCCTGCTGCAGCAGTAAGGGTGTTACGCAGCCTTGTGCTCCTTTTTGCAGGGTCTCCAGTTTCCCAAAGGTACAATGGGAGTGGTAATTGGCAGGGAGAAGTTGCGGGAAACAAACTTCTACTGCCAGGAAAGACAGTTGTGGCGGCGGAGTTCCCCTGTGCCTCTAGCGGTTGCAAAATTGAGGAAGGACCAGGAAGTGATCCTGAGGTGTCTCCACAATGACCTTGGCAACTGGGGAAAGATTGAAACACGGAGAAGGGTGAAGGCAAGGTTCTGGTGGCCAGGGGTAGTGCGGGCAGTGCAGGAGTGGGTGAAGTTGTGCAAAGCCATTCAGCGGCAGATTTTGAGGCTTCCCAGGGAGGTGGGTCACCCTATGGGAGAGGATGTGTTGTTTGGGCGGGTCTCCCTTGACGTGGTCCACATCAAGGCGGGGAAGTTTGCATACCTGCTTGTTGCGTGGGACAATCTATTGGGTTGGGTTGAGGCTTGTTCTCTTTTAAATTTGTGGGAAGAGAAGGTTTCTCAGTTTTTGAAGGAAGATTGGTTTGCGCAATACAGTTTGCTTTGCCTGGTCACCATTGACGGGGGCGCAGAGTTCAGGAGCCTTGTGATGACGCTGGTTCATAGTTTCAGAGCAAATTTTGGATGGGTAACCAAGTAATTTCCCGAGGGGGCTGGGATGATCAAACACAACCATCAGCCTATCCAGGACGCATTGGTGGCAATGTGCGGGGAGGATGGAAAGCGGTGGAAAGACACCTTTCCAGTGGTTCTCTTTGCAGACAGGATCTCTTTCAAGCACTCAATAGGCTACTTGCGTTACAAACTCCTCTATGTGCAGGGCCCAGTGCTTCTGGTGGACATTGCATTGAGAACTTTACTGCGTGTGGATTGGTGAAAGGTGAAGACCTCTGCGGAACTTGTGGAGGCGGGTGCAAAACAGCTTCTCAGAAGGGAAAAGATTCTGTCAAAGGCTGCAGAAAGGTTTTAGAAGACTAGGATGGTGTTGGTCTGCTATTGGGACAAGCCCTGTTCCCAATGCAAAAGGGGGACTTGGTCTTATTATAAAACTGGAGCTTAGAGTCCCAGTGGGGGAAAATTTTTGCCAACCATTGGAACGGTCCATTCTGTGTGGCATCCAAGTTTGAGGGCGGGAGTTATCAGCTTGTGGAGTTTGACGGAACACCGCTTAAGCAGAAGGCCACGGCTTTGCACTTGAAAAGATTCTACGTGCACGGGTCCACCTCTTTTGAAAAGACAGCAGGGGATGGTGCGGATCCAGGTGACAGTGGCAAAGTTTCAGGATTGATTGATGGATTGGGCTCTTTGGGTGATGAGGATTCTGCACAGGACGCGCCGCTTTGGAGGAGCAGGAGACTATAAAAAGCTGGGAAATCTGTCAATCTGGGGGGTGGGATGCTAGTAGGGTGAAAGACTGATTTGGTAAGGGGGTGTTTTAGCCAGTTCACAGCCGGAATAACTAGACACCCCAAAATGTTTGTTTTCTTATATCTGGGTTTTGGACTTGGGCTTTGGATTGGTTTTGGCTTTTTTTTATTATTTTTTCAGGAACAGGGGCGTGGTGAAATTCCAGGTCCATAAACACAAGGAAAATCCCCACAACAAATGGAAGAATACAATGCGGGACAAGGAGCAGAGCGCTGAAAAAAAAAAGAAAAAAAAAGAAAAAAAATGTTTCTTTCTTTCTTTCTTTTTACTTTGGTCTGGGCTGTTTTCCTCTTTATCTGTTTTTTTGTTTACAGAATGGTGTAATGGTCACAGATGTGTATGCGGTTGGAGTGCATGTGGGACAAGCTTGATTTGTTAAGGGGGTTCTCTAGCCAGATCACAGCCCGGAAAACTAGGCACCCCAGAACGTTTGTTTCCTATTGCTTCTCTCTCTCTCTCTGCTTGTGCACGTGCACTGGCTTCCTGGTGTTTGTTTTGTTTTTAGTACGGGTGCAGGGAACTGTGTGGCAGTTTTTCTGGGGAATTCCAGGTACCCTTTGGAACTCTTGGTTACTCACAAAGGCAAAGCGCATTGGCAGGAATTGGGGTTGTGCAATTGCGCATGGGGCAGATCAGGACTCAGGTTTCACTCACTCACTCACTCACTCAGGGCATGGGGTTGTTCTCACAGGCTTTAACTTAGAAGGGACACCCGCGCAAGAGACGTGTATTTCTCTAGAATTGGGAAAAGGCGTGATACAACAAGAGTGAGGAAAACTGAAAAAAGGGGGGGCAAGGGGACTAAGCCATCCTCATCATTTCCTCCACTTCCGCCTGTGACAATTCCAATAGGGCCCAAAAGGATGCCAGGAACTTGCGTTTGGATTCCTTGGATTGAGCGCCAGGGGTTGCGAGGAAGTCCTGTAGCATTTCAGTTGACCATTTATCAAAGATCTCAAAGCTGCCTGCCGGGAGGGCCATCATGACGGGGATCTCCAGAATTTTGGGTGCGCTGGAAGGAAGTGAAACTGGTGGAAAGGATGGGGTCTCCAGAAGGCTGTTTGGGGGGCTTGGTCCAACTGAAGACAATGATGGGATCACAATTGGAGATGGTGGCAGAGGAGTGGCCTAGGGGATGTTAGGCCTCTTGTCCGGGTCCGGTGAACACCTTTGGTTGGGAGCCGGTGCCAGAGTGGGAGCTGCGCACCGCCGGTGCATCTTGTTGATGCAAGGGTCCCTTGCGCCTTGATTAACTCCAACCCAGTTGGCCCAGTATTGAAGAGCGGTCCAGTAATCTGCAAAGGTCAAATAGTCCTCCCTCTGGGGAGGTCCCACGCGGCAAAGGGGTGAGCTGGAGTTGCAAGCCTCACTTGGAGATGGGAGGCAAAGAGGTGAACCCAGGGGAGTCCACAAGTCCTCTGATATTGTATCAGTATCCAAGACCACAAATGGGTCAGGGAGAGCCCTCTTGTGCAGCCTTGGGCAAGAGGCCAGGGCACTCCTGGGCTGAGCAAGCAGAAATGGTGGTCACAACAGCAGGTGGTGCAAGTGCCATGGCCGGGGATGAGCAAGCACACAAACCCGTTTTGGGAACAGAAGTTGCAGGATGTCATGGCAACAAGCAAGGAGGGTAGTTGGTGGTGTAGGAGGAAGGGCGCGGAGGGGGGTGGTTGGTATGGGTAGGCCCAAAGATGGTTGAGGTAGCAATGGGAGGACCTCTGTGGACAGAACTCAACTTGGGGGGATGTGGTGTTGTATTTATAACATTGGATCAGGAACTGCGTTGGGGGCTTCACGCTGTGGTGACCAAATCTGGACACCCTGAGCCAGATGCAGAAAATTCAAATTTTTTTTACAATTCTTTTATTTAGGTGTCATTCAAAAAAAAAAGAAAAAAAAAATTGGAATTTGTTTGGTATCAATATCACTCCTCCAATTCCCTCAACCTGCCAAGCTTTTCCTTTCCCAGTAGTCTAGGACAGGCCTCTCTTGGTCCCATCCTCTAGGCATTCATTTGGATCCCTTCTATCATTGTTCCCCCCCTTCCTTTTGGCCAAACCTGCAGGCCAAGAGCCGCTCGGCCCAAGATATTCATCATCCAGACCAATAACCCACTCATCATCCCTTCCTCATCTTGAGACTCATCTCATCCCGCCATCCCTGATCTCATCCTCAAGCCACAATCACTCAACAATCAATCAAGCCTCAAAGAGGATCAAGATGAAGCAAATTAACTCTCAGAAATCATCAACCACAAATAAGATCAAACTACTCAATAAGTTAGTAGGCAACAGGTTGAGGGCCAAAATCTTCAATCTTTGTACCTTTGTAGGTCAATTGATCTGTCTAGATCATACCATGAATTGCGTCCTCGACCAGACTACCAAATTTGTACCCAGTCTCAGAACTTGTCCTGTTGGACTCATCTTTGTCCCCGTCAATTACATCCTCAGGTTTGAGATTGAGCCCTTGATAGGTTTGGTACTCAATCATTGCTCAATGGTCTCCATCTAAGCAAAGAACTCTCATCATCCTCTCATTGGGTCCAGTCAACTCTCCCTTGGATCTAACTCGTTTGATCCTACTTCAATCACCAACCACCCCCAATCACCCCATCCTCTGAGTCTTGTCTCCAACAAGCATCATTGTTGAGTATCAAGCAATCAAAATCCCTGCTGATAAACAGTTTTGAGGGACCCTCCAAGAAGAGCTCGTAGAACCAATGGTTCTGCACGATCCATTCCCCATCCCACCCGATGAATCAATTGAGGCAGATCTTTCTTATTTACTCTTATGATCATCATCATTTCATGATTGAGGAAGTTGTACGTAATTATAAGGACAATGATGTTGTAATCCACCCTATCCAATCCCATCCTCCCTACCTTGTCCATCATCCAACCCTACCCCTAGCCCTCAATCATCAACTCAACACCAATCCACTCATTGGAATTGATCACCAATCAATTCAATCAATGCTCAACAACCATCAGATAAAGAGATTATCATCATCCCCACCATCATTGATCCGATTAACCTCCAACATTGCCATCAATGAACCAAAGTCTCCAATCAATCTCCCCCCCTCATCAGATCCTCCTTGGCCTTTGATTGCTAGCCCCGCCTTATCCAATAAATTTCCATCTACCCACAATTGCGGTCATCTTCCAAACTTGCACCCCCTTCCATCTTCGGGTGGGGGTGGGGGAGTGTTGTCTACTGCCTGCGGACACCCGCGGGCAGTCTGGTTTGTTTTCTTTTCCCACCCCTTCCACCTTTGGGCAAGGGGTGGGTGATCCTGGTATTTGCTGTGCGCGTCCGTCCACAGACGCACCCAGGAGAGGTGAAGGGATGAGAAGGATCCCACCCGGTTCAGGCAGGCCGGATTCCCACCAGCCTGCGTGATCAAATTTTTCTGATCACCTAAAAATCTGAAAATCAAAAAAAATTCTTTCTTTCTTTGTCAGTTCCATTTGTAGTATCCCTTGTACAAGGGCCTCCTGCCCATATAAGGAGGGGCTCTCCCCTGCCTTTTGGAGGGACATCCATCAGCAGATCCTATCAGATCAGCAAATCAGATCAGCACATGGTATCCTAACACACACCACATCCTAAGATCATCAGTGTCCTCTTGAAATACATCATACGTGGGGTCTTCATTCCCCTTTATCTGAGACAAAAATTTGGGTATATCTATGATTTCCCCTTGATCCTTGAGCCTCCATACTCAAACCCTTGATCCTTGATCCTTATCACCAACCAATAGCTTTGCTGGTTGAAGAAGCATTTGACTAATTAAATTCAGGAGTGTGTACACCACTGCTGATCCTTTTATCTGACCATACTGGTCCTGATCATCCTCTGATTATCTTTCTGGACCCAGTCACGTTTGAATGAAGAGGTTTTATTAAGCTCAAAACCTGGAGTGTTAAACCTCCCTTCATCTCTTTTGAAGTTGAATTCCTCCACACTACTCTTGAGTCCCTTGAGAAGTGTTGGGTTATTCTTGTTTGAATAAGTTATTGTTTTGCTTCTGGAGCTTCTTCAAACCATTAGCTTTGTCTTGTGCAGCCACCCACAGTTATCTGGTACCCTTCAAGCACTTGATTGCGGAGAGTTGGGCAGGTTCATTGAGAAACTGGAGGTTTTTTGGGATTGAGTTGATCTTTCCTAAGCTTCTGCTGACAACCAGAGCTATTAGCTTGTGGGCTTTGTCACTTACAATTGCCTTGTCTTGTTGAACTTTGAACAAACCTTGACTCCTTCTATTCAAGTTTTCCCCGGCACCATCTTGTCTCAGATAGTGTTGTTTTCCCAGCTACCAACTACTATAATCTTTATCCTCTTACATTTGGTCCCCCGTTTACCAGGTTCTGGACTTTGATCTTGGTTACATTTAAAAATTTTTGTAACACTCAGGAGGGCAGCCTCAACAGCACCTTTCCCCTCCACAGAACTGCCACAGCCTAGCACCGTTATGAGTCTTACATTTGGTCCCCGGGCCGTGAAAAAACCAGAAAACTTGCGATTTTCAGTCCCAACAATCATCAAATTTGAAACCCAATCTCTTTTTTTTTTTTCTGTCATCATCTAGATCCGTGGAGGCAACTTGTTCTAGAAGCAATTCCTCCCAATTGTGCACTGCCTGGGCAAGATAATTGTCCTTTTTTTTTTGAGAAAACCTACTCTTTCCACATTTGTGAGCCACTTTGGAAATCTGTTCCTTGGATCTTTTAGGAAACTTTGTCAAAATGGAATCCACCAGCGACTCTACTACTTGTCCTAAGATGGTTAAGATCAAGCCCCAGAACGAGAACTTAGGATTCAATGGGACAAATGTGGAATTCTTCTTGGACTCGTACAAGATGGCTGCTTTGGTGGCGGGGCTAGCGAATACAATATGGCCTACCAGTCACGGTTTTTTATCTCCTCTGATGAAGTTGTGGAAATCATCAAGTCGTTTGAAGTTTTTGAATGGCATAACTGGACCCTGCTGCGGGCAGCAATTTTGGCTTATTGTGGAAAAATAGATGTAGCACAATTTACTTTGCAGGATCTAGATAAACTTGTCTCCCAGTGGATCTCCAATGGTGGTGTGGCTTCAGCTTCCAATTATCAGTATTTAAGGAAATCTTGGGATCCCATCCAATCCTAAATTGTTTGAAATGATCACATTGACACAGTGGACAAAATTCAAGTCCAATTTTTCCAATCTTTTGCTCTTGGAGTACAGAAAAGAATCAAGGACAAACTGGTTGAGTCTGGATCCATGATCACTACCAGGGATAATTGATTCAAGCTCCCTGGTTTCCTTATGCTTAGGGGAGTGGTGGATAAAGGCATGAAAGGTCAAAGAGCCCTCACCTTTGAAAAGTCTAAAACCGCTGAACCAGTCCATGCCCCCTCTTTCAAAGAGTCAAACAACATCATGAATAAAATGGAATCTGATTGCAGTCCCAAGAACCCTCAGCCTAACCAAGAAACCGCTACAATGGACAAGATCACAAAACTTCTCAAAGCCTTTGAAAACAAAATGGATAAAAAGATTTCCTCTCTTGCTGTTCCTAAACCTTCTAGTGCTGTTCCTAAAAATACCATAGTCTGCTATTATTTCCACAGCAAAGGCCATGGAACCGGTCAATGTCTGCACTCCAGAAGGAAAAAGACAAGAAATTGGTAGAGCAAAAAGGGAATAACTTTTTTCTTCCTAATGGTGTTCAAATCCCCTTTGATTCATGTTTCCCCATTTGTCATGTGGTGGCTTCTTACCAGCCACCCCCTCCTATGAAGGCATCATTGGCTTCTGTGGATTTCCAATCTTCTTGTGGTACTCTTCAAACCCGGTATCCTCCAGCTATTTCCTCCTCTTCTCTGGTTGGTACTAACCAATCCAATCCAGCTAGGAAGCAACATGAGGATCCCAAACCTCATAAAGCTCCTTCCTTACCAACCACGATCCTCCGCAAACCACCCAAAGGACAATCCTCACCTGAGCCCTCTTCTGATGTAGAAGACACGGAGGTGGAAAAAGAACCACTCATGGAAAGGTCTCAAGATCACCCTGATCCTCATCCTTCATCTATTAAACATCCTCAATCCCCTGATCCTGTTCCTGCTTTGCCCAATCTTCCTCCCTCCACCCAGCCCAAAGTTTGGTTTGAGAGGGGAATTTGCAAAAGTCACCCCAATGCTGTGGAAGGGGTTCTAAAGAAAATTTCTGTTCTTAAAGTTCCTGATTTATCTGTGGCTGAACTCCTATTGATCTATCCATCTGTTGCTGAAGGAATGAAGAAATGGGTTTCGCGTTGATGTGTGGAAATTGGTCCTGAGGAACTCAAGTCCTCCTCTGGAACTTTGATAGAGGACTCTAGTGGAACAGATCCCTCTTCTGAGTCTAGTCTTTACTCATGTCCTCTTGGTTTTCTTCCCTGCCATCTTGGTGAATCAGCTAAAATGGTCTTGCTCCTTGTTGACTCTGGCTCTCAGCTTAACTTGATCTCGGATGCTATGGCCTGAAAACTTAAAATCAGCCCTAGGGTCAGCTTCACCTCTGCATTTTATGGAATAGAGAACCAGTATTGCAAATTGGTTGGAATTGTTGAAGATTTTCCAGTCCGGATTGGCCAAAACAATGTTGGAACTTGTCATTTCTGGATCACACGCTTGGATTGACCTATGATCTTGGGTCAACCTTTCCTAATCAATTTTGGAGCAACTCTGATTTTTTCCAATCAAGTTGGGAGGAGAATTCTCCTCCCCAATTCAGAAGGTAGAAAAATTGAGGTTCCTCTTTGCTCTTTGGATTCTGGTTTCTGGGAAAGAGATTTCACCGGTCATTTCCTAAACAGAAGGATAATTCCAGTTCCTTCCATTTTTTATGGGAGTAGTTCATCCTACTAATAGTTGTAGTTCTTTTCAGCCTCAAAATTCAACTCAAGGGTCAACTCTCATCCTCAAGGCCTATTTCTCTTTCTTTTCAAAGATTTCCTCTGATCTCAAAAATATCAAAAATAAAAAAAAAACAAAATGGAAAAATCCAAAAATATTTCTTCTTCATCTGTTGTTTGTTCTTTTCCTTGTACTCTTATTCTTAATCAAACTTCTTTCAGTTCTGATTTGATTCTCCACAATGAGTCTAAACTAGATCCCAATCTCAATCCTATTTTCAGTGGCTTTGGTATGGAGGAATATGGGCTTCAGTGGAGGCAAATTGGGTTAGAAGTAAGTCCTCCCAATTGTGCACCTCCAGGGTCATCTGCTGCGTTTTTTTGTGAAACTCTACTGTATGCCACATACGTGAGCACCTGGGACGCCTTCTTTGTTTTATTGCAGTCAACTCTATGATTTTCTTTGGATTTATCAAGACATTCTTTTCAAATCACCCGCAAGATCAAATGGCCATTCCTTGTGTTCAATCATCTTTCCTTTCTTTTTTTTATGACATCAAGCCCAGATGCAGACTAGGGACAGTCTGTAAGTTGGGGAGAAATGTGGTGACCAAATCTGGAAACCCTGGGCCAGATGCAGAAAATTCAATTTTTTTTACAATTCTTTTATTTAGGTTTCATTTAAAAAAAAAAAAAAAAAAAAAAAATGGAATTTTTTTGTATCAGTATCACTCCTCTGATTCCCTCAACCTGTCAAGGGTTTCCCTGTCCCAGTAGTCTAGGATAGGCCTCTCTTGGTCCCATCCTCTAGGCATTCCGTTCAATCCCTTTTCTCATTGTTCCCCCCCTTCCTTTTGGCCAAAGGCGTGGGCCGAGACCTGCTTTTCCCAAGATATTCATCATCCAGACCAATAACCAACTCATCATCCCTTCCTCATCTCAAGACTCATCTCATCCGGCCATCCCTGATCTCATCCTCAAGCCACAATCACTCAACGATTGATTGAGCCTCAAAGATGTTCAAGATGAAGCAATTGTACCCGGTCTCAGATCTTGTCCCGTCGGACTCATCTTTGTCCCCATCAATTACATCCTCAGGCTCAAGATCAAGCCCTTGATAGGTTTGGTACTCAATCATTGCTTGATGGTCTCCATCTCAGCAAAGAACTCTCATCATCCTCTCATTGGGTCCAGTCAACTCTCCCTGGAATCTAACTTGTTTGATCCTACTTCCATCACCTGCCACCCCCAATCACCCCATCCTCTGAGTCTTTTCTCCAACAACCATCATTGTTGAGTATCAAGCAATCCAAATCCCTGCTGATAAACAGTTTTGAGGGACCCTCCAAGAAGAGCTCATAGAACCAATGGTTCTGCACAATCCATTCCCCATCCCACCCAATGAATCAATTGGGGCGGTTCTTTCTTATTTACTCTTATGATCATCATCATTTCATGATTGAGGAATTTGTACGTAATTATAAGAACAATGATGTTGTAATCCACCCTATCCAATCTCATCCTCCCTACCTCATCCATAATCCAACCCTACCCCTAGCCCTTGATCATCAACTCAACACCAATCCACTCGTCGGAATCAATAACCAATCCATCCAATTGATGCTCAACAACCATCAGATCAAGAGATTATCATCATCCCCACCATCATTGATCCGATTCACCTCCAACATCCCCGTCAACAACCCAAAGTCCCCAATCAATCTCCCACCCTCATCAGATCCTCCTCATCCTTTGATTGCTAGCCCCGCCTTATCAAATTGATTCCTGTCTACCTGCAATTGCGGTCATCTTCCAAACTCACACCCCCTTCCATCTTTGGGTGGGGGTGGCAGATTGTTGTCTACTGCCCGCGGACACTCATAGGGGGTCTGGTTTGTTTTCTTTTCCCACCCCTTCCACCTTTGGGCAAGGGGTGGGTGATCCTGGTATTTCGTGCGCGCATCCGTCCACGGATGGACGCAGGAAAATTAAGGGTTGGGAAGGATCCCACCCCAGTCAGGTAGGCCAGATTTCCACCGGCCTGCGTGATCAAATTTTTCTTATGACCTAAAAATCTGAAAATCAAAAAAAAAAATTCTTTCTTTCTTTTTCCGCTCCATTTGTAGTATCCCTTGTACATAGTTTAACAGGGGCTCCTGCCCATATAAGGAGGGGCTCTCCCCTGCCTTTTGGAGGGACATCCATCAGCAGATCCTATACAATCAGCAAATCAGATCAGCACATGGTATCCTAAAACACACCACATCCTAAGATCATCAGTGTCCTCTTGAAATACATCATCCGTGGGGTCTTCATTCCCCTTTGGGTGAGAAAAAAATTTGGGTATATCTATGATTTCCCCTTGATCCTTGAGCCTCCATACTCAAACCCTTGATCTTTGATCCTTATCACCAACCAATATCTTTGCTGGTTGAAGAAGAATTTGACTAATTGAATTCTTGAGTGTGTTACACCACTCCTGATCCTTTTATCTGACCATACTGGTCCTGATCATCCTCTGATTATCTTTCTGGACCCAGTCACATTTGAATGAAGAGGTTTTATTAAGCTTAAAACCTGGAGTTTTAAACCTCCTTTCATCTCTTTTGAAGTTGAATTCCCCCACGCTACTCTTGAGTCCCTTGAGAAGTGTAGGGTTATTCTTGTTTGAATCAGTTATTTTTTTCTTCTGGAGCTTCTTCAAACCATTAGCTTTGTCTTGTCCAGCCACCCACAGTTATCTGGTAGCCTTCAAGAACTTGATTGCGGAGAGTTGGGCAGGTTCATTGAGAACCTGGAGGTTGTTTGGGATTGAGTTGATCTTTCCTAAGCTTCTTCTGACAACCAGATCTATTAGCTTGTTGGATTTGTCACTCACAATTGCCCTGTCTTGTTGAACTCTGAACCATTCTTGACTCCTTCTATTCAAGTTTTCCCCAACATCATCTTGCCTCAGATAGTGTTGTTTCCCAGCTACCAACTACTATTATCTTGATCCTCTTACTTTTGGTCCCTTGTTTACCAGGTTCTGGACTTTGATCTTGGTTACATTTGAATATTTTTGTAACACTCACGAGGGAATCCTGCACAGCACCTTTCCCCTCCACAGAACTGCCACAGCCTAGCCCCGTTTGGAGTCTTACAGAAGCTGCCGCACTGGGTGGATTCTGCGGGGCTGGAGGCCCCGGCTCCTCCCCCTCCCCTTGCTCACCATGGAAAGTAGGAGGGGGAGGGCTGGCTAGGTGGAACCAGCCAGCAACTGGTTGCAAGGAGAAACTTGTCATGGTGGGGGGGACTTGATCACCCCCCCACCAAAGTTGGCGGCTAGGCCAGTCGCATCAAGGCAACTGGCGGTGGGGGGGAATTGATCACCCCCCCACCAATGAAGGGGCGCTCTCCCCAAGGGGGGGGGGGGGAGAAATAAGGGATCCCTTGAATCCGGGGGATCTAGTCTTAGCTTATAATCAATCCTTGGAAACTCAGTGGGGAAAGCTTTTCTCTAACCACTGGAATGGTCCTTATTGAGTGGTCCGTCAAGCCAGAGGTGGATTGTATTTTTAGGAGGAGCTGGATGGTAATCAGATGGCCAGAAGGTTCTCTGCTGATAAGGTCAAGAAATTTAATTTTTGTTGAGGCAACTTGTTCCAGAAGTAAGTCCTCCCAATTGTGCACCACCAGGGGTCATATGCTGCTTTTTTTTGTGAAACTCTACTGTATGGCACAAATGTGAGGACCTGGGACGCCTTCTTCATTCTTTTTTTCTCAGCCACTTCCAGGACTTTTTCTTTGAATGAATCAAGCTCCCTTTTTCAATCACCCTCAAGATCAAAAAGGTGTTTTTCTGTTTCAACTCCTCAGTTTCTTATTTTATATATATAATCAAAGATACTCAGATGCCAACTAGGGACAGTCTGTAAGTTGGGGAGAGATGTGGTGCCCAATCTGGGACATCTCTGGACCAGTACAGAAAAATTAAAATTTTTCATGAACTTTTCTATAGCCTCCATTTAGATCCAAAAAAAAAAAAAACTTTTTTATCCGGAATGATTCCCATATCCAGTTCCCAAAATTCCAGCTTCCACTCTCCTAGTTGTCTAGGATCATCTCTTGGGTTCCTAGCGCCCGACCAAATGTAAGAGGATAAAGATTATAGTAGTCAGTAGCTGGGATAACAACACTACCTGAGACAAGATAGTGCTGGGGAAAACTTGGAAAAAAGAAGCTAAAGTCTGTTTAAAGTTCAACAAACAAAGCTGTTGTATGTAAACAACGCCCAAACCTAATAACTCTGGTTTTCAGCAGAAGATTGGGGATGATCAACCCAAACCCAACCAACCTCCAGGTTCTCAATGAACCTTCCAAACTCTCCGCAATCAAGTGCTTGAAGGGTACAGGATAACTGAGGGGGGCTGTACAGGACAAAGCACTATGTTTTAAGAAGCTCTAAAAGCAAACAGTAACTGATTTGAAGCAAGGATAACCTGAAAACTTCTCAAGGAACTCAAGAGTAGGATGGCAGAATGAAACTCCAAAAAAACACAAGGGAGGTATAACACTCCAGGTCTTAAGCTTAATAAGACCTCTTCAATCAATTGTGATTGGCTCCAGAAAGATGATCAAGGATGGATCAAGACCAGTATGGTCAGAGAAAGGGATCAAGGAGTGGTATAACACACTCAAGAATTTGAAGATACAGAATTCTCTTCAACCAGCAAGGCTATTGGTTGGTGATAAGGATCAGGCCACAGAGGGGCAACAACTAAGGATCAACGGATCAGGGGGCAATCATAGATATACCCAGGATGAGGATGGGGATCAGATTTCAATGATAATGGGGGGAAATATGCAAACACTCCCCTTGGATGTTTTTAAAAGGCAGGGGAGAGCCCCTCCTTTTATAGACCATGGGTCCCTGTAGACTATTTACAAGAGATACTACAAATAGAGTGGAAAAAAAAGTTTTTTTTTTTTTTAAGGATTGTCATGAGAAAACAAAAGGAAAAAAAGAAACTACAAACACTCAAAAAAAAGAAGAACTGAATCAAAACCCCGGCCCATGGCAATGATGGGCACGGGCAAGAGAGTAGCCAGTGAGACGCCTGCAGACATGCTGACAGGCCTGGGCAAGAGTTGAGACCCGCGCGGGCAAGCTGATGGGCCCCGGCAACAGCCCTGGGCGGAGCCAAAGAGAGATGAGGGCATCAACCAAATAATTGAGAAAGATTGGTTGGTAGTGATGGTGGTGGGAAAAGGTGAGGAGGATGGAGATTGTTGGCTAGGTGTTGGTGGTCATGGTCATTGTTGTTGGCATTGTTGATGATTCTTTTGGGGTTGATGATGATGGGTCAGGATGAGTTGGATGAGTCAATTGAGTTCTTCTTTCAACCAACACAATTAAAACTTTTATCTCTTCAAAAGATCACATTCCAGGTTGTCTAATTTGAATTTGGATACACCGGTGACTTTGGATAATCTTAGCCTGGTGATTGATCAATCAGAGATGAACCTGGTACCAAGCAAGATTGTCAATAGGATCAAAAAATGAATTGTGAATGGGTTGATAGAGATTAGTGGGTGTGAGGAAGATGAATGAGTGGAGGTGATTTGCCAATTCAGGGTGCCGGTACTGGATAGAAGCCTGCAAGCCAAGCCGGTCTTCATCCGCGCGTTAGCCAAAAAAAGGGTGGATAGCAGGGCAAAGCAAGGGCAAATGGAACGTAGGACGGGGCGCTAGGCACCCAAGAAATGATCCTAGACAACTAGGAGAGTGGAAGCTGGAATTTTGGGAACTGGATATGGGAATCATTGCGGATCAAAAAGTTTTTTTTTTTTTTTGGATCTAAATGGAGGCTATAGAAAAGTTCATTAAAAATTTTACTTTTTCTGTACTGGTCCGGAGGTGTCCCAGATTGGGCACCGCATCTCTCCCCAATTTAAAGACTGTCCCTAGTCTGCATTTGAGTATCTTTGATTATATATATAAAATAAGAAACTGAGAAGTTGAAACAGAATAATGCCCGTTTGATCTTGAGGGTGATTGAAAAAGGGAGCTTGATTCATCCAAAGAAAAAGTCCTGGAAGTGGCTGAGATAAAAGAATGAAGATGGCGTCCCAGGTCCTCACATATGTGGCATACAGTAGAGTTTCACAACAAAATGCAGCAGATGACCCCTGGTGGTGCACAATTGGGAGGACTTACTTCTGGAACAAGTTGCCTCCACAACAATGAAATTTCTTGACCTTATCAGCAGAGAACCTCCTAGCCATCTGTGAACCATCCAGCTCCTCCAAAACATACAATCCACCTCCAGCTTGACGGACCACTCAATAAGGACCATTCCAATGGTTAGAGAAAAGCTTTCCCCACTGAGTTTCCAAGGATTGATTATAAGCTAAGACTAGATCCTTGGGATTCAAGGGATACCTTATTTTATTGGAGTGCTTATTCTCCCAATACTGGGCTAATTTTTTTCTTGACTCCATCATCTTCTGATAAGCCATGTCCCTAAAACCTTCAATTTGCTCCAGTTGTTGGATCTGGCAACTAATAAATCTTTGGTGGAAGAAACCTTTTCCCACAAAATACCTAAGAAAGATTCCATTTCCAGATCTAGAGGAAGGACAGCCCTTTTTCCAAAGATAATTTCATAAGGTGAGTAGCCAGTGGTTTGTTTAGTTGAAATTCAATTGTAGAAGAGGACCAGAGGAAGAAATTTGCAACAATCCTTTCCAATTTCACCAGCCAGCTTGAAAAGGGCAGCCTTCAAAGGAGCATGGCCTCTTTCCAACATTTCTTGACCTTCAGGATAATAAGGAGTGGTCACCCTATGTTGACCAGGAAGCAATTGGATCATTTCAGCCAGTTTGCCGCCAAACTCAGAGCCACCATCAGTTGAATAAGATCAAGCCAAGCCATAACCCATTGTCCAAGTATTATAGAGGAAGGCCGCTACTGCTTCATAGCTGAGGTTCTTAAGAAATTTTTCTTCAACCCACCCAGAAAAATCATCTATAGTCACTATGAGTTACTTAGCTCCAAAGGCCTTAATATGAACCACATCCATAGCAATCCTTCCAAAGACAGTGGACTCTCCAGTGGGATAAAAAATTTCTGCTGGGCCCCTAAAATCACGTTTCTGACATACTTCACAAATTTTGCACCATTGAGAGACTGATTTCTTCAAGGATGGCCACCAGAATGGTTTGGATATTTGAAAATAAGTTTTGGTTTCCCCACAATGACCAAGGCCTCCATGGAGACTTTCAAGGATCAAATCTTGTTTATGAGGGATGGTGACAACAATAAGAGCACAAGGGTTGCCTCTTTTCATAAGACTGGTACCTTGGACAAAGAAATTGGAGGATTTTGTTTTGAGAGCTCAAAAAGCTTTAGCAGAGAGATCTGGAGGCCTTTGGAGAGTGGAGAGATACTGCTCTAATTTAAGCCAGAAGCCTTGTTGGAAGCCAGAATAATCTTGAGAGGAGACAATGAAGACAGGATGAATTAAGGGTTCCTCCTTGTTCAAATCCACTTCAACATCCAATTCTTCATCTCCAAGAGGGCATCAAGATAAACCATCAGGAATGGTGAAAGATTTTCCAGGCCTATGAACAATATCAAAAGAGAACAACTGGATGAAAGCCACCCAATGAGTAATTGGAGCATTTGGAAGACTGGGGGCATTGATCATTTCAATAATTGATTGTGCATCAACTTGTAACTTGAAGTGTAGACCCCAGAGAACTGTTTGGAGCTTCTTCAACATTTGGGCCACACCACAAAGTTCCAGTTTTGTCTGGGAGTACCTGGATTCCACCTTTGAAAAAAGAACACATTCATACAGAGCAGGAAAATCCAAAGCATTTTCACCTTCCTGAGTAAGGACAGCCCCAACAGATTGATAACTAGAGTCCAAAGCCAGCTTGATCTTGCCAGCCCTAGGTCCATAAGTGATCTTCTTCAAGACAATGTCTTTTCCAACAATTTTTTTGAGCATCTGAAATGATTGTTCACAAGCTTGGGTCCAAAACCGTTCAGCATCCTTCCTGGTTAAGGGACGCATGGGAATACAAATTTTGGATAGGGAAGGGATAAAGATACAAACATAGATTAAAACACCTAAGAAACCTCTGACTTCAGTTGGATTGATGGGAGTAGGCCAAGAGAGAATTTTGTTGAATTTGGATGGAGCAATCTTTCTTCCTTCCTTGCAGACCACATGACCAACAATTTCCAAAGCAGGGACACAGGCAGCCAATTTGGATCCAGAGACAGTGATACCAGACTCCTTGATTTGAAACAGGATCCTTTCAAGAGTGGTTGCATATTCCCAGATACATTGAAGGATTCCTGAATGCCAGGGTAAGAGCTCATTTTTATAATCAGAAACTGGACCTTTAATCCCGCCATTGTCAATAAAGATACAAGCACAATCAGGGATTTCATCCTGTAGGTTCCAAAAAATCTGAGCCTGATAGACTGCAACCAAATTGGTGGCACCTTGAGGTAATTGAGTCAGTTGGAAACAACCAAGAGGAGTATTGAAAGTAGTGAGAGGACAAGAAATTGGATGTAAGGATTGTTTGTCATAGCCACCCATAATGTCACCTAGACCATAGCAAGCTCTCCCAGAGAAGTATTTGACAAATTATTCAGTAGCAGGGGGAGTACCAGATTCTTTAAAAGTAACCTTATTTAGAGGCTGGAGATCATGAACTATTCTAAGTTTACCATTAATCTTGAGAACACAGAAAACAGGACTGGAATAGCTAGAAGTTGATTGTTCATATAATCCGGTTTGGAATTGTTTGCGTACCAACTTGATGAATTTGTCAACTTTAGCAGCAGGGATTGGGATCTTCTTCTTTTGCCAGGGATAATGTTCTAACTCAGGGATAATGTAAAGGAGGCCATAGGATTCTTTCAAGAGACCTATCTCTTCTTCACAGAAAGCAATAGATTTTTCCCTAAGGGCTAAGACATTTTTTATCAAATTGAACTCATCAGGAAGAAGCCATCCATCTGGAACAAAGTTGAAAACTTTCAGAAGTTCTTCAGTGACACAAACAGAGGGGATGAATGGACCA
Organism: Puccinia polysora; assembly: GCA_025617555.3. NCBI lineage: Eukaryota > Fungi > Basidiomycota > Pucciniomycetes > Pucciniales > Pucciniaceae > Puccinia > Puccinia polysora. The sequence continues at coordinate 30,486,156 of CM062632.1, read as the reverse complement.
TTAAGAGATTGAGGTAAACCACAGTAAGGATTGCGGGATAGAGAGGGGGGCATAAGAGGAGGGTTGAGTTTGAGAGGCATTTGTTGGTTGACTGGTTGAACCTTTTTTGCAGCTGGTTTATACTTGGTGGCAAAAGAGAGGAATCCTTTCTTCCTCCAAGCGTTGACCAGTGAGACCTGACTACAAGAACTGAGGCAAAGTTCCAACATCTTCCAAATAAATGTTCTGCCTTGTCCTTGAAAGGTGCCTTTTCCATAAAAGATGATCCAAAAGCTAACACATTGCTCACATGTGTGGCACAGGGTAGAGTTTCAAAAATGAAAGTAGTAGAAACCCCTGATGGTGCACAATTGGGAGGACTTACTTCTACCCCACATTGCCTCCACTTAAGACCATACTACTTCATACCAAAACCACCAAGAAAAGAATTGAGATTGGGATCTAGTTTAGACTCATTGCAGAGATTCAAAACCGGAGTAGAGGATAATTGATCATGCTGAAGGGAAAAAGGAAAAGAAGATACAACAGACCCAGAGAGAGAAGAAATGTTTTTGGAATTTTTGGATTTTTTATGTTTTTGAATTTTGATCTTATTTGGATGAGGAAGAGATGATGAGGAAAACAAAAAATATGCCTCTGAGGTTGAAGTTGATCCATAAGTTGAAGTCTGAGGCTGAGAGGAACTACAAATATCATTAGGATCAACTAATCCAATAAAAAATGAGGCTAAGAGGAATGAGAGTTGTCATTCTGCTTTCCCTTTAGAACTGTATTGGGAGAACGAACAGGAAAATCTTGTTCCCAACAACCAGAATCCAAGGAACCAAGCGGAACTTCAATTTTTCTGCCATAAGCATCAGGGAGAAGGATTCTCTCCCCAACTTGATCAGAAAAAATCAGGGTAGCACCAAAATCCATTAAGAACGGTTGGCCCAAGATCATAGGACCTTCCAAAAGAGTGATCCAAAAGTGACAAGTTCCAGCAATATTTTGACCAATTCAAACAGGAACATCCTCAGAAATACCAACCAGTCCACATGACTGATTCCCTATACAATAAAACGCAGAAGTAAAGCTGAGGCTTGGGCTAAGCTTGAGTTTGCAGGCCATAGCATCTGAGATTAAGTTGAGCTGAGAACCTGAATCCACAAGAAGAGAAACTGTTTTAGCCAATTCACCAAAATAGAAGGGAAGAAATCCAAGAGGGCAGGAATACAGATTGACATCTGAAGGGGGATTGGTTCCACCAGAGTCCTCCATCAAAGTGCCAGAAGAGACCTTCAATTTTTCTGGACCAATTTCCACACGTTGATGAGAAACCCATTTCTTCATGCCTTCAGCCACAGATGGAGAGATAGACAGCAGTTCAGCCACAGACAGATCAGTGATTTTGAGATCAGAAATTTTCTTTAATACTCCTTCCACAGCATTAGGGTAGTCCTTGGAAATGCCCCTCTCAAACCAAACTTTGGGCTGGGTGGAGGGAGGAAGATCAGGTGAGGCAGTTACTGGAAGAGGATCAGAGGATTGAGGGGGTTGACCATATTGAAGAGGAGAAGGATCAGAGTGGTCCTGGAACCTTTCCATGAGTGGTTCCCTTTCTACTTCCATTTCTTCCACATCAGAGGAAGGAGGCTCAGGGGAAGATCAATGTTTGACAGGTTTTTGAAGGATTGAAGATGGAACAGGAGGAGACTTGTGAGGTTTGGGTTCCTCATGGCGTTCCCTAGATGTATCAGATTGATAAGCACCAGATAAGCTGGAGGATACCAAGGTTGAAGAGTGCCGCAGGATGATCAAAAATCCAAGGAGAACAGAGATGCCTTCTTGGGAGTTGGTGGTTGGTAAGAAGCCACCACATGACGGATTGGAAAAGATGAGTCAAAAGGGATCAAAGCACCATTACAAAGAAAGAAATTATTTCCCTTCTGATCTACTAATTTCTCCTCCTTGTCCTTCTGGAGTTCAGGACATCTACCAGTACAATGGCCTTCTCTATGACAGTAATAGCAGACTAAGGTGGATTTAGGAAAAGAATTAGCAGGTTTAGGGTTATCTAAAGAGGATATTTTCTGATCTATTTTATTCTCAGAGGCCTGAAGTAGCTGAGTAATCTCATCTATGGTAGCAGTATCCTTATTTTTCTGAGGGCTTGATTTTGGTCTGCAATTTGCTTCCATCTTGTTCATGATTTTGTTGTATTCTTGGAAGGAAGGAGCATGGACTGGTTCAGTGATCCTGGGCTTTTCAAAAGTTAAATCAGATTGACCTTTCATGACTTTGTCCACCACATTCCTAAGGACCCAAAAGACAGGGAATTTGAATTGATTATCCCTAGTAGTGATCATGGACCCAGACTTGACCAATTCATCCTTAATCCTTTCCTGCACTCCTGGTAAAAAAGATTGGAAAAATCAAACTTGAATTTTTTCCACAGTGTCACTGTGATCTTTCCTGATAAGATAAGACTGAATAGTATCCCAAAAGTTTCTGAAAGACTGATTATCAGAGGCTGAAGAGACACCACCATTGGAGGTCCATTGAGAAACCAGAGCATCCAAGTCCTGTAATGTAAACCTAGACACATCTATTTTTCCCCAATAAGCCAACATAGCCTCCTTCAAGAGCCTCCAGTTATGAGTTTTGAATCCATCAAACGATTCAATCACTTCCATAACTTCATGAAAGGAGATAAAGAATTGTAACTGATAGGCATATCATGTTCACTTGCACCATCCACTTCAGAAGCCATTTCATAAGAGTCCAAAAATCATTCCAAATTTGTTCCATTGAAGCCTAGGTTCTTGTTCTGGGTTTTGATCTTGACCATCATGGCCCAAAAAGTGGTGGAGGGAACAGATTCCATTTTGAAGACAGATTTCCTAAGGGAATCCAAAAAGAGGAGTTCCAAGGTGGCTCACAAGCATGGAAAGGGTAGAGTTTCACCAAAACGACAATAATCCTGCCCAAATGGTGCACAATTGGGAGGACTTACTTCAGGAACAAGTTTCCTCCACGGATCAGATCTTGATGATGAAAGAAAATGAAAAAGAAGAAAAGGATCAGATTGGATTTCAGAGTTGATTCTTCAAGTTGGGACTGTAAATCCCAAGGTTTCTGGTTTGATCCCGGCCCGGGGGACCAAATGTCAGACTCCAAACGGTGCTAGGCCGTGGCAATTCTGTGGAGGGGAAAGGTACTGTTTAGGCTGCCCTCCTGAGTGTTACAAAAATATTGAAATGTAACCAAGATCAAGGTCCAGAACCTGGTAAATGAGGAATCAAGTAGCAAAGGATAAAGATGATAGTAGTTTGGTAGCAATGGAACAGAACTATCTGAGCCAAGATGATGTGGGAAAAACTTGGAAAAAAGAAGCTAAAGTTTGTTTAAAGTTCAACAAACAAAGCTGTTGTATGTAAACAACGCCCACAACCTAATAACTCTTGTTGTCAGCAGAAGATTGGGGATGATGAACTCAAAACCAACCAACCTCCAGTTTCTCAATGAACCTTCCCAACTCTCAACAATCAAGCGCTTGAAGGGTACCATATAACTGAGGGTGGCTATACAAGACAAAGCACTATGTTTTAAGAATCTCTAAAAGCAAAAAGTAATTGATTTGAAGCAAGGATAACCTCAACACTTCTCAAGGAACTGAAGAGTAGGCTGGCAGAATTCAACTCCAAAAAAACATAAGGGAGGTATAACACTCCAGGTCTTAAGCTTAATAAGACCTCTTCAATCAATTGTGATTGGCTCCAGAAAGATGATAAAGGAGGAATCAAGACTAGTATGGTCAGAGAAATGGATCAAGGAGTGGTATAACACAATCAAGAATTCCAACAGACAGAATTCTCTTCAACCAGCAAGGCTATTGGTTGGTGATAAGGATCAGGCCACAGAGGGGCAACGACTATACATCAATGGATCAGGGGGAAATCATAGATATACCCAGGATGAGGATGGGGATGATATTTCAATGATAAAGGGGGGGGGAAATATGCACACACTCCCCTTGGACGTTTTTAAAAGGCAGGGGAGAGCCTCTCCTTTTATAGACCATGGGTCCCTGTAGCCAATTTACAAGAGATACTACAAATAGAGCGGAAAAAAAAGTTTTTTTTTTTTTAGGATTGTCATGAGAAAACAAAAGGAAAAAAAGAAACTAAAAACACTCAAAAAAAAGAAGAACTGAATCAAAAGCCCGGCCTGTGCCAATGATGGGCATGGGCAAGAAAGTAGCTAGTGAGACCCCTGCGGAAATGCTGACAGGCCCGGGCAACAGTTGAGACCCCCGTGGGCAAGCTGACAGGCCCGGGAAACAGCCCCAGGCGGAACCACAGAGAGATGAGGGCATCAACCAACCAATTGAGAAAGATTGGTTGGCAGTGATGGTGGTGGGAAAAGGTGAGGAGGATGGAGATCATTGGCTAGGTGGTGGTGGTTATTGTTGTTGTTGTTGTTGTTGTTGTCATTGTTGATGATTCATTTGGGGTAGATGATGATGGGTAAGGACTAGTTGGATGAGTCAATTGAGTTCTTCTTTCAACAAAAACAATTTGAACTTTAGCCTCATCAACATATCATGTTCCAGGTTGTCTAATTGAAATTTGGATACACCTGTGACTTTGGATAATCTTAGCGTGGTGATTTATTGATTGGAGATGAACTTGGTACCAAGTAAGATGGTTGATAGGACCAAACAATTAATTTTGAATGGGTTGATAGGGATTGGTGGGTATGAGGGAGATGAATGAGTGGAGGTGATTTGCCAATTTGGGGTGCCGGTGCCGGATAGAAGCCCTCAAGCCAAGCCAGTCTTCATTCGCGCGTTCGCCAAAAAAAGGGTGGATAGAAGCGCAAAGCAAGGGCAAATTGAACGTAGGACCGGGTGCTAGGCACCCAAGAGATGATCCTAGATGATTATGAGAGTGGGAGCTGGAAGTTTGGGAACTGGATATGGGAACCATTCTGGATCAAAAAGTTTTTTTTTTTGGATCTAAATGGAGGCTATAGAAAAGTTCATAAAAAATTTTACTTTTTCTTTACTGGTCCAGAGGTGTCCCAGATTGGGCACCACACCGGCCAACCAGGTTTGCAGGCAGAAAGTTTGGGAAGATAGAGCAGGGCGGGTGTACGCAAGAGCGGGCCAAACCACAGGGCAGGAAATCACATGGGGCCCCAGGCAGATACGGACAAAGCGGGGGGCTCTGAGTAGGGCTGTGCGGAGGGTGGTGTCACAAGAAGGACAAACCAGGTGTGTGTAACAGCTAGCTCAGGAAGGTAGAGCGTGGGTATCAGGGCTATAGGAGCAGGCCAGCCCATGGGGAAGGAAATCACACAGTGGGCTGGAAGGATATGGACACAGCGGGGGCTTGGGGTAGGGCGCAGAGGAGGTTTGCATCATGAGAAGGACAAAATGGGTGTGTGTAACGGTAGGAAGGCTTGAGGGTGGTTACGGCAAAGGAAAGGGTTAAGGTTAGAATGGAGTTCTGGGTTTTTGGGGTTTCTGTCCTATTTTTTGTTGGGTTGTCATTGCCCTTTTACTTAGGTTAGAGTTGAGAGTGTGGGCATACATTCCCCGCTCTCAACCCCATCTTTTATACACAAATGGATGGAGGCATTGAATAATGGCTTAGAATATGGCTTAGGATACGGCTTAGGATACGGAAAGGAAAGGAAGGAAGGAAATTAATCTCTCTCTTTCTATCTCTCTCTCTCTATACAGGTGCATCCTTATCCTTACAGACGCTAGGACTATTGATTCTGGAACTTAGGAACAACTAGTGTAGTTCCACTCTCTCTTGTTTCCACACCGTCAGTACACAGGCTGACATCTGGAACCCCAGCTTTCAGAACAAAAAATGGCCACAACAACCCTTGAAATGATGTTTACAAAAGACTTGGGAAAAGAATGCATATTTAATATGCATTCCAATCTATCAAAAATTTTAGAAAAAACATAGATTATTCAGAAAAGGACAGAAAAGAAACTTTTCAAATCTTCAGAATATGAATTGAAAATTTTGATCAAAATAAAAAGAAATGGCCAAAATCCACTTTCACAGTTCTCAAGCCTAAAATAGTGACACTTTCATGCAGAGGCTGGACACAGAGCCAGGGTGGCACAAAAATAACAGGGGAAGAAGTATATTAACTGAAGATATCCAAAATTTATTGACCAGAAGGTTCAGTGGAAGGAGTGAGGACTCCAGGATGGGTGAGAAACAAAAGAGAAATTAAAGTGTTTCTGGCTGGTACTAGAATGAAGGAAGAATCTAGTAACGGATTGGACTAAAATCCAGGATGAAAAAAAGCAGAATATATTTCCTAAGGAAAGAATATGAACAAAAGAACAAGTTATGTTTATATAATACTAATTAAAACCTGTGATACCTATTTTTCATTTTTTTTAAAAATGTTTAATGATACTTGAAAGGATGACTTATCACCTAGGCTGTATTATTTAATCAACACAAAATCTGTGTCACAGTTGTTAAATAAAATATCACTGGATGAAGAACATAGAAATTTCTATAAAATTATATTTAATTAAAGAGAATTTCACATAAAATTAAAAAAAATACAAATCAATTGACCAACTGGATTTTTACACAGATTCCAGGCTCATTTACCCTGCCGTTGTCACGCAAAAAAAGCCAGAAATATCATATTTCTTGATATTTTGACAAGAATATCAGGACTACACCACCAAAAAAAGCCTTTAGTCCATTCTTGACTGCACTTCTGACCCCAGAAAATGGTTTCTTTGCCTCCTTTTACCCTAATAATCCTCAAGGAACCCCTGACAAACTGAAAGGGGATAAATATAGGCCTCTTTTATGCTTTATATCCAAGAAGTATTCATTTTTATACATAAATATGCCATGCAATAAAGGAATCAATTAATTATCAAGATAATTCAATTAATTATCAAGATAATTCAATTAATTATCAAGATAATTCAATTAATTATCAAGATAATTCAATTAATTATCAAGATAATTCAATTAATTATCAAGATAATTCAATTAATTATCAAGATAATTCAATTAATTATCAAGATAATTCAATTAATTATCAAGATAATTCAATTAATTATCAAGATAATTCAATTAATTATCAAGATAATTCAATTAATTATCAAGATAATTCAATTAATTATCAAGATAATTCAATTAATTATCAAGATAATTCAATTAATTATCAAGATAATTCAATTAATTATCAAGATAATTCAATTAATTATCAAGATAATTCAATTAATTATCAAGATAATTCAATTAATTATCAAGATAATTCAATTAATTATCAAGATAATTCAATTAATTATCAAGATAATTCAATTAATTATCAAGATAATTCAATTAATTATCAAGATAATTCAATTAATTATCAAGATAATACAATTAATTATCAAGATAATTCAATTAATTATCAAGATAATTCAATTAATTATCAAGATAATTCAATTTGTTGATTTCACTATTTGATTTCTTAAAAAAAGAGAACCAGCGGGCTAGAGGCATGGGTTTTAGAAATAATTAGACCAACTGATTCAAAATAGGAAAAATGAATAATGAAGAAGATGAAAGGAGTACCAACGCTAGGACTATGATCAGGAACAGGACAGCATGAGCAACAGAGGAAAGGATGAGGCTAGAGGAAATGAGTAGACGACTGAAACGGAAAGAGGTCAGAGTTGAGAGTTGTTAGTTGTGATAGATCATGCGGATAGGTCTCTTACCAGACAAGAACACATGGGCTGTTTAATTGAGGTAGCTGAGATGGTGGATCGAGAGTCGAGGCGAGATGAGATTTAAGAGAAAAGAACAGGAACGATAGAAAGAAATAGGAAAAGGAAGAAAAGAATGATAGAATGAGGAAGGAGTAAAAGAAGGAAGATCAGAAGGAGAAAGAGATCGGTTTCGAGTAGATGGAAGATAAGAAGAAGAAAGAGATCGATTTCGAGTAGCTGTCGTCAGAGGTTATTCAGATGGATGAACCTCGAACCTCCCTTCCTTCCAAGATCTGAAGCTGGGAGACTCGAGTTGAGAGATGACAATCTTAGAAATGGAGTGTTCACACTCATCTTCAGGGTGCGCAGCAGTCAGAGAGAGGAGAGTCGTGAGAAGTGATTTCTCAACACTCCCCGTGGCTGGTAAGTGGGTTATCCGTAAAGTCTCAGGTGGTGAATATTGTTTTTTGTAATAGCTTAAGAGAACTGATAGAAGATGCCTTCGAGAGTGAATCGGCGACCATGGAAGGACTGGGAATGAGTTCTAGTTTGAATTCGTTATTTGTGAAATCATCGCGAAGACCTTTTGTTTTTATATCTATATGTCGTGACTTGGAGTGAGAGCCGAATTTTTTTATCTTATCGTCTAAACCTTTGTTGTCTATATACAATGTTGGTTTGAACTTGCAGTTGTGGTAGATCTCATTGATGAGGTGTCTGATCCATTTCGTCTCGAGATAACAATCGAGCAGTGCATTCAGTTCGGATTCGGTAGAGGAATAGGTGATGTTTTGTTGTCTTGTTGAGTTCCAAACGACCGGGCTTCCATAGTGGAAGACGACATATCCGGTTTGAGATTTTCGGAAAACTGGATCATCCCCCCAGGTGGCATCGCTAAAGCTTGAGAGGACTTCTTGTTGAGGATTGTATTTGATGGTGAGTTTGAGATTTTTGGTTGTCTTGAGATATTTCCATACTTTCCGGACCTCCCGCCAGTGACTCATACCGGGCTTGGCGTTGAACCTAGACAGACTAGATACGGAGAAGGAAATGTCTGGACGAGTGTATTGTGATAGGTGATTGAGAAGTCCGGTCGCAGATCTGTAATTAATGTTTAGTTGACGAAATTCTGCATGGTCGTTGTCGGAGGCCGGTTCAAGATGGAAATTCTGTGTTAGCGGAGATAACGTTTCTTTGCAGGATGACAGGCCAAGCTCTTCTAGTCCCCGTTGGATATGATTAGGTTGGCTCAGGAGAATTTGATCATCTTCAATCTCCATGAGCATTCCGAGTATTGTGTTTGGTGAATGGGAGGACGAGTTTTGGAATCTCTTAAGAAAATTTGATTCGAAGGAGTCAGAATTGCCTGCATGGATTAAGTTGTCCACGTGAAAGTATAGAATTTCCTTCGTTTGGTTGTTAAGGTAAAGACAGGGATCGCTGGTTGATTCTTTGTACCCTTGAGACTTGATCCATAGCGTAAGGGTTTCGTACCAATTCTTGGGAGACTGTTTGAGCCCGTATAGTGATTTCTTTAACTTTAAATAGGGAGATCTTCTACTTGATCCATCTGGCGTTCTTATAATGACGGTCTCCTCCAGAGGAGCATGAAGAAATGCCCCCTTGACGTCGAATTGGGTGAGTTTCATTTTGTTTTTCAAGGCGTATACCAAGGCTAGTCGTAGGGATGCGATTTTTCCAGTTGGCGCCCAAGTTTCGTTGTAATCGACTCCCAATACTTGATCGAAGCCTTGAACACACAGCCGGGCCTTGTATTTGACAGGTTCGCCATGGCAGTTCTCCTTCACTTTGAAGACCCAGGTCGTGTTTAGAATGTTGTCGGGATTCCCATAATATTCCTCCCAAACATCTTGTAGTTCTATGCCTTCTAGTTCAGTTTCTGTAGCTTCCTTCCATTTGGGCCACTCGGGGCACTTACGCGCCGCCTTGTAGGAGGGGGGTTCATAGTAATGGTGGAAGCCATATCGCTGAGGTTTTTTGATTTCGCGCCTAGGTCTTTGATATGCGGATGTTTCAGGAGGTTCGGCTGGAGTAGAGTGGCAAGGTGGACTTGGGGGTGATGAATCTGAGGAGTCTGTGCCTTCATTCTCCTCGCGATCTGATTCTGAGTCGGAGACGTCTTCAGGTGAGTTGCGAATAGTGTATTGCTTTTGAGCAGAAGAGAAGTTGGAGTCGTCAGATTCCAAGCTAGCTTGAGAAAAAAGATCAAGTCCGGGAGACTCCAGAAGAGGAAATTGAGAGATCGTATTCTTGAGGAACTGGACATGTTTGGTTTCAATGACAGCACCTGATAAGCTTAATACGAGATAAGAATGAAAGATTGGATTGAACCCAACTAAAATTCCTTCTAATCCTTTTTCGTTGAATTTCCTTCCTCTTTGTAGATGATTTCCTAAGTAGATTACCGGTGATCCTACGGATTTCAAGTAGTTAGGAGGAAGACTCTTATTGAACATGAGTTCCCAGGGGGATCGACCATTACCTTCCCTCGGGATTTGATTCAACATGAAGCAGCAGCTCCGGATTATTATGTGCCAATAGTTCTTTGGCAGTCTGGAAGAAGAGAAGGTTGCTCGCGCGGATTCGACGATAGTTCAATTGGCTCGTTCCGACCGGCCATTGTGTTGGGAATGATGCGGTTCTGACGTGAGTAGTTTGATGTGTTTAGATTTGGCAAAGTCTTTCAAAGTTTTGTTGGTGAATTCCGTGCCTTTATCCGAGAAAATTTCTGTCGGATAGTAATTAAGCCGTTTATATTCTGTTTCCAGGATATTGATTATGACGTTCGGGGTTTCATCTTTAGATAGGAGGGGAAATGCCGCAAGATAGCCAGAGAAGTTATCTACGAGAGTTAGAATGTACCGGTGGCCCGCCTTGGATTGAGGGGTAATTTGTCCAATCAGGTCGAGGTGTATTCTTTCAAGCGGTTTCGACGAAGGCGTTGAAGTTGCTGAGAAGGGAGATTTAGTTATTTTGCTTTTTACACAACTCTCACACTGAAAGCTATCCAATTCTTCTTTAGAAAAGTGACCCTTGAGTAGAGGCTTGAGGGTGGAGATTGCAGCATGACCGTACATTTTGTGAAAGTCGGATAGAGATTGAGATTCGACAGTAGTTGAGCTTGTGGATTGATTTGTGAGATTAACTGAGAGATTGTTACCCGCAACTCGAGGTTTCTCAATTACGAAGAGATTGTCGCGAATCAATCCTTTTAGGACTAGCTTGTTGCCTCGAGAGACCGTAAATTGATCTCGTTCTTGAGAAAGATTGCATCCCTTCTTTGCTAGAAGACCGGGGCTAATTAAGTTAACCACTATGTCTGGGACATACATACACTCATCTAAGGTTACGACCGAATCGTTCCATTCCAGTCGGACTGTACCAGTGCCTCGAATTTTAAGGTTAGCTTCTAGCTTTCCAGTCTTGATTTCTTCTGGATCGTCTTGAAGATTGATGGAAGTGAAGAATTTCAGGTCGTTGAAGATATGAATATTTGCGCCGGAGTCCAATAAGAGATTCGGGGTATTATTGGAGTTGATCCAGAGGGTAAGTAGGGAATGATAGTTGATGGTTGGGTTCTTTTTGGTTCTATTTTTCCATTCATTCTGCTGTTCGACCCACCATCCAGGGGCAATTTGGGGGTGGAGATGAAAGCAGGACGTCTCTGGATGTGGAGCATTTGGATCGTGGTAGCCTTCTCTGCATCGAATTCGGGCCTTTTTATCGTCTCTCTCTGTTCTGCCTTTGGTAGTAACTAGGGTAATATCCGGAGCTGATTTGCCTATCTTCAATTGAGCCTTTCGCTCATTATTATATTGAGTAAGATGGTTGAAGACCACTTCTACCGTTATCAGCTTCTCTACATGCATGATTTGTTGCTTGAGGTTTTCCAGAATCGGGGGAAACTTGAATAGTATGAGGTAGGCAATTATATCTTTAGGTAATTCTATGCCCACGTCTGCCATCCTGGTAAGTGCCTTTCTGATATCGGTGATGAAGTTTTCTATCGCGTGTTCGTTGAAGGGAGCATGTAAAAATTGATTGAAAACTCGTGCTCTGTTTGCAGTTTCGGATGAAGCAAATCGACGAGTGATCTCAGCCCAGAGCAGCTTAGACGATGAGATGTTTGCCGAGTTGACCACATTGGCATGAGTGACGCTGTCTAGTTTAGAAAGGATGATTGCTCGGATTTCTCAATCTTGTTTTATCGTAAGTTGGCCGGAGTTCCTAGTTATGACGTCCTTAATTTCCTTGAGATCGAATAGCATTAACATCTTGTCTCGCCAGATGGAATAGTTGTCTTCGTTGAGAGGAGGAATGGCATCGACTGAGGCCTTGAGGGCAACTTGGTGAAAATAGTCGTTGGCCCCAGCTGGTTCGTTCATTTTCGATTAGCTTGAGTCTTTCGGCTTTTAACCGTGTTGATTTCACTATTTGATTTCTTAAAAAAAGAGAACCAGCGGGCTAGAGGCATGGGTTTTAGAAATAATTAGACCAACTGATTCAAAATAGGAAAAATGAATAATGAAGAAGATGAAAGGAGTACCAATGCTAGGACTATGATCAGGAACAGGACAGCATGAGCAACAGAGGAAAGGATGAGGCTAGAGGAAATGAGTAGACGACTGAAACGGAAAGAGGTCAGAGTTGAGAGTTGTTAGTTGTGATAGATCATGCGGATAGGTCTCTTACCAGACAAGAACACATGGGCTGTTTAATTGAGGTAGCTGAGATGGTGGATCGAGAGTCGAGGCGAGATGAGATTTAAGAGAAAAGAACAGGAACGATAGAAAGAAATAGGAAAAGGAAGAAAAGAATGATAGAATGAGGAAGGAGTAAAAGAAGGAAGATCAGAAGGAGAAAGAGATCGGTTTTGAGTAGATGGAAGATAAGAAGAAGAAAGAGATCGATTTCGAGTAGCTGTCGTCAGAGGTTATTCAGATGGATGAACCTCGAACCTCCCTTCCTTCCAAGATCTGAAGCTGGGAGACTCGAGTTGAGAGATGACAATCTTAGAAATGGAGTGTTCACACTCATCTTCAGGGTGCGCGGCAGTCAGAGAGAGGAGAGTCGTGAGAAGTGATTTCTCAACACAATTAATTATCAAGATAATTCAATTAATTATCAAGATAATTCAATTAATTATAAAGATAATTCAATTAATTATCAAGATAATTAAGTGATTGATGGCTTGAGTCTGACAATTTTATTTAACAGTTAAACCTTATAACTCGGTTTTTGCACTGTAGTAAGTCCTCAAAAATAAAAATAAGCCCACAAAATGACCTTAAGTTTGGTTATTGCAGGTACCCTGGTATCAAATATATACCTATTAATTTATTTCTCTCTGCTCTGGCTGGTTTTCAAACATAGCCCAGCCATATCATGTATTTCATTGATAGTATTTCCCTTTTATCAAGGTCTTAACGTCCCTGGTGAAGAGATTATAAGTTTGGTCCACTGAATAGAGGTTTGAAAAATCCCCAGTATTTACTGTTTCCCCTCTTTTTATTCATTTAATAATCCATTTATTGATTAGTTAATGCTTAAAACATACCAAACCACTTTGTTGCCTTTGCTTCACCCAGTTATCTATGGATCATTGCTGCATCACCTTGAATAATGTACTTATTAAAAATCTACCAACTTTAGTAGCTAGAGTATTTCAAAGGCCCTGGTATCTAGTAGGTTCACAATATCAGAGAGCTTAATAACTAGAATAGAGATTTTTGATGCACTGAAGGCGACCTTCTACTTGTTAGAGTATCAAATTTTTTGGATTTATCTTTTACAAATAAACTTTAATTACCATGGAAACCTCATTGAAAATTGGATTTTTGTATACAGAGCTCTTCAATATTGGGTACTTTATCAAAGAAAGAATTGGTGTTTGTTAGGGCCCACTGGTAATGATATATTGTTCCATTCTTAGAAATTTATGAATCTGGATTTTTATATTTCAAAAGCAAATTCAATATCAGCAAAATTCAGGCATAGACCTTATCTGATGTTTTGGCTGCTCTGCAAAATCCTTTCAAGTAATTTAAATTTCTAACAAAAAGAATATTCACAAATAAAGGGAAGGGTTTGGCCTTTGGAAGAATTTTTCCCATGAAATGATCCAGTTAACCCAAACTTTCAAGCAGCATGTGCCTTGCCCATTTGGGTAGCATCAAAAACAATTTTTCTCTCAGAAAGTTGAAGGAGAAATAATTAATTTAATTTCTTATTTTTATGGAGATTTTTTCAATCCTAAGCCATTAGGAGAAAAATTAAGAACCAAGAAATTGGAAAAAAACCAATTGCTGAAAATTTTAATACATTCAATTATTTTGATTAGAATATTTATAAATTCACAACTCAAATGAGTTGTGTACAAAACTCAAATGGGCCGTGTGGCACGCTACAGGAATGAAATTGAGTTGTGTAGCCTCTACACAACTTGACTGTAGTTTTGTAGCCCCCACACAACATTAATGTGTTGTGTAGCACCCTACAGGACTATATTTGAGTCATGTGGGGTTGTACACAACTGAACTGTAGTTGTGTTCCATTCCACATGACTACAGGCATTGGGGGCCAAAAAATAAAAAACTAAAATAAATTTAATAAATAATAAAAAAACAGAAATCAACCAAAAAGATCAAGAAATGGTGATTTTTTGGTTAAAATAAATAAAAAAATTAAGAAAATAATTTTTCTCACGCATCCAAGCCTTTATTTAACACATTTTGACGTTGGCTCACGGTTGCATCCCTTTGGAATTTGACGCAAAAATACTTTATTTCACATAACTTTCAAGAATTCATTTTTTTTGAATTCGGAATGCGCAGAACCTTAGCAGGGTTTCCAGAACCCCTAAGAAAAATCTTTGGTAATTTTGGAGCCATTAGAACCCCTTCAAAAATGAAATCAGAAAATGAATTAAATCCCTAGAAACAAATTTTTGCATGGGTTTTTGGATCATCATTTTGGCTATTTTCATTGTTTTTTTTTGGTTATTTCAGCAAACATAAATTTCAACCAACATTCATAGAGTCTTAAATTTTTTTTAATATTTATTGGATTTATCCTTTCACCTTAAAACATTCCTTCAAAAAACACAAAAATCAAAAAATCAAATTTCTCTTTGGACATCTGAATCATTTTATTTTCCTTTTATTTCATTTTTTTTTGGGTAATTCAAGCTATCAAAATGTTAAAAAAACATTCAAATAGCATTCAATTTTTTTTCAGAATTTTTGGATGTATTATCTTATCTTAAAAAATTCCTTCAAAAAAGCAAACAAATCCATTTTCTCATTTGACTTTTGGATCCTTATGTTTGCCATTTTGACTGATTTTTTTGGGTGTTTCAAGATTTGAGAATTGTAAGATAACTATCCAAGAGCTTTTCAATTTATTTTTCAAGATTTTTGGATGTCATTTTTGAACTTTAAAAATTCCATCAAAAAACAAAGAATTTGAAAAATTCACCCTTCTTTGAGGCCTTCACATGCATATATTCAATATGAATGAAAAATTCTTCCTCAGACCACCACCCATCTTGGAGCTCCCCAATTATCTTATGAACCACCCCCCCATCCCCCCCACCACACCATCCCACTACCCTTCCATACCACACCACATCACAGCAAACCATACCACACCATACCATACCACACCATACCACACAACACCACACCACACCACACCACACCACACCACATAAACCCAAACCAAACCACACCACATAAACCCAAACCAAACCACACCACACCACAACGTTTCACAACACAACACCAACCACTCATCAAAAAAAACTCAACAGTCCAGATATTTCCAAACAAGAAAATCCCTTTTTCCAATGGCTCAAGAAAACATCCACCCAATTTTCAGAACTGTTTCAACTGTTTCACCAGGATCATCCTCCATTATCTCATCTAATCAAACTAGTGATTAAAATCCTCTTTCTCCTTATTCATCTACTCAAACTCTTGATTCCACTCCTCTGGCCCCTCCTCCTGAGCTATCATATTATCAAAAGGAGGAGATGGTTGAGGCTATCCAATCATGGGCAAAGTCCCATGGATATTCCATATCTACCAGAGTATCCAATTGCAAGAATCAGGCCTACACTTAACAATGTGATAAATCTGGGGAATATAAACCCAGAAAATATTCCTCCAAATTAGAAAAATCAAGAAAGACCAATTGTCCTTTCAGTTTATCAGGGAATTTTGCAAAAGATTGGGTGTTTGGGTGGTGAAGGTTATATTTCAAGAGCACAACCATCCACCTTCCATTGATCCTTCCACTCATCCCATCCACAGGAGCATCTAAGGGGAGAAAACGGAGGTGGTTTAAAATTTATCCAACCCAGGAGTTCCCCCTTTAAACATTCTCAACTCTCTTATAAAAAACTCATCATCACCTATCCATAAAAATCTCCCTAAAATTTACAACAAAAGATCCCAAATACAAAAAAATGCCCTTGATTGAAAAACTCCTGTGGAAGCACTCATACTGGAACTCAGGAATTATTTTTTTTCTACAAAATGAACAATGTGAATGATCAAATTACTTCATTATTTATTTCAAACCCTGATTTGATGAAACTTCTCAACCTTTTCCCTACTCTCATTATGATGGACTGTACATATAAAACCAACAAGCTTGGAATGCCCCTTGTTCATATTCTTTGGATAAACAATTGTGCTAGAAGCTTATCAGTTGCATTCTGTTTCTTATCTCAAGAGAAAAAACAGAAATACAATTGGGCCCTGACTCAACTTCAGGAAATATTTGAAGATAAAGAGCCTAGTGTGATTGTGACAGAAAAGGAACAAGCACTTATTATTTCAGTTAATCAGTTTTCCCTTCCTCTAATTATCTTCTCTGTGTCTTGCAAATTTTAAAGAATATTCAAACTCATTTCAGGATGAACTTTAAATCTGAAAATGAATGGAAGCTATTCCAGAAACAATGGCATCATTTGGTCTATCCAAAATCTGAATCAAGTTCTCACAAAAACTTCACAAAAATTTCTCTGGTCTGGAATCCTCCCACTTCTGACTACCTTCTTGAAAAATGGATTCCTATAAAAAACCGTTTGTCTCCTATTTTTCAAAAAAATACTTCCACTGTGGAAAAACAAGTACATCAGGAATAGAAGTTTTTCACTCCTCCATCAAAACATTCATCAATTCTTGTATTGGCTCTTTCTATAATTTAGTTCAAAAAATTTACAGTTCCATCGCCATCCAAACCCATGAGAGAGCCATGGAAGCCTCTCAGAAGGAATTCAAGCATCTCATTGGTTTTCCTCACTGTGTGGATCATCTTTCTGGAAAGATCAGCCACTTTTCCCCCAAAATGATCCATTCATCTCATCAAGTTCCTGATTCTTCCACCAATTGCAACAACTGTGATTACTCTTCTTACATGGGTATACCATGTGTTCACAAAGTCAAATTGTCCATCAGAAAGCGTGAAGTATTTCAACTTGATGATTTTCATCCTCAATGGCATGTCAAAGCTCCCGTCTCAGTAGGTTTTTCTGATTTTTTTTTTTTGGGAATCAAGCTTAAATGAATAATGTCCTGATTTATTATGAGTTTCCTTTCTCCAGTTAACTTTGAACCCTGAATCAACTGAAGATTCAGAAAAAATTGAATTTCCAACCAAAGACAGTAATGAAAACCTAGATTTAACTAAAATGTTTGAAGCATTCAGCAAGTTGCCACCTGGAGAACAGCTACATTATCTGGGTGAAATCATGAATATGTACAGTGGAAGATATCAACTTACCCTGATTGACAAGCCAAATTCCACTCAAAGATCCAAAGTAAGATGAAGAACCAAAGGGGAAGCCAATAATTTCAAGAAAATCTCTCAGTCCTCAAGAAAAAGAGATCAATCTGGTTTTGAATATTTCAAAGAGCCCAAGAGGAGAGGAAGGCCACAGAATAAATTCATAGCAAATTTGAAGGTCAGTCACCAATTTTTCGGACAGAAAAATATATCAACATTCATAATTCATTTTTTTTCTTATTTTTAAGGTTTCAAGAAGGTGCAAGGCCATCCAAGGGAAAGAGAAGGTAAAAAAGAGGGAGGAATCAGAGGAAGAGGTAATTTTATAACTATACTAATTTTTTCTGCAATTATTTTTGTTTTGATGAGTCCTTCTCATTTTTTTATCATAGAGTGAATTTCTGACTGAAGAGGAATATTCAGAAGATGAAGAGGTTCCAGATTAGGATGAAGGGGAAGATTCAGCAGATGAAGGACTGCCAGATGTGGATTTAATCAAGACGGTGAGCTTTCATTTTCTTTTATTTTTTGGCTAATTTTTTGGATATTATTTTTCATTAATTTTTTTCATTCAAACCTTTATCAGAGGTCTGTAACCATTGTGAATATGATATTTGCTTCTCCTGAATACAATCCTGGGACAAGAATAAAGAGAACAAATGTATCCAATTAAGATGGTGATGCTCCTAAACATCCTCCTGGGGATAAGGTATTAGCATCCCCAACAATCAGCAAGAAAGTGAGTACATTTGGTATTTTCTCAATTTTTAATTTTCTCTTATTTCTCTTGGATTTTTCCTATAGGTTTCCTACACATTATCTTATTCTTCTTCTGGAATATTTGAAAAAGTATCAATGGAAGAAGTGAGTATTATCTTTATTCTATATTTTTTGTTATTAAAAATTCTGATTTTTGGTTTTAGTTCCAATAAAAAGATTCC
The DNA here is from genome assembly GCA_025617555.3 of Puccinia polysora. Taxonomy (NCBI): domain Eukaryota; kingdom Fungi; phylum Basidiomycota; class Pucciniomycetes; order Pucciniales; family Pucciniaceae; genus Puccinia; species Puccinia polysora. The sequence continues at coordinate 30,467,664 of CM062632.1, read as the reverse complement.
ATTTCCCCAAAAACAGCCATTCCACATATCTCCCATTTTCAAGATGTCATAGGGGATAGGAACTATGGCTTTAGAGCAGCAGCCATGTGCTTGGAGAGGATCTCAGATGAATGGATTGAAGTCAGGAAAGGAATGGTGAAAGAGCTTGATTCAAACCCAGTATTCAAGGACAGAAGATTACTGCAGTATTTCTGGGGTGAAAATTTCAAAGAAGCAAGAAGGAAACTGAACCACCTTTATGGCCTAGCTCCTATAAATATGTGTATGAAATTTCCATGCCATGTTTTCCTTCTGGCTGAAAAATATAAGTGTCCAGTGGTTCTGTTTTCTTCTTTAATGCCTTGCGCTTATATTCCTCTTAATTCCCCTCTCACTACAAATTCCAAAGATTCTCCTATTTGCTTTATTCTTTGAGAAGAATCAAAAAATATAGTCTCATTCAAGTTCAAGTCTGATCATTGGCCAGCTCCCAAATTAGATCCACCTTGGAAAAGCTTTGTGACAAAGGATTCCAAAACTTGGAAAAAAATTGTTCAGATAAAAATGGATCTTGGTAATGAGGTTTTTTTACCTCCACAATAATGAAGTAGAAAAATAAAACCAATCATATTTGAATAAATTTTAATATTTGTGTCAACTCTCTGATACAAGGAACCTTGCAGTCCTTTATAAAGCTACAGAGAGTGATAAAAATGCTGGAATAATAATAATTATTATTATTCCAATGATAAACACTTAGAAGCTCAAATAAATGATATGATAAGACCATTTGCAAGGTTTAATTGGTTTGGTAATAAATGGTTTTCAATATAATATAAAAGAGGGGCCGCAGTATTTTACTACTGGGGATCTTTAAAGACTAGCAACCTCTCTTCAAGGGGCCTCCTTAGGCAGTTTAAGAACCTTGGAATAAAGATGGGTGCCTTAGAAAGGACTTATTCCACTAATGGCTGGGCTTAACAGCACAAATGTCCAAGACAGGAAGGGTAACACTCACTCTGAGCACTTTACCACGAGAATCCTAGAATAATTGGAAGGGTTTCAGAGCAGATGGGGTAGATTGCTTGACTAAACTTCAATGGTTGATTGGTTAATAAGGGTGAATAATACTACTACAGACTTAGTCATAAATCACTTTCTTATCTTGATATAAGCACTTGATAAAAAATGACACGGTGGCTGATTGATAATAAATAATTCCTGGTAACCAATCAACAGATTGGATCCAAAGAGGTCCGTATAAATACCTTTTTGGGGTGATTTTGATCTTCTCATGGAACGTAGAGAGGTTTCTGCTCGTGGGCTGAGGCTGGAAAGCCAGTCAGGGAAAGATCAGCACGTGCACTTGGTGCTGTCAATCAGCTTTCCTTAGACCTGCTTGATTTCTGTACTATTTTAGCCACAGGATCTGTTAATCTGTTGTGGCGTAAATTTGATCATCCTGTACTGATCCTTCATTTGTACTATTGATATTGCTTTAAAGCGGGCATATGTGGATGTTTCCTGATTTTACATCATCTGCTGATTATGTAGATAATTTTTAATAATTTGTATGAACTCTCCTTGTGGTGTTTTTTGATCTTCAAAGATCAGGGTCAGTGATTTACGTGGTAATCCTTGATCTTTGATTTATTATTAAAAAATGTTTTAAACTTAATTTTCATTAATTTTATTTAAGTTTTGATCTTTTTAGATCATTATTAATGCATATTTCATTTTTTTACATATACTAGGCAACTCTGACTAGGTTGTAGCTCTTTTGAGCAGTACCTGGTTTTCAGTTTAGTCACAACGGATCCAGATGCGGGGATCAGTTAGTACAGATGCGCGTGGCGTAGGATCCGCTGTTTGCGTGGAGGAATCAGCTGCGCGCGGGTCTCTAGTATGCGGGAGTCTGCTACTACGAGTACGTAGGGATATTTAATGATGCGGGGCTGCGCATGGGAATTGTGAAATAAAACATTTCCGTGTGTAACTCCTAAAATATACACAACACCTCAATTCTGAGTGAGTTTTAGGTGTAAACCCTATACGTGACAGCACGTGTGAAATATTAAAATGGCCAAAAAGTGCCATACTGGTGTTTTAATTTTTACTACTTTTCTTTTCAATTATTTAAAAATGTAAGGACTTGGAATTCAAGGGTGGGGTCAGTGAGTGAAACTACCTAATTTTGGGTGGGAAATCCATTTCTGTAATAATATTTATGAATTTCTTACTTCTTATTTTGTTAATTGATATATTCTTATTTTCTCATAGTTTTGTGTTGCTATTGACAGTTTGCTTTGTACATAGTAGCAAGCTGACATTCCCCCACTCCAAGATATGTCTATATCTGAAGAAAAATTTGGGGTTAATTCCTCCTACTGGCTCTTTAATTCCTTAGGTGTATAGGTCCATCAGGGATATTATGTTCAGGCAACCATTCATCTTTATCAGCTTATTCTCCCTTGTATCTCACTAGGTAGAGTCTGACGTCTTTCTCATTGATCATATCTTTCTTATCTTTGAGGATCTTGCTGATTTTTCCTTTGTCTTTTTTGAGTCCTTCTGTAACACGTATTGCAAGTGAAGGAGTATGTTCTCCATTCCTTGGGTGGTAGTGTTTGATGAGACTTACTGGGAAGACTGGATGTTTTCTAGAAAGCTAATCACTGAGGATTACTTCCACAGAATTTTTACCATGAAGTTTATTAATGGTGAAAGGTTCAACAAAAGCTGGTCTAATCTTTCTATTTCCAGCCAAGTTGATAAAGTTGGTGGTAGAGATCAAGACTTGATCACCAATCTTGAAATCAGGTTCCTTATGGGTTTTATCCCACCTTTGCTGGTTATACTCCACAGCATCCTGGAAACCCCTAAAAGCATGTTTGTTTGCTACATCTATCATGTTTTTGAAATCAAGTGATGTAGGGTGAATATTGGTTAGCTGGTGGTTAAGGTTATCCTTGGGTAATCTAGGAATCCACCCTCTTTCCAGTATGTAAGGTGCTTCCTTAGTGGTAGAGTGCTTGTTACTGTTGTAGGCCATCTCCAGTGCATTTAAAAGGCTAAGCCAATTGTGGAAATAACTGTCAGAATTCTTGTATTCTAGTCCAAAGCCACAGAATCTCCTGAGCATGTCTTCCAGGGTCTGAATCATTCTTTCAGCTGAGCCATCTGTCTGAGGGTGATAAGCTGTAGAGGAAGCTAAGGTGGTTCCAAGCATATCACAAAGATTTCTCCAGAACTCAGAGGTGAATTAAGGATCTCTTTCACTGTTAAAAACATTGGGAACTCCAACATAAGCAATGAGTCTGTTCCAAAATAATAGGGCGCCTTCAGTAGCAGTGTCTTCTTTGTGATTAGGTAGGAACTTGGCTTTCTTGGAGAACCTATCCACAATGACTAAGACTGAGTTGTAGGAAAAGGCTCCTCCTGGTAGTAGTCCAGTTACAAAGTCCATATTGATGATCTCCCATCTTTTCTTAGGTTCAGCAATATTTTGCAGTAGACCAAACCGTTTCCCAGTATTCCTGTTGGACTTCTGACAAGTTACACAACTGGTAACATACTTTATAGTGGAGTCTCTCCAATTAACCCACCAAGCTGTTTGTTTAACCTTATCCAGGGTTCTATCAGCAGATAAATGATCAGATGAGCAGTTATCATGGTACTCAGCCAGAACAAGTTTGATATGGTCATCCTTAGTTAAGACTATAACACTTGAATGTTGATGCCTATAGTATACCAGACCATCCCATATGGTGAACCTTCTGGCTTTGTATGGTTTCAAAAGAGGTTCAGGTAGGCTATTGATCAATTCAGAGGGTGGAGAAGTACTTTTGATAATAGTGATCAGAGTCTTCATCCCAGAACTGTAAGATTCTTTGATTGAGTTGAACAATGATTCATTCAGTTCACAAATGTGTATTCCCATTATAGGAGCTTCAATGTACAACCTGTTAATGTTAAGGATAGGGAAGATATCATTATCCTCTGGATCATAAGCAGGGTTACTTGGGTCATTGGGTAATGCATTCCTTCTGAAACTACCAGCATTCTGGTGTTTAGTCCCAGCTTGATGAACTATGGTCATCTGACCTCTTTACTGTTGTATGGCTATCTGCCATCTTAACATGTGCCTACTAGGGGTCTTCATGTTCATCAATGTCCTGAAAGCATTTCAGTCAGTAATCACAGTGAAATTGGTGCCTTCTAATTAATAATGGAGTTTTTCTAGAGCCCATACTAAGGCAAGACATTCCATTTGGCTTGCACCATACCTTTTCTCAGTGTCTTTAATTTTTCTGGATATGAAGAGTATAGGTTTTTCCACTGGTTTCTCATCCTCTATGACTTCCTTGTGTAAAGCAGCTCCTAGCCCTTCCATGATGGCATCTATGTAGAGTTTGAAAGGTTTAGAATAATCTGGCTGGATAAGTACTGGAGCTGCAGTCATTTCCATTTTGAGTTCCTTGTAGTTCTTGACTCTGTCATGAGTCATTTCAAACGCGGTGGTGTTGTTGCAGATCTCATACAGAAATTTGGTTAGAAGAGAAAAATTTGGTAAATACTTCCTATAGTAGCTGCAGAAGCTGATAAAGGATAGGATTTCCTATTCATTACTGCTGCTATCTTGTTTTTGTCATCAGCTAAGGTTAATCCGGAGACAATGTGACCTAAGGCCTTGAGTTCCCTATAGCCAAAGTTACAATTTTTAATTGATACTTTCAATCCCACAGCAGAGATGGTTTTGAGGACTAGCCTTAATTTCTCTATGTGAGTATCCCAATGATCAGAGTAAATGATAACATCATCAATGTATACCATCATCCATCCCTGTCTGATGAATAATCCTAAGACAATATCCATCATAATTTGAAGATGAGAAGGAGCATTGTTTATACCAAAAGGCATCCTAAGATACTCATAAATTCCCAAATGACAGATAATCCTCATGAATTTCTGGCTGTCAGGGCTGATAGTTATTTGGTGAAAACCTTTCAGCATGTCCATGGTAGTGATGTACTTAGCTTTGGACAGGTTATGCAGAGCAGGGTCAATTCTTGGAATTGGGTAATAATCAGCTTGGGTGTGATTGTTCAGCATTCTGAAATCTCCAACCATTCTTGACTTATCATTATGCCAAGCTATAATTAGGGGGTTGGTGATATCCACTTGTTCATTGTGTCCTACTTTTCTTAAGACTTGTAAATCAACCAACTCTTGAATATGAGTTTCCAGAGCAGCTCTAGATTTTAGACTAGAAGGGTAAGCAGGTCTCCTGAGTTAGGTGGGTAAGGAGGCTTAATGGTCAGAGTTAGGATCATATCATGTCTTTTGATGTTACCAATGGGGTGATCCTTGGTACAGAAAGCATTTTGATTATCAAAGCATACTTTTAGGATATCCCGTCTCTGTTCTTCATTGAGAAGGGAATTCAAAGCAGCTTGAGAGAAGTATTCCTGATTGAAACTCTCTAAGTGTTTTCAATAAGTTGAATCAGAAGTTTGAGCATTGAAATGACACATTTGGAACTTCTTATTTGAGTCTCCACCTATAGTGAAGTATCTACCCTTGCTTTGAAATTTTCTATACCATATAAGCAAAGAGAATCATTTCAAAGGATAAAATAATCACATACTCCGTTTTGGAGCACTACAAATTCAATTTTCAGTGTGAGTGATCTTTTAGAGTGAGGTAGTATGATATCAGAAGACTAGACTCCAACAGCATTGAGAGCAGAATTACAACTGCTGAACTTAGCCTGAGGTACGATTAGTAAGTTCAGTTTCCAGTTTGTGTCTTGTTTCTCCAGATAAGTTGAGCCAACACAAGAGCAAAAGGCTCCACTGTCTAGAAGTAACTTAACAGGGGAACCTTGGATTAAACCAGTAGCATAGCATGTTTGCCTGAAGTGTAACTTTTACCAGCAGAAGGATGTAGAGTCAAGGCCTTAGACTCAGAGATTTGGTGAATCTTCATGTTGGGATTCCATTTTTGAGGTAAGTTAGAATCCTCATTGACGGAATTTATGTCCAGAGAAGACTTAATACTACCTTCAATAACATTGCTGGGGTTAGTAATCATTAAATCACAATCAGAGAGTGATTCATCAGTATCATCAAGGTGAGGGTCAGGATTGTCATACTCTTCTCCTTCAATAAGATTAATCCTTTTCCTAGGTAGAGGACAATCAGGTTTTATGTGTCCTGTTTGGTTCAAGTTCCAACATACTTTTTCCTTTGATTCTGGAGTCTTCTTGACTTCCAAGGTAGATGGATTAGTAGCAGGGGATTCTTTAGTTTTGGAAGTATATTCTTCCCTGTTCCTAGTATTTTTCTCCCTGGGGAGTCTATTGAATCTTTTATCAAGACCATTGATATCAATAGTCTCTTCCAATAAACCAATTAAGGTGGAAATATCTGAATCCATAGGCATCCTGCACCTTACACTGTGGTTGATTTGTCCAGGACATAAGTTGAGGAGTCTTTCATTGACTTCTTGTTTATCAGCATCTGTATAGAAACAGTCTTACCTCCTTTTCTGGTCTAAGCACCAATTATGAGGTTTGTCCTTGGATGGATCAAACTGGGAGGTTTCAAAAGTTTTCATCATCTTTCTTTTCCAAATCCTGGTACCAAATTTTACTTTGATCAATTCTTTCCAAGAACTCCAGGATAAAGATCCAACTTCTTCTCTCTTATTGATAAACCAATCAAGCCCTACGCCTTTGAATGGTCTGAGAAATTTTACCACAGCTATTTCATCAGGGATCTCATAAGAAGAAAGAGTATAGTCAATAAATTTAATGAAACTGACATGGTTGTATTCTCCTTCTCCAGAGAATTTAGGCCATTCATTAATGGGAGGAAGTAACTTCAAAGCCTGCTCCATTTCAGGAGTAGGAATGGGTCTAAAAGACTCATTCCTAGTTATCCTGGTTCTGGGAGGAACACGTGTAGTACTGGTGAACCTGGAAGGCCTAGCTTCTTCTAGGTCAATGACTGGAGAGTTAGTAGAATTGATATTAAGATCTCTGAGATCATTCTTAATCATACCTAACTCCAAATCAAGTTTATTGCTTAATAAGTCAATTTTGTTAATCAGATGAGCTGAAGGAGTGGGACTAGTTTTCTTAACTTCTTCCTTAAGCTGGTCTATGGTTGCAAGAATATCTTCCTGAAGAATTGATTGGTTATCATCAATATGTTTCATCAGGTCCAACTTACTAGCCTTTATATTATCCTTGATTTGTCGTATTTCCAACTCATCAATTCACATAATCTGAGACTGAGTATCAATCACTCTGAAAATACTGGAACTCAATTTGTCCAATTGTTCATAAACTTTGTCAAAGAATTGGCTAATAATAGTAAAATTGTGAGACACATTTACAGAAAATCTATTAAGAGCTTCTACATCTAATTGTGGTACACCTTTTTCCACTTCTGGGCTAGAAATATTATGCTGTCCCAATCCTTTGGGTTCCTTAACTTCTGACGGGCTGAGGAACTCTTCTTTTTTGGGTCCTTTCCCTTTAAGGAAGCTAACTGATCCCAAGGATTCCAGTTCTGCACGTAGCCTACTACTTCTTTCTTTGGGATCAACCTTTTCAGAGAAATATGAGATTTCTTTGCCTGAGAAATGGCTTTTCTCATACCTGGTTGATCCTCCTGGGTCTGAGCCAACCTGAATTTTTCCCAAAAGCTCACGTGCTCTTTCACTAACACTTTGACTCTTTCCTCCTTGGTTGAGTCCAGCTGGGGTGGCCTAGGAGGACCTGTACCCTCCTGGGATAAGATGGTGGGAAACAGATGGTTCTCCAATGGTTTGTTGGTCGAGTTGGCAGCTGCGGTTGTTGCTGTTGTTGTCCCGCGTGACGCTAGGGTCACGTGTCTGAGTCCCCTCATTGCGCTTGCAACTGGAGTCCTTGCGTGCGCGTGTTCCTCCTGGAAGAGATCCATATGACGGGGCTCTACCTGTTGCACAGGTGTTGCGCCTATTTTGATACATAGCACCAAAAAAATAAGTAAGTCTTTTGTTGAAAATTTTTGAAAAATACTTTAAAAATATGAAAATTATATTTTTTTGTGTGTTTTATATTTTTAATAATTTTATATATATATTTGAACTTACTTAAAGTTAAATTCAAGGGTACCAACACTTGGTTGGGATCACAACTATCCTTGGAGGGTATTCCAACGGGGTCTGAGTGAGTTCCAATCAGATCCTGGGATAAATCCAAGGGTAAGTCCAATGGTACACTGTCTGGGAAGTCCTCTAGGAGGCCCTGGTCAATGAGATCACCAAAAACAAAATCCACTGAGATGGATAAAAACAAAAAATTTAGGTTTAATATTTTTTTGTATTTTCACGTGTTAAAATGATATTTTTAGAAAAAAGAATCACTTTTATTATTTTTGGATTTTTCTTTATCTTCAGGGTTATTTAGTTTATAAACATAAAGCTCCCTTTGATAAATCATCCACTCCTTATGCTTCCTTAATAAAGAATTGAAATTCATAATTCTTTCAAGCTCAAGTTCTTTGTCCTTTATAACCTGCTGTTTATAATAAAGCAACTTCTCCTGTTGTTGCTCAGGAGTTATAATAACAGGGACAAAGTGACAGAGTTGTTCTTCTTTTTTATTTTTAAGAAGGTTCAAATAATAATTGATCAATTCTCCGTTGGTCTTGAGATCCACTACAGAAACAAACAATCAAAAATATATGTTATAAGTATGTTAATTTATTTTTTAAAAAAATCAATAGACTGGTCCAAGGAATAAATAATTAAGAATTAATTATTTAAGGATAGTTCCCGGCCAGAATCCCAGTTTTCAGCTCTCTGATACCAGGAACCTTGCAGTCCTTTAGCTACAGAGAGTGATATAAAACTGCTGGAATAATAATTATTATTATTTCAATGAGAAACACTTAGAAGCTCAAATAAATGATATAATAAGAGCAGTTGCAAGGTTTAATTGGTTTGGTAATAAATGTTTTTCAATATAATATGAAAGAGGGGCCAAAGTATTATACTACTGGGGATCTTTACAGACTAGCAACCTCTCTTCAAGGGGCCTCCTTAGGCAGTTTAAGAACCTTGTAATAAAGATGGGTGCCTTAGAAAGGACTTATTCCACTAATGACCAGGCTTAACAGCACAAATGACCAAGACAGGAAGGGTAACACTCACTCTGAGCACTTTACCACGAGAATCCTGGAACAATCGGAAGGGTTTCAGAGCAGATGGGGTAGATTGCTTGACTAAACCTCAATGGTTGACTGGTTAATATGGGTAAATAATACTACTACCAACTAAGTCATAAATCACTTGCTTATCTTGATATAAGCACTTAAGAAATAGTGACACGGTGTCTGATTGATAATAAATAATTCCTGGTAACTGATTAACTGATTGGATCCAAAAAGGTCTGTATAAATACCTTTTTGGGGTGATTTGGAACTTCTCAGGGAACGTAGAGAGGGTTATACTTGTGGGCTGAGGCTGGAAAGCCAGTCAGGGCAAGATTGGCACGTTCAATTGGTGCTGTCAATCAGCTGTCCTTAGATCTGCTGGATTTCTGTACTATTTTAGCCACAGGATCTGTTAATCTGTTATGGCGTAAATTTGATCATCCTGTACTGATCCTTCATGTCTACTGTTGATATTGCTTTAAAGCGGGCATGTGTGGATGTTTCCCAATTTTTCATCATCTGCTGATCATGTAGATAATTTTTAATAATTCTTATGAAAACTCCTTGTAGTGTTTTGTGGTCTTCAAAGATCAGGGTCAGTGATTTACATGGTAATCCTTGATCTTTGATTTATTATTAAAAAATGTTTTAAACTTAATTTTAATAAATTTTATTTAAGTTTTGATCTTTTTAGATCATTAGTAATGCATATCTCAGTTTTTTACATATACTAGGCAACTCTGACTAGGTTGTAGCTCTTTTGAGCGGTACCTGGTTGTCAGATTAGTCACGACGGATCCACATGCGGGGATCAGTTAGTACAGATGCGCGCGGGGTAGGATCCGCTGCGTGCTTGGCAGAATCAGCTGCGCGCGGGTCTCTAGTACGCGGGAGTCTGCTACTACGAGTACGTAGGGATATGTAATAATGCGGGGCTGCGCGTGGGAATTGTGACATAACACATTTCCGCGTGTAGCTCCTAAAATATACACAACACCTCAATTCTGAGTGAGTTTTAGGTGTTAACCCTATAAGTGAAAACAAGTGTGAAATATTATAATGGCCAAAAAGTGCCATACTGGTGTTGTAATTTTTAGTACTTTTTGTTTTAATTATTCTAAAAATGTAAGGACTTGGAATTCAAGGGTGGGGTCAGTGAGTGACCCTACCTAATTTTTGGTGAGGAATCCATTTCTGTATTAATATTTATGGATTTTCTACTCCTTATTTTGTTAATTGAGATATTCTTATTTTCTCAAAGTTTTGTGTTGCTATTGACAGTTTTCTCTGTACACAGTAGCAAGCTGACAATTTGTATCCATATTTGTTCTTTATTTTTAATTTTTTGAAAGAAGCTTGTAAGGTGTATGCAAGAATGCAGATGGTCTTCCAAAAGTATCAATAAATTTTTTATAAACATTCAAAATTCTGAAAGCTGGAATTACCACAAAAAAAGAATTATATAGGCCAACAAAAGTATTCTGAAATCCAGTGAGAAAAGTGAATTTTTTGAATTTTTTGGTTTTTGGATGGAATTTTTAAAGGTCAAAAATGAAATCCAAAGATCCTGAATTTTTTTTTATAAAAGCTCTTGTATAGTTCTCTTACAGTTATAAAAGCTTGAAACACCAAAAACATAAGTCAAAACGGAAAACATAAGGATCCAAAAGTCAAATGAGAAAATTGAATTTTTTGAATTTTTAGCTATTTTGAAGGAATTGTTTAAGGTAAAATAATACATCCACAAAATCTGAAAAAAATATTTGAATTCTCCCTAAATGTTGTTTTAATTTTTTCATAGCTTGAATTAACCAAAAAAATGAGATAAAAAGGAAAATAAAAGGATTAAAATGTCCAAATAGAAATTTAATTTCTTTCATTTTTTGTGTTTTTTGAAAAAATGTTTTAAGGTGAAAGGATACATCAAAAAAATATGAAAAATTAATTTAATGATATATGAATGGTTTTTTGAAATTTATGGCAGCTGGAATAACCAAAAAAATGAAAATAGCCAAAATTATGATCCAAAAACCCATGCAAGAATTTGTTTTTACAGATTTTTCATTTTTTGATTGCATTTTTGAAGGGGTTCTAGTGGCTCCAAAATTAACAAAGATTTTATTTAGGGTTTCAGGAACCCTCAATACAGGGCTGCGCATTCAGAATTTAAAAAAAAATGAATTCTTGAAAGTTGCGTGAAATAAAGTATTTTTGCTTGAAATACCCAAGGGGCGCAACTGTGTGCCAACGTCAAATGTGTGAAATAAAGGGTTGGGTGCATCAGAAAAATAATTCACTTCATTTATTTATTTATTCATTTCATTCTATTTGAATTTATTTATTTAAATTTATTTATTTAAATTTATTTATTTATATTTTTTTATATTTATATTTTTGATTTAATTAATTAATTTATTTTTTTATTTATTTATTTATTTCATTTTATTTTTATATATTTTTTTATATTCATATTTTAATTTAATGGATTAATTTATTTTTTATTTTTATTTATTTATTTTTTCTTTTTTATTTTTTCATTAAAATAAAACAAATAAATAAGATAAAACAAAGTAAAAAAATGTTGAAAACAAATTATATATCCATTTTCAACTCATATGGGTTGCCAATGGCATTTCGAGCCGCCTTTGTTGAAAATTTAACGAGGTTTGATTTTTTCTCTTTATTTGATTCAGAAAATATTTCTTGAAAACAAATTGTTTTTCTGAAATCAGAAATCAAATTTTTCAAATTTTAAACTTGGTACTCTCTCATCTTCAACAATTGAAATGTCTGCAGCAGTAAATCAAAAATATGCTGTGTTTAATGAAAAATTTGATCTAGGTATCAAAATTTTTTTTTTTTACATTTATCATTCTGATCCTTTCAATGAACTGATCAACAAGATGTGAGAATCCCTAAAATACAGTCAGTCACTGCAAGGAACCTCAAAATTCTCCTCATTTAAGGAAGATACCTTTTCAAATTTCTGATCACCTATTAGGAATATCCCAAACCTGCAATAAAAAGAGAGATAGGGCCAGGCTAAAATGAAACCAAAAATATTTCTGAACACATGCCAAAGGCTTCATTTTACAAAAAAGAATTGAAATAAGGCGAACAGGTGTGATTGGTGTCATTGTAGCAATTTCTTTGCTATTCAAAAGCCAACTGGCATGCCTTCTCACACCATGTCATGGTGGCATATGATAACATGCCATGGGATGGGATAATAGGCAGTCTCCCCCCCAAAAAAACCCAGAGGGGGGGGCTGGCTCTTCCAGTGGCCCCTCCAGCCTGCAACATGCAATTTTAACATCCTTGTAAAAATAACCATACTGTGGGGGTTTGCAAAAGAGTTTTCAAAACTTCCCCAATGCCCTGGTTTATGTTTAAACCTCACACAGAATTGGGTGAGGTGATGGTGGTCCTTCCCCCCTTCTTTATTTTTTGTTGTTTATTTTTTTTCTTTATTTATGGGCCAAGGATAAATTCAAAAATCAAATGATTTGTTTACAAAACTCATTTTAGCCGTGTGTTACGGAAACACAATTACACTGGGGCCATGTAGGGCCCCACACAACTTGAGTGTAGTTATA